>CM060677.1:145550394-146772894 GCA_030686995.1 Artemisia argyi | reverse complement strand
ATATTTGTGTTTAAGGTTCGTATAGGCCATTGTCTTAATTTGAACCCATCTTTAAAAAACCAAACTCATGAAATTGCTCAAATGTATAAGTTCATACTGATGCTGACTCTGAGCTCTATATTTTAGTGGAAATGAAAACATGAACAGTCTCAAAGATTCATTACATATTCAATCTTTACCGTAAAGCATATTATGTTCTTGGTGCTTTTTATTTCCAAATGACTAGCAAGTATGACTCTTGGTGATTGTTGAATGTCTCCATTGTTAAATGAGAGATTGTTGATCAATGAGTACTATCAGCCATCTTTAAATCGACACCCATCAGTGCTTGCCACAAATCCTTAGTACTTTGTAACACGACACCTTCGAACTTCAATAGTTCCTTTACTGGGTGCTCTGCCCTCCTAAGACTGGCTACAGACAGTTGGTCGAGTATCTGATCTGTGATTTAAAGGCGAAGTAATTATGTCTGAAACCGGTTATTCTGACTGGCTAGGACTCACCGCTGGAAAACTGGACCATGTCTAAATCTTGACCGCTTTGTAAATATTGGTGCACCAACATACACTAGAATTTTGACATGTGGTAGCAATTTCTACAGATTCAATATTAACCCATTTTATAAAGGCAAAAACATTATGGCTTTGACATGTAATGGTATTCAGCCTGTGATTTGTCATTTCAAATTTAGGATATGTTAGAATTAGCTTTTTCACCTGAAATTCAATCTCTAGATTCCTTTTCCTACTGAATATAGAAACTAAAGTATCGTATAAACAATTATATCTTAAAGTTCAAAACAGTATATAAAACATCATTTTCTACCCAGGCATATCATTTTTTGGTCTCATAAAGGCTAAGCCACGTATGGTTTGCTAAGTGCGTTGCATCTCAAAGGGGGCATAAATTTCACCCGCGTATAGCAATTTCACCAAAAAAAAAAAAAAAAAAAGAGTTATCATACAGCAAGAACTGAATTACAAAATCAAATCCCCTACAAGAGAAATTCTCAATATTTTTATCTTACACATTTCTTTGTTCTAGAAACGGGTCATGTGTGACAACCACTAAATACACAATCAAAATCACACATCTAATTCTAACAATGTAATATAGCAGTAATGAGTTAAATTTTCTAAGCATCTTCTGAGGTAGAAAGAGCTGATTGCAATACATCTTCAAGATACTTTTCAGCAGCATTATATTGCCTTTTCTTGTCTTCGATTGCAAGTGCAGCCAGAGCTTTATCCTGCAACCATACACACCCACATTTCAAACAAAACACCATCTTCACCTCAAATTACTACTCTATCTGTCTTTGTCAAAATGAACAATTTGCACACTTCAACTTTCTTATTTTCCTAGTCATCGGTCATCACTACATTAAGTCATTAACTAAAACTTTTTTTCTTTTTTTTTCCCTTTATGACCTCCCCACAAACAGAGCAAACAGTCTTTCTGACTAGTAGGTATTACCTATTGGACGTCGAAATATTGAAAGGTCGTGGGTTGGGTAACGCTGTAATGGGTCAAAGCAGGTAACTTTTAGTGCATGCAAAAACAGGTTGGGTCAGAGTTGCGCAGACCCATACTTTATTATAGATCTTCTGAAAAAAATTATTACTAATTAAAGTGTTGCTTGGACTCAAGGCCTTTGGTCTAGTTGTATAATGTATATGCGTGTGCCCATCAACAGACAGGTTGTGGGTTCAAGCTTCGTTAGACATTTGTGAGATAGGTGGTATAGGTGTGTAAAAAGTCGTTGCTCTGAAAAGGAAAAAAGAAAGAAGTGTTGTTTGGATTTGTTTAAAATTTACATTGTGTGTATCCTACTTATTTACTAAACATAATAGCTGCTCTGTTGGATTGCCCTTTTATTGTAAAAGGTAGTTGCTTGCTTATCAAGTCGTAGTTGACACATAGCAAAATGTTTTAACTTTTAAGCAAATACATGAGTATGAAATGTTGTATTTTTCACAGAACAAATGAAGTTGCATCGTATAACTTACAGGGGGCAAGTCTTGATAGCTTCTCAAAGTATCGAGGATAGGCTTCGTCTTCTTGTCTAAATCTTTCCTATGCTCGGCCATTTCCACCAACATGCCATGACTGATCTCAGGGGTATACCCCACACGGTTAAGCATCGCCTGTTGGAAAATATTTTATTATTAGTCTCCACTGCAAGGAACATGTCTAATAAACATATAGGTGTGCAGTTGTGCACATAAAGAAAACAAAAATATGGTTCTCAGAAAGTGTATGCATCAGATTAGGAAGAAAAAAAAGACAATGGGGTCAACCGACTAGAATGGAACCCAAACGAACCCTGGAGGTGAGCCTATAACAAAAGGTTACATTTGACCTTCCATCTAAAGACTACATCACAAGGGAGTTACATTACACAAAGCTGAATATGCATTACTGTGTGTTATGAGTTACATCAAGAGAAAGATAAACCAGGTTATATACACTATAACTGATTTCATAGCTAACTTCTAACCTAATTAACCAACTTATACAGATTAAGTTCATGTTGCACTTTGATCCTCTCTCCTCTCAATATGTACAGTCTGATCCTATATCTTCTCAATATGTATAGTTCAATCCTCTATCTTACTTTCAGAACTCTTAGAAAAAGGCGAAAAAAATATTATTTTATGATGTTTTGTCTTGTTTTCATTGATTAATTGGGCGAAACTGGTAGGATAGTGGTTTTACTTGGTGGTATTTTAGCTATTCAGACTAAAGTAAGTTATTCCTTACTAACAAAATAATGGCCGTCTAATGTCTATGTTAACATTCTACAAGCAATGCCTGTTTATGGTAATCATAAGAAGCACTATAATACCCTAATGTTTGATTGATATTGTATTGTTGAAAATGTAGAGAGCCAGAGTAAACTTTAATCTCTGCATTGGTTATGTAAAATCACCATGAGAGCGTCTCTCAATGCTTACTATGCTGTCAGTTGACCACTTTTTTCCTCTTTCAGATACCTCGATTGGTATTCTCACCTTACATCAACAGTGTTCGTTGAAGCAACAAAACATAGTTGTATTCTTTGTAATCAAATAATATATCCCTACTAAGTGATTCACTACAAACAAAGTAAACCATAATCATGTAAAGGGACTCATAAAGGCAACTGGATCAGGAAAACCACTGTAACTTTTTAAAACATTTTCATGCAAAACAAGAGAACTGAAAATTTACCTTGTAGTTGGAATATTGTTGAAGGTATTGTCTCTCTTTTGAAACCATAATTGAAAGGTTTGTTTTCCAACTCTCCATTTGTGCCTCGCAAGGAGCCACATCATCTTCAAGTTGTGCAAGCGTTCTACCAAAACATTGTCACATCAGAACTGAATACTTATATGATAACTTCTACCCACGTATATAGTCTAATACAACAATGATCACATTCAGCAGGTATCTCATACCTAAAAATTTAGGGGGCGTTTAAATGTGACTTTAAAATGGTACTAACCATGACTTAATGTTGAAATAATCAGTTTTGGTGTTTGCAAAAACTGTTTCTAATCTTGGTTTTTTTAGGGCCGAAATAATCAGATTTGGAAAAGAATGTACAAAGTTAGGGGCTGTTTGATAAAACTGCATAATTAAGCGCTGAACAAATCAAAGGTGCTGAATAATTCAAAGGTGCTGAGTGAATATGTTTCTGAACGAAAATGATTGTTTGATAACGTTCTGAATATCCTTTCTAAATTTTTGAAAATTACCGTTTTAACCCTAATAGTAATAATACATTAATACTTAATTTAATACTATTTTATGTTAGCTACTCCTTATCACTTAGATAATCATTTTCCATGTTGTTGTAACTTATACACAAAACTAGTGAAACTTAAATATTCTATAGCATGTTTATTAATATATTTATAAAGAAAATGAATGTATAATAACTATTACCACAAGTGTACGTAATTGCAAAGGACTGTACTTGGTTTTGTCGTACTGTAATTGCAAAGGACTGTAGTGATAACATTTAATATAAAATATGAAAAGTAAATAAAGCAAAGCAAGCTACTCGGTTTTGTCGTGCTGTACTTGTCTTTTAAAAGCATAAATGATTTCAAGATGAGAGAGAGATTTGGAATATTAGGGGTAACTAGGTGAACACGAGTCCACTGAATCGGTTAGCGCACCCTATAACATTAAATCAGTCAGTGCTATATTTGTCATTCAGTGGCAATTTTCTTTATCATCAAACACGCTGACCGATTAAGGTAATAGTTATCAGCGCTGAAGCATTTCATTCAGGACCAATCAAACACTTGGTAAACTAATTATAGAGAAAAACGTACATTATCTGATTATCATATACTCTAGTTACCTTTTTAAATAAGTCAATCTTATAGTTACCTTTTTAAATAAGTCAATCTTGCAATGGCCTTCCGAGTGTAATCAAGAAGTATTTTAGACTCCTTCTGCACTTTAGCCCTCTTGTCTTCTACTCCAGTCTTCCTCAATGAAACGTCTCCCATAGCCACAAGAAAACTACATCCACCTTACCAAGTAAGGCCCCAATAACTGAACACACATAACCATAAAAGATAAATGAAAAAATAATGAGAAGAAACTACCCACCTACTCAGCTCGGTGTCCCTAATATTGAGCAAATTTGACACATTAGCAAGAACTTGTGATGATGCAACCACATTTGCTGGCAATCCTTCTTGTGCTAACCCCACATTCTCTAATATCTCTCTAATCCTCGCAGCTATGTATCAAAATGTAAAACAATTACACAGGTTATAATATCACAGATATAATACCTAAATTAAATCACAAGTGAGGGCGACAAATACTCAATTATTTGAATAAAATAAGGAAGCATGCAAGAACTTTTGTAAATACTCAATTATTTGAATAAAATAAGGAAGCATGCAAGTGAGGGCGAGAAATACTCGTTTATTTCATCACAAGCTTGATTTTACAGCTGATTAAAAGGACTCCTTTTGTCTGACACCCTAGCTACCTGATGAGTATTTAGGTCAGATTTGTTACCACTCAACTTATTTTGTTATGAAGTTTATACCGTAACAAATTTACCAACACTGTTCTCAGCTTGTAATACTGTGTTTCTTTCTAAATTTGAAACATCTCATATCAGTTAGAATCAAGAATACAGAGGTACGAGCCTATAGAACAAACCCTGTTCAAGTAAGGTCGTTCATATCGCTTAGAATATAGAATACAAAAAACGGCATTGTATTCTGATTATTCTAGCAAATTTATTTCATTTGAGTTACTTGAGCACTAAAATTTACTCACATTCTAATCCTGCCATGATCATATCAGTTGATAACTTTCATCAGCGATTCGGCCCTAATTCCCATTTATATGCTAGACCACAGACTTATCAGCGCTCAAAACAGTTCTACTTATATATCCAATCCTAACATCTCAAAACCATAACTACTTAACAAAATGTCAACAACTCAATACGTTCACTAAAGCATAATCATATAACTAACAAATTCCTATTCTAGTATATAAACAAAAAATAAGCCTTTCATCAATTAAAAAGCCGAAACTAGTCTGCTAAACCTTAAATAAAATACTTACCTTTTTTTCTACCAAAAACACAAACCAATAAACCTAGGGGGTGTTTGTTTAAGCTTATACATTCGCTTATTATGTTTCGGCATATATTTCATAATCCCCAATTTTCCGGCTTATTTTGAGACTTACGGGCTTATATAACCTTGTTACATTGTTATTAAGCTTATATAAGCCCATAAGTCTCAAAATAAGCTGGAAAATCGGTGCTTATGAAATACAAGCCGTTCATTTCGGCTTATATAGCCGGCTTATGGCTTATTTTGTTATGGGCTTATGTTTTATAAGCTTACTTCTTGTGGCTTGTTTTGAACTTTTCGGCTTATATAAGTTTATTATGACATAATAAACAACGGGGCATTTACGTATATATATCCTTGGAAATTTCAAAAATTACACATATATCCTTTTGATGCATTAAAAGCATTGTACTTTATGCATTAAAAACTAGTAAAAAGGATATATATGTAATTTTTGAAATTTCCAAGGATATACATGTAATTATGCCATAAACATATATGAGTATAAGCCGAAAAGTTTTAAAATAAGTCACAAAAAGTGAGATTATAAAACATAAGCCCAAAACCAAATAAGCCATAAAGCAAGCTATATAAGCCGAAACAAACACCCTTGAAATCAAATAAGCTCATAAGCCGGCATTACTACAGATTTAGCCTTAATCCAAAAAACCCTTTAACCAAAACCACTAAAGAAACAAAACCCAATAACCAAATGCAACCAAACACAGAAAATGAGTAAAAAGAGAGAACCTTGAGATCGATACTCAGCGGCTTTAAGGCGAAAATCATTAGCAATAATGGTAGCAGCTTGTGTCTTTTGCTGTGAGACAGTGGCTAAAGTATGCAAATGTGAGATGGTACGAGGTGTGTATTCAAAATCTGGGACATAATCTTTGCCAGCCGCATCGAATTGAGATGCTAACCATGTTTTAACTTCGTTGATTCTGTTTGTGTCGAATGATCCGCTGTTGTTGGTTTTTGATAATTCGTTTGTTGGTGTCAGATCTGGTGTTGTTGTGTCGTTCATTTCTGGTTTTTTGGTTTTGTTTTGTTTGGTGGATTTTGGTTTCTGATTTGAAATTGGAAGGGTGGTTTTTGGATATTGGCCGGCTCCATTGTCAGGGGTACAAATTTAAATTTCATGTTTTTCTTTCAAACGTTTGTTACAAACGAAAAATAAAAATAGAATTATGTTATTACTATTTGCGAAATTATGATTTTGGTTTGACCTTTGATGCAAAACTTACAGATTTAATATTTATTAGATTATCCTGTGTTAACTTGTTTTGAAAATATGTTTTAGAATTAAAAACCATCATATGTTAACTTGTCATTTTTATTATTAAAGCAAAGTAAAATAATATTAAAATAACCAATAAACTTCTCTCTCCTATAACAAATTTCCTGCCAAATTACCATTACCAAAAATCAACATAATTCATCAATTTCTTCCACTAATTCTCAACAAAACTTAAATCTGATCACACCAATCGATTCGTCTTGTCACTGCGCGTGTAATGATAGTCATTAATTAGATTTTCGTTGAGTTTTAGGAAAACCCCTAAAATGATGGTTTTGGCGCCAAAAACCTAATTAGTTCATTTCTTCGCAATTGATTACTAGTTGTCTGGTAGTTAGTTTTGAGTAGGTTTTTCAATATGTCTAATAGAAATGATACACAAAAACGAAATATTAAGCTGCCTAATAGGTTTAAGAATCATGTTATAAGCAATTCTAGCCAGATAAAGCTAATAAGAAGAATTATGAGGCTATGGATGAATTTAGGGTTTCTGAGAGTAGGAATAAGGTGAATAGTGCTATGAAGGAGAGTGGAAATGAGGCTAATGTTGGTGATCAGAATTCAGAGACTGAAGTTGGTAGGAGTATACAGAATACTTGTGTTAATGAAGGTAATAGGGTTCAGACTTGCAATGTATACTGATAACTCTAACACTTGTGATATGAATATTAATGAAGGTGTAGAACATGTAGTTGAAGTTGATAAGGAGTTACAGCCTAATAATGAAAGTGTGCTTGTGTCAAATAATAAGAATGATTGTGGGGAAAATAGCAATAAGACTAGTTCTAATGAGACTTTTGCTAAAAAAGACTTATGCTAGTGCCACTAAAACATCAGGAATATATGAGACTAATAAGTTGTTATTCATCCCTCCTGTTATGAATGAATTAGGTGGAGAAGTTGTTGTGTTTGATGATGAATTGGTAGCTATTGGAACTAAGAAATGGGAACTTACTTTGTGTGGAAACCTTGTTGGACATACTATGAGTTTACCTGCCCTTAGGTATCATCTGAGAAGAATGTGGAATAGGTATGGATTTAAGGAAATTGTTGATAATGGGAGTGGTAAATGGCTATTCAAATTTAATAGCGAACAAGGTATGAACACTGTTGTTAAGCAGAGTCCTTGGATGGTTAATAGTAAACCTTTGATGGTATCTAAGTGGAATACTAGTGTTGGGATGATTGTGACTGAACCAACTAAGTTGCCAGTATGGGTTAAGCTAGCTGATGTTCCATTGGAAGCATGGACTGTGGAAGGTATTAGTGCCATAGGTAGTAGTGTTGGAAAACCTATAATAATGGATAGTATGACTGCCTTTGTGTCTAAGAATGGAGTAGGAATGACTGAATATGCTAGAATTCTAGTGGAAATAGATGTTGTAAAAGGTTTAAAAGAAACAATTAAGCTACAGTATAGAGACATGAATAAGAATGTTAGAGGAACCAAAATTGTTAAAGTGAACTATGAATGGAAACCTCCTATATGTACTCATTGTAAGGTGTTTGGACATGATTTTAAAAGTTGCACTAAGAGAGTTAGAACATCTTAGGAAATTGCAGCTGAAAAAGTTGAGCTAGATAAAACTGTTAAAGTTGTAAAAGATACTGAATTTGTACAAAAGCATGTTAGGAAAACTAATGTCAATGGAAATATGAATAATCAAGGTTTTAATAGAGGAGGATTTAATAAGCAGCAGAATATGGATAAGAATAAGAACAACTATGGAGTACCTAGACAGCAGTGGAATAAGAAGGTTGCTAGTTCTGAGAATAAGGAAGGTAATCAGAAGGAGACTAACAATTTTGATAAGGATTTTCTTGTGTTTAATGGTACCAATACTCACAAAACTAGTTACAATAAGGATAAACAAACTACCACTCAAAATAGTTTTGATGTTTTAAATAATTTGGGAGAAGATACTATCCAAGACCTTAATATGTTGAAAGATAAAAGCATAGTGGATAAGTATTTGAACATGAAAATGAAGCCAAGTAGGAATGTACTTAAAACATGGTCTAAAGAGATGAAACAGTATTTTAATAGAGCATGGGATGCTGATAGAGAAAAAGATAAAGAGGATAGAGAAAATGGAATGGAAGATATTGTTGAAGATGTATTGGATGATGAATCAATAGCTGTAAGAAATTTTGTAACTGATGAATTAGTTGGTACTAGTAGTTCAGTATTGAACTAGGTTTCTCCCACTTAGTTTTTTAATGGATTACAAAATTGGTATTTGGAATGTTAGAAGTATGAATAATAGTAAGAAACAAAAAGAGATTAAGAATTTTATTTATGAGGAGAGAATTCATGTCTTTTCTATCATTGAGACCTATTTCAAAGCTCCTGAGCTTCACAAGGTTTGTGATAAAGTCTTAGGTCAATGGGAGTGGATTTCTAATGTTAGTCAATGTTCTGGTGGATGTAGGATTACTGTTGGTTGGAATAGAAATGTTGTGAATTTGATGGTTATTCATTCTACTAGGCAAATGATATTATGTCTTGTTGAGAATATCCAAAATCATGAGATGATTTACTGCAGTTTTGTGTATGCTGATAACAATGGTATGGAAAGAAAAGGTCTTTGGAGAGATTTACAAATTACTAAATGTGTTACTAGTAGTACTCCTTAGATTATTATGGGTGATTTTAATGTGACTCTCAAAATTGATGAACATTCTACTGGCAAATCTACAATTACTGGGGATATGCAGGATTTTATTGATTGTGTGAATACCATTGAAGTTGAGGATGTATACAAAATAGGGCTGCATTATACATGGATTAAATCTCCTACAAAACCTAGTACTAGTGTATTAAAGAAGCTTGATAGAATCATGGCTAATGAGGTGTTCATCCACAAATACAATCAAGCTTTTGCTGTTTTTCATCCTTATCTTGTTTCTGACCACAATCCAACTGTTTTAGTGATGCCTCAAAACTTGTTGAAGAAAAAGAGATCTTTCAAATTTGCAAATTACATTGCTGATAAGAATGATTTCTTACCTTTAGTTGAGAAAGTTTGGGAAGAAGAGTTTCATGGTTTTCATATGTTTAGGCTAGTTAAGAAGTTGAGAAATTTGAAAAGGCACTTGAATAACATGAATTGAAAGAATGGAAATTTATTTGATAGGGTCATTAATCTTAGGAATGATCTCAAATCAGCTCAAATGGAAGTTGATAAATTTCCTCATGATGATATGAAGAAACAGAAATCTGCTAATGTTCTTGAAAGCTACAATGAAACAGTTAATGATGAGGAAATGTTGTTATTTCAATGTGCTAAGGTTGTCTGGTTGAGTGAAGGTGACAAGAACTCTGCTTACTTTCATAGAGTAGTGAAAAGTAAAAAGCACATGAACAGAATTCTCAGTATTCATAATGCTATGGGTGAAGTAGTTGAAGGTGATCAGATGGTACAAGAGTTTGTTAACCATTTTGCTAATTTTCTGGGTAAGGATAAACCAGTGGATCAGTTGGATGTAGTTGGTGATATTTTCTGTAATACTCTCAGTAATGATGATGCTTTGGAAATGATTAAGGAAGTTACAGATAAAGAGATTAAGGAAGCAATGTTTGATATCAATGACTCTAAAGCCCCAGGACCTGACGGTTATACAACTTGTTTCTTTAAAAAAGCATGGAGTATTGTTGGAAAAGATGTTTATTTAGCAATCAAGGAGTTTTTTTTTTTTATTCTGGTAAGCTGCTGAGAGAAGTCAATTCCACTATTATTGCTTTAATTCCCAAGGTGAGTCTTCCTAAATTTGTCAATGAATTTGGACCTATTGCCTGTTGCAATGTTTTGTACAAATGCATTAGTAAAATCCTTGCTAATAGGATTAAGGGTAGCTTAGATAAGCTGGTTAATCTGAATCAAAGTGCATTTATACAAGGAAGAAGTATCCAAGATAATATTCTACTGACCCAGGAGTTGTTAAAAGGTTATAGAAAAGGTGGTTCTAAGAGATGTGCTCTGAAAATTGATATTGCTAAAGCTTATGACACTATCAGTTGGGAATTTCTTAAGAGTATTTTGAGGAAGTTTGGGTTTCACAATGTTATGGTTGAGTGGATCATTACTTGCATATCCTCTTTAGCTTTTTCTATTTGTTTGAATGGTGAGGTGCATAGGTACTTTAAAAGAGGAAGGGGTCTTAGGCAAGGAGATCCTATATCTCCTTACCTGTTTACTTTGGTAATGGAAATATTTACTCTAATCATGGCTCATAAAATCAAGAATGCTCCCAAATTCAAATACCATGCAGGTTGTAAAGAGTTGAAATTGACACATCTCTGTTTTGCTAATGATTTATTGGTCCTTTGCCATGGGAGTAGTGAATCAGTTAGAGTAATAAGAGATTCCTTGGAAGAATTTAGCAAGGTATCTGGATTGGTGGAAAATTTGGAGAAAAGCACTATATTCTTTAGTAATGTGAATATTGGTATCAGAGGTGTACCTGAATATTGTTCCTTTTAAAGTTGGTGTACTTCCAGTCAAATATCTTGGTGTGCCTTTGATTACAAAAAGATTGGGGAAATTAGATTGCAAGCAGCTTGTGGATAAGGTCAAAGCAAAAATGAATGACTGGAAAAATAATTTTTTATCTTATGCTGGTAGAGTTCAACTCATTGCTTCTGTGTTAGGGCCTATGCAAGTATACTGGCTTCAATATTTCTTTTGCCTAAATCCACTGTTAAAGACATTGAAAAAGTTCTGAAGGGCTTTCTTTGGTGCCAAGGTGATCTAGCAAGGGGTAAAGCAAAGATAGCATGGAAGACTTTATGTAAACCAAAAATACAAGGTGGGCTAGGATTCAAAGATCTCGGCAAATGGAATGAAGTTTTACTCACTAAACATGTTTGGAATATTATGGCTCATAAAGAAAGTTTGTAGGTTAAATGGGTTCATATGGTTAAATTGAAAGGGAAAAGTTTCTGGGAGGCTAATAATGAATATAGCGATAGTTGGAATTGGAAAGTTCTCCTTGGTCTAAGAGATAAAGCAAAACAGCATATTGAATTCAGAATTGGCAATGGGAAAAATGTTTCTGTGTGGTATGATAAATGGTGTGATATAGGCCCTCTCAGTCAGATGATTAGTAAAAGAGATCTTTATGATGCAAGATTTGATAGTAAAGCTACAGTTTATGATATGATCATTGACAATCATTGGCTTTAGTATAATGTCTGGGGGTCTAAATTTCCTAAAATTGTTAAAATTCCTATGCCTATGCTTAATGAGATGGATGATAAAGTTTTGTGGAGAAGTAAAAATGGTCAGTTAAAATCTTTCTCAACAAGACAAGTTTGGGAAGATTATAGAGATGATAAGGACAAGGTTAATTGGTTTAAATTGGTTTGGTTCTCGCAGTGTATTCCTAGTCATTCATTTGTGCTGTGGATGGCTATTTTGGGTAGACTACAAACTCAAGATAGATTATTTCAATGGAATAATGACAATAATATGAGGTGTTCATTATGTTGTCAGTGTATGGACTCTCATGATCATTTGTTCTTCCAGTGTCCTTTTGTCTCTAAAATGTGGGATTTGATAAGAGGAAGAAGCTTTATTCAATCTTTGCAGTCAACTTGGGAAGATAATATTGAATTCATGTGTGCTAAGACTGCTAACTCCACCAAAAATGTTGTAATCAGGCTTGTATTTAGGTCTATGGTCTATTTCATTTGGCAAGAGAGAAATAAAAGGCAATTTATTGGTGAAAAAAGATCTACTCAAGTTGCGGCTGTTGTTATCAATGAAGCTGTTCAATTGAGATTGAATGGGCTTACAGTATTGAATTTTGTTAATGTTCAAGAAGTTGCTAAAATTTGGGAGGTCAAATTCAAGAAAGTTCATGAAGTGAGGTTGACTGGAAACAAAGACCAAGTTTGATGTATTCAGGGGTGTTTGTGATAAGGGTTATAAAATATCCAGATGGCTAGTAATTTGGGGCATTGCTAACTTTTGAAGTGTTATCTGTCTTGTGTATCCCTGGTGGGGTAACAAAATGGCTCTAACTTCCTTTGGTTATTGAAATTGCTTCATAAAGTAGTTTCCTGCATATATTGGTCCATATTCTTATGAGTTCTTATGGGATGGATCATAGATTACTTCATAGTGTATTTCTATTGGCGGAATGAGGAATTGGTATCTGCATACAAGTCTCATATATCCAATCAACATGACATTTGAGGCTTGGTTATAGGTTTATCCTATACTTCATAGTTTCAACAACTCTGAAACTTGGAGTTTTTTAAGCATACTACACATGATGGCCTTGTACCTTGGTGACATATTGCTTATTCTGGTTATATAATGTTTGCAGTATAAGTTGGCCTTTGTTAGGTACTTATTACTGAAATGTTTTATAACCAGTATAGGTTTATATTGCCATCATAAAGTAGGTTTTCATGGTGTGAAGGGTAATGTATGCTTGGTGGGATAGTGTATGATGCTAGAAATAGTAAGGAGTGAAAGATGAACCTAATTGGTCCTAGCAATACATTGTCCATAGGAGGTAAGGTGTGTTCCCCTCAAGGTGAGTGTTTCCAATGTTTTGAAGCCATTTTAGAGATGGAAATGTAGGAACATTGGAAGAGCCCTTGATCTAGTTGAGTGAATGGGTGGCTATAGTCTACACAATGATGCCTTGCTATCCTCTCCTTTTGATTATTGCGGTTGCAGGTTGAATGATCAATTAGGATGATGGCAAGGAAATGTATATTATGAAGCTATGGTCTTGGTTCAATAATGGGTGAATTGAAGTATGCAATTAATGGGTTGAATGCTACTTAGCTGCTCTATAAGTCTTAAGACTTCTCTTATGAAGCATTGGTAATAGTTGTATCTGATATGGGATTAGAATGTTTGTTGTTTGTATTTGTTAAGAATTGATTTGTTGTTCATTTCATACTGAATGGGTATGTCCATTGCAGTAGTGCTGAATTTGTGTAATTTGTTTGTTGGTAATAAAATATTTTCACCCTTTTGCACAAAAAAAATAATATTAAAATATTATGATTTTTTCAATTAAAAGTGGTATTATAAGTAGGTGCTAGAATTAAAAGACAAACCTAATTATGTAAAGTAAAACCTTTTTATCATAACAAGGGGTAAAATAGGTAAAGAATATAACTCAAATACGAGGCATTCAAACACGGGCGTTGCACAGATTTTTTTTCTCAATAAACTATTCAACTTTGCTTATCTCTTAAACTTAAAGATTTTAATTTGTTATTATAATTTATAAATGGGTTCGAGCAAAAATTATGTACTTTTTTATTTATGTTTATTATTTAAGGTGCTAACCATAAGAAATATATATATATATATATATATATATATATATATATATATATATATATATATATATATATATATATATATATATATATATATATATATATTAAGGTAGAAATTTACTACGGGGTAATATAAATCATTGTATTTTGGGCTTATCAAATAAATCTTGATGTCTTACTTCAAATGCAAAGATTAAATGCTCTTAACTTTAGAAATCTTTAGGACTCCATATTTAATACGTAATTAGGACACAATCTCAATTTAAACATTAACTAAACGAGGCATGCAGAACCCGCGATACGCACAAACTTCGAATCTAATTGTTAATCGCGTATTTTATCTATGTATTGGCGAGTGTATGCTTAATTATTGTTTAGTATGTTGTATGAAACATTTTGACTTTCTTGTATAAAAATTTAAAAATGTTTGATGTTGTTTTGGTTTTGTAGTGTTGTATTTTATAAATGGGTTTTTGGTTATTAAGTTGTGATTTTTTTATTTTTTTTGCCTATTACTTATTTGCATGATTAAAAAATGGCTTTGGTCATAGTTTAATGTGTCTTGAATATTTTCTTTATTAAGTTTGTAAGTTAAAGTTTGTGTAATAATGTATATATAATAATGCTACATAAACTGTATAAAAATCGTTACAAAACTTTTTAGCTTCATCTCATTTTATTGTGCAACTAATTTCATTAAAACTTAACATTGAAGTCTAACTAATATTAATAAATTTTATCAATAAACTCAATTCTAAATAGCTAAGCAAATGAATATTAATTAACACACTATTAATAATTCCTAAAACCTTTTGACTCAACTATTATGTCTTAAACTTAATTTTTTTAATTTACAAATGAGTTCGAGCAAAAATTATGTACTTTTTCTTTTATATTCATTATTCAAGTTGCATGCTTAAATAAACTAATCATGCTAAATGTATCATTTAACCATTTAAATGTTGCTTTACATACATGATTATGCACATTTTCTTGAATCAATTCACACATGTGAGCTACATCAATAGAAAGCACATATAAATTACTTGTATATGAAAATGCATTAACAAAATACATATATTTATATATATTGCATTAGGTTAAATCATCAATTATTCTTGTAACATTTTCAACTTCATCTCAATCCATAACCGACTTTTAATTGTATACTAATTACTAAATATCGTGTGATCAATTCTGGCAAGTCTTGCACTTTTATCTCGTTGTTGTATATACTTCACATTAAATGCACATGTTTTGTTTTTCATTAAAAGTTTTAACTTTTGCTTATGTTTAAAACTTAACTTTTTTATTTGATATTATAATTTACAAACGACTTTAAATCAAAATTATGTATTTTTTCCTTTCTATTCATTACTCAATATGATATTTTTAATATGTCGTATTTTGCTACTACGGCAAACTCATTTAATGGGCGTAAATATTGGTTTCTCACTAATGATTCTACATATAGAAAAAGAAAACACTTTGTGATGCGCGAACCTTCTTCTTTTCAATGATAATTCAATTGCACACGATAAATTCATTCTAATACTTTTCAAATAGCATTCGAAAACAACTACTTACATAAACTAATCACGCTAAAAAGTATCATTTAACCATTTAAATGTTGCTTTACATACATGTTCGTGCATATTTTCTTGAATCAAATCACACATGTGAGCTACATCAATAGAAAACGCACATAAATTACTTGTGTATGAAAATACATTAACATAATACATATATCTATAAATATGCTTATCTATAACAATCACTTAAATATGTAAGAAATAAAGAAAATAGTTGGTATCCCAATCTTTGGTTCCATTTATCTGAGCATGCATGATCTTGTGTGACTTTCATGGTACCTGCGTATAATAACTAAATTAAGAAAAAAAGAAGACCAAGTTAATTACAAACATCTAAAAGATGTGTGAATTGATGCGTAGGAATCGCAACAGGCTTTACCTCTCGAGGGATCTCGAGAAGCTTACAACCCCCACCAGGCAGTGTACCTGATCGTTGTAGTATAGTATAGTGACAAGTACCGGGGGATTGATCGTTCAGCTTAGGAATAGTGTCGCTAGGATTAGAAAGCCTAATTACTAGTTATAAAGGTGAGGGATGATTATTTTTTGTATTTTTATATTTTTATGAAAGCAAGTAAAATCTCGGGGTTTTGAAAGAGTGGGCGGAATTAGTTGCTATTCAACTAACCCAAAACTAAGATGCAATCAAAATAAAATACTAAAAATGAAAATAAACTAATTTATACTAAGGTTGTGAGCAGTAATTGGAGAAAATGTATTTACTTAGACTTCACTACTCCCTAGATATCTTTTACACGTTAATTACTTGTTATAATTGTATGGATGACGGATTGTATTCCTTAATACCATTCATGGGGTGGCATACATAACTCCCCAATTCTATGAGCTCTTATCTCCTCCTACACCATGACCCGGCACAACTATAGGGATTGTAAACAGTGGCTCATGCATTAAATACAACCAATAAAGACCTAGTACGCCTCGGTTCATGTTTCTTAAGACGTTCAAGCATGTTACCATTTGGAGATCTGCCAGTTTTCTTAAGCCTAACATATAAAATCATTCATCCAAGACAAGAATAAACAAGTAATCAACACATAATCAATATCTAGGTTTCATTAGATCTAAGCAAACACAAAGGAGATCTAGCCTAGCATAATGGAATTGAGACAAGAACAAGATATAGACAACCAACACATAGACATATTGATTGAATTAGAAGAACACTTATCTCAATTACAATGCAAGGTATCAAGGGTTTGGAACCCTTGAAAAACCTGTAAAAGTTGCACCAAATTCATCTTTAGGGTTTCTCCAAAACTTCTCTCTTAATGTGAAAAACTAGAAAACTATATATAGGAAAATAGGGGTGACGGCGTCAAGAGCAAGGGTGTGACGTCGTCATCTCGCCGCCAAATACTTCCTCGGACGGCCTTGATCTACTTCTGACGGCCTGTGTGACGCCGTCATCAACTACGGTATTTTATTCTTGGGACTTTGACGCCGTCAAGAACAACTCTTGACGCCTTCATGTACTGTTCCCAGCATGGAAAATTGAGACTTTGCCGTTTTCTTCACTTTTATGCTCCAAAAACGTCCAAAATGGCTTCTTTTCCAGAATTCACTCTCCAAGTACCTAAAATCACAAAAGGAACGATTTAGGGCAATATTTGATCAAATAAGTTCGGATTCGGGCTTAAATGACCCCCTAAAAACGGATCATTTTTCGCCTCATCATATACCCTTACACTTGAGATTTGCTTGTCCTCAAGCAAATGTGCTTTTATTCTACTCAAAAGACAAGTTAGGGGTCATTTAACACTAATATAAAAGTAATTACAACAAATAATCATTCCACTAAAAACCAATAGACAAGCACGGAGGTCATACACCAGCACCTCACAAATAGTGTTTAGATACTCACATCTCTCGGGTGTAGTAAAGTAATATAACATTATGGAAATGGAAGATATCTCTCACTACCTGTCATAGCAAAATAGATTACCATAGGCTTGGGAAAGGATCAAACCTTGTAGGACCATAAATATCACAACTTTATCACACACAATATAAGCACAATAAGAAGGAAAGATGGAAAGATGGTGACTTGATGTATATATATGTGATTCGTATATATGAGAGAGAGATGGAAAAGATGAGAGCTTTGATTAGTAAAACACACACAAATACACACACAAGCACACACCTCAAATGAGCCTTTGAGGTGTTTAAATAGTTCTTAACATGAGATGCCCTATGGGCTTTCTATGGGCTTGGGCTTGGACTTGGTTACATGGTTGGATAACTAGGCTTATGAAACATAGCACATAACATATTAGCTTGCCAAGTCCAAGGCCCAATGACTAAACTATTACTAATCTTAACAAACGACACAAAGTTACAATATGAGAATGACCATCACTTTAATATATATATTTTTAATGCTAACAATCTCCCCCTAAGGGGTGGTCATTCGAATGATGCTCCACGTGAGTGGGTCTTCCGTGTTCTTTGTCTTTAACTTTGTGTGTCATTGTAGAATAGTCTTTAGTCTTTGTTCCTTCATGCTTTGTGATCTTTGATAACTGATTTTTCATCGTTCTTTGTTCCTTTGTGATGTGGAGTTATCTGCCTTTTGTCACTTCTGCGTCTGTGGTGGTTGTTTGCCATTCCAACATGCTCATACATCTTTGGATTTTGATATTCATATGCACATAGTTCCCTTTCTTTCACTTTGATCTTTAGTCTTTACACTTTGTAGATTCTTCTTTTTGGCGTAGAATCTTTCTTTGAACTTTGTGTTGTATAGATCTTTGAGGGAGCTTTCTTTAACTTCCAGATGTATGTATGAGCATGTGGAATCTGTCGCCATGGAGATGATGTGTACCTGTAGGTAAACAGTTAGCAATAAATCAACCGGTACTTACAGATAAGAATTAGAGATCGTCAACAGCATAGTGTGAAGACTCCTTCTAACCCTTACCAAGGCCGTTCCCATGTCAGATACTCTCGAGAGAGCTTACGAGACCTACTTAGTAGCTCAATGACTGGGTGAGTCGCTGGGGATCACTCCACGACTGTAGACCGTTTGAAACCACCGCGAACACTAAGCGTAACCCATAAAGAATTACCGAAGTGACCTGCTGTCAGGGCTGTTTGATGTTAACCCTGGCAGGAGTTTCCATTCAATCATTGAGAATCACAAAAGTGAATCCTCTCATAAATATTCTGGCAGATTGCTAAGATCTGCGTAGGACTCTTAAGTTTACATCTGGTGTCCTTAATGTTGAACAACCAGTGTAGAAATATCATGTGTTCCTATGAGATCTTTTGATGAATCTCGGGGCTCTAGACTCGATAAGTGCACATTTGGTTTCCTATGCGGAGATTAGGGAGAGGTCTCCTGCTTCAATATCAACTATCTCTAAGAGACAAGTCGATAGATTACATCGGTTCCCCGTGAGAATGAAACAAGCTCTTTTAAGAGAACTTGAGTGGTTAAGAAGGTTTAGTGCAGTGCGTCACTGGGTCCATGACGTCTTTATCTTCAATACCGGTGTCACCTTAGTAACAACCAGTAGCATATGAATTGAACCCGGTGTATGCCCTAAGGTTGAACATATGGAGGGCTATTTCTTTTCACCCTTTTTCATAACTTTTCTTTTTAATTCTTCAACCCCTTCTTTCTCCTTTCTCATTTTCTCCTTTTTTTTCAATCATACCTAAGGACTTCTAATTCTAATCTATTGGAATTGTCCTTGGGTAGATCCCTCCGGCTCTGGCGGATCATAGGACGGTTTTTCCTAACCTTAGTCACCTTATAACTCCATGACTATCCTATCATTGATCACATGCCATAAAACCTTTTGTGAAAATCTCTCAAAGTGTTTATGATAATAAAACACATTTTGTTGACACTTCGAGAGTTTTGCATTTCTTTTGAAGGACTCCCCCTTCACATGTGCTCATGGATTGTTAAGAAATTTGCACATGCGGGAGGAGTTTGCACTTTTTGAATTGATCCACTTTCAGTGAACATGACCGATTCGAGACACGCTTACATCACTAGTTAGACTAGCTTGAAGTTATTACCCGTCCTGGTCAAGTCCAAAGAAAGTCTCTCGATACGGTACATTCTACTCAGACAAGTCCTATTCGAGACACGCTTACATCACTAGTTAGACTAGCTTGAAATTATTACCCGTCCAGGACAAGTCTTTTCGATTACTGACATTTTAAGCTTCGTCAATTCATTGGTACATTCTGAGTCTAGCTCTTTTGAGATTCAGTCACAATCTTTATACATCTTTGCTCACATTTTAATCATGTCTTCTCCCCCTCAAAAATAGCATATCGTGATATTTTTTATATCAACAGATTAAGAAAAAGCTTTTGGAGAGAAAGACAGATTTTGCATGAATTTGGAACATTTTTTCTTTTTATACTCCCCCTTAATGATAGCATATTTAAAATTTATTAAGGGTTTTTAGGGAGTTATCTTGAGCACTAATTTTGAGAAATTTTGAGAAATCTTTTGAACAATCTTGAAAAAGTGCTCAAGAATTTTGTTTGAAAACGAGTTTATGCTTGAAATCTTTTTCGTTTGTTTAGACTCGAACTTTTTGAAAAAGAGTTCATCATTGAACGTACGAGTCCTTGATTTGAAAATAATCAGAAGTTGTCATTTAATGTCCGGGTTTCGTACTGAAGTATACGAAAGCCATTGTGAAGAAAATTTTGAGAAACGACATGTTTTAGAAAAACATTAAAAAGAACTTCCGCTCAAGCATCTGTACATATCCGTGTCATTGTTGAATAACATTTCTAGAAACGTACAGAATATTGATTTATACGAGAGACATGTCGTGAGAAGAATATTTTTGGATTTTTTTTTTTTTTTTTTTTTTTTTATATTGTTTTTGTATTTTTTGAAATTTTATATTTTTGTAATTTGTTTTTGTTGGTTTTTCAAATTTTTTATTTTGTTTTTTCAAAAATATTTACAGCGAAGCGATTTTGAAAACTTTTTCAAGAAGATTCGAGAAGACGTTCTAGCTCCTCAGGAGTTAGGCTTCGCATGCCAATTCGTCGAACTAAATAGTCAAACCGTTCTTTTGGAAGGGCTTTAGTAAATAGATCGGCGAGTTGATAATCAGTCTTAACGAAAAATAATTCAACAGTACCCTCTTCCACGTGTTCTTTGATGAAATGGTAGCGGACTTTGATATGCTTCGTCTTAGAGTGATGTACGGGATTGCACGAGATGGCTATGGCACTTTTTGAGTCACAATACATAGGTATTCTGTCAAAAGTAAAGCCATAATCTGTGAGCTGTGTCCGCATCCAAAGAACTTAGGCACAACACGCAGATAGAGACACATACTCGGCTTCGGCGGTTGATAGTGCAGTACAATCCTGTTTCTTTGACGACCAGCTTACTAGCTTTTCACCCAAAAATTGTGCTCCACCTGATGTACTCGTTGCTGTAACTTGATCACCAGCATGGTCTGCATCTGAAAATGCTATTAGATTAAACTCCGAATCCTTCGGATACCAAAGTCCATGTTAATGGTGCTTCGTAGGTACCGAAAGATCCGTTTAACCTCTTTGAGGTGAAGTTCGGTAGGCTTTGCCTGAAACCGTGCTAACAAGCAAACAGCAAATTGAATATCGGGTCGGCTAGCAGTTAGGTACATGAGAGAACCGATCATGCTCCGATATTTCTTCGGATCAATGGGTTTCTCAAACAAATCAGCACCTATTTTTGGTGAAGTGACCATTGGTGTACCAACAGAATCACAATTTTCCATTCCATGTTTTTTCAAAATCTCTATTGTATATTTAGCTTGATTGATAAAAATACCACGAGGGGATTGATGTATTTGTAAACCAAGAAAGAATTTTAGTTCCCCCATCATGGACATTTCAAATTTGCTTTTCATGAGATTTTCAAAATGTTTTGAATGGTTAGGATTGGTTGATCCAAAAATTATGTCGTCCACGTAAATTTGAACAATCAAAATGTCATCTTTGAATTTTTTGATAAATAAGGTGTCATCAACCGTTCCTTTTGTGAAATTGTTTTTGAGCAAGAAAGATGATAGTTCGTCATACCACGCTCTTGGAGCTTGTTTTAAACCGTAGATGGCTTTCTTAAGCTTGTAGACGTAGTCTGGATGATCTTTGTCGATGAATCCCTCTGGCTGACTCACATACACTTCTTCTTTCAGAGTTCCATTTAAGAAAGCTGTCTTAATGTCCATCTGATAGACTGTGATGTTTTTGTGAGCTGCATAGGCTAAGAAAATCCGGACTGCTTCAAGTCTAGCAACAGGCGCGAATGATTCTTCGAAATCTATCCCTTCTTCTTGTGGATAACCTTTAGCCACGAGACGAGCTTTGTTGCGAATAACAGTCATTTCCTCATCCAGTTTGTTCTTCCACAACCACTTGAGATCAAGAACACATTTATCAAGTGGTCGTTCAACAAGTTCCCAACTATCATGTAACAGGTATTGAAGAAATTCCTCCTGCATCGCTTCAATCCAAGGGTTTTCTGCCATTGCTTCCCGAATGTTCTTTGGTTCTTTGAGGCTGATTGAGCAAACGTAGATGCACAATTCGAGATCGGTGGCTAGTTGCCTCCTTGTCTGAACTGGCTTTGAAGGTTCACCAATAATATGTTCTATTGGATGGTCTTTTGTCCATTGAAACATAGAAGGGTACCTTGGGTGTAACGAATGTGTGTTAGATGGTTCTTGTAACCTTGAAGAAGATTCAGCAGAGTCTGTTGCAAATGTGTTTTCAAATGTTTCTTCTTCTTCTAACGCAACATCGTTTGAATTATTTGTTGGTTCTTCTTGAAAATTTGTGTTTTGGTTTTGCTCATCAATGCTTGGTAGAACAGTTTCAAGTACTGGAGTTACTTGAGTAGATGTAGATGATGTTGAGGTAGTTGGTGCTTCAGCTTCGATTGTTGTAGATGCATCATGTGGTGGTGGTGTTGGTTGATGGTTTTGAGCGGGTGCAGCGAAATGTTGTGGAGATGCATTTGTCGAAGTTCCACCATAATATTCATCAAACATTAACTCGAAGAAATTTTCCAGTTCTTGTTCTGAAGGTTTATCCATGTATGTTGACTGAGCTCCTTGAGGCACGAGTCCTGAACTGATGTGTCCAGAAGTCTGACTGTTTGGTGCGGGTCCTAATCCGTTTTGATTAGAAGCCATTGGATTAAGCGCGGGTTCTAGAGCGTATCTCTCAGAAGCCATCTGTGAAATCTCGTCAAACTTCACGTTCATCGTCTCCATTATCTTTTTCGTTCTTCTATTATACACCCTGAATGCCCTCGAGTTTTCTGAATATCCAATGAAGATTCCAATATCACCCTTAGCTTTTAACTTCCCTAGATCTTCTCTGTCATTCGACGGATAGCACAAAGCGCCAAACACGTGAAGGTAAGAGATGTCAGGTTTACGGTTGTTCACTAGCTCATATGGGGTTTTATTGAATCTCAGATGGACTAGGGATCGGTTTTGAGTAAAACAAGCAGTGGCTACAGCATCAGCCCATAAGAATAGTGGTGCACTAGAAAAAATCAGCATTGTGCGAGCAGCTTCCACAAGAGTTCGGTTTCTTCTTTCAACTACCCCATTCTGCTGTGGAGTTCTAACAACTGATGTTTGATGTGTAATTCCAACATCTTCGAGGTAAGTTCTTAACTCCTGATTTGTGAATTCTGTGCCATTATCTGTTCTTATAATCCTTACTGGAGCTTGAAGTAGAACTTGAATACGCTTCAGAAAGGTGATGATGATGCCTGGTGCTTCGTCTTTTGATCTCAAAAACTTTACCCAAGTATATCTTGAATAATCATCAACAATAACGAGAATATACTTCTTCCCATTAATGCTTTCAACTCTCATTGGGCCACATAAGTCCATGTGCAACATATGTAACCTTGCTTCCGAACTAGGTACGGTTTTGGGTTTATATGATGCTCTTTTACTTTTTCCTTGTTCGCATGATGGACATAGGTGTTCCTTGGTGTATTTGAACTTAGGAAGTCCGGTGACGATGTTGTCTTTGGCTAACTTGTTGATGGTGTCGAAATTGAGATGGGATAAACGTCTATGCCACAGCCAGGACTTAGTTTCGGTTGCCCTTGTCATAAGACAAATTGGTGATGTAGAAGCCATTTGGTTGATGTCGATAGCATACAAGTTTGTACCACGATTACCAGTTAAGAGATCATCACCAACCAAATTTCTTATAAAAACCGTGTTTCTTCTGAATGCCACTTCTAAATCTGCATCACAAAACTGCCCAACAGAAAACAAGTTGTGTCCCAACCCTTCGACGTAGTAAACTCGAGTGATTAAAATATTCCCAAACTGAAGATCTCCATAACCCTGAATAGCTGCTACATGATCATTTCCAAAGCGTACAGTTCCCATGAATTTCCAGATGAAATTGATCAGCAGCTTTAAATTCCCGGTCATGTGCTTGGAGCAACCCGAGTCGACGATCCAAAGACATATTTCGATAACCTGCCAAGAACAGAAGAGTTTGTATTTGGAAACCATGTTGAATTTGGTTCCATGGGGTTAGGAGTAAAAGCAGAATCACACTCATAGACAGTTGCTACTTGTTTAGCTTGAGTTATTTCTAATTTTCCTTCCTTAAGAGTGAACTCTCTACCCGTCGGAATCCACATACAAAACTTAAGATAGTTCCTAGGCATTCGACTAATAGTGGTAGTCCTAAATCGTGCAACTAATCTTTCTATAGATCTGGATCTAGTACTAGGTCTTTTTGGAACATTCTTCTGTTCAGGCGTAACATTCACATTCTTGGAAACACATTCATCATGAACATCATTAATTAAACATTTCTTGCATATCAAACAAACAGAGTCATTACATGCATTAGAACCAGTACTTTCGACATTACATTCAGATGAATCATGTTTCTTATTACAAAGCGATAAATTCCTAGGGTGTTCTTCTACTTCTTCAACTTTATTCTTGCTACGACTCTTAGAAACAGGCGAGACTCTATTGTTCCTTGTATTGCTCCTAGGCTTTAGTCTGCTGCTCCTAGAGGTGCTTTCTAATCCTGTAGAAGGTAAGGCACACGCATTAGGATTTATATTGTTGTCCTTTTTAGCATCACTAGACTTTTTAGAATTATCCTTTTTGCACGCATTTGTCTTAGATGTGGAGGCAGACGCATTAGTGGGACTAATCCTAAAAAGGCCAGGTGCTATCACTTTTGGTGTTTTGACAACCGCTTTTCCTTTATCAACAATCTTAACATTTTCACTTTTCTTTGGCAAGGGTGTTGGAGTGACTGGTTTTGTCAAATCCTTTTTCTCATCGACTTTTGGAGCAAACCGTGAAATTGACATTTTTGGTTTTTGAACCGTGTTTGAAACATTTGGTTTCTCCGAAGTCAATGGTTTTGCAAACTTAGTTTCCTCACCCTTTCCTTTTTGACTTTCAAGCTGAGCCCTCAAAAGATCATTTTGCTCTTTCATATTCTTTAAGGCACGCTCATACGACAATTTGTCATACTTGCATTCTTCCTTTTTTCGATCAAGTTGTTTAAAATATGACACATTTTCTTTTTCAAGCTTTATAAGAGCATTTTCATATTTTGAAACAATAGCGGAGGTCTCAGCTCTCAGTCTTTCATCGTCTTGAACAGAATATGTTTGTAAAATGATGGACATAATGTCAGTGGTCATAACAGCTTCGAAGAGAGAATCATTCAGGTTTTCCAAAACATTTATGTTTTCACGAGTATCATTAGCTTCGTTTACCAGGGATTTGTGGTCCTTGACAAATTCGGCCGTTTCTTTTAAGAAAGCTTGTTCAAAATGGATTACCCTCGCACTGATGTTATTCAGTGGGATAGTAATTTCGTTTTCAAAAACCTTTTTCTGCTCAATATGAAAACTGGAATGCCAGTTGTTAATATTGATTGTAGTTTTAGAAGCAATGATATTTTGAAGTTCTTGAATTCTCTTTTTAACGTCATCCAAAATTTCTCTAGCCTCACTTGTATTAAAAGTGTTGTTTGAAGAAATTTGTTCCATTTTTGAAAGAGATTTGGAAACAATTACTTTCTTAGAAAATATTTTTGAGAATGGTCGTTTTATGGATAACACAGATGGTTCTTTTTGTGGAACAAAAGTAATTCCCGAAAGTTTGTTCAATTTGTTGTAATCAATGGGTTTCAAATCCTTTTGTTTCATTTTAGTAATGCTCTCTTCGACATGTTCTATCGTTTGCACAGAATCCCGAACGACGGGAGGATCATGTTTGGTGTAAATCATATTACCATTATACAAAATATTCTGTTCTTGCTGAGCTTTCTTGAGATTACTGGGGGTGTTGTTACCAAGAGCCACTTTATGTTTCGTATGGTAAACCGGATTAGTTTGATTTGAAATCATTTTCATTGTTTGACTTGACTGACCCGATTTAACCACCAATTCTTCTAAGTGAGCAATCATGTGTTCTGACTCTACGATTTCGGCCAAAAGTTTGTCTTCTTTCTTTGCAAAGTCCTTTTTCAGCTCGTCCCTTTCTTTTTCAAGATTGGTATAAGCTGACTTTTGTTTAGAAAGTTGGTTTTGTAAATCAGAAATTTCCGCGTTTAAAGCTTTTATCTTTTTGAAAGAATTAACATCAAGTGTATCAAACTTGAGTTGCAATTGTTTTTCCCTTGAAACGGAATTTTGATAACCAGTTTCTAATTCAGACAATCTTTTGTTATGAAATTCAAAAGCTTTAACGTTTTCTTTGTAACTCTCAAGCTCAGCGGTCAATTTAACATTCGCGGCCTTAACATCGCGATTGACCTTTTTCACATTCTCAATTTCAATACGACAATTATTCAATAATGATTCAAACAAAGCACGTGTTTCCTCATCATTCTCAGCATGCTGTGAAACGAAGCCTCCATTATGATTCACATATGGAGTTGCTGAAGGAGTATTGCTACTACTTGGCGTGTCCAGGTATGTATCATAAGTGGGTGCTAGCTTCTCAGAATGCTGTTCCTCATGAGGAGACATATCAAATATATCATTATTGTGACATGTGTTGAAGTTGGATACCTCAGATGGTGCATTGGTGTCATAAACAGGAAGTGTATCAGAATCCGTGTCACACTTAGCTTCCTGGAGATTCGCCATGAATATGCAGTTCGCATCGATATCCTCTCTATCTTCCATGTCATCCATAAGAGCCATAAAATCATTCTCCTCTGCGTTCAACTGAAACCCTGCCTCTGCCTTTTGTGCCAACATCACTGCTTTCTGCAAGTACGCTAGATCTTTCTTGTTCGGCTTAGTAGGACAGTTCCTTGCCATATGACCTACACCCTGACAGTTGAAACACTTTACCGGATTAGCTTGATTCACATTTCCCAAATTTCCAACTACTGGAGCTGCAACATTTCTATTCTGATTACCCATTGCCTGATTACCAACATTCTGACCCCTCTGATTTCCAACAAACTGACCCAACTGATTCCCTGCATACTGACCATACTGATTTCCTGCATTCTGATTCCCTGCATTCAGCATATTCTGATTCCCCATGTTAATTCCAGTAGCATATCCTTGCTGATTCCCATAAACTCCAACCATTTGGCCTCCGTTGCCCATATTGAAACTCGGCTGAGCAATCTGCTTATTGCGAGTGTTCGATGAAATCCTTTGGTTGTTGTTTGTTGGTGTAGAATAGCGTCCTTGGAATGCCTTTGACAGAAAAGCAAACGCTTGGGTCAATGCTGCAGTAGCTTCATCATTTTCAGTGAATTCTAGTTCTTGGAATTGTTGGTATTGCTGTTGTGGAATAACATGTTGTTGTTGCTGTGGGTAGAACTGTTGTTGGTAGACCGGTGTTGGTTGTTGAATGTATGATGGTTGCATGTAGTTTTGAATGGAAGATGATGGTGGTTGTTGAGTGTTCACTGGTAGCGGTGTTGGTGTAGTAGCAATTAATGCAAGAGGATCATGATTCTTTGCCAATCTTTCTTTCCTTACTTCATTAGCCTCAGCTTGGTTTTGCTTCAAAAAGTCATAGAGTTGATCATAATTCACCTTATGTAAATCCTTTGTTTGATTGACAATTGTAACATAACGACCCCATTCTTCTGGAAGGTTATTGATGAATTTGATGTTTGTTGCAATTGTTCGAGGTGTCAACTTGTTTCTGATTAACTCATTCATCAAAGTGCAAAACCTTGTGTGGTAAGATTCAATCTGTTCACCTTTAGTGGATGTAAAGTTCTCCTATTCAGTAAGAAGTTTGTTCTCAACGTCTTGTTGTCCAATATCTGTTCCATGACAAATCCTTCTAACACGTTCCCACATAGCATAAGCAGTTTCACAGCTGTTGACTGCAGCAAAGATCTCCCGTGGTAATCCAAGTTGGATTAAATGCATTGCCATATCATCAGCGGCGATCTGCTTCTTGTCTTCCTCTGTGTAATCTGCTTCTGTTTGTTCACGCACGAATGGTTGAGTAGGAGGTGTTGTATTTGGATCACCTTCAATTTGAACTTGTCGTGGCTTGAATGGACCATTTGTATTGGAGTTGATCATTAATTTACCATCAGGCTTTGTTTTGATGTAACGAAGCATGCGGCTTGTCCATAGGAGATATCCACCTTTTTCAAGTATTGGAGGTCGGTTTTCCGCACCAGCTGCATGAATATCTTGCTGAGTAGCCATTGATGAAGTGTAGATTGATAAAGTTGATTCTTGGATCGTTCCAACGAAGTAGGAGTTGTGTTTAGTATAAGTTGATGCAAGTTTTTATGGTGAAAAATTTGATCTGAAACCTTAAAACCTCAATAACTTCCGTTCGGAGTGGATTTGGGCCTCGAAGCTTGGCTTGAATGATCTTTAGATGATTCAACGTGTCCTTCTTCTCGGTCTCACGGTCGTTTTGACAGCTGATTCGTCGAAAACGGAGTTACGGTTCAAAAGTTATGGCCGTTTGAAGTTTGGTTGTCAAAAAATCAAATTCTTACGCGTAAACCTTGATCATATGCGTAAACAGTGAATCTTACGCTTAACTTCAAATCTTATGGTTAACTTCAAATTTTACGCGTAAGAAAAGTTATGCGTAAACTTTCAGGTTATGCGTAAAAATTAAGGTTATGCGTAAACAAAATGTTTATGCGTAAGCTTTGATTTTTACGCGTAAACTTTGAGTTTATGCGTAAGAAAAGTTACGCGTAAGGTTTTTCAACCAAATTGATCTCTCAAACTTGTCCAAGCTTGAAAGATATCCCTTGTTGAAGTAGTCCACAGACTTATCCAAGTCAGGGAAGTACCGAGTCACCGTAGCACGAAGAGAGAACCTTTGAAGAAACTAAAGCGTAGAAAATAGGTACTTACGCGTAAGATTAAACTTAGGCGTAAGTTTTGACTTATGCGTAGAACTTAGGCGTAGAAACTCTTCTGCGTAGGACTTAGGCGTAGAATCTTCACTTAAGCGTAGGATTTAGGCGTAGACTTCCAACTTATGCGTAGAAAGAGGGTTTTGACTAAAGTTACGCGTAGGAAAAGGGTTTTGACCAAATCTTATGCGTAAAAAGGACAGAAAGTACTGTTCACAGCTGTAGATTCGTACTATTCACCCAAGTTACGCGTAAGGAGACCAGAAAGCTTGAAAAATCCGATTTTTTCAACCAAAAACACTTTTTTCACTTGATTCTTTTGATCAAATCTTTCCCAAAACACTTAGAATCACTAAAGCTTCAAGAAAAACAACAACTTGAACACTAAAACACTTAAAGATCAAAACTTTTTGAAGAAAAAGTACACAAAATGAATGAAAAGTGTAACTTTTTAACAAAAAACTTGATAAAACCACTCCTAAATCATTGTTAGGCGATTGATACCACTTGTAGGACCATAAATATCACAACTTTATCACACACAATATAAGCACAATAAGAAGGAAAGATGGAAAGATGGTGACTTGATGTATATATATGTGATTCGTATATATGAGAGAGAGATGGAAAAGATGAGAGCTTTGATTAGTAAAACACACACAAATACACACACAAGCACACACCTCAAATGAGCCTTTGAGGTGTTTAAATAGTTCTTAACATGAGATGCCCTATGGGCTTTCTATGGGCTTGGGCTTGGACTTGGTTACATGGTTGGATAACTAGGCTTATGAAACATAGCATATAACATATTAGCTTGCCAAGTCCAAGGCCCAATGACTAAACTATTACTAATCTTAACAAACGACACAAAGTTACAATATGAGAATGACCATCACTTTAATATATATATTTTTAATGCTAACAAACCTCCACCACATGGCGTAAGCACCTAGGATAAACTATCAAAGAGGTCTTTTAAAGGGTTGTAACGTTAGGTATAGGGATATGAATTACACGGTTTTGTTGGATAAAGGAAGTTTTACTGGTGGCGAGTTAACAATCTTGGTCAATTACATATACAATATGGCGTTGTTAAGCCAAGACTAGACTCGACTTAAGCTAACAAATGAAAAATAACTAAAAACATAAAATGAACATAGAATGAAACGGGATGGTAGTCCGTATGTTTTTTTTATTTTTTATTTTTTTTTATTATTTTTTATTTTTTTCTATATTTTTTTTCTTTTTCTTGATTTTTTCGATTTTTTTTTTTTTTTTTTTTTTTTTTTTTTTTTTTTTTTTTTTTCATACACGCTTACCCTACCATCCAAAATAATACATCATAGGGAATGAACATTCCCTTTACACTTGAATCTTTACATACTTTACAATAAACTAAACTAATGACTCGAATTAAGAAAATCAAAACACTTGGAGCACTTTTAAGATTAACGTACATATGGGGGTAATAATATTATGTTCTTCCCCATTACTCCATAAATAAGTACTTTACCCATGAGTCCCAATCGTCCCAAAATAATATGTACAAGGATATGACTCGACTTAGCAACCATGTAATCAATTAGAAAGTTAACTTAGGGTTTAACAAAAAACAATAATGCACTAAAAATGAGCGCATACACGGAAGGCTAAGGCGATTTGGTTGTACATTTAAGTGGGGTGTAACAAATTCTTCCTTTAAGTAAAATGCTTAAAGTTAGAAACGAAAAGATAGGCTCGGAGGGGTGTACTAGGGGTTTCGTGTACTAAAAATAAGTACAACGCTAAGGGTGTGGGAAAAATTAGTTGACTTAACTAGCCAAGTAATATGACTTAAATGGTCAAGTAATTATGATACGGGTTTAACACAAGGGTGATCCTAATGCCTCTTATCATGTAGTAAATCCTACCACACGAATGTAGTCTCACTAGCGGTCTCGGGATGCATCACTAACGCAAGTTCTAGAATCTAAATGCTACCGGTACACTCATAAGCACTAATAATGAATGCTTTTCCTATCAAATCTAAAGGCGAACCTCACATTTTTGGGTGGAAAATTTTTCTGAATATACGGTTATGTGCTAGTCATACAACCTCCTATCCATGAGACGCTTGCTATGGCTAAAGTTTCACTCCTAAATGTTGTAAAAAATTTTCAATTTGGCCCTAAAATTACACTAACAAGTATTTCTCATAGTTTTATTACACATCTACCATCAAACGAAACAAACTCAAGCGAAAGTGCATATGTAAGGTATCATCTTTTTACCCTCCCATTACACTTAAGATGAACATTGTCCCCAATGTTCAAGTAAAGAATGTAAAAGTGAAAAAGTAAAGAGAATGAAATCAAATACTCCCCTGATTCGCTCGGTATGGATTATAGGTTGGCCAGGTTAAATCTTCCTCCAAGAAAATGAACAATCAAAGCTTCCCTTCCAGAACATAAATCATCTCCTTGTCGAACATAACCTGTAAATCCTGACAACAATAGACAAGACAACCTCGCGTAAAATCGGCGGCATCCTATATAAGTTACTAAATCCTAGAAAACAAGATAAGATATAATGCTTGTGGAATGAAGTTTGCAGATTTCCTGGAGATTATAAAACTTAATAATTCACAAAAACCATAAGACTCCGTTAGAAAAACAAAACCGGTAAAATTTCCAGATTTTAACTCCTGACGCCGTCAAGAGTAATACCCCTGACGCCGTCAGAATAGACCTACAGAAATTCTTATGTTAAGTTTCCGGAAAATTTCTGGAAAAACTTGGTCCTACTTCCTGGAAAATCCTGCAAAACTTCATTATGACTCAATACAAGCATTTGACTCTAACAAATACGAATATATATGTTCATTTAATATTGTGGAGAATCATGATCGGTTTGTTTCTTAAAAACATATTTGGGTTTCCCCTTACACTTATCTTTTGCAAAAATACTTTTATGTTGGAGTTAAGACTAGGCCAAACAACATAGTAAAGTATTTCCACAATTTAATTGAGAAACATGATCAACCAACAATAAAAATAAAACATGCATACGGAAGCAAATAACAATCAAACAAATAAAATCACACAAAACATGGATTGCCTCCCAAGAAGCGCTTTTCTTTATTTACGAGTCTTGTAGCTAGACTCAAGGTCATGGGTTACTACGTGATCTCATCATTGGTTCCACTCTCTGATTGTAGATATTCCTTGTAGAAACCAATCACCTTTTTCTCAACCGCCCCCATAATCATTTGGACACATTCTTCATCGACTTTATACCTTGGTCCAAGGGCCAAGCAATCTTTGTAGTAAAGACTCCTTTTCTCCCATACATAGTCCATGCCCTTTTTCTTATCCTTCTCATCAATATCCTCAAAGGCACCAACGTTGTCCTTATCCAAACGAGATATAAAGCGAAATTCTTTCATCCTATTGGGCATCCTATAAGTGATACTATCGGTGTTACTTGCAAATCGGATCGTGCCTTCTACCTCATCATATTCTAACTTAGACTCCTCAACAAATGGTTTGCCAAACACAACATTGGATAATCGACAATCAATAACATTAGCAAGATCCTCCACAATCATAAAGTCGGTGACAAAAGTGAAATTACCAACAAAGACACGTAAACCTTTAACTCTCCCAACAAAGTTACAAACTTCACCGGGGTACTTGGGATCCCTTCTAGGTTCAAGTCTTGTTTTCACTATATCATTATAAACCGTTGAGGACATAATGTTGATTGGAGATTTAAAATCAATGTAAGCATTGCTAATGTGCCTATATCCAATCATACATGGTATCTTAGCATTCTTAGGATCGCCTCTCTTGATCTTAGGTTCAATTATGGTGAAAGGAGATCGCGGGTTATCAATAAGATTATTATAATATGCAATCTCCTCCTTAGTGGGGTATAGATTAAAGTAGTCGTTAAGCTTCGGATCCATTTCCTCCTCTTCTAGTCCCTCAACAACATTCACAAAGTCATTAGGCCCTAGGTCCTTATTTGAATACAAGGCGGTTGCTAGGTCACTAAATGTATGTTTGAGTTCAATCTTAATCAACCTATTAAGCTCTCTAAGCTCCCTAATCTCACTCTCAATTTGTTCACGTAACACAGCCACTTCTCTAGGGGAAAGGGGTGGATTCGCATTTTCCATAATGGTCAACGGAATAGTCAATGGGTTTAATTTACTAACAGAGGCACAAAGAAATAAGATAGACTAAAGGAAACCTAAAAATAAAATAAAATCTTACTAGAAAGGAATCTAGCAAGTAGACCTAATAAAAAGAAATCCTAACCTAGACAATAACTATTCCCCGGGCTGCGGCGCCAAAAACTTGATGCGTGGGAATCGCAACAGGCTTTACCTCTCGAGGGATCTCGAGAAGCTTACAACCCCCACCAGGCAGTGTACCTGATCGTTGTTGTATAGTATAGTGACAAGTACCGGGGCATTGATCGTTCAGCTTAGGAATAGTGTCGCTAGGATTAGAAAGCCTAATTACTAGTTTTAAAGGTGAGGGATGATTATTTTTTGTATTTTTATATTTTTATGAAAGCAAGTAAAATCTCGGGGTTTTGAAAGAGTGGGCGGAATTAGTTGCTATTCAACTAACCCAAAACTAAGATGCAATCAAAATAAAATACTAAAAATGAAAATAAACTAATTTATACTAAGGTTGTGAGCAGTAATTGGAGAAAATGTGTTTACTTAGACTTCACTACTCCCTAGATATCTTTTACACGTTAATTACTTGTTATAATTGTATGGATGACGGATTGTATTCCTTAATACCATTCATGGGGTGGCATACATAACTCCCCAATTCTATGAGCTCTTATCTCCTCCTACACCATGACCCAGCACAACTATAGGGATTGTAAACAGTGGCTCATGCATTAAATACAACCAATAAAGACCTAGTACGCCTCGGTTCATGTTTCTTAAGACGTTCAAGTATGTTACCATTTGGAGATCTGCCAGTTTTCTTAAGCCTAACATATAAAATCATTCATCCAAGACAAGAATAAACAAGTAATCAACACATAATCAATATCTAGGTTTCATTAGATCTAAGCAAACACAAAGGAGATCTAGCCTAGCATAATGGAATTGAGACAAGAACAAGATATAGACAACCAACACATAGACATATTGATTGAATTAGAAGAACACTTATCTCAATTACAATGCAAGGTATCAAGGGTTTGGAACCCTTGAAAAACCTGTAAAAGTTGCACCAAATTCGTCTTTAGAGTTTCTCCAAAACTTCTCTCTTAATGTGAAAAACTAGAAAACTATATATAGGAAAATAGGGGTGACGGCGTCAAGAGCAAGGGTGTGACGCCGTCATCTCGCCGCCAAATACTTCCTCGGACGGCCTTGATCTACTTCTGACGGCCTGTGTGACGCCGTCATCAACTACGGTATTTTATTCTTGGGACTTTGACGCCGTCAAGAACAACTCTTGACGCCTTCATGTACTGTTCCCAGCATGGAAAATTGAGACTTTGCCGTTTTCTTCACTTTTATGCTCCAAAAACGTCCAAAATGGCTTCTTTTCCAGAATTCACTCTCCAAGTACCTAAAATCACAAAAGGAACGATTTAGGGCAATATTTGATCAAATAAGTTCGGATTCGGGCTTAAATGACCCCCTAAAAACGGATCATTTTTCGCCTCATCATGAATCATCTCCAAAATGTTGCAAAAGAGAATTTACATACCGCTACCAACAATCAAAGATCTAAAAGATGTGTGAATCATCTTCAAATGTACATACTAAATGTGATTTTGGCCGGTTTATATAGGCATGAATTAGGTTAAATCATTAATTATTCTAGCAACCTTTCACAACCCTTGCACATTATCTAACCGACTTTTAATTCTATACTAAATGCCATGTGATCAATTCGGGCAACCCTTGCACTTCATCTCCTTTCACGATTGTATAATTATTATGAGGCTACATTGAATTCCGAGCATTAGCCATCTTGTACTCTATGCAATCTTGATGCCAACACAATAAATTATAGGACTGAATTTTATAGTATTACGAGGCAGGCAGAACTCGTGCTACGCATGGGTTAAGAATCTAATTGTTAATCGTGTATTCTTTCTGTATATTGGCGAATGTATACTTAATTATTGTTTAGTATGTTGTATGAAATATTTTAACTTTCTTATATAAAAATTTAAAAGTGTTTGATGTTGTTTTGGTATTGTGGTGTTGTATTCTATATATGGGCTTTTGGTTATTAAGTTGTGATAGCTTTGTTTCTTTTGGCATATTACTTATTTGCATGATAAAAAAATGGCTTTGTTTCTTTTGGTCTATTACTTAGCCCTACAATACTTGTCTATTAGATGGTTTTTGCATGGTAATATGAAGCACACGGGGTATATCTAATTTGTCATAGTTTAATATGCGTTAAATATTTTCTTTATTAAGTTTGTATATTAAAGTTTGTGTAATAATGTATATATAATAATGTCACATAAACTGTATAAAAATCGTTACAAACCTTTTTAGCTTCATCTCATTTTATTATACAATTAATCTATATATATATAAAAAAATGAGTTCCCTCTCATTGAATGTGAGCATTAATGGCCTTAAGTCCATAAACTCTATTATGCATGATTGAGTTCAATGTTAATTTAATGTGCAAGGGAGGTTTGTGCACAAAAAAAAGTACGGTACAACATGCTTAAAGCAACACCTTAAACTCACATCTCTTTTACATTTTTTTTATTACGAATGTTTGACATTTTTAGTTATATTGGTTAGTCAGTTGTGACTTGCGAATGAGATGCTATACTTATATGAAATGTTCCTTAATTATGTTTGTCGGTAATTTCATACGTTTATGTAATTTTTTTTAAACCAACACTTCTTTTTGGATTTTCTTGATCTGGTCTTTGGAGAATGTTTGACTTTTTTTTACCCCTATTAGACTAATTCTTGGATTATTACACCTACTGCTTGGTACTACTTGGATACTTAGATCGCAGTTAGGTGGTCTTTTAGATTGTATGGACCAATGTATAATGGGTTTTCTTTATATATTTGTTTCTTACAGAACTTATATGTAGGTATATTATATTCATATGAAGTTACACATGGGGGTTTAAGAGTTTGACATCACATGAGTTCCAACCAAGTCAAGCAAGTATCATGGAGAAATGCTGATATGCGGTTTTTAAAGAGTAGTTTGCCAATCAAGAAAAGTTAACTATGTTTTTATATAAGTTGAGAACACCAGCTAAGTCGACCAACTATCACGTGATATGTTTTTAGAGTTTTATTTTAGAATTTGTATTTGTTGAGTTATTAGTTCAAAAGTTTATTAAAGAACATGTCTTTGAAACTATAGTTAATTCTTATGTATTGTGATTAATCAATAAAATCAAGTTTATTACTCACATAAGCCCCTTGCTCGAGTCAACATTTTTTCTCCGTATTCATTTAAAATTGCTTAAACATTTTATGCTACTTTTCTATAGTTAACGTGTTGGTAGATGTTTTCTTATGATAAAACCAAGTACTTAATCTGTTTTTATGATATTTATTAGGGGTGTTTGTTTGGGAATGTTTTTACTGATTTTGCAAAAGGATTTTGCTGATACAATGTTGTCTTATGTTATTTATCATGTACACATTACATCACCAATCATACCGTTGACTTTTTTTAGCAATAACTTTGTTTTCCTGATATGTAAAGGGATATTTGGCATAGATGTTTTTACAGCTTATGCAAAAGGATTTGGTTAATACAATGCTATTTTTTGTTTTACATTATTGTACACGTTTATAATGTGAAGTTCCTAAAAAGTGTTGGTTGTATGGTTGTTTGGCCAACTTTTTGCTGATTACTAGCGGTGTTTGGGTTACATAATACTATAAGTCTATAACCTTTACCATGTACATGTTTATGTTTACCACATCAGTTCAAAGGCTACAACAATAATACCTTTATGTTGGCCAAATCAGTTCAAAGGCTGCAACAACACTACTTTTATGTGGACCACATCATTGCAATTGAATCAATGGAAATTTATGTATAAGATTTATCAAATACTCAGATGCTTCATTGTAGAGCAATAAACAATTTAGTGTGTTATTTCATTGATAAGTTGAAAGCAAGTTCATCTGTTTCTGTAAAACTATAATGTATTGTTGAACAATTATAAAGATCAATTCATGCAAACTAACAAGTAACACCAGCTTAACATAGATTGAGTGGCAATTGTCAATTGGTGGGAAGAATATGCAAGCAACTTGAATGGTTTATCATATTTACTTTCACTGTTATTAATGGAACTTCTAATTTATGTAAAAAGATTACATTGTTGGGTGAAACCCTTGCACAACCGATGATTCTAATTTAAATGAACAAAGCCCATGCATCACACGGGCCATGCTGCCTCGTTTTATTGAAAATTAACATTAAAGTCTAACTAATATTAATAAATTTTATCAATAAACTCAATTCTAAATAGCTAACTAAATGAATATTAATTAACACACTATTAATAATTCCTAAAACCTTTGGACTCCACTATTATGTCTTAAACTTAATTTTTTTAATTTACAAATGGGTTTGAGCAAAAATTATATACTTTTTCTTTTATATTCATTATTCAAGTTACATGCTTACATAAAATAATCATGCTAAAAAGTATCATTTAACCATTTAAATGTTGCTTTACATACATGTTCATGCACATTTTCTTTAATCAATTCGCACATGTGAGCTACATCAATAGAAAACGCACATAAATTACTTGTATATGAAAATGCATTAACATAACACATATATCTATATATATTGCATTAGGTTAAATCATCAATTATTTTTGCAACATTTTCAACGTCATCTCAATCCATAACCGACTTTTAATTATATACTAATTACTAAATATCATGTGATAAATTCCGGCAAGTCTTGCACTTCCATCTCGATGTTGTATATACTTCACATTAAATGCACCGGTTTTGTTTTTCGATAAAAGTTTGAACTTTTGTTTATGTTTAAAACTCAACTTTTTTATTTGATATTATAATTTACAAACGGATTTAAGTCAAAATTATGTATTTTTTCCTTTCTATTCATTACTCAATGTGATATTTTTAATATGTCGTATTTTGCTATTATGGCAAACTCATTTAACTGGCGTAAATATTGGTTTCTCACTAATGATTCTACATATAAAAAACAAAACACTTTGCGATGTGCAACCTTCTTCTTTTCAATAATAATTCAATTGTACACGATAAATTCATTCTAATATTTCTCAAAGAGCATTCTAAAGCAACTACTTACATAAACTAATCACGCTAAAAAGTATCATTTAACCATTTAAATGTTGCTTTACATACATGCTCGTGCACATTTTCTTGAATCAATTCGCACATGTGAGCTACATCAATAGAAAACGCACATAAATTACTTGTATATGAAAATTCATTAACATAATATATATATATATATATATATATATATATATATATATATATATATATATATATATATATATATATATATATATATATATATATATATATATATATATATATATATATATATATATATATATATATATGCTTATCTATAACAATCACATAAATATGTAAGAAACAAAGAAAATAGTTGGTATCACAATCTTTGGTTCTATTTATCTAAGCATGCATGATCTTGTGTGATTTTCATGGTACCTGCGTATGATAACTAAATTAAGAAAAAAAGAAGAGCAAGTTAATTAAAAAGATCTAAAAGATGTGTGAATCATCTCCAAAATGTTGTAAAAGAGAATTTACATACCGCTACCAATAATCAAAGATCTAAAAGATGTGTGAATCATCTACAAATGTACATACTAAATGTGATTTTGGCCGGTTTATATAGGCATGAATTATGTTAAATCATTAATTATTCTTGCAACCTTTCGCAACCCTTGCACTTCATCTAACCCACTTTTAATTCTATACTAAATGTTATGTGATCAATTCGGGCAACCCTTGCACTTCATCTCCTTTCATGATTGTATAGTTATTATGAGGCTGCATTGAATTCCGAGCATTAGCTATCTTGTACCCTATGCAACTACTAAACGACTCCAACTTGTTTCTAACTCTACAAACTCTATCATCATAACTCCACATTAAATTTAGGGACTGAATCTTATAGTATTATAGATAGATAAATCAGCCTAAATTTTTGTTCCAACTAAAACAAATTCAATAAAATCCTTGGACCAACCCACTAACCGAAATTAAAAACATGCTAAGCCTAAATGTCTTGTAATCAAAATGTCTGGATGATACTATGGACCAACCCAACTTGATTAACCAAAATCTGCCCAGAAGAGTTGACCTAATATACCAAAAGCCTAACTATATAATAGTCCCTTTTTACCTTAATACTCAAACACAATCCCTAATTCCACTCCACGTCTTTCTTACGCAGCCACACATTCTCACCACGCCTCCCTTATCACTAACATTTCAGCTAATCAAACGAACCTTTAAAACTTTACCCTCATTATTTTTATTTCGAAACACAAATCAAACAAACCCTTTGCATTTTCTTTAAAATAATAATAATAATAATAATAATAATAATAATAATAATAATAATAATAATAATAATAATAATAATAATAATAATAATAATAATAATAATAATAAGCTTGGTATCTTGACGATGGTACTATTATTAGGGATACTTTGGTTGTGGGGAAGGTTTTGGAGTTGATTATGATGGATGGACCTAGTTGTGGTTTACACCTCAATGTTGATAAAACTGAGGTCTTTTAGCCGAAAGAAGACCCAAGGAGCAGGTATGTTGGTGTTTTTCCTCCTAATATTTCTCGACCTTCGCATGGTGTTAAATTATTAGGGGGCCCCGCCAGTGTGGACTTTGAGATTAGTAGTAAGCTTGTTATGAAAAGGGTTGCTAAAACTATTGAGCTTATGGATGCTGTTGCTAAGCTTAATGATCCTCAGTGTGAGTTGTTGCTATTGCGTGCATGTGCCGGTATTTCCAAGTTGTATTTTTCTATGCGCACATGTCCTCCTCGGGTCTTTGAGAGTGCTCAGGTTTTTTTTGATGCAGCACTTCGCTCTTCTTTGGAACGTATTGTCACTACTTCTGGACCTGGGTTTGGTGATTGGCAATGGAGACTCGCCACCCTACCTTTTGCTCTCGGGGGACTTGGTGTGTATTCTGCAGGTGATGTCTTGAACTATGCCTTCCTTGCTTCTAGACTTCAATCTGCCAGCTTACAGACTAAGCTTCTTCGTAGTTCTGGTATTGTGTCTACTGGTCCCTCTTTTGATGATGCATTGTGTACTTTTAATGTGAATATGGATATTGACCTTATGAGTAACCCTAGTGAGATCGCTGCCCCCAAACTTATGAAGAAATTGGCAGATATACATTTCGCACGTGTTGCCCAAACGGTTGAATCCACTTTCCATTTATCTTCTAGACAGATGGCTTTATGTAACTCATTAAAAGAGGATTATACGTCAGATTGGCTTAGGGTGGCACCGATATCCGGATTGGGACAGACTATGAATGCCAGGACCTACCGATGTGTTTTGTGTTACCGGTTGGGTGTTCCTCTTTTTACTGTCCAGATGCCATGTTCAGCTTGTTCTAAGGTTTTTCCTGGAGATATTTTTGGAGATCATGCTGTATCGTGCGCAGGCTTAGTTGGTATTAAACATCGGCACAATGTTGTGCGTGATGTTCTAGTTGATATATGTTCTCGGTCTGGAGTTTCAGTTCGTAAGGAGGTGGATATTGGGCTTTGTGGAGAGAGGGACAAAACCTTACGTCCGGCTGATATGTTACTTTACTCTTGGGATGGCGGCCTTGATGTTTGTGTTGATCTTACAGGATCGTCACCTTTGACGCGTTCGTGTATAGTTGATTTTATGCCCGGTCGGGCGGTTATTGAAGCCGCACAACGTAAACGTGTCAAGTATGCTGCTAAATGCGCTGATATCGGATATGGGTTCCTCCCTTTTTCATTCTCTTCTTTTGGAGAACTTGAAAAGGATGCAGTGACCTTATTAAAGCGCATTAGACGATTCTCTATGACCCAAGACATTGGAGCACGTGCTGCTCCACATATTTTTGTAGGATTGGTTTTGCTGTAGCTAGAGGTGTGGGGGCTCAGTTGGTATCTCGGCTCCCCACTAATTTCTTGTAAAATCCTATTTGTTTTTCAATAAAGTGATGATGATGATAATAATAATAATAATAATAATAATAATAATAATAATAATAGTAATAATAATAATAATAGTAATAATAATAATAATAATAATAATAATAATAATAATAATAATAATAATAATAATAATAATAATAATAATAATAATAATAATAGTAATAATAATAATAATACACGAACCATCTTGTCTTGTCTTTTCTGCTTATGCCCGATTCATGTGTTAATTTGTTTTGGGCTTAAAGATCTTGTAAAATGTCTCAAGTAGGTTTTTTTGTTATGTTTCGACTTTGCATTTAAGACCAATGATGGGTTTTGTGTTCAAACTTAGAAAAATCTTTCACTATTTGTATAAAAGTTAAACAGATATGAGGTCTTTTGGTATTATCGTTTGTGTTCGATTATTGTTTGTGTATGAGAGGTTTGGTGACTGTCGGTAACCGTGAGGTGGGATAGGATAGTGGATGAGATTTTGTTGTAGTCAGGAAAAAATATACAACGAAAATTGATCAACTATGAGTCAAAATTCAAGCATAACGAGAGCATCGCAATATAGATGTTGATGACGTACCCTCCACTCTACTAACTAGCGTTACCGTCACTCTGGTATGTAGCGTACCATTTGTACCAAGGGTGATGATGTACCCTCCTAAAGGACAAAGCCTACGCCTTTGTCCTACACATAATGCTGGCGTAAAGTCATTCACAATGGCTACCGCAAGGGAATCCGCCAACCGTCACCCAAAGCACTCATAGTGTCTAACCTCTGTCGAGGTTCGAAGCCTCACCTCTGTAATGGTTCGGAGCCTGGCCTCCTTTACACTTCGAAGCCTGGCCTCTGTCACTGTTCGGAGCCTGGCCTCCATCACTGTTCGGAGCCTGGCCTCCATCACTGTTCGGAGCCTGGCCTCCTTCAAGGTTCGGAGCTTGGCCTCCGTCAATGTCCGGAGCCTAATTCATGACAAAGTTCAAAGCTTAAAGGTCATAGTCTCTCTACCTATGAACGTGGGTATGATCGAGATGGTCAAACATAAATGGTCAAACATAACTGGTCAAAGAAGAGCTGGTCAACAGCCATGATCTCTGCCATGACATCTGTAACTGCTATGACCTCTGTAACTGCCTCCACACACCCTCTGTAACTGTTCTATCAGATTATTATGCCTATAGATAAGGAAGTCATCACAAGCCCTAAAGGACGAAGCCTACGCCTTCGTCTTACACATAATGCTGGCGTAAAGTCATTCACAATGGCTACCGCAAGGGAATCCGCCAACCTTCACCCAAAGCACTCATAGTGTCTAACCTCTGTCAAGGTTCGAAGCCTCACCTCTGTAATGGTTCGGAGCCTGGCCTCCATCACCGTTCGGAGCCTGGCTTCCGTCACTGTTCGGAGCCTGGCCTCCTTCAAGTTTTGGAGCCTGGCCTCCGCCATTGTCTGGAGCCTAATTCATGACAAGGTTCGAAGCCTAAAGGTCATAGTCTCTCTACCTATGAACGTGGGTATGATCGAGATGGTCAAACAGAATTGGTCAAAGAGAAATGGTCAAAGAAGAGATGGTCAACAGCCATGATCTCTGCCATGATATCTGTAACTGCCATGACCTCTATAACTACTCCCACACACCCTTTATAACTACTCTGTCATATTATTATGCCTATAAATAAGGAAGTCATCACAAGAGGTATGCAACCTAACTTAACCAGGAGATATCATCTTCTCCACCTCAATACTTTCATGACATAATCACCATGACTAATTCTCACACTGGAGTCGATTCTTGGGGGTTTCCCCCGCACTCCGTCTAACATAGTGTCTTCTATTTCTTATTTTCAGGTTATCTTACACCCGACATCACCACTATCACCCCTAATTCTGTCAACCACCATTGACAGCATGGTATGTGCATCTTTTTGTACGATCAGTGGCGCCATCTGTGGGACCCACAACAATATGTCCCATTTTTCTGAGTCAAATAACCGTTTTCCCTAAATAACAGTCTATTTCAACCGCAATTCCTTACATCCTTGGTACCACATTGAAACACCACTGAAATCTCTACTTTTATCTCAAATCATGAGATTTTCCTCTAACCACAAACTTTATGTTTATCGTTTTAACAGTCTCTGTCGGGTTTAAACACAACAGCTTTTGTTATAACCTCTATTATGGTCTGTTTTGGAGAGAAGGTTCAAATTCACCAACCTTCATACGGGCCTCTGTTTGGGTTCATTTTACGAAGAAGGTTCAAACTAAATAACCTTCGCATGAGCCTCTATTGGGGTTTGTTTTAAAAAGAATGGCTGAAATCGTAGCCTCTGTGCAATCTTCGTAACCTCTATTGCAGCATCCGCAGCAGCCTCTGTCGCAACCTCTGTTTGAGTTTGTTATAAGAAGAAGTCTCTGCCGCAGTCTCCGTTATGGGTTTTTCTAAGAAGAAGGCTCGAAGTCAGCAGCCCTTTGTTCCAGTCTCCGTGGCAACCTCCATTGTAACCTTCGTACGGGTTCATTTAAAAAATTGATGCACATAATGGTACAGTCAAGTAGGGTTGGAACTTTCCTTGGCACAATGCTTATCACAAGGTAGGCAACAAAGACCGTGCAACAATGATAGAGGATACCCTTTGTCAATCTGATATGTTTTCTACAAAACTGATATGCTATATTGCCTCTGTGTTACTACAAAGCATATTATCTACATATGAAACATTTGATGTTTATTAAGAATATTATAAACCATCTTTAATGAATCTCTGCATATGACACAATGATCATTGGAGATTATACAACATTGATAAAGGATACCTTATGTTCCTAGAACCTCTGTTAGAGCTTTAATTTTGCTTTTAGCATAAAACACAATCCATGCATATTAAATACATGATATTCGTGAGTAATCCTTAAGTAACTTCTTACCAAGCTTTACCATGTCACCCGTGACGATAAGTCCATTGTAGACAAAGCCTCTTTTGACAAGGTATTTCATACAAGCTCTGTTGAGATGACAGAAACTCATACTCACGTACTAGATAGTAACAAACCTTCTCGTAGAATTTACATACTATTATCATATATTTTGAGATGACGGAGCATCACATATGTTGACATAAGTCTCTGTCAATATGACTATGGAGCATCACATATGCTGACATAAGCCTATGCCGACACAACTACAGAGCATAGCCTCTTATTCATAGGTATCTCCTTCGACACAATCATAGAGTTTCGGCTCTGCTCGCATAATAAATAAGTTTATATGTTGACACACTTACAGAGCTTCAACTCTGTTCACATAATATAGGTGTCTCTGTCGAGACGATTACAGAGCATAGCCTCTGTTCACATATTCCATAAGTCTCTATCGAGACGACTGCATAGCATAGCCTCTGCTCACATAATTCATAAGCATCTCTGACGAGACGATTCCATAAGTGTCTTTGTTGACATAAATACAAAGTGTAGGCTCTGTTTACATAATCAGTAAGTGTGTCCATCGACAGGATTACAGAGCATAGCCTTTGTTCACATGATTTATAAGTATCTATGTAGACACAATTATAGAGCCTCAACACTGCCATTATAATTACATAACATGATTCCATCTACATAGTTGTAAAACTTACTTTTATCTATTTTCAATACATGTATTATATTCTTCTCATTTTGGGAAATAAGCATTTATGGTAGGTGTCCTATTTTTCATTTCTTCAAATGATGTAATCCTCTCTACCCAATTAATGATATAACATATTTCCCTCGAATCTCTTATTTCGCTTTATACAGCAAAGATTTGTTCAGCCAAGTATTACAAGTTTCAATGTTTGAAGGATGATTCAAGACATATACGTCTTGTATAATAACAACATCCATTACAATTTTCATTAACTTTCCTAGGAGTCTTAGGTTATTCCAAGCCCTTTGCACCGAAAGGACAAAGACGAAGTGGGTCGCGACCCTCTGTCAGCAGTTAAATTATACGATTGCTAAAAATCTTGGTTCAAAATACACACAATAAGGCTATCTATCTACTATAGCCTTAGGTTGTATACTGTTAGAGTTAGTAATAAGGGCCCAGCCCATTAATTAACTTATCGTAGTCTCCAAGCTAAGTACGGTTATTTATATTCCCTGTAATCTTAGTTTTCATTATAAATTCAATAAAACCATTCATCAAATATCATTGTTCTTCATCTTTGATTACATGGTATCAGAGATATGAGGGTTTCAATTTCAGTTTAGTTCAAATTAGGGTTAGTCGTTTTTCGTATCCAGCGAGTACATCACGACATCCGTTTAGAAGCACCTAGATTGAGTGTTGTTCTGATCTCACCTAGGTCATCAATGTTTCCAGATCATGACGGTTTCTCATTCTAACTAGATCCCCGGTGAGATCTGGTCTGATTTTTCATTGTGTTTCAATTTGGTTTGGGCTTCTTTTATATGATTGTAGTTACTGATTGGTTGTTTGGTTTCTCATTTGTTACAATAATTGTGGTTTCTTCAATTGATTGTTTTTTGATTATGAGTTTGGCTGATTAGAATTGAAGATCTACTAACCTCCTTTTGTTTCTGATTAGGAAGTTTTGATTGGTATTTGTTTAATTTTGGAATTATGGTTGATGACAAGAAAAGGGATGACGCATCAGGACTTCCCATTGTGACTCGGATTACGGATATCAAACTTGATGGCTCCAACTTCTTTGCATGGAGCAAAACCGTTCATATCTATTTACGTAGTATCGGAAAAGCTTCTCATCTTAAAGATGATCCTTCTACGGATGGGACTAAGGATCAATGGCTGCAAAATGTTGCTCGGTTGTTCTTGATGATTAGAAACTCTATCGAACCATCTGTCATTCCTTTACTTGATCATTGTGAGTATGTAAAGGAATTGATCGATTATCTTGACTTTTTGTATTCAGGACAAAAGAACATCTCTCGAATATATAGTGTGTGTAAGGCTTTTCATCATGGGGAACAACAAGATTAGTCACTCACTGCTTATGTTATGGAATTCAAGAAAATGTATGAGGAATTGAATTCTCTTCTTCCTATAAGTGTTGATGTAAAAGTGATGCAAAAGCAAAGGGAACAAATAGTTGTAATGAGCTTTCTGACCGACTTGCGACCGTAATTTGATTCTCTAAGATGTCAATTCTTGAATGAGTCATAGATTCCATCTCTTCGAGACACATTTGCTCGAGTTCTTCGCAATGAGACTCTCTAGTCTCCTCATACATTGGCTCCAAATAGTGCTCTTGTTAGTCGTGGTGGATTTCAAGGTGGTTCTATGAAAGGTCATAATGACAAAGTTGGTGATTCCCAAGGTTCTAACTAAGATGAGGTTGATTCCCAAGGTTCTAACTTTTAGCTAAGAAAAAGGGTTCCTCTGTACGTACTTCTAGCACCTCTTATAAAACGATCACAATTTCTGCCGAGGAATATGCTTCGGATACTACATTCTGACACATTTGGCAAATCTCCTAAAATCTTTATTGGCGTCAAACCATTCATCTGTGATGGGGTTACCAGTTCGCCAATCAAAGCCTTAAGCCCTTCGGGGTATGCTCTTTGAAGATACTAATGCAAAGGTTTTATAAGACCAAGTCAAACCCACGTTCACAACCCTATCAAGGCTTTCCCGACAAGATAGGGATCGTGGGACATTAACCAAGTGGTTACCAAAAATCATAGGACACCCCCATGATTCTCGCATCAGGTGTGGGAGCCTGCCAGAGCCTAATATATGCGAAAATATGCCATTATGGCGTAAGCATTATAAAACAAACCAAGTTTATACACAAACCTTGGTACATTTTGACAACTCATCTTATGTACAAATAGGTTCCGATGAAACTCGCTTAGAACTTAAAGCGAAAGTTAGATGGCAAAACTTAATATATGCACTCCTTATATAACAAGGGGTTTCAGGACAACCTAAGTCTAATCTCATGCCTCCTACAAAGTCATAACATTAGACTAGGGGGCTTAATGAGGTATCCACCACAATAGAGTAGGCAATTAAAAACAAGTATAGCTACTTTTATATTGCTTTTGACAAAACAAAAGTAGTAGAAATTGTTACTAAGTCTTTTTTAACAAAGCAATGACAAGTCTAAAGCCATGCACTCTTCGCATGCATAACATTAGATTGGGGGCTTGATGACGTACCCTCTGCTCTACTAACTAGCGTTACCGTTACTCTGGTATGTAGCCAACGCCTTCGTCCTATACATAATGCTGGTGTAAAGTCATTCACAATGGCTACCACAAGGGAATCCGCCAACCTTCACCCAAAGCACTCATAGTGTCTAACCTTTGTCGAGGTTCGAAGCCTCATCTCTGCCATGGTTCGGAGCCTGGCCTCTGTCACAGTTCGGAGCCTGGCCTCCGTTACTGTTCGGAGCCTGGCCTCCGTCATTGTTCAGAGCTTGGCCTCCGTTAAGGTTCGGAGCCTAACCCCCATCATTGTCTGGAGCCTAATCATGACAAGGTTCGAAGCCTAAAGGTCATAGTCTCTCTACCTATGAATGTGGGTATGATCGAGATGGTCAAACAGAACTGGTCAAAGAGAACTGGTCAAAGAAGAGTTGGTCAATAGCCATGATCTCTGCCATGACCTCTGTAACTGCCTCCACACACCCTCTGTAACTTCTCTGTCATATTATGATGCCTATAAATAAGGAAGTCATCACAAGAGGTATGCAACCTAACTTAACCCATGTTGGGAATAGACTTTACTAAATCAAGTGTCGGTCATTAAGTTTTGTATTAGGTTACATTATATTACATTTATTCTATGTTTTACAAGTATTTATGCTAAGTTTACATGATTTGTAAAGGTCTAAGGGCTTAGTATGTAATATTGTCAAAGTTAAGAGATGCCCTAGTCCTCACCTATAAATACTCTTGTATCCCCTCATTAGAGGGTGTTGGTTCTCTTAGTAATTACATTTCTCTCATTTTCATATTAAGGGTTCCTTCCACTCTCTCTCTCTCTACTTACTTTATCTCTCTAAGATTTAGTGATTTTATGTTAAGAAATCATGACCTAACAAGTGGTATCATTCACCATGGGATAATATAGGTTGTTTTAGGTTAGATTTGGTAGACAAAACTTGGTTTAGAAGCGAATTTTTGGTTTCTGGGTATTGTTCATCGGCGTTCTATCGAGTTAGCCTAGTTTTATCGAGTTAGGTTAGCGAGTTAGGATTTTCTATCGAGTTAGGCCTTTTGGTTTTATCGAGTTAGTGAAGGGGGGTACCGAGTTAGCTACAAGTTACTACGAGTTAATTATTTTGGCGAGTTAGCCATTCCCTTATCGTTTATCGAGTAAGGTTCTTAGTGCTTGATACCTAGGGGAAACTATACTCAATTCAATTCCTTTTATCGAGTTAGAAGTTAGTTATCAAGTTTGGTAATTCTATCAAGTTATCCACCTTATTAATATTTAGTTATTGAGTTACCAGGTGATACCGAGTTACAAGATTTACCAAGTTAGTACTCCCGTTAGATTTTCCGAGTTAGCTCTCCTGACAACCTTACCGAGTTACCAATTCTACCGAGTTAGAATCCTAAAACTACAACCTTTATTTATCCTTAACGATCCAAGTTTAACATAATCACTAAAGATGTCTCAACCACCACATTACTTCTTCTCTCATCCTCAACAATAGCAGTATCAGCAGTATAAGAAACAGCAATACCATCAGCAACAATCGTATCAACAACCATCATAATCACACTTTCATCAACAACCGTTTCATCCACAACAACAATATCTCATGATGTAATAACATCAAATCATTCCTCAACAACAACCATATCCAATGTCACAACAACCAATTCAGTATTCGTCCAAACAACCTCACTAGTTTGATCGAATGTGTGGAGTTATAACAACTCAACAATCCAGACATGAGGCAGGATCACTTGATACACCCCCAATGCTTACACCTGGGAACTATGTTCAGTGGGCAAGTCGATTCTTACGGTTTATTGAACTTAGGAAACCCCATGGGAAATTCATGAAACAAGTGATACTTGAAGGACCATTTCAGTGGCCAACTAGACTTGAAGGCGGTGATCCATCTGCTGATCCTCCACGTGCTCCTGTAGAGAAACTTGTTCCAGAATCTTAACTCACAGAAGAACAGAAACTACATCGTGAAACAGATGAGTATGCCATGATCTACATACTTCAAGGAATTCCAAAGCCAATCTATCGTAGTGTTGATGCTCAGAAAATGGCTAAAGCCATGTGGGAACATGTTCATCTACTAATGGAAGGCACTCAACTAAACAAAGATGATATGGAATCAAAACTCTATATGGAATACACTAACATCACAATTGAACCAGCGGAGACACTTGAATCCTATTATCACCGTTTCACTAATGTGGTTAATGATCTGGAACGACACAAAATTACAATACCAAGGATCGCAGTGAATACCAAATTTGTCGGTAGTCTTGGTCCGGATTGGCAAAAGTATGTGACATTTGTTCGTCAAACCAAAAATCTTCATGATGCACCATATGGCTTGTTGTATGATTTTCTGAAACACCATGAACCTGAAGTGGAAAAAGATTAAGCTCTTCGAGGAGGTTACTCAACACCACCAACACCAAATTCTTTGGCACTCGTAGGTCAATCTCACTATGCTCCACCTCCAATGTCAAATCATGTTTATGTTCAAGAACAAAATTACTTTAGCTACCCACAACCTACAACTTCAAATCAGATGATTCCATATGATTCTTCACAGCAATCTAATCAACTTTTTCCTTACGAAAACAGTGATTCAATGTACTACTCAAATTCCAATGATGATGAAGATGAAGACTTCAATACGTTGAATCAAGGACTTGCTCTTATTGCTCGTGCCTTCAGCAAATTCTCGAACAAGACAAACAACCGTCTTCGCTCTTCATCTAACACTAGGAATCAATCTGTCATTCAAGATGGGAGGGTTGAGATACAGAATCGGAATTATGGAAGATCAGGTGCAGGTGGTTATTCGGGGAATTCTGGAAATGAACAGAGGTTTAACAACAATGGAGGGTTCAGAAACAATTTCGGTGCTCCTTAGAAAAGGAATGAAATTGTTGAAACTGGGAACTCAAACTCTGGGAATGCAGTGTGATGCTACAACTGTAATGAAAAAGGTCATATTGCAACAGCATGTCTAAAACCGAGAACTCGGGGAAGTAAGTTTCACAAGCAGGCATTACTTATGGCTCTCAAAGATGAAAAGGAAGGTAATTTCACTGAGCAGGAGAACAGTTTCATGGCAAATGCTTACAACGATGATGACATGGAAGATTTGGAAGCTAATGCAGCTGTGATGCTTATGGCCAACATGCAGGAACTTCATATGAATGTTTCAGGCCCAGTGTATGACACTGATGGTTTGTCTCAGGTACATGATCTTAATAATTTTCTAATACATGAAATAGCATCACCCTCTGCTTCTGAATCAGATAAGGCGCAAGTTGTTCCATCTGACTCATCTTTATCTTCTCAAGAAGACGAACAAATGAACACAGTTGTTATATTTGATGATGACACAGTTGTTTCATTTGATGATCCAATTGAGAACGACAAACATGATCATATCGAACAAAATGAACCTTTCTCTGATCCTGATCCTGACCAGATTTTGATGGCCAAACGACTACAGGCTCAAATTTTATTAATCCAGAAAAAGAACGAGCAAAATAAAACATTAAAAGAAACGAATGTGTTACTTACAAGAGATATTGAGTGCTATAAAATACAACTTTCAAATTTGGAAAACAAAGTCAAACATGAAAAAAGTTTTGAAATGGCTTTTCAAGAATATTACAATAAAGAACAAGATCTTCAACATAAAATGCGAGAATTAATTGAGTCAAACAGAAAGTTGGTTTCAAAACTCGAAAATGAAAAGCGTGAACTTCAAAAACAAGTTGAACAACTTCAAAAAGAGCTTTCAAAAACACAAACAGAGTTGTCAATTTGCAAAAAGGATTTTTGTGAACATAAAGTGCGAAAAAGAAAAAGTGAAGATAAATTACTCGGTGAAATTTTTGATCTTGAACGCCAACTAAAAGAATTTCGTAATGTTGTTTACAAAACTGGAGGCTCTGTCACAACAATTCAGAAATTTACCTTGAAACCAAGACCCGATAAAGGTTTTGCACTTGGTGACTACAAATCAATGTTTCTTTACAACGCATTCAAAGTAAATCCTAAGCTTTACAGTATGGAACAAATGCTTGATAATACGATTGTGCGTGCTATTGTCTATGATACTGAGGAAGAAGAAGAACTTGAAGAAGAGAGTCGATCAAAAATGAGTCAAGTAGAATATTGGAAACCATATGATTACTCAAAAGCTCCTCATATTTCTAAATCTTTTGTTCCTCAAAAAGATATACCTGAGAAATCTTGGTATGTCACTGAGTCATATGTTTCATCTTCTAATGCGGCTCCTGTCCAAACTATGGCACAAATAAATGGTCCATTACCATCTTCAGGTGACGTTACACCTTTACCAAAACGTTGTCGTGTTTTAAATTATTTCAAAACTTTTATGGACGACATTGAAATTTTGGAAGAAACAACTGAACGAAATTCGGAAATAAAAATTGACACTTTTCAATCTGCTTATGAGCGAGAAAAGAGAGATATTTTTCAAAAACAAATGTTGCCAATCATTCAACACCTACGTTATTGTGCTACACGTTGGGAACAGGAACTTCAAAAAGAAGTCAAATCAATGATAAACATTTTCAACTCAAATGAAAATACGATTTTGGTTCAAAAGCAAAGAAACATAGTTTTAAAAAATGATGTTGATCGACTCTTGGAACAAGTTCTACATGCTGATATTGTGTCTGTTATCATGAATTCCATTTATCTTGCTGGTACTTCTAAGTTTGTTGATGCTCATTCTGTTGATAATGATTTGTGGAAAAAGGAAATTGAGTCATTAATGAATGAAAATGAAAAGATTAGGAAAAACAGTGATGATGTGAAAAGCAAACTTTCAAAAGAAATTTGTCAACTCAACCAAAGGCTTGAATGGTGTCAAGCTCAAAGTCTTGAACTGGAATTGCAACTTCAAAGTCAAAATGTTTCAAAATCTTGTTAGATTTGCAAAAACAATGAGTCTTTCAAAAATAAATGTCTTCAGTATGAAAAAGAAATTGCAGATATAAAAATTGAAAACGCTGAATGGCAACAAAACCGCGATGACATTGCTTATTGCAACGGAAAACTTGAGTTTGATATTCAGGATAAAAATCACATCATCATTGACTTAAAAGAGAAGATTAAGCTACTTGAAAAAGGAAAGTTTGTTGACACCACTGTGATAGCACCAGGATTGTACCACATAGAAAAAATAGATAAGGGAAATCATGCTCAGAATTCTAATGTTAATTCTTCCACTTCTACAGGAATAGTCTCCACTAAAAGCGTTAGCAGACCAAAGCGAAAAAGTAACAAGAAGACTAGGAAGACTAGGATCTGGCAACGTAATAGCGGAACACTAGAAGTCCAAGAAGTAGAATATCAACTTAGGAATTTGAATAAAACTCTTGTTGCATCTAAATTAGATTTTAATCTGGCAAATTGTAATCGAAATCTCAGTGTAACGAATGATGAACCTTTGAATGTTTTAAATGTTAATGCATCTTGTGTGTTTTGTCACAAAAGTGTATTATCTGGTAATCATGCGAAATGTGTAGCTAATTCTCTCTTAAATCGTCATAAGAAACGTAGGACAGGCATTCCTTCTAGGCCCACTACTGCCTCTAAGTCTATATTAGGAAAACCGCCAACTACGGTTTCTAATGATGTTGTAGTTACCCCCATAGTTGAACAGAACAAATCTAGGAACAAGCCCAAAGCTAGTGAATTCACCAAAAAGAAAGCGAGAACTAGTTGGAACTGGCAATGTTGGTTACAATATAAACCAGACTTTAAATGGATTCCTAAAATGTTGAATATGTGTGCTTCTAACCAACAGGAACCCGCACTTTCTTTGGGTTCCACCCTTACTTCTGTTCCATCTTCGTCATCTTCTTGTGATGTAGGTGGTTCAGATTGTTCTTTGGATTGTTGATAGCGGTCGAACCCGACATATGATAGACAATCTCAAACTGTTAGTCAACTTCATTTCAAAGTTTATCGGAACTGTCAGATTCGGGAATGATCATTACGCTCTAATCATGGGATACGGTGACTACGTGAACGGGAAAATTGAAATTAGCAGAGTTTACTATGTTGAAGGCTTGGGTCACAACCTCTTTTCAATCGGTCAATTTTGTGATGGAGATTTAGAAGTAGCATTCCGAGAGAAAACCTGTTTTGTTCGTGATCTACAGGAAAATGATCTAATGTTGGGCACACGCAAAACCAGTCTATACACAATTTCCATGTCTGACATGATTGCTTCATCTTCGATTTATCTTCTCTCTAAAGCTGAATCGACTAAGTCATGGTTATGGTACAAACGTCTTTCTCACTTGAATTTCAAAATGATGACTGAACTCGCTCGTCATAAACTAGTTGATGTCTTTCCAAGATTCCGTTATGCCAATGATCACTTATGTCCAGCCTGTGAACAAGGCAAAAGTACTCATGCTCATTTTCCTTCAAAAACTGAACACAGTACTAATCATGTGTTACAACTGCTTTATATGGATTTGTGTGGTCCGATGTGTGTTCAAAGTATTAACGGTAAACGCTAAATATTAGTAATTGTCGATGATTACTCCCGTTGGACTTGGGTTTATTTTCTTTGTAGCAAAGACCAAGCTCCTCAAATGATCATTACCTTTCTCACGTAAATTCAAGTTCAGTTACGCAACACGGTCAGAATGGTTAGAACTGACAATGGAACATAATTTAAGAATCACACATTAAGGTCGTATTTTAAGAAAGTGGGAATTGAACATCAAACGTCTATTGCAAGAACACCCGAACAGAATGGAGTTGTCGAAAGATGCAACAGAACGTTAGTGGAAGCTGCAAGAACGATGCTAATCAATGCTCAATTACCAGATTACTTAAGGGCGGAAGCTGTGTCAACTACATGTTACACCCAAAACCGTTGCATGATAACAAAACGCCATCACAAAACCCCTTATCAGATTGTTCACAAAAGAAAACCAAATATCGATTACTTTCATGTATTTGGAGCTCTTTGTTATCCAAAAAATGATCGTGATGATTTAGGTAAGCTTAAAGCTAAGGCTGACATTGGAGTGTTCATTGGATATTGTGAAAATTCCAAAGGCTATCGGATATGGAATCGTCATACAAGAGAGATTCAAGAGACTATTCATGCTAATTTCGATGAACTCACACAAATGGCTTCTGAGCAAAACAGCTTAGGACCCGCATTCAACTGTCTAAATTTTCCGGAATCTTCGGCTGAAACATTGTCACTCTCCCGTAAAGAAGTGGAAACCTTGTTTGCTCCATTGTTCGATGATACAATTGAAAACCGTCCTTCTGAGGTCTCACCAATTTCCGCTGCACAACCTGATAATATTCAAGTACCTGATTCACCTCAACAAACAACAACAACTGTTGGGAGAGACGGCCCTCCAATTGCATCTCCAACAACCGCAGAACAAACCAGATCCAACTCACGATAGTCAGCTGAAGACTCCACACCTAAATCAGTTCCACAAACCACAGAGCATGATCCAGAGGAATTCTTTAACCCGTTTGCACCGGCTTAACTCATTCCTGACATTGCTGAGTCATCTACACGCAATTTGGATCCTGCAAACATGCGTGATAACTATCAACTTCACCCTTCGACACACAAATGGACTCGAGATCACCCCTTAGTTCAAATTATTGGCCATCCAGATGCACCAATCATGACAAGACAACGACTCCACACAGATGGTGAAACTTGCATCTATGTACTCACAGTTTGTCAAGATGAACCAAAGAACATTAAACAAGCAATGACTTACGACAACTGGATTGAATCTATGCAAGAGGAACTTCAGCAATTCAAACGATTAGAAGTATGGGAATTAGTTGAAAAAACTGACGGAGTCTTTGTCATTGGGTTAAAATGGATTTGGAAAGATAAGTTGGATGCCGAAGGCACTGTCATACGAAACAAATCACGCCTGGTAGCTAAAGGATACTTCCAAGAAGAAGGAATTGATTTTGAAGAATCTTTTGCTCCAGTGGCTAGACTTGAAGCTGTTCGAATTTTTCTGGCATATGCTGCTCATCGGAATATGGTTGTTTATCAAATGGATGTAAAAACGGCATTTCTGAATGGTCAACTTCGTGAAGTAGTTTATGTTAGTCAACTGGAAGGCTTTGTCGATCCTGATCGTCCCAATCACGTATACCGGCTCAAAAAGGCTCTCTACAGACTCAAACAAGCCCCAAGGGCGTGGTATGACAAACTATCTGCTTTCTTGCTAGCCAATAAATTTTCTAAAGGTTCGGTGGATCCAACATTATTTACTAAAACATACGGGGTGGACTTACTAATTGTTCAAATTTATGTCGATTACATTATTTTTGCTTCAACAAACAGAAGATACTCAAATGATTTTGCAAATTTAATGAAAGATAATTTTGAAATGTCCATGATGGGTGAACTTTTGTTTTTTTTAGGACTACAAGTTCATCAATCACCCCGTGGAATTTTTTTAAATCAGTCCAAAGATGCTTTGAAAATTTTAAAGAAACATGGAATGATGAGCTGTGATACTTATAATACACCAATGGGTTTTAGCACAAAACTAGATGCTGACATACGTGGGACTCCTATTGACCCTACCAAATACCGCAGTATTATTGGGTCACTCATGTATCTCACAGTTAGTAGACCTGATATTGTCTTTGCTGTCTACATGTGTTCTCGTTATCAGTCCAAACCAACTGAAAGGCACCTTAATGAGGCTAAAAGAATCCTTCAATACATAAAGGGAACCATTAATTTGGGAATCTGGTATCCAAAGGATTCTGGTTTTGAACTAATTGCTTTTTCAGACGCTGACCATGCAGGATGCTTAGACATGCGTAAAAGTACATCAGGTGGATTACAGTTTCTGGGAGATAAGCTTGTGTCTTGGCAATCAAAGAAGCAGGACTACACATCACTGTCATCAACCGAATCTGAGTACGTAGCTATGTCTGCTTGTTGTGCTCAAGTCATTTAGATGAGATTACAGCTTAAGGACTATGGCTACCTATTCAATAAGATTTCGATCTACTGTGACTCCAAAAGTGCTATTGCTATTTCATGCAACACCGTTCATCACTGCAAGTCCAAACACATTGATCTTCGCTATCATTTCATCAAGGAGCATGTCGAAAAGGGTACAGTTGAATTATACTTTGTCGGAACTGAATACCAATTGGCGGACTTACTCACTAAAGTATTACCTCCAACAATGTTTGCTAATCTAGTTCACCAAATTGGTATGCGATGTTTGACTCCAGAAGATCTGGAAAAGTTTTAAAACAAAATAACTGTCAAGCATCAAAACTATCTTTGTATATATTTTTACAAAAACAAAATACAAAAATATAAAACCAACAAAAACACAAAAAGATTTTCCATTTATTTTATTATTTTCATATATATATATATATATATATATATATATATATATATATATATATATATATATATATATATATAAACTTATCAAATACTTCAAGATATGTTGTTCAAAACGATTTTCATAATTTTATAACATACATATCTTGAGGGGGAGACCAAAAGTTTTTCTACTTCTTCATTTGAAAGTTTTTTTCTCATCACGAAAATACTTCTCTCTAGATACCTCTTGAACCATTTGGTTCATTTAAAACGTCTACATTTTCTCATGGTTGGTTCAAGAGGGAGTAACGTCCAAAATACTCGAAGCGTTTATTGCTCGGACTTAAATTTTAAGTTCTAAAAATTTAAGGGGCTTAATGTGCTCAATTGGTCAAAAACTTTGAGTTGGAAACAAGTACAAGGACCAAAAGTGCCAAGATTCAAAAGTTTTCTATATATAAACCTAAACAAATATCTGTTTCTCCTTTTCACGCAATCAAACCCACCCTACGCTGCCATATTTTTCACAAATTCAAGTTTTTTAAAGATTAGCGAGTTTATGGGATTGTAAGTGTTTATGTTTATCATTTTCTTGCATAAATCACTCGTCCCTATTCCTTGGGCATTTTCTATAACTCAATTTGGTTACATTGCTGATTAGGGTTTATATACTAAAATTGGGTGTTTCTTAGATTTGATGTTTGGGGCTAATTAAGTTAGATGGTTAGCTTTGGTAGGTCATTACTTGATAGATTCCATCCTTACCTTATCCTCTAATACATCAGTCTTGAGAAATTTAAGTGTTTAGGGTTTTTGGTGCTCGTTATCTTGGCTGACACATTCTGGGTGTATGTTTGTTTGTTATGAGAATTATTTGTGGTTTATTTGTGAACACTTAACATGTACCTTTACTCTCAAGTCATCACATTTACAATTGCTTGTGGTTCGTTAAAATTGGTTAACTGTTTGATCTTTTGCGAAAAATGTGTTGGGCATATGAAATGTTTAGAATTGGATTGTACAACTAGATGCCTATTATCACCTAACTGTAGCAGACCCTTGGCCTTAATCTTTCAGAATTTTTTTTTGGTCTTTATGAATGGTGTCGAGTTGTGACATGAACTTATCAAGTTAATTTGAATTTTATCGAGTTATGTGATGAATTTGTCAAGTTAGGATTTAGTTTTTCAAGTTTGCTAGTTGTTATCGAGTTTGTTATACTTATCGAGTTTGGTAGGTATTGATGCTTATCGAGTTATCATATATTTTTTTCTCTTTTATCGAGTTTGGATGTTATATCGAGTTACACAACTTCTTCTTGTCTTATCGAGTTTCTGCTTTGTCGAGTTACGAGTGTGCCTTATCAATTTTAACAGGTTTTATCGAGTTATAGTAAATTTTATCGAGTTAAGAAAATTCTATCGAGTTTGAAAATTTTGCAAATTTTTCGAGTTATGAAATATTTTTTGTGAACTGGTCTTGAATCATGTATTTTCACTCCGAGTTAGGAGTTTCATATGGAACCATCGAGTATGGGTTCTAGTTTAACAACCCTCATGAAAAGAAATGCTGCCTATTTTTTTTTTTTAAATTATCGAGTTAGGGGCTGTGTCGTCGAGTTAGGTTCATTGTATTATTTCTGTCGAGCTATGAAACACTATTAGGTTTTATCGAGTTTTGTGTTGCTAACCTCTGTCGAGTTATGTAGCTATGTGTTACTAATTTCTGTCAAGTTATGAGTTATGCGTTTGTACTAATGTGTTTGGTGTTTGTTCATAAAATGTCTTCATTGGATGACATCTTGGATTTTGATATGTAAACTAACATGTATATCTCCACATTGCTTTTGTTGGTTGTATGACACATTTCAGGTCCAAACATGTCGATTGCATCCACACCTAGACACGAGTTGATTCAAGGAGAAGAAAAAACAATCGGAAAGTCTAATCTGAAAGTAAATCTTGAGACAATCACGTGCCATCCAACATTTGAAATCATCATAGAGATACTCAAAGGACACTTCATTCATAATCTTCTCACAATCACATGCTCAGTACCAAAAGTTTACTTAACCCAGTTCTGGGAATCACTTGAAGTTAGCATAAATAGGAAAACCATGGGTATTCGTCTTGATCACAAAGACATTGTGTTTGATGTGAATACCCTCCGCACTGTTCTTGGTTTACCTGCAGAAGAAACAAGAAACCTCAAGAAATTCACTCCTTTGCCTTCATTGTCAGAAATTGTCAGACTTCTCCGAGAACTTGAGTATGATGAATAAGAGGTCAAACTCAAAAAAATATCTACTGTCGACAGAAAGTTCATTCCACAACCATGGCTTACACTATACTCAATCCTCACCAATAGTTTAACTGGCAAAGAAACCGGGCATGAACACCCTTCTCTTGAACTCATGCAGATCTTCTGGGGGGTTGTCAAAGTCGCAACCATAGACTATGCTCAACTGAATTGGGAGGATATGGTTCTTCAAGCAAGACAGTTTAAGAAAGCTTCAAATTCACGAATTCCATTTTACCGATATACCAAGTGTCTCATTGCTCATTTCATACATATATATCCAGATATTGATCGGAGATCGGAAGATAAAGAACACACAACTGCCATGGATCATATGTATACATGAACCAGAATTTAGAAGACAAACACTCAGAAACAAGGAATGAGAATTCCTTCAAGATTGTTAACTGAAGCTGTCCTTTGTACTGAAGCATATAAAGTATATGATCATGCTCAAAGAAATGACTCAGTTGGTGTGACTCAGATGAAGAAAGGTAAAACTACTAAAGCTGCAGCTAAAATCAAGACAATTCCCAAGTCAAGAACAAAGAAAGTCACTCTACAACCAAAGAAGAAAGTGACACCTCTTCGTGATGAACCAACGGATGATGAAGGAAATGTTCAAGAAGAGACTGAGACTGAAAAGATTAAGAAGAAAAAGGCAGAAAAGGGAAAGGCAAAAGAAACTCAGGAAGAATCCGTCACCTCACCAATGTCCGAATCCGAAGAAGATGAACAATTGCAAATAACCTTAAGAGAAAGCAAACAAACGGAAGAGGAAAGAATTGCAAGACTAACAAAGAAATGTGAAGGTTCTGGTACTCAGGGTTCACGAACTTTGTCATCCTCTGATCAAGATGGTGATGATTCCGAAAATGAAGCTGAGTCATCTAGTTCAGAACAAAGAAGTTCTCTCGATAAGCCAGCTGAAAGTGAAGAAGATGAAGAAGCTCCGAAAAGTAAAGATGATAAAGCATCTGAAAGTGATGAAAGTAGTGATGAGGAAAAGCAGTCTGAAAGTGATGAAGCAAAGAAACAGATGTATATGAAGAAGATGTGAATAATGAAAGTGATGATGAATCTGATGGTGATGGTGATGGTTTGCAAATTGATACTAGCAAAGACACCACTATCGACATTGTTGGTGTTGATGATGAACCGTCGACAGTCCAAACACAACCTCAACCCTCATCACCACAACAAGTTCATCCTCAGCAAACCCTTGCTTCACCAACAACAGTTCACCCAAGCTTGCTGAAATCATTACAAGAACAACTTAAGAAGCTCCAGAAACAAGTTGACGACCAAAAGAATGATGCTGAGACGTTCAAAGTGTACAATATTGATGCAGCAGTTAAGCACCAGGTGAAAGAGAGATTACCAGGAGAGGTTTGTAAGTATATTCGTGAGAAACTCCCTAATACCGTGGAACACTACGTTAGAGATAATCTTGAAGGGATTGTTTCCCAAAAGTTTCAAACTACACCTATCACCATTCAAACTCTACCACCAAACCCTTCTGTGAGTGATCTCAAAGGTAAATTGTTGGAAGCAATCGTGAATGATCCAGATGAGAATGAACTATGCAAGGCACTGATCAAGTCAATCAAAAAGGCTGAAAAGAAAGACGAAGCTTGCAAGAAGACGAAGGCTACCAAGCGTCGTCATGATGATTCAGATACGGATGATCAGCCACAACAACAAGGAAAAAGGAAGAGAATATCCGGTTCCACCTCCAGACCACCAACTACAACTACAACTGTCAATGTTTCAGATGATCCTAACCCTACACATTCAACCGAGAAAGCAGGAGTAAACATGGATGACATCCCACCACAAATCACCGAAAACATTGAAGAACCACCAAAGGAAGCTCAATTAATTCCAGCTCCTGAATGGATTAATCCCGATGCACCTTCATTTAACTGGTTTGATGACATGGTCGATGCTCACCCTGATATTCCTGAAGCAGAAGAAATGATTGAAGGATCGATTGTGAATTTCACTAAACAAATCAAGAAAGTCATGCAGACTCAAAAGCTTCAGCTTTCAGACTTATTTAAGATTCATGTAGCAAGGTTCACAGAATTCAAAACGTGCACTACAACCGAACTCGAGTTTGAATACAACGTTGATGAAGTCGGAAGAGCTCTATCAGAGAATATTACTTGGGAAAAGAGGCCCTCATGGGATAGAATCTACACCGAAACGGATGCTAATGACTTTAAGTTTCAAGACTTCTCACAACCCTTACCCCTCATTGGTCCTCCTAACCGACCAAAGATTCCTAAGCAATACTTCTTCAACAATGATCTGAAATATCTTATCCATGGGAACACAGATCTTGAACAGCGTTATGCATCATCTCTCACCAAATTCAAAGCCGCTTCATATCCTCTGGACGATCTTGAAGATCAAATGAGAGGATTGTACTCAACATCTATCAACAAGTATAATGTTGAAGCAGCTTTGTGTACGCTTCACTGGCCAGAGATGCGCAAATGGTTCTATAAGTACAAGTTGACATTCCGATCTAAGCATAAGGTCTTCTCACAACACCGAATTCTTTCCATCAAAGATGTTCCAGTAACTGAAATAAGATTTGGTTATAATTTTCTTGACGAAATTGTGGTCCGTTGAATTGATGACAAGTTGTATAAATTCAGTGAAGCAGATTATCATCGATTGAATCTCAATGATATCGAAGATATGTACTTACTTAAGGTTCAAGGCAAACTTCAACATCTGCCCGACAGCCTTCAGTATGACATCATCAACTATATTCTGCTCTTCATGCGCCAAACCATCATCAAAGCAAGAGTAGAGGATGCACAATTAGGAGTTGAAAGCTATCAAATGTCACTTAACTTTACTACTCCACAAAAACAAATTCCAGGCATCCCGTATTTAAGATCTTTCATCTTCAACAACAAACCTTTTGGAGTTGTATACCCTTATAAGGATGCCTACAGATTCATGAGATACGATGAGCTTCACAAGTTCGGGGATCAGACTCTCAAATTTGCCAGAATTAAGCTGAATGATAAGCTCAAGGAACATGACAGTAGGATAAACGTGGGATGGAAAAGTAGAGATGTGAGGGAAGAACTTAAGTTCATGGATAGGATTGATCACAGATTAAAGTTCGGGGAGCACATACGCAGATTGGAGAGCTTGATTGGAGGAAGGGCACCGATTCAGAATATTCTCACTTACCGCCGTCCGGATACTCCTCCAGTCTGATCATTTTGGTATAACATTATCATTATTTCATCATAATTTTCGTCATTCATAACTTTGGTTTGTGCACATATAACAGTGTACAACCCGTACTTGTAATGAAAGGACCCTGAGGTACGCTTCAGTGCCTCAATCCTAATATAAGGAGCGAAGGCTTCTTACTTTTGAGTAGAATTAATCAAACATTTTCTGATTTTCATAATTCTGCTCAAAAGACAAGTATTTCACCTCAATGAGTATTCACTTGTTGAGGGGGAGCACTTGAAAACTCATCGTTTTGCAAACAAAAGTTCTTGTTGATATCTCCCCATAAGACTCAAAAAACATATTTTAATCAAAAGTTTACCAAAAACAACATTTCATATGCTATTTTTGAGGGGGAGAAAAGTGAAAGTGATTAAAATATGAAAGCTCAAAGTTGCTTAAAGTCAAATCTCATGCGAGCTAGACTCAGAATTGACCCAAGAATTGATGAAACATAAAAGTTAATAATCAAAAAGACTTATCCTCAACGGGTAATAACATCAAGTTAGTTACTAGAGCTAGTTGTCACCTAAAAGCTGACAATGGAACTCTTTAACTAGCCACGTAAGCGTTTCTCGAAAAGGATTTGTCTTAGTAGAAATGTACCGTCTCGAGAAACTTTCTGTAGACTTGACCAGGCCGGGTAATAACTTCAAGCTAGTCTAACTAGTGATGTAAGCATGTCTCGAATCGGTCTTGTTCACTGAAAGTGCATCAATTCAAAAAAGTGCTTGCTCCTCCCGCATGTGCAAATTTATTAAATACTCATGAGCACATGTGAAGGGGAGCCCTTCAAAAGTAAACACAAAACTCTCAAAGTGTTAAACAAATGTTTGATAATCACAAACACTTTGAGATATTTTCTATCAAAGGTTTCATGGCAATTGTAGGATAGTCATGGAGTTATATGGTGACTAAAGTTAGGGAAAACCGTCCTATGATCCGCCAGAGCCAGAGGGTACTACCCAAGGACATCTCCAATAGTTAGAATTAGAACTCCTTAGGTATGATACGTAAAAAGGAGAAAAGAATGAAAGGGGAAAGAAGGAGTTGAAGAATTAAAAAGAAAAGTAAAGAAAATGGTGAAAAGAAATAGCCCTCCATATGTTCAACCTTAAGGTAGACACCGGGTACAACTCGTATGCTACTGGTTGTTGCTAAGGCGACACCGGTATTGAAGATAAAGACGTCATGGACCCAGTGACACACTGCACTTAACCTTCTAAGCCACTCAAGTTCTCTTAAAAGAGCTTGTTTCATTCTCACGAGGAACCGGTGCAATCTATCGACTTATCTCTTAGAGATGGTTGATATTGAAGCAGGAGACCCCTCCCTAGTATCCGCATAGGAAACCTAAGCGTGCACTTATCGAGTCTAGAGTCATGAGATACATCAAAGATCTCTTAGGAACACTTAGTATTTCTACAACTGGTGTTCTACATCAATGGACACCAGCTGTAAATTATCGAGTCCTTCGCAAATCTTAGCAATCTGCCGAGAACGTTTATGAGAGAATTTACAAATGTATTTCTCAATGATTGAACGGAAATTCCTGCCAGGGTCAACATCAAATAGCCCTGACAGCAGGTCACTTCAGTAACCCCTCATGGGTTACGCTTAGTGTTCGCGGTGGTTCCATAACGGTCTACAGTCGTGGAGTGATCCCCAGCGACTCACCCAGTCATTGAGCTACTAAGTAGGTCTCGTAAGCTCCTTCGGGAGTATCTGATATGGGAACGGCCTTGATAAGGATTAGAAGGAGTCTTCACAATATGCTATTAACGATCTCTAATTCCTTATCTGTAAGTACCGGTTGATTATTGATAACTGTTTAACTGCAGGTACAAATCACCTCCATGATGGTAGATTCCAGCATGCTCATACATACATCTTGAAGTCAATAAAAGCTCCCCCAAAGATCTAAGCACCACAAAGTTCAAAGAAATATTCTACGCCAAAAAGAAGAATCTACAAAGTATAAAGACCAAACATCAAAGTGTATGTAAAGGAACTTCGTGCACTTGAAAGTCAAAGTCCAAAGATGTATGAGCATGTTGGAATGGCGGACAACCACCACAGACACAGAAGTGACGAAAGGCAGAAAACTTCATAATATGATCACCACCATATCAACAAAGAATAGAGAACAAAGAACGATGAAAGATTTTACTAATAATTTTTTGAAGACGTCAACAACAAAGTCAAAGTTTAGAAGATGACAACGTCGGGCAACCTTTGATGACCAACACTTAGGAGGAGATTGTTGGGAATAGACTTTACTAAATCAAGTTTCGGTCATTAAGTTTTGTATTAGGTTGCATTATATTACATTTATTCTATGTTTTATAAGTATTTATGCTAAGTTTAGATGATTTGTAAAGGTTTAAGGGCTTAGTATGTAATATTGTCTAAGTTAAGAGATGCCCTAGTCCTCACCTATAAATACTCCTGTATCCCCTCATTAGAGGGTGTTGGTTCTCTTAGTAATTACATTTCTCTCATTTTCATATTAAGGGTTCCTTCCACTCTCTCTCTCTCTCTACTTACTTTATCTCTCTAAGATTTAGTGATTTTATGTTAAGAAATCATGACCTAACAACCCAGGAGATGTCATCTTCTCCACCTCAATAATTTCATGACATAATCACAATGACTGATTCTCACGCCGGAGGCGGTTTGCGGGGGCTTCCCCCCGCGCTCCGTCTAATGTAGTATCTTCTATTTCTTATTTTCAGGTTATCTTACACTCGGCATCACCACTATCACCCATAATTCCGTTAATCACCATTGACGGCCTTGTATGTGCATCTTTTTGTATGACCAGATGTTGGTGTCCAGGAAAGGTATTATTTATAGTTAAATTATTTGTGTAATTTACGAATCTGAAAGGACTATTTATATGAAGAGACTTTTCAAATTATTAAGATTGAGATTTTAGAATTTTATAGATAAAAATTGAAGTCATTAAGACTCCACAATAAATTTTAGTAGTATATGATTAAGAAGTTTAAGAGATTAGAAGTTTTATACATGTTCTATAAATAGTTAAAATATTTTAAGTTTCATTTATACCAACTAATTTATACATGTTTTATAAATACTTTTTTCTTATTCAAGGTTTAAACTTGTCAAGGAGGGAAAACACATCTATGCTCATAATAAGATGTTGATGCCTCCAAAAATTTTAGTGCCCTAGGTGTAGCTTGGCTAGCACAATGGTCGGCCTTACACATCGATTATCTTTTTCAATCATTTACGTTTTTGCTTTATTTGAATGAGAACTACAAGTGAGAGTATGAAACAAAACTTAGGTAGTGTTTGATCATGGTTTGGTAATGAGCTTTGATTAAAAAGAAAGTAAGAGAAAAAGGATAGTTGGAGAAAACATTTTGCGGTAAATTTTGGAGAGAAAATTAATCCCCATGTTGCCACGGAGGTTCACTTGTGAAGACTCCGGGCTATCCAAAAAGGGTAGTCGCCCTGGGATTATATTTGGTGGGTAATCAAACCCATGACTCACGGGTTCTTTCAACCCCGTCACATAAAACAAACAAGGGATATCACTTGCATTATCATTTGGTCATTAACAAGCTCTTACATCAAATACAAACATAATCAACAAACCAACAATGATATCGTTTATTCGAGCTGCCAAAATGAGCTGGTGGGATTTGGATGTCTAGTTAGTAACAATCAAAATTCAAAACATGCTAATATTTAAGTACAAATAAAAACTATTGGGTCATTTGAGTTAATCTGTCTTGCTTATCTTTTGCTTATCATAATCCTTGTTATAAATGTTGATACAAAAGTTGGGCGTCCCTTGTTTGGACTCCTGTTCTCGTACCAATTGGATCTTAATGCTTGAGACCTGCGCACTAAGAAAGCAAACAACACCGTTAGGCTTATCGTGGGATTGTCTCCCGCGATTATCCTCCGGTGTGAGAGTAAGTAATCGGTTTTAGGGTTATAGTGAAGAGTTAGGGTTTTTTGATGATACCTCAATGAGGGCCGAGATGCCCTTTATATACACACGGAATCCTTGTTGGTTTCGTGTTCCTTACTCTTCGGTGTATCCCTATTAATGCGGTCCCCTGATCCTTATCCCATAAATAAGATATCACATATTAAGACCATAAATAATAATTACGAATTTGGGCCTTTGTAAGCCCAAATCTTGATCATGATAGCCCATGCGTGATGGGCTTAGGTATTAGTAGTGTCCATTGGTCGGGTTCGTGACCCGAGTGAGGACTATACGTCATCATGTCCCCCCAGTCTAGTATGCGCAAGGTGCAACCGTGGATGCTAGATTAACAACTGTAGCTGAAAATTATCCAGAATGTGTGGCGGGGAAGCTTCAAGTGTTTCCCGCCAAAAAGAAATATACGGTGTATCTAGTCCAAATTAGTCCCGAATATCCCGCGAAAATCGTGATGAGGTGGGTGAAAAGTGCATGACCTTTTGATCTCCCAGCCACACGATTAGAACTAGTGGGATCCACGTGTCAAGCATCCATGTTAGTATGTAACCCTATATAAAGGGTATCTCCCTTTTCACTGTCACTATCACAGTAAGAATACCATTTCCATCATTGTTAAGCTTTCCAAATTCAGTCAATAAATCAATCGTATACTAAGGTAATAGCGCGTGCGCATCTGAAACCATCAAATTTTAAGAATAGTTCTCAATTTATCCGATTTTACCTCCGATATAACCGAGGATGAACTTCGTGAGTTTACCTCGGATTACTATATCCCCCTCGCGTTGCACCCGATAGTACCGGTGACGACTGCATCTATGGCTGATTTCCCTGAGGGAAAAGTAGGGGTATACACGCGCTTTTTCGAATTTGCGAATCAACGCGTGCCCATTTCGCTATTCTTGTGCGATGTCCTTAATTATTATCACCTTCATATATCCCAGCTGCACTGCATAGGCACAGCTAAAATAACCAATTTTGAAGTAAGCTGTCGTTTGTTGGCAATTAACCCGACCATCAATCTCTTTCGCGCGTTTTATCACACAACGTGGTCAAACGGGTGGGTATCCTTTTCCAAGCGCGCAGGGTGCCTTCAATGCTAAACATTAAAGCTAGACGCACTTAGGAATTGGAGGGAGAGGTTTTTCTGGGTTGATGATGTAGTTTTCCCTTGGACCTTTGAGTTTTATACCCAGGGGACGTTACGAAAGGATGAGTGCCCAAACCCCGGGACGTACATCGCAGATGATACGGAGACGATAAACGCCAACCGCATCCCCATAAACTCCTACCCAAAAGAGTTTTTGGTGCATATGGGGATCAGTCGCAACTACTTTCAAAGTCCTGATGAGGTGCCAACTTTTCTAGATGAGAATAACCGGGGTGGGTGCTTGTCCTTCCTTTCCTTCGCATATGTAGTGTAAGCGCTCTCTTGTATTGTAACTTTATGTAACTCCGTTTTTGTTTGTTGGTTGTTGTTTGTTGCGCAGAGATGAATCTATTCAGCGTAGTGAAGCTGGCTAAGCCCACACAGGTGACCGTAGGGGTGCGCCCCTTGAGAGATGGTGAGATACCAATTTTGGAGGCTACTGCAGGGCGCACCATGGAGTTTGTGCAGGAGGAGCCGGCAAATGCCTCCCTAGTAGTTCTGGAGGCGACCCCAGTGCGCAGTGTTCCAACTCAGAGGGTGTCATCCCCAGAACCATGGCGCATGGATTCCTCGGAAAGTATGGGGATCCTTAAGGCTGACAGCGAGCCAGAAGAGACGAGCCAGGGAGTGAAGTGCAAGAAAGCTTCTAGCGATGGTGGCGCGGGCACATCCAAGCGAAGACGCCATATTATTACTGTGGATGTGTCATCAGAGGAGGACGCGTCGCCCTTCACTGCTGCCCAAGATACAACCGAAACACCTCCCCCCAAGTAAGTAATGAAACCTTTGCATCTCCTTTCTTTTCTTTTTTTTTTTTTTTTATTTGCATTGCGTATCTTCCATTGATATAAAATAACCTTGAACATTTGTCCTATGCGTGCAGTGTTGAAGCTGCTGGGGTGATTCTGCGCATGCTGGGGGATCGCCACCTAAGGCGAGCCTTCCTTATCTTGATGAGCCTTCGAAGGCCTTTGAGGATGCGCCTACAGATCAGTTGATAGAGGAGTTAAGTTTGGCTGCTGCGCATCAGGCGACATTAGTTTCTCAACTCAAGGCAAAGTATGCTGGTGAAGGGAGCAGCAGTGCGCAGAAAGATGAAGAAATTGTGCTACTGAAGGCGCAGTTGGCTAGTGCTCATGCTGCAGTAGAGTCAACAAATGCGTACGCCAAGAAGCTCGCTGATGAGAAGATGTCACTATTTGCCCAAGTGAGCCAAGAGCGTTCTGTTTTTGATCAGTACAAGTCCACTTGCCTTTGGGGGTTGAAGTACATGGAGCAGAACAAGAGCAAGTAATTCTCTCAGTTGGATGAGTTTCGCAAGACTGTGGAGGATGCACTGGAGAAGCAGGAGGTCAAGTTGCGCATGCTCAGTATTAAGTATGATGAGGAGCTATACCCACACCTGGTGCCATCCATTGCTGAGCGCAGGTGGTGTATCAGCCATGGTCTTTGTCTTACCGCTTTGAGTACTTTAGTGTCCCAAGAAGTTATAGAAGCATTTGGGAATGTTGTTCAATGCGCCTTGGCACGTGGCAAGGCGGAAGCTGTAGAGGAGCTGCACGAGAGCCAAATGTTGACGGTGCCTATCGCGCAAGTGCCAGGTTACAATGGTGATACCTATGCTGAGCTTGTCGCTGCTATGGAGAAGATGAAGCTGTTAGAGCTTCCTCATATTGCTCAACTGGAGTACCTGTTAGTGTGGTGACGGTGTCACCCAGGGATAGTGATCTGCTGAAGAAGCTTGAGGAAGCTGGGAGTGATGTGCACCGGGTTGGCAGCTCAAAGCTTGAGCGTTCCCATAGTATGTAGGTTGTTTTGGTTTTGTTTTGTAATAGATTAACATTTTTGTTGCACATGTGCATGTTAAATCTATGTTTTGTATAAACTCGTAGTCTATAATTAAATGTTTATTTGAAGGTGTAATTTGTACGCATGAAGTTTGTACTTAGTTATTTTGTCTTTACATAAAGACATCCATGTTATCTCCAAGAATCAAACTGTTATCTAAACGTACTTAAAAGAGATTACAGAATCTATAATCACTTATAACATAATTGTATATGAAGTCCATAACTTAATGTATATGCGAATATAAAATTCACAAGTGTATGGGTTAACATGCAGCGTACTGCAAATACCTTATCAAGGAATCAAGAGTCTTGACTCCAAATTTGTTAAATGCGCACGGTTTGCATTGTTGCGTATCCATCGTGGGATGCGCATTGAACTTACTCCAACATCTTAAGAGTAAGGTGTTTAACAAGGATGCGTGATCCAATGTTGATGGGTTTGCAACTCTCTTACTCAACGAGTTATTTAGTAGGTTTACTCATCCTTTTACCATCGTGGGTTTTAATAAATGCATGCACGCCATGTAGGCAAAAAGATAAATCAACAATATTGAGACATAAATAAAATGTAAACAATAAAGTAAAATGTGTCGCGGAGTTAGCTAGAAACCGCGATATTTAATTAATTTTTGCAAGTTTTTGGAAAAAGAAAAAACATTTGCCTAAACAAAACAAAATGTAATAAACGGACATTTATTGAGCACTTAATAAAGTGCGGAAGTGTCTGTGCACGGGCCGTAGCCTTTCCTAAAGATAGCATCTCATGAGATTGCAAATATTCTATGTGCGTTGTAGCTCACGGCCATCCATATCACGCAGCTTGTATGCGCCTTTTCCTGGTGCTTCTGTGACCTCATAGGGTCCTTCCCACTTTGATCCAAGTTTCCCTGTATCTTCTACGTGGCTTGCATCATTAGCGCGATATACAAAGTCGTCTGGTCTGAATGAGGTACTTCTGACTTTAGCATCATAGTATCCCTTCATTTTTGACTTAGCTCTTGCCTCACATATAGCTGCACGTTCGTGCCTTTTTTCCAATAGATCCAAGTCTATACGTCGCTCGTCGTCGTTGGTTGTGACATTAACTTCCGCCGTTCGAATTGTTGGCATCCCAATTTCAGCTAGTATGACAGCTTCTGTCCCATAGACAAGAGAGACGGGGGTGTCTTCAGTGCTAACTTTGATTGTTGTGCGGTGCGCCCACAAGACGCGAAAATTCATTCATGAGGCGAAAAATGAACCACTTTTAGGGGGTCATTTAAGCCCGGAATTGAATTTATTTGATCAAATATTGCCCTAAATCGTTCCTTTTGTGATTTTAGGTACTTTGGTAGTGAATTCTGGAAAAGGAAGCAATTCGGACGTTTTTGGAGCATAAAAGTGAAGAAAACGGCAAAGACATAATTTTCCATGCTGAGAACAGTACCTGACGGCGTCAAGAGGAAGATCCTGACGGCGTCAAGAGTTAAAACCATGACGATCCAGTGAAATCCTGACGGCGTCACAACAAGGGCGTCAAGACTAATTTTGGTGACGGCCTGCATAAGGTGAATACATGACGGCGTCAGACCCAGATCTAGGCAGTCCGAGAAACTATTTGGCGGCGAGATGATGGCGTTAGACATTTGTTCTTGACGCCGTCACCTATCAAAATCTATATATAGTTTTCTATTTTTCATTCATTAAAGGAGGAACTTGTGTGGAGAAAACTAGGGCCGAACTTTGTAAATCCTAGGTCATATTTTACAGTACTTTCAAGGGTTTTCACCCCTTGAATCCTTTCATGTTCTATTTAGATAAGTCTTTTCTTAATTCATTCAATATGTCTATGTGTTGTTTGAATTTATCTTATGCTTGTCTTGATTTCAACATGCTAGGCTAGATCTATCTTGTGTTTGCTTAGATGTAATGAAACCTAAATGTTAATTATGTGTTGATTACTTGTTTATGGTTGTATTGGATGAATGATTTCAATGTTAGGCTTAAGAAAACTGGCAGATCTCCATTGTGTAACATGCTTGAACGTCTTAGGAAACATGAACCGATGTGTACTAGGTTTTATTGGTTGTATTTAATGCATGAGTAAATTCTAATGATCCCATGTTAGGAGCTTCTTAGCCGGCTCGACATAGGAGTGAAGTAGGCGCTCATAGGATTGGGGAAGTAAGTACGTCACCCCATGAATGGTATTAAGAAATACAATCCGTTATCCACGCAACTATAACAAGTAATTAACATGTAAAAGATGTCTAGGGAGTAGTGAAATCTAAGTAAACAAAATTCTCCCACATATTGCTCACAACTTTAGTTTAATATAGTTTATTTTCATTTTTAGTATTTTATTTTGATTGCATCTTAGTATTGGGTTAGTTGACTAGCAACTAATTCCGCCAAACTCCTTCAAACCCGAGATTTTTATTTGCTTTTATAAAAAAATATAAAAAACACAAAAAGAATCATTCCTCATCTCTAGACCTAGTCTTTAGGTTTTCTAATCCTAGCGACACTATTCCTAGCTGAACGATCAATCCCCCGGTACTTGTCATTATACTATACTACATCGATCAGGTACACTGCCTGGTGGGGGTTGTAAGCTTCTCGAGATCCCTTGAGAGGTAAAGCCTGGTGCAATCCCTACGCATCAAGTTTTTGGCACCACAGCCCGGAGAATAGTTATTGTCTAGGTTAGAATCTCTTTTTATTAGGTCTACTTGCTAGATTCCTTTCTAGTAAGATTTTATTTTTATTTTTAGTTTCCTTCAGTCTACCTTACTTCTTCATGCCTTTGTTAGTAATATAAATCCATTGACTATTCCGTTCACCATTATGGAGAACGTGCATCCACCAAGTCCGACACTAGAGTTTTACCAGAAAAAATATAATTACACTAGTTTGGATATAACAAGATGGAGGAATGAAATGAGGAGGACAGGATCTTATATTGATTTTATTGAGTACCTTGAGAAAAGAGGCCAAGTGCATAATGCTTTTAAAGAATTCACCTTAGGAGCTCCATCAACCCCTCAAAATGCCTCACTTAGTGAAACCTATGCACCATATGAGCCTTCACCTAGGATGGTTTCGTATGAGCCACCTAGCTGCATGTCATGGTTAGGCACTACTATAATACAGGATGAACACATAGGTGACCTTGATGTGATGGAGGATGTAGCTGAACATGATCACATTGATCAAAAAGACCTAGGTTTTATGATCGATGATGATGAATCTCAAGAAACAGATGATGAATCTTTTGGGCAATTTGTATATAGTACTCATAATATTGAGGATGATCCCTATGATTCGGATATAGAAGTTGAGATGCCTAGAGAAGCACTTGAGATACTTGGGAAAATGTTAGGGTTAGATTATAATAAAACACATGTTAAGGATATAGGTGATCTTGACACAAGGAATGATGAAGTAAATAACATAAGCTCACAAAGTACCCCACAAGTCCTACCATCATTTGAGGCACACACACCGAACGTGACTCACCCGGAAGAAGAAGAAGAAACTTTAGGAATTCTGATGGAGGTAGAACCCTTGGACCAAGCACCACTTGAGGATATAGGTATGAATACTTGTAGTGATAACCTTACTCTTAGTTCTAGGGAAGTTCCTAGTTTTGATGAACCGGAGCCTCAACCAAAACCGTTACCTAATCTTCCATCCTTGGATGAAAATTTAGGAATTGAAATAGGTTCCGATCCACCCATCAAACCATATAGTCCGGGTAGTCTTAGAACAAAGGTAGTGGACTCTAAGCCTTGTAGAGAGGAAGCCAATATAGGAGTGGAAAATGACTTTACATGCTTACAGCACCGATTCATGATTGATCACAAGAAACATTATGGGTTTAAACCGGGTTTATTAAGTCAAGATGGATCCCCAACTAGTAATCTCTTGAAGTTGATTGAAAGTGATCCCTTTCTAGGAGAAAATCTTAATCCACCGATTAACCCGATTGAATTAGGTAAGGTTATGATGATAGGAGCACAACCCTTTGAGCATATAATTCATCCACCACTCTTTTCTCACATGGCATATTTCCACCCTAAGGGTGTGTATCGCTACTTCCACCCGCACTTAATCCTAAGTGTAGGGAAAACCTCCCCTATTTCCGTTAAATGAGGGTAGAGTCAGGCTCGTGACTCGAACAAAAACAAGCGCTTCTTGGGAGGCAATCCATGTTTTGTGTGATTTTTATTTTGTTTGTTTGTTATTTGCTTCCGTATGCATGCTTTATTTTTATTGTTGGTAGATCATGTTTCATAACTAAAATGATGAAAATACCTTACTTTGTTGTTTGGCTTAGCCTTAACTTCATCCAAAGGTATTTTGCAAAAGATAAGTGTAAGGGAAAACCCCAAATATGTTTTTAAGAAACAAAAACCGATCATGATTCTCCACAATATTAAGTGAACATGTATATTCGTATTTGTTAGAGTCAAATGCTTGTATCGAGTCATAATGAAATTTTGCAGGATTTTCCAGGAAGTAGGACGAAGTTTTTCCAGAAATTTTCCGGAAACTTAACATAAGAATTTCTGCAGGTCACTTCTGACGGCGTCACGAGTTTACTCTTGACGGCGTCACGTGTAAAAATCTGGAAATTTTACCAGTTTTGTTTTTCTAACGGAGTCTTTAAAGTTTTTGTTGAATTATTAGTTTTATAATCTCCAGGAAATCTGCAAACATCATTCCACAAGCATTATATCTTATTTTGTTTTCTAGGATTTATTAGCATCTGTAGATTGCCGCCGATTTTATGCGAGGCTGCCTTGTCTGTTTTCTCAGGTTTTACAGGTTATGTATGACAAGAAGATGATTATTATTCTGGAAGGGAAGCTTTGATTGTTCATTTTCTTGGAGGAAGATCTAACCTGGCCACCTTATTATCCATACCGAGCGAATCAGGGGAGTATTTGATTTCATTTGTTTTACTTATTTCACTTTTACATTCTTTACTTGAACATTGGGGACAATGTTCATCTTAAGTATAAGGGGAGGGTAAAATGATGATACCTTACAGATACACTTTCGCTTGAGTTTGTTTGTTTGATAGTAGATGTGTAATAAAACTATGAGAAATACTTGTTAGTGTAATTTTAGCGCCAAATTTAAAATTTTTTACAACATTTAGGAGTGAAACTTTAGCCATAGCAAGCGTCTCATGGATAGGAGATTGTATGACTAGCACAAAACCGTACTATTCAGAAAAATTTTCCACCCAAATATGTGAGGTTCGCCTTTAGATTTGATAGGAAAAGCATTTACTATTAGTGCTTATGAGTGTACCGGTAGTATTTAGATTCTAGAACTTGCGTTAGTGATGCATCCCGAGACCGCTAGTGAGACTACATTCGTGTAGTAGGATTTACTACATGATAAGAGGCATTAGGATCACCCTTGTGTTAAACCCGTATCATAATTACTTGACCATTTAAGTCATATTACTTGGCTAGTTAAGTCAATTAATTTTTCCCACACCATTAGCGTTATACTCATTTTTAGTACACGAAACCCCTAGTACACCCCTCCGAGCCTATCTTTTCTTTTCTAACTTTAAGCATCTTACTTAAAGGAAGAATTTGTTACACCCCACTTAAATGTACACCCAAATCGCCTTAGCCTTCCGTGTATGCACTCATCTTTAGTGCATTATTGTTATTTGTTTAAACCCCAAGTTAATTATCTAATTGGTTACATGGTTGCTAAGTCGAGTCATATCCTTGTACATATTGTTTTGGGACGATTGGGACTCATGGATAAAGTACTTATTTTATGGAGTAATGGGGAAGAACATAATATTATTACCCCCGTATGTGCGTTAATCTCAAAAGTACTCCAAGTGTTTTAATTTTCTTAATTCGAGTCATTAGATTAGTTTATTGTAAAGCATGTAAAAAATTCAAGTGTAAGGGGAATTTTCATTCCCTATGATGTATTATTTTGGATGGTAGGGTAAGAGTGTATGCAAAATATATATATATATATATATATATATATATATATATATATATATATATATATATATATATATATATATATATATATATATATATATCGAAAAAAAGTATAGTAGAAAAAGAAAAGAGAAAAACATACGGACTACCATCCCTTTTCATTCTATGTTTATTTTATATTTTTGTTCTTTTTTATTTATTAGCTTAAGTCGAGTCTAGCCTTGGCTTAGCAACGCCACATTGTACATGTAATTAACCAAGATTGTTAACTCGCCACAAGTAAAGACTGCCTATATCCAACAAAACCGTGTATTCCATATCCCTACACCTAACGTTACAACCCTTTTAAAAGACCTCTTTGATAGTTTATCCTAGGTGCTTACGCCATGTGGTGGAGGTTTGATCCTTTCCCAAGCCTATGGTAATCTATTTTGCTATGACAGGTAGTGAGAGATATTTTCCGTTTCCATATTGTGATATTACTTTATTACACCCGAGAGATGTGAGTATCTAAACACTATTTGTGAGGTGCTAGTATATGACCTCCGTGCTTGTCTTTGGTCTTTAGTGGAACGATTATTTGTTGTAATTACTTTTACATTAGTGTTAAATGACCCCTAACTTGTATTTTGATTAGAATAAAAGCGCATTTGCTTGAGGACAAGCAAATCTCAAGTGTAAGGGTATATGATGAGGCGAAAAATGAACCACTTTTAGGGGGTCATTTAAGCCCGAAATTGAATTTATTTGATCAAATATTGCCCTAAATCGTTCCTTTTGTGATTTTAGGTACTTTGGGAGTGAATTCTAGAAAAGGAAGTAATTCGGACGTTTTTGGAGCATAAAAGTGAAGAAAACGGCAAAGACTTAATTTTCCATGCTGAGAATAGTACCTGACGGCGTCAAGAGGAAGATCCTGACGGCATCAAGAGTTAAAACCATGACGACCTAGTGAAATCCTGACGGCGTCACAATAAGGGCATCAAGACTAATTTTAGTGACGGCCTGCATAAGGTGAATACATGACGACGTCAGACCCAGATCTAGGCAGTCCGAGAAACTATTTGGCGTCGAGATGACGGCGTCAGACATTTGTTCTTGACGCCGTCACCTATCAAAATCTATATATAGTTTTCTATTTTTCATTCATTAAAGGAGGAACTTGTGTGGAGAAAACTAGGGCCGAACTTTGTAAACCCTAGGTCATATTTTACAGTACTTTCAAGGGTTTTCACCCCTTGAATCCTTTCATGTTCTATTGAGATAAGTCTTCTCTTAATTCATTCAATATGTCTATGTGTTGTTTGAATTTATCTTATGCTTGTCTTGATTTCAACATGCTAGGCTAGATCTATCTTGTGTTTGCTTAGATGTAATGAAACCTAGATGTTAATTATGTGTTGATTACTTGTTTATGGTTGTATTGGATGAATGATTTCAATGTTAGGCTTAAGAAAACTGGCAGATCTCCATTGTGTAACATGCTTGAACGTCTTAGGAAACATGAACCGATGTGTACTAGGTTTTATTGGTTGTATTTAATGCATGAGTAAATTCTAATGATCCCATGTTAGGAGCTTCTTAGCCGGCTCCACATAGGAGTGAAGTAGGCGCTCATAGAATTGGGGAAGTAAGTACGCCACCCCATGAATGGTATTAAGGAATACAATATGTCATCCACGCAACTATAACAAGTAATTAACATGTAAAAGATGTCTAGGAAGTAGTGAAATCTAAGTAAACAAAATTCTCCCACATATTGCTCACAACTTTAGTTTAATATAGTTTATTTTCATTTTTAGTATTTTATTTTGATTGCATCTTAGTATTGGGTTAGTTGATTAGCAACTAATTCCCCCAAACTCCTTCAAACCCGAGATTTTTATTTGCTTTTATAAAAAAATATAAAAAACACAAAAAGAATCATCCCTCATCTCTAGACCTAGTCTTTAGGTTTTCTAATCCTAGCGACACTATTCCTAGCTGAATGATCAATCCCCCAGTACTTGTCATTATATTATACTACATCGATCAGGTACACTGCCTGGTGGGGGTTGTAAGCTTCTCGAGATCCCTTGAGAGGTAAAGCCTGGTGCAATCCCTACGCATCATTCATCCACCCATCTTCCTTTGTGTTTGTCGAGGCGCGCTTTAATTCCTTCGCCCAGGATACGATTCGCGCGCTCAACCAAACCATTGGTTTGTGGGTGCTTAACTGACGCGAAGTGTTGTTTAAGATTTAGTTGCGCGCACCAGTCTTTGAACGGGTTATCACAGAATTGTTTTCCGTTGTTCGAAATGATTTCCCCAGGTAGTCCAAAGCGGCATACAATGTTTTCCCAAACAAATCGTTTTACCTGGTTGCATGTAGTTGTTGCCACTGATTTTACCTCAATCCACTTAGTAAAGTAGTCTATAGCCACAATAAGAAATTCCAGTCCCCCTGTTGCAACAGGGAAGGGGCCCGCAATATCGACACCCCACTTATAGAATGGCCATGGTGAAGTGATAGGCGTTAGCTCTTGTTGTGGTTGGCGCGGGATGGGTCTATGGACTTTGCAGTCGCTACATTTCTGTATCATATCTCGCGCATCGCGATGCATAGTGGGCCAATAGTATCCTGACCGCAAAGCTCGTGCTACAACGGACCGTGGTCCTGAGTGCATACTGCATGAACCGGCGTGGATCTCTCGGAGTACGTAATCTGCCTGAAGAGGTCCAACACACCGAAGCCATGGTTGTAGAAATGAGCGTCGATATAGGATACCATCTCGAAGTTCAAACCCCTACGTTGTGTGTAACACCCCCAAATTTAAGTTTGTCGCAGCGGAAAAGTAATTTGGGTGTTACGGTGAGGATCGAAGTTTTAATCTCATAAAACGGCTTAAAAGAAACGTTTTGAAAGTTATTTGTCATTCAAATAATATTTTTGATAAAAAGATAAACAAATTGATTTAAAATCTTATTAAAAGATATAAAGGCTTGTAAAAATGACAAATTTGATTTTTACACCATTTTAATTTATCAGAGTAATAAATGCCCGCTCCGTGTCTTGTCCTGCTCCGTTAAATTACCCGAGATACACATGCTTAAAAGTGTCAACACAAAGGTTGGTGAGTTCATAGAGTTTTATGGAAAACCCTTTATTTTGTTAGATTTCAGGAATATTTGGTATTGATAAAATATAAACAGTAATGAAACAAGTATTGAGTATATTGACTATAATCACAAATAAATCATATAAGTATTCAATCGCATTCAAATAAGGAATCAATAATCCTAACATGAGCTGGAAACTCATGATGCTAATTTAATAACATATACAATTCACGTATGGTCAAATCCTATACAGCTGTATCTAAATATATGTTGAAAACATACATTTCCTTTATAGATATTGCACCAAGCCTCATGACACACAAGCTTAACCAAAAGAGGTGTTTTATCAAATCAATGATAAATTTTACCCTCTAATAATAGGCGATTTGCCAATTCCTATTTGTCTACAAATATAGTGTATCACGACTAATACGACTAACCATTTGCAAATGGCATTCCGTCAAGTATTAGTGGGACAGGAGGTCAGTCTTTAATAGTTTTCGAAGCTGTTCACTATATTCGCGCCCACTTTACATGTGATTAATGGCTTATGATTGAGGGACTTTATGGCGATAAGGTAACTTAGGCAATATCAAGGTAATAATGGGATCATTCAGAATAACATCATGTAATCAAGTATCATACCACAGAAATCAGTTTGAAAATATTATCGTTTGAGTATCAGAAATTCAGTTTAAGTATTTCGCCAGTAACATATATATATCACACACCACAATAATCGAATTGGAAACATTATCATCAGAGTATCAGTATTTCAGTCAAGTAATTCATCAGTAAAATATATATATCACAGACCATAATAATCAAATTGGAAGCATTATCATATCAGTATTTCAATTAAGTATTTTGTCAAGTATCGTATATATCACAATCTTAAATTACAAACCATATTAATTTAATATCAATTAGGAAATTAATTTGAATCATGTATTTTATTCATATACTTATCAATTTATCAAAGTATATGTAAGCATATATCTCCCCCAATGAGTTAAAAATAAGTATTGGAAATGGGGCAATGACTCACCTGGATTGATACGGAAACGATGAAAAGTAAAGTAGGATGAAATTTATGGGAACGATTATGGAAACGTCTTTGATACGAAACCTGATAAATAAATTTATCAGAGAATATAACCAAATACTATTTGGTAAATACGAATGAATAACGAATAATATTTATTCGTTATGACGAATAGATGATGTGCGGTGTAATTATTATGCCATGCATGATATAATAAAATACTTTATTTAAAATATCCATCGTAGTTTTACCTTTTTAATCGTAAGTAAAAATATTAACTTTTTAGATATCGTTATATATATATTATTAACGTAAAAATAAACAATATATAAATAAAACGTAATAAAATGCATATGACGTGATGGTTGCCGTAAAATAGAAAATAAAATAAGAATGTCAAATAGATTATGTTTAGTCCTTGTCCTTTTCTAATTTTTACACTTTTTATACTAACGGCGTTAGCGTCACACCGTTAGTCCTTTTCGTATCAAATTTACATTTATAGTCCACTACTTGTCCAATATTCCAATTTAAGCTTGGAAATTAATAATATGTCATTTTATAACCTATAGTTTCTGTTTTTACCATTTCAGTACTTATCTTTCTCGGTTTGGCATTTTTAGTCCTTTTAGGTGTCGTCGCGTTACATTTTTAGTCCAAATTTACAAAAATGATTATAAAAATTTTATAAAAATTTATGTAGCTTATTTTATTAATTCTAAGCTTATTTCAACAGCTTATTTTATGAAAAGCTTATTGATGAGTGCTCAAACACTCATCATTTTTGGTCAAATCTGAACTGCAAAACATACAAAAACACTCAGTAATGCATCAAAATACTGAAAATATTTCAAAATTGTGTTTTATATGTTTTAGATGCAAAATGAGCAAAAACAAATGAAAAACGTATAAAGTTTGCAAAATTGGCAGTTTCAGTCCCCCAACTTTCATAAAATTACAAAACTAGTCCCTGGATATTCAAAATATAGAAAATTATCACCAAAGGTCCTTTTTAAATCATAAGTTGTCATATTTAGTCCTTTGGTGAAAAATTGGAAAAGTTTTGAGAATTTACAGTTTTAGTCCCTGGAGTTTCAGTAATTGACAGATTTGGTCCCTGGTGGGATAATTTTGAAAGAAAAATCATTTTTGGTCCTTAAAAATCATAAATTATCAAAAATGATCCTTGGGTGAGAATTTTGAGGAAATTACATGTTTAGTCCCCGAGGTTTGGAAATTTACAAATTTGGTCCCCGAGAAATTTTGAAAAATGAAAATGAAAAAAAAATGGTTTTTGAAATATTGGTGATTGGCAATTTGGTCCTTGGTATTACTTTTGGGGAATTTCATTTTCAGTCCCTCAGTTTTTGGTAAATTACAAAAATAGTCCTTGTGGTGTTTTGCATTTAAACCAAACGGACCCTTGATAATTAATATTATCCAACAACAATACCCATGAGTCCAATCCAGGCCCACTCCACCCAACACCTCCAGCCCAATCCCTCAGCCCACCTTCCAAAATAATATACCCCGTCCGTTTTTTATATACTCCCTCAGTCAACCCCCTTTGTTTGACCAACTCCACCCTTTCTCCCCCACTTGAACCTGTTAAACCACCCCAACACTCCAACCCCCCTCCTCCAGCTCATCCTCTTCCCATTCCTTGTCCCCCTAGCCTCCACTAAACCACAAAAAGCATTAATTGAGCATAAAACACTCCAAGCAATCCCCAACTGCCTCACCAATTTTTCCAGCCCAAAAGACTTTGAACGGTTGAGATCAATTCAAGATATCCAATGGCCTATAATGAGTTGGGAAAGTCAAAGATTGACTCCAGGAGCTATAAAAAGAAAGAAAAAATGAAGAATGTGGCAAGTAGTGTAGTAGCAGTTTAGTTAGTAGTTAATTTTTAGTTAAAATGTAATTTAGGGTAAAGTTAGTTTAATGTTTTAAACTCAGCCTTGTAATCTCCTTTTTCAGTTTGTAATCTTTTTCAAAATCAATGCAATTCAGTGTTCTATTTAATATCTTGCAGTTAACTTTTTTATTAAAGCCTAAAATTTCATTTAAATTGGAATAGACCTCATAAGCTTCCACAAGCTTGTTACCTGTTACTATTAGCTTATGATAGCTTTACATAGCTATTGGTAAGTTGGAGGATTGATGTTTACTGTTTTACCCAAAAATTCCTTATTAGTCAACAAAAGTCAAACAAGGATCAATGATGGTTTAGATGATTCAGAAATGGTGTTTGTGGGTTAAATAGGTTTTAGTTGGCTGATATTGAGTTCATATGAGCTTTATGTCATTGTTTTGAGGTCAGAATCACTTTTCTCATTTCAATTTCCAATCTTAGATTATATCGTGTCTTGCATTTACTGTTTAGTCAAGCTCTATTATAAGTGTTTATATATGGTTTCCTATTGATTATTTTAGTTAGGTTTAGCTTAGTGATCAATTGTGTGTGCTTGAATAGCCAAAAACAACCCTATTGCTTTGAAAAATTGCCATGTCAGTTTATATGGGGGTGTTTGGATCAGCACTCTTTGCTGAGCTCTAGTTGTTGTTTTGTTGTTGCTTTAGTTTATGCATACTACATTAGGTATATTTAGGTTTAGCAAACTTTAAAATTCAAGTTTTAAACGACCAAAGTCAAAAATCACATCCAATTACCTTGACAGTTAACTGTCAAGGTTTTTGAGTCCCAAAATCTTACCCATTTTGTTCAAAGATTGTACTTGTAACAATATTTAGCTTTCATGTAACCCAAAACATCAATTTCAATTAGTTTAATCCATTCAAAATTGGCAAAAGTCATAGTTCCAAGTTTTTCTCAAAAGTCAACTTTACCCATTATCAGATTTTTACAAAAGTTCTAGGATTTTTATTGATTTGTGTATTTGCTTTCATGGACTGAAACTTGTTCCTAGTGATAACCCCCTACCTCAAGTTTAGAATCCCATAGTTTCTACATTTTTACCATTTTTTCCCTGGGCCCCACCTTTGCCCAAAGTAGCTTGCAGGGCAAGCTGCTCCCCTGTTCACAGCTGCACATCAGCCACCACCACCAATTGGTGGTGGTTTTCTGGCCACCCTTGTGGGTCTCAATGCCCAACCTTGGTTCATTTCAACTCCCCCCCCCCCCCTACCAGGTTCCTTGAGTTGACCAACAATTTGACCTGAGAACCCCTGGGCCCCACCTGGAACCACACCTAAACTTTGTCCCAATTTATGTGTTCATCTTGTTTTTGGAAGTGCTTATTGTTAGCTTATAGCTTATTCTGTGGTCCCCAAGTGATTTTTCTACCTTTTTCATGTTCTCTTAACTTGTTTGGACCTGAATTATCCCTAGTGAGTCCCACCTAAGCTGATTTTAGCTTATTTTGTCCCTTGGTCAACAAAAGTCAACTGTTGGCTTTTTGCTTTCCATTCAGCCTATTTTTAAAGTTATAAAAAACTTGTTTTCACAAAAGTTTTTTGTTTTTAGTTGTAAAATAGATTGGTAAAAGAAAAATCCAAAAAAAAAACAATTTAATATTAAGTGATAGTTTCTATTTAATGTAATTTAATTTTAATTTTCATTTTTATATTTTTATTAAGAACTTAGCTATTAAATATTTTTCGTAAATTCCTCTTATATTAAAGTATTTATAATAATTTTCTCAGATTTTTATTTTATCATTTAGTATTTATTCGAATTAATCTTAGTTTTATTAATAATTAATTAATATTAAGTATTAAATAGCATAATTAGTTTTTATTAAGTAAAACCTAGTTTTTATATTTTTCCTAGATTTTATATATTATAATATAATTTTAGTAATTTTCTTAGAATTTTTACTGTTCATTTTCTATTTTTCTTAATTTAAAATAGTTTAATTAGGTAATTAATATTTAATTAGTAATTAATTAATAGAAAAATCATAAAAAGACAAAAATACATATTTTTAATTTTAAAACTTATTTTTAGTTATTTTATAATTTTAGAAATTTTATTTTCACCTTTTTAGTATTTAATCAATATTGTATTATAATTAAGTTGTTTAAATATTAATAATTAGTAATTAATTAATATTAAATAATTAATTAGTGTAAAAATTAATTTTAATTTTCTAAAAAATTTCTTTTACTTTTAAGTTTGTAAAAAAGTCATTTTCACCCCCTGGGTGTTTTCTGATTTTCGTTTTCACTTTTTATTTCATACGTTTACGTTTTATTTAAACGTGAACGTACGCGTCTTAAGTTTTAAACGTTTCTGGTTTCTGTATCTTTCCCATCTTGTTTATGTAGCTTATTTAAGTTATTTCATTGTATAAATCAGTAGTGTAATCAATCTCAAACCCCTTTCCATCCAAATTCACCCGATCACAGAACCGTTTGTTAACCATCCACACCTCGTCGGGACATAACGACCCGGGGAAACACCTTATATTACCCGGAGTATTGGTTTAGGCTATTTAACTTTGTTGACCATTCCTTGATCAATATAAGTTAGTGGTTTAGCCCCAATCACTTATTTATTTAGCTTATGGGCCTTAAATCAAACCAAACAAAAGCCCATTTTAAAATTTAGAGGCGAGGGCATGAAAATTGTTTTAGGCTTGAACTTGGGCTTCTTTTGTGATTCCAAAAATATATTTTATGAGCCCAGTGGGCTGTTTAATCGTAAAATCTTATTGGGCCTTAAATAAGCCCACTCGACAAAAATGAATTTTTATTAACAAAATTTGGTTTTGAAAACTTGTGAATGCCGATTCAATTTGGGTCGATTGTGGTGTCAAAACGTGATTATTTTTACAAAGTATATAAATGAAAGTGGTAGTTTTATAGAAGGTCTATGGAGTCGTGTAAAAATATATGTTGCTCGTTAAGTTAGATTTCAATGTATGCGTGCGTTTTCTTGGATACATGGCTCGTTTATATATTTGAAAAACTTGAAATATTTTCTAAGTGTTTTATTAAAATATCACACGATGGACATGGTTCAAAAATGGTTTTGTTTGATGCATGTAACGTGAAACTAACGTGCAATAGGTGTGTATCGTGACTCCTAAGCCTTCCAAGATAGAGGCTAGTCACTCTTGTGTTGCTAAAAATATATACGTACGTAATATATTTATATGAAATGATATACGTTCGAACTAAAATAAATATAATGCATGACATGAATTTAACGTGTAACATGAATTGAGAAAGGATGTAAACGACTTACAAACACCTTAGAGGTGATAGAGAGTCGAGTAGAAACGAGTGAAACACAAGAAAATCTTGTCTAATCGTATAACCCAAACGTTATACTTATATATTAAACCCGGTTTCACTTTCCTTGCTTCCAAACCATATAGTAATCGACTCCTGGCTTGTAAGGGTGATTTTTAGGAAGAAACGTATGTAAAAGAGTTTGAGAATGAAATGAAGCAAGTGCATGCATGGGACGTATATATATTTCATTTGAATGAATCGTATGGTTTGAAATCATCCAAAGAAACACATGAACTATGCATGTCAGTGATACTTGGCTTCCTAGGACGAATTATATTGCTATTATATGGGATGTGAGTGCACAATTCATGGAATGTGTCTTGGTGATTCATTCCCTATGTCGACAACTATATATATATACATACGATTTACCAAATCGTTTATCACTTGCATATAACTTATCATCATCGACATTTGGACATAAAATCATCTTAGAAATATTATTAGGATCATTTACAAACAAACGGGAATCAAAACGGTTAAGTTTTGAATAAATTGTAAATCGATTTGGTTTTGTATGGGTCGAACACTTTGCCACTTAAAAATGTATCAAACGTCGTCCAATGAACTTGGGATTTGACACACTAATATTTAGCTAGGTGGTGAACGAGATGGTGCAAAAATATATAGGTGTCGTGTGTACAAATTAAGAATAAACGAGACGTTTTGGAGCATGTTTAAATCGATTTATATGAAATATTAATAAGTAAAATGGGTGTAACACCCCCAAATTTAAGTTTGTCGCAGCGGAAAAGTAATTTGGGTGTTACGGTGAGGATCGAAGTTTTAATCTCATAAAACGGCTTACAAGAAACGTTTTGAAAGTTATTTGTCATTCAAATAATATTTTTGATAAAAAGATAAACAAATTGATTTAAAATCTTATTAAAAGATATAAAGGCTTGTAAAAATGACAAATTTGATTTTTACACCATTTTAATTTATCAGAGTAATAAATGCCCGCTCCGTGTCTTGTCCTGCTCTGTTAAATTACCTGAGATACACATGCTTAAAAGTGTCAACACAAAGGTTGGTGAGCTCATAGAGTTTTATGAAAAACCCTTTATTTTGTTAGATTTCAGGAATATTTGGTATTGATAAAATATAAACAGTAATGAAACAAGTATTGAGTATATTGACTATAATCACAAATAAAACATATAAGTATTCAATCACATTCAAATAAGGAATCAATAATCCTAACATGAGCTGGAAACTCATGATGCTAATTTAATAACATATACAATTCACGTATGGTCAAATCCTATATAGTTGTATCTAAATATATGTTGAAAACATACATTTCCTTTATAGATATTGCACCAAGCCTCATGACACACAAGCTTAACCAAAAGAGGTGTTTTATCAAATCAATGATAAATTTTGCCCTCTAATAATAGGTGATTTGCCAATTCGTATTTGTCTACAAATATAGTGTATTACGACTAATACGACTAACCATTTGCAAATGGCATTCCGTCAAGTATTAGTGGGACAGGAGATCAGTCCTTAACAGGTTTCGAAGCTGTTCACTATATTCGCGCCCACTTAACAGGCATTCCGTCAAGTATTAGTGGGACAGGAGATCAGTCCTTAACAGGTTTCGAAGCTGTTCACTATATTCGCGCCCACTTTACATGTGATTAATGGCTCATGATTGAGGAACTTTATGACGATAAGGTAACTTAGGAAATATCAAGGTAATAATGGGATCATTCAGAATAACATCATGTAATCAAGTATCATACCACAGAAATCAGTTTGAAAAAATTATCGTTTTAGTATCAGAAATTCAGTTTAAGTATTTCGCCAGTAACATATATATATCACATACCACAATAATCGAATTGGAAACATTATCATCAGAGTATCAGTATTTCAGTCAAGTAATTCATCAGTAAAATATATATATCACATACCACAATAATCAAATTGGAAGCATTATCATATCAGTATTTCAATTAAGTATTTTGTCAAGTATCGTATATATCACAATCTTAAATTACAAACCATATTAATTTAATATCAATTAGGAAATTAATTTGAATCATGTATTTTATTCATATACTTATCAATTTATCAAAGTATATGTAAGCATGTATCTCCCCCAATGAGTTAAAAATAAGTATTGGAAATGGAGCTATGACTCACCTGGATTGATACAGAAATGATGAAAAGTAAAGTAGGATGAGATTTATGAGAACGATTATGGAAACGTCTTTGATACGAAACCTGATAAATAAATTTATCAGAGAATATAACCAAACACTATTTGGTAAATACGAATGAATAACGAATAATATTTATTCGTTATGACGAATAGATGATGTGCGGTGTAATTATTATGCCATGCATGATATAATAAAATACTTTATTTAAAATATCCATCGTAGTTTTACCTTTTTAATCGTAAGTAAAAATATTAACTTTTTAGATATCGTTATATATATATTATTAACGTAAAAATAAACAATATATAAATAAAACGTAATAAAATGCATATGACGTGATGGTTGCCGTAAAATAGAAAATAAAATAAGAATGTCAAATAGATTATGTTTAGTCCTTGTCCTTTTCCAATTTTTACACTTTTTATACTAACGGCGTTAGCGTCACACCGTTAGTCCTTTTCGTATCAAATTTACATTTATAGTCCACTACTTGTCCAATATTCCAATTTAAGCTTGGAAATTAATAATATGTCATTTTATAACCTATAGTTTTGGTTTTTACCATTTCAGTCCTTATCTTTCTCGGTTTGGCATTTTTAGTCCTTTTAGGTGTCGTCGCGTTACATTTTTAGTCCAAATTTACAAAAATGATTATAAAAATTTTATAAAAAATTCTGTAGCTTATTTTATTAATTCTAAGCTTATTTCAACAGCTTATTTTATGAAAAACTTATTTATTTAGCTTATGGGCCTTAAATCGAACCACACAAAAGCCCATTTTGAAATTTAGAGGCGAGGGCATGAAAATTGTTTTAGGCTTGAACTTGGGCTTCTTTTGTGATTCCAAAAATATATTTTATGAGCCCAGTGGGCTGTTTAATCCTAAAATCTTATTGGGCCTTAAATAAGCCCACTCGACAAAAATGAATTTTTATTAACAAATTTTGGTTTTGAAAACTTGTGAATGCCGATTCAATTTGGGTCGATTGTGGTGTCAAAACGTGATTATTTTTACAAAGTATATAAATGAAAGTGGTAGTTTTATAGAAGGTCTATGGAGTCGTGTAAAAATATATGTTGCTCGTTAAGTTAGATTTCAATGTATGCGTGCGTTTTCTTGGATACATGGCTCGTTTATATATTTGAAAAACTTGAAATATTTTCTAAGTGTTTTGTTAAAATATCGCACGATGGACATGGTTCAAAAATGGTTTTGTTTGATGCGTGTAACGTGAAACTAACGTGCAATAGGTGTGTATCGTGACTCCTAAGCCTTCCAAGATAGAGGCTAGTCACTCTTGTGTTGCTAAAAATATATACGTACGTAATATATTTATATGAAATGATATACGTTCGAACTAAAATAAATATAATGCATGACATGAATTTAACGTGTAACATGAATTGAGAAAGGAAGTAAACGACTTACAAACACCTTAGAGGTGATAGAGAGTCGAGTAGAAACGAGTGAAACACAAGAAAATCTTGTCTAATCGTATAACCCAAACGTTATACTTATATATTAAACCCGATTTCACTTTCCTTGCTTCCAAACCATATAGTAATCGACTCCTGGCTTGTAAGGGTGATTTTTAGGAAGAAACGTATATGTAAAAGAGTTTGAGAATGAAATGAAGCAAGTGCATGCATGGGACGTATATATATTTCATTTGAATGAATCGTATGGTTTGAAATCATCCAAAGAAACACATGAACTATGCATGTCAGTGATACTTGGCTTCCTAGGACGAATTATATTGCTATTATATGGGATGTGAGTGCACAATTCATGGAATGTGTCTTCGTGATTCATTCCCTATGTCGACAACTATATATATATACATACGATTTACCAAATCGTTTATCACTTGCATATAACTTATCATCATCGACATTTGGACATAAAATCATCTTAGAAATATTATTAGGATCATTTAGAAACAAACGGGAATCAAAACGGTAAGTTTTGAATAAATTGTAAATCGATTTGGTTTTGTATGGGTCGAACATTTTGCCACTTAAAAATGTATCAAACGTCGTCCAATGAACTTGGGATTTGACACACTAATATTTAGCTAGGTGGTGAATGAGATGGTGCTAAAATATATAGGTGTCGTGTGTACGAATTAAGAATAAACGAGACGTTTTGGAGCATGTTTGAATCGATTTATATGAAATATTAATAAGGAAAATGGGTTTGTATTTTGGGCCGGTTGGGCTTAGTGAAAATTAAGGCCCGTTTGGATTTTAATTAGTTTTATTAATTAAGATTAGTATTTTATTAATATTTTGTTAATTGTATCGAGAACTTATTTTGTCGTTTGACGAATTTTGCAATATCGTAATCGTGACCATTTTAATATACAAAGAAAATTTTAAATTTCCCCGTAAAAATGGTGATTACAATAATGACAGAGATTATTTATTTAATTAACCGAAGTTAATTATATGAATTTTTGCGAGGTTTTACACTGTGCGCCTTATCCGTCGAGCGTCCTTCTGCTCATGGGGTAATATACCCTTGCTTATGAATTCGATGATAGGGGTCATCCACGTAGGATCTTGCTCTTCTATCACCGTGGATATCTCCATCTCCGAGATGGATTTGTTTTTCAGGGTCTCCACCAGTACTTGTTTTGACAGGTGCGCAAAGCTTGTAGATGCGATCTTGTTTAGTGCATCCGCTTTCCTGTTTTCTCCTCTAGGAACTTGTTTAATGGTGAACCTGTCAAAACCCTCGATTAAGGACTTGGTCTTGTCAAGGTATTGGACCATGTTATCCTCTTTAGCCACATATTCGCCCAACACATGATTGGCTACTAATCGGGAATCGACATTTGCTTCTAGGTTGCGTACACCCATTCGAGTTGCAATGCGTAATCCAGCAATTAGGGCTTCATACTCTGCCTTGTTGTTCGTGGCTGTGAATTCAAAACGCAGTGCGTAAGTGAATTCCATTCCTTCTGGGCTGGTGAGGATAAGGCCTGCGCCTGACCCGTCCACGCACGAAGATCTGTCCGTGAATAGGACCCATGGTTCTTGTAATTCTACCTCGCTTCTTGAAGGTAGAGCATCAGCATCTGGTTTCTCAATGATGAAGTCTGCTAGTATCTGCCCCTTAACCGCAGTGTGTGGTCTATAAGAGATTTTATGCTCGCTTAGCAACACACTCCATTTTTGTAATCGCCCCGATGCGTCGGGTTTGGAGATAACTTGCTTGATAGGTTGGTCCGTGATCACTGCTATTGGGTGTGCTTGAAAATATTTGCGCAGTCTTTTGGCTGCGAATACTAACGCCAGGACCAACTTTTCCATTGCGGTATAGTTAATCTCTGTCTTCTTGAGTACTTTGCTTACAAAATATACCGGTGTTTATACGGAGTTCCTATCTGTCAGTAGCACCGCGCTGACTGCTCCATAAGTTGCAGACAAGTACATAATCAACTCTTCCCCTGGTCGGGGTGCGACTAGTATGGTAAGCGCTGCTATATGTTGCTTAAGTTGTGTAAAAGCTTATTCCGCTTCCGTAGTCCAACGAAAGTCTCCCTTTTTTGTACACTTCGTGAGTGTTTTAAAGAGAGGAAGTGACTTATCTGCTGATTTGGACAGGAATCTGTTCAACTCGGCTAGTTTTCCATTCAGGGACTAGACTTCTTTCAATGTGCGTGGTGAAGGGAGTTGGATGACAGCCTTTGTTTTTTATGGGCATGGCTTAATGCCATCAGGCTCTATCAAGTATCTGAGGAACATGCCTTATGTAGCACCAAAAGTGCATTTCTTAGGATTTAACTTCATGTTGATCTTTCCCAGCATTTTAAATGTTTCTTCAATGTCGCATACCAATTCGTCTTCGGTATGGCTTTTTATGACAAGGTCGTCAACATAAACCTCTAGGTTGTGGCCCACTTGCTTTTCAAATGCATTGTATACCAATCGCTGGTAGGTGGCTCCCACATTCTTTAAGCCAAAGGGCATTTTTGTATAACAATAGACGCCCTAGCTTGTGTGGAAGGCTGTTTTTTCTTCATCTTCTTTAGCCATTGAAATTTGGTGGTACCCTTTGTATGCGTCCAAGAAACATTTAAAGGGGTATCCGCACAAGGATTCTATTTTCCAGTCTATCTCTGGTAGCGGGTAGCAGTCTTGTGGGCATGCTTTGTTGAGATCAGTGAAATGCACACACATTCTCCAGCTACCATCACTCTTTTTCACCATCACTGGATTGGAGAGCCAGTCATAGTAATAAACCTCTCGCATGATACCTGCATCCACAAGCTTGTATACTTCCTCTAGAATGGCTTTTGCGCGCTCTGGAACATGGCCGCGCTTTTTCTGCCATACTGGAGGAAGTGACTTTCTGCCGGATTTTCAACTTGTGTTCTGTAATCGATCGTGGCACGCCAGTCATGTACTTTGGTTCCCATGCGAAGATATCTAGATTCCTTTGCAAGAGTGCGCACACGGCCGCTCTGCCTTTGTCAGACAGCGATCCCCCAATCGATACCTCTTGCTCTGGGTAATCAGGATGAATTGCGACCTTCAGGTTTGATATTTTAGCTGCGTGCTGTTCTGGAGTGCGTTTTGTCTCACATGTAACTGTGTTACACTCTCTAGGTGATACAGTGGTATTATAGAGGGTGACAATGCCTCCTTCTACTGGGAATTTGAGCATCCCATGTGTTGTGGACAGTACCGCGCGCATGGCTGATATTATTGGTCTTCCAATAATGCCATTGTATGGCGAAGGAGATCTGATCCCCATAAAATTCATCCAGGCCGCCGTGGAGTGTTGCTTATCACCAACGACCACAAGTAATCGTATTTGCCCCATGGGCCATATCTTTTCTCCTGTAAAGCCAGTCAACGACGTCGTGGCCGGAATTAACTGACTTCGTATCTCAGGTCGCAACCTTTTGAAACAGTGTTCATACATTGTGTCTGCGGATGCCCCTCCATCAACATACATGCGGTGGATATCGTGAACCCCCGTATTTATCTCGATGGTGAGCGGTTCCGCTACTGCGTTGTCCGCAGCCAGAGTGGGGAAAGAGATTTCGCTCCCATAAGAAAACTTTTGGCTGACCTTTTGCCTAGTCTTTCGCTGCCATGATTGTATCATGTAGATGATGTCAACCTTGTCTTTAGGTGTTTCTTTCTTGCTCCCGCTCTTCTGTTTATCTTTTCCATCCTTGATGTTCTTGACTAAATGATCCAATTTGCCTTCTTTCACTAATTTATCAATTAGTTGGCGCAATTGGACACACTCATTGGTGGTGTGGCCCTTTTGTCCATGATATTCACAGTATCCGTTCCCTACGCGCCGATCCTCTGGGGTGCGCATTGGTGGGGGTTTCGGGAAGTTCGCACCTTCTGTCACAAATATCTCCCTTGGAGTCTTCGTTAGTGGGGTGTATTTGTCATTATCTCTTCTGCTCCCTTGACTGTGGTAGCTTTTCTTACGGTTGCTACTCTGGTCGTTGGATTGTCTCCTAGGCTGTTCTTGTGACCTATGATTTGAGTAGCCTTTCTTGCTATCCGCAGCGGCTGCTTCCTCTTGGATAAAGGATCTTGTGCGCTTCATAAGTTCATCAAAGGTTTGGGAAACCTTATCATTTAACCTTCTGATAAGTTCTGGGTTATTGATTCCGTTCATAAACCCTGAGATCTTTAGTATTTCGTGGCAGCTTACTAAACCAGGTTCGCGCATTCCCTACCAATGTAGAATTAAACATGTGGCACCACACGGGTTGTTGCCAATTTCGATGGTGGCGGCTGATTCAAAAATTTTTAGATGGTCATCAGGATCACCTGTCCCATCATAAGTTTTAACATTAGCGGGCATGCGCTTTCTCTTATTTTCTGAAAAATCGCTGATGCGCCGAGTGAATGCGTCAATCTTTTGGCGGTGCCAGGGACGGGACATATCTTCGTCCTCCTCATCGCGATATCTTCTCTTAGACTTCCAGTGTCCTGTTTCTTTGTCCTCGTTGTCCGAGGAGTCACTCGAGGATGAGCTTACCCTTTTGCGGGGCTTGCGCCAACTTTCCTCGGAATCCGAGCTTGAAGGGCTTTCGCTTGAGGAGCGCTGTCGCCCAAGTCTATCATGAACTCTTCGACTGCTAAACCTTGGAGGGCTTTCGCTTGGTGAGCGTTGTCGCCCAAGTCTATCATGAACCCTGCGACTACCAAGCCTAGCGTGGACATTGGTACGCCTTCCATCGTCTCCGTGCTCCTCCAGGTATTGCAAATCAGCTGCTTCATCATCCACAACTTTCTTTCCGACCCTAGTGAACACTGGGAGTCGGTGGCTATTCTTCTCGCGCCTCTCCTTTCAGTGACGCGGTGGGGATACTTCATACTCAGGGCCGAAGTTGAGCCGGGCTTGCAGGCTCTGACTTGACCTCCTTTTCGCTTCCTCTTGCATAAGGGCAGCCAAGGTTTCGTAGTTTTGAGAGACAAAATCACTTGGTGCTAGTTCAGACGCGACTCCTTCTAGCTCGAGGATGTCTGTTTCCATATTAGGACCCTTGTCTCGGTTAGGCGCACGTGGCGGCTCAGTGGGGTCTGTTTCTGGCACCGTTTGGTGGGGGGTGGTGAAAGGAGTGCGCTGTAGATCTTCCGATCTAGTGGTTGTCGTAGTGGCCTGGGTAGTCCCTGTGGGCAGTTCTACCGTTGAAAAGATCAGATATGGGCCTGACCCTTGGTGCCTAGGCACACTGGTTGTTCCAGAGGCCTGCTTAGAGGTTGAATCACTTTGCTGCTTCTTCCCCTGTAGGTCACCATATGTTTTCTTCACCTGCGGAGTCCGCTGGTTTACGTTTTCGTGCTTCGTCATTCTAGTTCTTAGTGTATGGTCCCACGGATGGCGCCACTTATTGATAAAAAAGTTGGGCGTTCCTTGTTTGGACTCCTGTTCTCGTACCAATTGGATCTTAATGCTTGAGACCTGCGCACTAAGAAAGCAAACAACACCGTTAGGCTTATCGTGGGATTGTCTCCCACGATTATCCTTCGGCGTGAGAGTAAGTAATCGGTTTTAGGGTTATAGTGAAGAGCTAGGGTTTTTTGATAATACCTCAATGAGGGCCGAGATGCCCTTTATATACACACGGAATCCTTGTTGGTTTCGTGTTCCTTACTCTTCGGCGTATCCCTATTAATGCGGTCCCTTGATCCTTATCCCATAAATAAGAGATCACATATCAAGACCATAAATAATAATTACGAATTTGGGCCTTTGTAAGCCCAAATCTTGATCATGATAGCCCATGCGTGATGGGCTTAGGTATTAGTAGTGTCCATTTGTCGGGTTCGTGACCCGAGTACGGACTATACAATATCTCCTAATTGATGTTTGATATGATATAAGCTGCCACATGATCCACTTCTATACATGCATTTTAAGTCAAGTCAAAACTTTTTGGAACATAGTTAAGATAATGTATCATATCATATGATAACTCATCATCAAAAGTTCAACTATATGGAGTAAGTGTAAGATAAATTCTTGTTAATTTACAATTTTTCACGTCTCCGATTGAATCTTTCTGTTGCAATAAACTAAGAGGTTGCTCTCAATCCATGACTATATAATGCACAAGATAGTGATTGCAAATCTAATAAATTTATTAAACAAGCGTATATAATATGATATGATTATGAAGAGTATTTTCAAAATCCAGATTGATGTGTTGCAAAGTTTGCCCTTTTAGTCGTTGATAAATTTTGTAATATAATGTTTGTGATTCTTATTTTTTTTAATGCAGATGAAAGAAGTACTTTTAAAAGAAAAGGAGTTTTTTATTTTTTTTTATTTTTTTTTATTATTATTTTTTTTATATCATGCAATTGTATCACAAAATTAAACCCAAAATGGTATTCCATATGCACACATTCTTCTGTTGATTTTTCTAATTTAAAGAGAGGATAAATTGAAACTATAGTATTTATTTTCATATAGGCAATCAAATTCATATATGTAAGCAACAATTATTCTATCCGCTATCAGTTGAGTTTGAGTAAGATAAAAATAATTTTATCTTTCAATGTCAACTAAAAACTTTGAGAGCTTTACCTTATGGTAGACTTTTCAAACAAAAATCTAAATGTCGACATTAATTTTTATTTGTTTTAATATTTGGCATCACATGCATGTAATGTGCGTTAAGACAACAAAATTTTCACAATAATTCGTGAAAAAAGAGCATCGTGATTCCGTGAAGCATAATTTGCTTTGTTCACGTCAAGCTTAACGGGTATTTGATCTTAAATGACATTAACGGCGTAAAGCTTGTCATGTTGATGAAGTGCACTAAAAAAGTTGTTAGTGAAGTTCGACTGTTATGGCCAACAAAAATACGTGTTAGGGTTTTGTTGTAAAAATCGATTAAGGTTTAGACGAAGGGTTTTGAGGAGGTTGAACCGTTGAGTGAAACTTTAGGCAGCTTTAGCGCCTTGAATGAATAAAAAGATTGGAAGTTACGAGTGCGTTTAGTTGGAGAAAATATTCTCTTGTTTTCTATCTCTAGTTTTGTAAAAATTTAGAAGGGAAATTTATCTCTACAAGACACTTGAAATATAAAAAACGCGTTTAGTTGAAGTTTGTATTTTCTATTTTGAAGAATGGAGGGACGGTTGTGGGTCACAAAGGAAAACAAAGAAAACAACTAAAACCTGTTTTGTAATTTTCCTTGTTAAGTTAGGAAGTAGGGGATTTTATGTTTTGCAAAACATTTTGTTGGAAAACGTTTATTTGAACGCGATCTCTATTTTCCTTGTTTTCCACAAAATATTTTATGAAAAATAAGGGTGTTTTCCCTCAACTAAACGCACCCTACATATAAATTTTGTTAACTTTGCAGGACTTATTCATATCACCAAAAAATTTGGTGGGCCTCATTACAGAACTGTTGCCAACGAAAGTTTTTGAGCAACTAGATCATCAGATGAACACTCAACACTTGAAGAATATATATACATTAAAGTAAAGTGAGAGGGAGTATTATAAACAATGCACTTTTTTCCTTTAATCAAGTTTTTTATCCCAAATAGTTTTTCTTAATAAGGATTTTAACGAAGCAGTTTAGATACAATATTGGTCCTCAAGCACCATATTGATAACATGTAATAAACGATTAATATTAAAGAGGAAGTATTGTGAAATTATGGATGATTCACTTTTCCTTATTAATGTGATTCTAATTAATACTTTCCCTATTATCATGTATCTCTTTACCCTATAAATAGAGGTCATATTGTAACAATTATTCAATGATCTGATAAGAAGAACTATCTCTTCCTCTCTCATTTTTTTTTTTTTTTTTGAAAGGCACTTTATTAAAACCACCAAAACAAACAACCACCTGCTGGGACAGGCCCCAAGAGGCACACGACAGAATATACAAACTAAACAACACCCCTCACCAAAAAACAAAGCCAAACACAAACACTAAGACTTCTCACATGCTACAAACGCATGAGATATGAGAATGTGGCACAACATACAAAACTAACACACAAGGGTGACCCCACTTCAAAAGCTAACCCAACAAGCCCACAACCAAAGAAAACCAATTAACTGAATGCAGCAACATCACAGGCCACATGAGGTTTCCCACAAAGAGCAGGTCTCATGACCCACTTTTCCCAGGGGAACTTGTGCTTTTTGGATCTTCTATTGATCCACTCGAACGTCTTAATTTGTATGTCCTGGAATACTTTGGAGCTGCTCTCATTCTTTGCTTTGAAAACTCTTAGATTCCTGCTTTTCCATATATAATACGCACCAACTAATAACACAGCTTCCCAAAGAACTCTTGCCTCTTTTTCCATACCGACACCCCCTCTATGACATATCATATCGTTTAGCGTAAAGGCATTAACCGGGCCGACTCCCCACCAAGCAAAAATCTTTTCCCACACGCTCAAGGCTTTTTCACACAACACCAGGCAGTGATCTATCGATTCCACAACATTATCACATGTTGGACATAAAATAATATCAAGATCAATACTTTTTTTGTCAAGCTCCACGCGCACCGGGAGCCTTCCAAGCACGGCCCTCCATACGAACACATTAATTTTTATAAGAACAATCATATTCCACCCCGTCTTGATAACCCCTGCCAAGCTACTAACCCGCCTTTCCTCAATCCAATGAGCCAAAGATCTAACCGAGAACACCCCGTTTGGATCAATCCTCCATTTCCATCTATCCACCCTATTTTGACACAATGTAACATTTTCGAGCAGCTCTATGAGGTTATCTAATTCTCCAACCGCCCTACCCCTAGGAGGTCTAATCCAATCCCATACCCATTCCCACACTCCCTCCACCCATCTACCCCTACAACCTGCCATAACATCTTTATTTCTCTCTAAGTGAAACAATCTAGAGAAGCGACTATATAGAGGCACATCACCAGCCCAGTTTTCCAACCAAAAAGAAGTTTTAAGCCCATCACCCACTTCTTTGACGAAGTGATTAGAAAATCCCCCCTCCATATTATCCAAAGTCTTACCTACATTAATAATATCGACCAACACACCTCCTCCCCCAATCCGAGATCCGCACACTCCCCCCCACCCACCATCACTACCATATATGCTTCTAATAACTCTACACCACAGATTATCTCTCTCGGTTCTAAACCTCCACCACCACTTTCCTAAAAGCGCTAAATTTTTTACTTTTAGAGACCCAATGTTAAGCCCCCCATCTCCGTAAGAGGATATAACATGATCCCATTTAACCCATGACATTTTATGTTCCCCCTCTACCCCACCCCAAAAGAAATTTTTTCTCACTCTCTCAAGGGCCGAAATAACACTCAACGGAACGCGGAACATAGAGAAATAATATAGTGGTAAACTACCAAGTACGGATTTCACTAGTGTTAGTCTTCCCCCGAATGACATTGCTCTTGCCTTCCACTCGGAGAGCCTAGATTTGATTTTATCAATCACCCCATTCCACGCTGAAATTCTCCTCATATTAACCCCGATAGGAAGCCCCAAATAAGTAAATGGGAACTCCCCCACACCGCACCTCATGAACCGGGCCATTCTTTCAAGCTCTCCTCCATCCACACCACCACCATACAACTTACTTTTACGAAGATTAATTTTCAATCCCGCCACCTCTTCAAAACATTTAAGAACATTCATTAGATTACATGCATTTTCCCTACTCCATTCTCCGAAAACAATCGTGTCATTGGCATATTGGAGGTGTGACACCATTACCTCATCCTTTCCTACCCGTGTCCCTTTAAAAATATTTTTGTCAACCGCTTCTGTTAGTAACGCATTAAGCCCTTCCGCCACCAGAATAAACAGAAACGGTGATAGGGGATCACCTTGTCAGACCTCGCAACCCATATAGAACTCATTTGTCGGAGATCCATTGACAAGTATTGAAATTGATGCTGATGTAAGACAAGCCATCACCCACTTACGCCATCTACTGCCAAACCCCATCCGCTTCATAATCTCCATCAAATAAGACCACTCAATGCTATCATATGCTTTTTCGAAATCCACCTTAAAAATAATACCTTTCATCTTTTTTCGTTTCAAATACTCCATAGTCTCATTTGCAATAAGCACACCGTCTAGGATATATCGCCCCTCAATAAAACCATTCTGGACTTCACCAATAATCTTACCAATCACCCTTTTGACCCTTTCGGCTAGAATTTTTGCTATAATCTTATAGATACATCCAATGAGACTAATAGGTCTAAAGTCGCCAAGACCTAACGGATCGACCACCTTTGGGATAAGAGTTACAAAAGAAGCATTGCACCCCTTTGAAAATTCAGCTTTTTCCCAAAACCAACGCACCGCCTTTAGAACATCTTCCTTGATAATACCCCAAAACCGCTTAATGTATTTGAAATTGAAACCGTCTGGTCCAGGCGCTTTATCACTCCCACACCCACAAACCGCGTTCCAAACTTCAATTTCTGAAAATGGTTCTTCTAAGCTACAAGCATCCTCATTTGAAAGTTTAGGAACCCGGTCATTTGAGAATCTCGGCCTCCTGTTACTATTGTTACTATTCACAGAGAACATACTTTTGTAAAAATCCAATATCTCACTTTTTATTTTCCCAGGATCTTCGCACCAAACTAAATCGATCATGAGCCCACGGATACAATTTTTGTCGCATCTTCTTTTCACCATATTATGAAAGAATCTCGAGTTCTCATCACCCTCGACGTCCCACTTTAACCTCGCCTTTTGCTTTAAAATACTACTTTGTTCGTTCTCCTTATCGAACCATGCCTTTCTCGCTTCCATCCAAGCCTTCACTTCTTCCTTGTTTAAGCTTCTTGATTCAGCCTCCACTTCCCATCTCATAGCCTCTTTCTTACAGGACTCAATATGTTGTTTAGTATCACCAAACTTTGCCTTACTCCAAACTTTTAAAGCCTCTTTTTCATTTTTAAATCTATCACGGACCATGCAGTCAGGCCTAGAACCCATCACTGGCTTATCCCACGCAATTCTAAATACATTTTCAATCTCCTCGTCTTCAAGCCAGAAATCGAACACCCTGAATGGTTTTGGGCCGAAGTCAAGATCCATATCCTTGAGGACAATAGGACAATGATCTGATCTCTTCCTATCCAAAGTCACTGCCGATAAATTATCCCAATTTGCCGTGAACTCAGATGTTACAAAGAAACGATCCAACTTACTAAATTTGAGACCATCATCACTAATCCGCGTGTATCTCCGCCCCCCAAGTTGAATTTCAATCAACAAGTTCTTTCTAATGAAATTGTTAGAAAATATCCACATCTCTAAATTTAAATTCCGAGTTAATTCGATCGTCCGGTTCTCTAACATCATTGAAATCTCCAAATAAGCACCACCCGCCACCCACTGAGTCCATTAAAACCGAGATACGATTCCATAGATCAACTTTCTTTTCAGTAACGTGAAACCCATATACATTAGCCAAAACAACTTCACCCTCTACCTCTTTCCACGAACCCTTCACCATTATAAATCTTTCCCCTCCAACTGTAACAGAACAAGTAAAGACATTTAGATCCCAAATAAGCAGAAGGCCCCCAGATCTCCCAACCGCATCAGCTTGAAACCAAAGTTTCGTGACCCCCACATTTCTTCAACCCACTGCTCACTAAGGTTCCTACATTTTGTTTCTTGAAGACCCAAAACACATGGCTTTTCATTCCTAATGATCTCCTTAATCCACCCCACTTTACCTTTCCTCTTTAAACCCCTAATATTCAATGACACAATCTTCATAAAGGATAAACAAAAACAACACCGAACACACACCCACCAACAAAACTTACAGGTTTGGTACCCTTTCACCCACACCCTCCTCTGTAGGCTGATCCACCTCATCCCACACAACCCCTATTTGTTCTCCAATTTTCCTCATCTTGTTGAAAGAACATACACTATTATCACAAGACTGATCCATATCATTATTCAAGTTTAGACCTGATGTCGAAACACCCTTGTGGTTATTTGAACCTTCATTTGAAACTGTTGAAGCTCTTCTACGTCTCCTTCTCCTCGTTCCACTATTTGATTTACTACGGCCATCCGAGTCCTCCCTTCCCACCACGAACAGCCCTTCTGATGACATCTTCTGTTTTTTTCCCACTAAACTACACTCACCACATTGAAGGTCACCATCACTTCCCTTATGTTGACTTTCATGTTTTCCATCAGCTCCGTTAGAAACTACATTATCCTTATTGCAATTATCTTTTTTTAGTGTGTTGGAACCACTCACTAAGATACGAGTAGTATCTGGATAGTTATTAGGCCTATCTTTCATTATTTCAGAATTCACCTTTGATCCATGAAAGACAAAACTGGGCCCGACACTTTTGTTACCACACTCATCTTTCTGGCCCAAGTTACTCATGCCATCTTTATACACATCAGGCCCAATATTTTCAAAATTACTGCCACTTGCATAGTATTCTCTATCTACTACCTTTTCATTCAAATTTGTAGCTGCCACATTCTGTTCTTCCTTATTCCCAACACCCTTGGGAGATGTAATATCATTCTCGTTTTCTTCAATGCCGCCATTTTCATCATTACTTTTCCTAGAAAAGTGTAACCCCGACTCCTGGTCTTTAACCCTTTCTCCGCCACCACCCCCATCATGTTTGCCACCACCATCGCCATCATCACCATCGTGATCACCACCCACCTCCGCCGTCTCATCCACCATCTCGTCGTCTTCATCATCATCTACCATGTCAAAAGGATCAGAATCAGCAGGCTCTTCATCATCCACCCCGTTTTCCCCTTCCACCTTAGTATCTTTCACAATAACCTCATCTTCCTCTATTGGATTTCCCACAGGTTCAAGAATATTAAACTGAACTATATCCCTAATTTCCTCCTTAATAAAGACTTTACAGCTCGTACTCCCAATTTTAACAACCACCTGTTCACTGATAAGATTGGGTTCCAATGTATGAATAAGCACTCTTCCAGTTATAACCCCTTGAGAACCCACCAGACTACAATTGGACATCACTCTAATTTTCCCCCACCTCACGGATATACGTCCAAACACTCGTTCCTTCCAGCAACTAATCGGAACTCCAACAATAGATAACCACGTTAATCTCCTAACGGACCTACTAAGCGCATTAGCTCTTCGAATCTTCCATAGCCAACGTTTAACCCCATGATTGGTGTTTTCTACAACATTTTTTACCGCCTCCTCGGATTCCAATATCACCATAACCTCCATTCCTCCCATATACTTAACCTCAACATTGAAAAGTCCTTCCATGCTACATAATTCAGGAAGCTTTCCTATGAACTCGGTATCCTTAACTTCGCCAATGAAGCCCCTCCTAATAACGTCCCCCACCATGTCATCTTCAGTAATCACCAAATCTCTGCCATCTTCCGTTGTTTCCCCACTTTCATCTTCTTCTTGTTCACTCCCCTTGTTCTTATTTGCTTCACTACCCACCCTGCTCATTCCTCTTAAAGCATCAATGTACCTCCTTGCATCCCTTTTGCTTATACCCGTCCCCATCTTTTGTGGATCGTTGCCACTCTTTGGTTTTGAGCTGTTATTTACACCATTCTTTGTGTCATGGGCATGGAAAACCTCCAGTTGTTGTTTATGAGAGAAACTAATTGAACATAACCTCTTGTAAAGGAAATCCACATCCGCAATGTTTTTGAATTTAACGAAGCCGTACTTTTGGCCGCTTCTCAATGTTTTCTTCACCATATAAATATCAAACACAGTCAGTCCCATATCCCTTGAACATTCTCCATAGCTCTCCGACATTCCAGCTCTCCGGGTAGTTGTAGAACATGAACAATGCGACCGAAGGATTCCTAACGTTGTTATTCCTAACTCTAGTAGATTCACCACTATATTACTCTCTTTTTCCGCGTTGCCCTTGCCCGTTGAACCTCACTCTCTCCCACACATTCTCTCTCACACAGTTGGCCATAGTTTTTCCTTCCTCTCTCATTTTTGTATTCTTATTTTTTAGATTTACAACAAGTCGACCTTTTTAATAGTCAACTTAGGGGGAACACAAAAGCAAGCAACTTTTTAGTTGTCAACTGGTAGGGACAAAGAAAAGAAAAAAAAAGTTCGATTTGTTAGATGTCGACATTTCAGAAAAACGTGGGGAAAGAACGTAACCATGAAAGAGTTAACATGTTTATTGATTAATTGGGTGAATTATATAAGCCTTAAACCATATATATATATATATATATATATATATATATATATATATATATATATATATATATATATATATATATATATATATATATATATATATATATATAACCAATTGGGCTTAGGTTCACAAAATACAAATCCTACACAAACACAAATAGTCCACTAACAAAAAGAACTATAAATTTATTTTTGGAATGACATTTATTGCTATAATTTTTTACGTTAAGTTTAGTTTTTATTAACTTCAAATCTTGACTCCGCCTCTACCACTACTAATCGGTTTATTTATTAAAATATACCCCTTGCACACACAAATACTACGCTGGCCATATCCACCTCCCACCTCTAAAGTAAATGCAAACGATTGTGAATGTTCTTATTTGAATGATAACTTCAAGTGAGAGTATGAAACAAAACTTAGTTAGAGTTTGGTGTGGATATGGTTTGATAATGAGTTTGGGTTTGAAAAAAAAAATAAAAAAAATAAAAAATAAAATGATCCTTAGAAAAAACACTTGGTAGGTAGTCACTCATGATTCATGGAGATCACTTACATTCCCATTTGGTCATTCATTAGCTCACATTAATTAAAACCATAGTTAACAAACAAACAAACATTCATATCATTTGAGCTGCCAAAACGAGCAGGTCGGATTTGGATGTCTAGTTAGTAACAATCAAAGTTCATAACATGTTAATCTTAAGTACAGATCAAAACTATTTGGGTCATTCCGAGTTAGTCTGTCTTGCTTATCTTTTGTTCACTCTTTTTATTCACATCAACATAAGTCAAAGTGGATCTTTCAAGTAAAGAGTAAGGATATATTGCCAAGTAATACGAGTAGAACGTTTAACCTAATCCTTGTAATAAATATCTCCTAATTGATGTTTGATATGATATAAGCTGCCACATGATCCACTTCTATACATGCATTAAGTCAAGTCAAAACTTTTTGGAAGATAGTTAAGATAATGTATCATATCATATGATAACTCATCATCAAAAGTTCAACTATATGGAGTATATTTTTAGACAAGTGTGGTTTGGATAAGATAAATTCTTGTTAATCACGTCTCCGGTTGAATCTTTCTGTTGCTTTTAGGAATAAACGAGCGGGCTACGCGCGCGTTGCCACGGATATGTTGTGGTTAATATAAACTTGAAATAAAACGTTTGAAAAAAATTATTGCTGAAATGTTGTGGTTAATCTAAACTTGAAATAAAACAATTGAAAAAAAATTATTTTTGTTAATAACGACTAAATTTGCAAAAGATCGATATCCACAGAAGAAAAAAAAAATATTTTTGTTAAATATTTAACCTCATCGAAAAAGAAAAAAAAACACTGATGAACAGTACTGCTACAGTAAAAATAGTTATAATACCCGCGCACGCGCGGGTTTTTTTTAAAATTTTTTTTAAATCATATATTTTTATTTATTAAAAAATAAATAATTTAATCTTTATTTTGTTTGATTTATGATTTTTAATTATAGTTTTTTATTATTAAAGATAATTATTTAAAAATTTTAATCATATTATTAATTGCATCTTATCTATATTTTTTGTATTTATCTTCTACTTGTGTTATGGATATATATAAAATGTTACCTAATAAGAAAATAATATTTTTTTAAATAATGTTATTACTAAATAAGGTATGGTTTAGTTTTTTTGAAATGGAAAAGTCCCCACTTGAGGTTTTGTTTTATTATATAAAAGATTCTATAGTACTCCGGACTCACAAAACCACTGTTTCATCAACTGTAGCTGCTACAGTGCTGCTACAGTGAATGATTCCTCTTTTAGTATATATAATAATTAAAAGGTTGCTCTCAGTCCATGAGGACCATGACTATATAATGCAAACGATAGTGATTGCAAATCTAATAAATTTTCATTTTAAACAAGCGTATATAATATGATATGATTATGAAGAGTATTTTCAAAATCCAGATTGATGTTGCATAGTTTGCCCTTTTAGTTGTTGAAGGGTTATGTTAATACAAACCCCCTATCTTACATGTTTTGTGTTTTTAACAACCCTCACCTAAATTTTGTCATACTTTTACAATAAAACACAGTTTTTTATCAGTTTCTATTTCGTATTTTTTAATAATTTAATACTTTTGACTTATTTAAACTTTATATTTTTTTTCCCACATTTGTTTCACAGTTTAAAAAAAAAAAAAAAAAAAAAAAAAAAAAAAAAAAATTGTAATATAATGTTTGTGATTCTTATTTATTTTCTTTTTTTAATGCAGATGAAAGAAGTACTTTTAAAAAAAATGAGTTTTTTGATCATGCAATAGTATCACAAAATTATTTATTTAAGTAAAATCCAAAATGGTATTCCATATGCACACATTCTTATGTTGATTTTTCTAATTTAAAGTGAGGATGAATTGAAACCACAGTATTTATTTTCATATAGGCAATCAAATTCACATATGTAAGCAACAATTATTCTATCCAACATTCCAACCTATCAGTTGAGTTTGAGTAACTTAAAAATAATTTTATCTATCAACGTCAACTAAAACTTTGAGAGCTTTACTTTATGGTAGACTTTTCAAACAAAAATCTAAATATCGACATTAATTTTTATTCATTTTAATATTTGACATCACAAGCATTTAATTACTTAGAACTTTAGAAGTGATCAAATGTTCATTGTTTATAGATTTGTTCTTAATTAGTTAAAAATAATGCTATGTCATTCACAATAGTAATCTTAAGAATAAATTTAGAACTCATACAAAACTCATTTATGAAAGTTTTACCATAACTTAAAAGACATGATTAACAAAATTTTACAATTAAATGTAGCAAATCTTTATTAGTTTGATTACCAGAAAACTCTAGAAAACTTATACTTTTTCTAAAAAAAAGTTTTATATGCTTATCAACGAATTTATATATTTTTGAAAGACAAATATATCTAATATTAAGAATTTTTCTAACTTGTGTCTTAGGGCATAAGTTAAACACATCAAAAAATACCGAAAATATATACAAAAGTAAAAAAAATGTACTTAATGTGTGGATTCTTTAAGTCATTTTTCGTGAGTCTTATAATATTTTTGATTTGTTTAACTTGTGCTCTTAATGTATAATTTATTGGCAAGATGCTAAATTATATTGACATCAACAAATAATATCAGCCAAAGAAATGACACTATTAATATACCGACAAAGCGAGTCTACAACATACTAAGCTACAAGTCTCACTCTCGAACCTATCAACGAATCTCATCTTTACACTATTTGTGAAATTGCCTTATCTTTTTTATGATTTTATGATGTAGCATAATCTAAAAAAATAGTTCTTCCAAATCAAACTAAATCTTTAATTTTGATTTGTACGCGGTTTAATAAAAGTGACACATATGATATTGTTAAAATGAACAAATAAGAAAACATATAGTGTGCATTTAGTTGGGGAAAAACAACCTTATTTTTCATAAAATATTTTGTGGAAAAAAGAAAAAACAGATATCACGTTCAAATTAGCATTTTTCAACAAACTGTTTTGTAAAACACAAAATACCTTATTTTCTAACTTAAAAAAAAATTACAAAACAAATTTTAGTTATTTTCTTTATTTTCTTTTGTAACCCACAACCATCCCTTCTTTCTTCAAAATAGAAAATACAAACATCAACTAAACCCGTTTTTTATATATTCAAGTGTTTTGTGCAAATAAATTTCCCTTCCAAATTTTTACAAAAATAGAGATAGAAAACAAAAAAAATTTTCTCTAACTAAACGCACCCACAACAATTACCGCGTTTTATCAAAATCAAAGGCCAAAGTAAGTAAGGCGGGATGTAATAGTGTAGGTGAGGACGCTTTGTCCCACTCCCGTCAAGACTTGTTCATCCTAAAACACCATCCACATCAAGACTAGTTGTCTATTTCTTTCGTGAAAAGTCGGTCTTACCCATGAGCGAGTTATGAAATTAGTTATGCTAGACGAGTATCCGTGCATAGCAATGGGATTTTATAGCGGCAAATAGTTTTAGTGATAAAAAAAAGTTTATTGATTATAAACGAAAAATAATAAAAGTTTGAGAATTTGAGAATTAAACATAATGTTTTAAAACCCGATTCGGCCGGGGTGGTTCAACCGATTGAACCGTTTTGGTCGAAAAACGGGTCAATATAAATCGGGTCAACCCGACGGGTTATGTCAGAAAAAACGGGGCAAATTAAACCGGGTTTGAAGCGTCCTGAGTCAACTTAGTTTTCGATGCGTATTAATAGTTTTCTTTTGAAACATATGTGTACTACATAGTTATAACTGATTATAATTAATTATTTCAACATTTATTTTTAATATTTTTTTTCCCATTTTACTTTCTTGACTTTTCACCACTTTGATCATTTTTATTTTATAAAATAGTATAGATGTGTGTATCTGTGAGTATACTGTGCATTATATTTATGTTTAATTAAGTGATGAAATTGATGATCTTATTAAACATGTTTACTGATTATGTTAGTAATAAAATGAAAAACTAAGTTTACGATAATGATATTGGTCACCGCTACACTTAGGGTGTGTTTGTTTCATTTAGATGTTTTATGTCTGAATCTGACTACCACATCTTACTAGTAAGAGGTGGCTAAAATGTCTAAATCTAAACGAAATAATGTTGTTTGTTTTTGTATAATTGTCTGAATAGTGCTCGTTTCTGCAATTTATTTAAGTAACTTGTGTAAATATGAAATAAGTCTTTTTATCATAAATATAACATAGTTAATAAACCATCAAATATATTATATTAACACGATTCTTCAATCTCTCTTATCGAGTAAGAGGCAGTAAGACAAGTCCCCCACCTCTTATTGAGTAAGATGTTATATGTCTAACTGGGTTTGACTCAAAAAAAAAAAATAAACAAGCAAAATGTGTACTCACCTATTACTCGTAAAAAGTAAGAGGGTTAGCAATACTTTTTTCTTAAAAAACAATCACACCCTTAGCCTTTCACCCACGTTGAAATTACAAACCTTAGATCAGGATACACCGTTAAACAGTAGAAACAAAAGTAGAATAAAAACCAAACTTTACAACCAACGAACTCAAACAAATATTATCTTGATTTCCATATCATTTTTCACACACATACACACACACTAAAATTCATATACGTCTCTCTTCACTTCCACCCAAAATTCCTCATATATGTCTACACCATAAATAAAAACAACACAAATTCAATCAAACCATAAATGAAGAAAATGGTGAAGACAATTAATAGTAATAGTCAAAGTCAACCTGGTCAATCTTTAGTTTTTCTCATAGTTAATGCTTACCCCAAAAGGTATTCTTCCAAGATCCCCTCTGATTTAGTTCTTTTCTTGGGTCTTGGCTTTATTGATTGGTAGCTTTGTTTTCTATATTGGGTGGCTTTTTTATATATGTTTTTTGGTGTATTATATGAAAAAAGATTCAATCTTTATTGTTGGGTCTCTTGATTTATATAATAAAGTTTGGTTTTTTAGTATGATTTGGGGGGTATTTGTGTAAAGATTTGTGTTTTTTTTAGGTTTCTTGATATTGTTGTTTTTGGGTTTGTTGTTTTATATGATAAAGTTTGGATTTTTATAAAAAAAAATTAGGGAAAATTGTGAAAAATTGGGTTGATTAAGGTTTTGGATTGTGGGTTGTATTTTGTTTGGTGTTTTGTTAATAATAAAGGTGGATTTTGAGTGGTTTGGTTATGTGAAAAAATGAGTGTTGAGATGAGGAACTCAAACCCGCGATCTCAATTAGTAGCGATTAGGAGTGTGATCTCGTGAGATGGGAGATTCGTTTCTCACGGATTTTTTAATGTTAAATCATTATCCTTCAACTCTTTTGTCAATGGATTCGAGTGCGTCGTCTTCTCATGATGATTTAGACCTTGAGATGAGTCACCATATTAACCCTGCACGTCCGCCGGATATTAATTTGCCTTTGTCGGCTGAGAGAAGCTCCCCGCCGCAGTCGTGGAACCAAGATCAGTGTGAGGTTTTGGATGTTGGTGTTGGGTTGGTGTCGCAGTTGTATGAGACCGAGAGCTTTATGAATGTGTCGAAAGTTGGGAGGAAATGTGCAAAACGGGTGGATAGCATATGGGGTGCTTGGTTCTTCTTTAGCTTTTATTTTAAACCGGTCTTTAATGAGAAGTCTAAAGCTAAGATAGTGAGAGACGGTAATGGGGTTTCTGGATTTGATAAATCGGATCTCCATCTTGATGTTTTCATGGTTCAGCACGATATGGAAAATATGTACATGTGGGTGTTTAAAGATAGGCCTGAAAACGCTTTGGGTAAGATGCAGCTGAGGAGTTACATGAACGGGCATTCACGACAAGGAGAACGTCCTTTTCCTTTTAGTGCCGATAAGGGTTTTGTTCGGTCTCATAGGATGCAACGCAAGCATTACAGGGGGTTGTCAAATCCTCAGTGCGTTCACGGTATTGAGGTTGTTCCGTCGCCTAATCTCACGGTACTTGATGATGAAGAGCTCAAAAGATGGACGGAACTAACCGGAAGAGATCTGAACTTTTTGATCCCACCAGAAGCTAGTGATTTCAGTTCATGGAGGAATCTTCCTAATACCGAATTTGAACTTGAAAGGCCACCTACTGTAAAGAGCAATTCAAATGGCCATTCTAAAAAGTTACTTAATGGATCAGGGCTAAATTTGTCAACTCAACCTTCCACCCACACTAATGGGGATGCACATGTGATGGACCTTTCGCCGATTGGTACCAAGAAAAGGAAAGACTTGTTTCCTCATGGAAATGAAGAAGATATCTGTTTGACGGTTAATCATCCTCCGTTAGATAGACTACCGAATTTGGAAATGAGTCCTAATGAGCCATATTGGTTGAACGAGTTTAGTGGGGTTGTGAGGAATGCTTGTGGACCTGTGACTGCTGCAAAAACGATATATGAAGATGACGAAGGTTACTTGGTTGTCATAAGCTTGCCATTTGTAGATCTTCAAAAAGTTAAAGTTTCTTGGCGTAACACCCTTACCCATGGAATCATTAAGGTATCATGTCTTAGCGTTTCTCGCATGCCATTCATTAAAAGACGGGACCGCACCTTCAAACTTACGGATCCATGTTTGGAACACTGCCCTCCTGGAGAATTTGTCAGAGAAATCCCGCTTTCAACTCGCATTCCTGAAGATGCCAATATAGAAGCGTATTATGATGGACCTGGAACGGTGCTGGAGATTTTGGTCCCAAAGCTTCGAGAAGGGCCTGAAGAACATGAAGTGCGTGTTTGTCTTCGACCTCATCTCGTTGGTAACGATCTTATGCTGACTTGATGAGAGGCATGGAGATTCATAAGCTATTTAACGGTAGATCGTGGTTTATAGTTTAGTACGAGTAGTTTAGTATGTATTGTATGAAACAGTATTTGAAGTAACATAGCCAGTCATTTAGTAGCATCATCGATTGGTTGCTAAAATAATACTAAGCTGTAGCCACCAGGATCATCGGTTTATCCCATATATTTATAATATTTAATTAAATGTTCGATGAACCTTTATATGAAACAATCTATGTTTGAGTATTACCATCATCATTATCATCATCTGTAAGTGTTCGCACTCGTGTTCATGCATGTTATAAATAAGTGTGTGCACTATGCTATGTATGTCATCTTAATGCTTTGATTGATGCTGCCTTATTGGAGCAGAGATACTTTAAATCCTGTTGGGCCATATCCACAGATTTATAGTGTGATTCTGGCTTTATTTTTGTGTGAGTTGTGGACAGTGTTGTCACTCCTTTTTCTTTCTTGGTGGAAGATATCTCCATTTATCTGTGTTTGTAATAGAAAGGTTGTTTCCCCATTTGGGTGGCTGTCTATTTCCTTTTGTTGTAGAATGACCCGACTACTCACAAGGTCCATCGTGTCTATTTCACGTTAATTAGAGGCTCATTAAAGTTTCAACTACAATAAGAAGGTATTAGTACGAAATGCTAATTTAAAACGTGTTAATTAGATGATCTTGACCTTTCCCACTAAGCATATCTTTAGGATTATGCGAGTTAATAATGTCTAATCTTGACAAGTGCTGACATATTTGGAAATTTTAAAAGGTGTTTTGGGAGGTGGTGGTGTTAGTTGATGTAACTGTTTGAATTATTAAGAGGTGTTCAAATCTTTTTTGGGGATTGTGAAAAGTGACATGGAAAAAGCAAGTGCAGGTGGTTGTAGAGTCACCTTAGAGTCTCATTATTTTGGTCGATCTTGTTGCTCCATTGACTTCAATCTATTTGCTTCTTTTGCTTAAGAGTTGGGAGAGAATGGAAAACCTGTTGAGTAGTATTGTGAATTAGAGAGCATTATAGGAAGTTCCAAATAACTTGCTCATCTGTATGCGTTTTGTGGAAGCTGTTGTCGGGTGTTCTTTTCTTTCTATAAATGCTTGTTGTGTCGTGTAACTAATCTATTTCACTGGTGGATCGAATTACATGGTTACAAATGATTTCAACGACAGTTGGAATTGCACTAATATTGAATCTAGAATATCTCCAAACTGAAGAGTTTGAATCCAAATTAGGTCTGTCCTCAATAACCGGATAATGCAGATAATTTCAGTTTTGAAACATTTGGCATTTCATATCAGATTGTTATAGAATGTTTGACAATAAACGTTTAGGACCTTTTAGTTTTGGAGCTTTTATGCTATAACCGCCAACCAACGGATTAACCTCCTAACGAAGCTTTTTTTAAGGCAATTTTATCACACAATATTGTGAATTCATAACGCATGGAAGGTCGAAAGGTAAACCAAATTGTGGAACTTCGTTTCCTCATCACGAAGACGCGGGATCAAAGCTGGCACCAAAAAAAAAAAAAAAAAAAAAAAAAAAAAAAAAAAGTCCTATAGTTTTAAACCTTTAATGGAACAGGGAGAATTGCATATATACCCACTAAAACTCAAAAACTTGCATATTTCCCCAAGATACAAGTTTTCAATGCATGATATACAATACAAATTAAGCATGTTTTTGGTATATATGCAAATATGCAAGTTTTAGTGGGTATATATGCAATTGCCCCGAATGAAGAAAACCCATACTGATGCATCATGCATCATGTAACTTCTTTTCATAATGATCAACAAACTAAAATTCATTCAAAGCGAGAAACTTTAACTTAGATTGAAATCCACTAACACGATAACTCACAAAGTGGAAAAGTAAACGGACAATGAACGGTTGACATTTCACATGGATTCGTAGCTGATTTTTGGTTCTTCACCTGGTCTTCTATTGGCTGCAGCTTATTTGATAACATATGACTCTATGTTGACAAAACGAGGTAGAATATCTACAATAAGTGTTTCCGTAACATGGCTTCTGGTTAACTATTAACCAAAAGTAATGAAATAAGTCTAGTGTTTGTCCTGATCCACTGTCTAATGAATCAACAAAAGATATTACACCCAAGAACCCTAAATAGGACCAGTTCTTAGTGCATGGTCCAAATCAGCAATCAAATCATCAACATCTTCTATCCCCACAGAAATACGGATCAGATCTTCTGTTAGACCTCTAGCCTCGCGAACTTCTGCTGGTATTGATGCATGTGACATAAAGCACGGCATGCTAATTAGCGACTTTACACTCCCTGCCCAAATGAAACAACATGGTCAGGATAATGCCTTATTAAATGGTGGCAAGATGGCTTAAACTATGATGACAAATTAGTTATTTGGGCACTGGCGTTAATAACTGATAGAAGGCCATAAAGTATTTCTGGTGTTGTGGTTAATTATATGAGGCTCGAAAAGCATATAAATATAATTAACATACGAAAATGAAAATAGACTGAGCAGAAGAAAAAGGTTGAAAACATTATTAGTATGACGAGGAAAAATATTACCAAAACTAACAGTTATGGCAAAGTACTTGGTGGTCTCCACTATATGCTTCGAGAGGGCCAACGACCCTGTCAAAAAGCTCAGAACAGAACCTGCACCCTTTGCCTGCAAGACAATTATTATTGTTACTTATCACTTCGTTCCCAAAGGAAACACTTTTAAGTTATCTTTGTCTCTAAATGAGGCTCTTTCCATATAGGGAGTTTTCATTAGTTAGAAAAACAACGCGTGTCCTTTTTTTATTATTTTTGCTTTCTGTCAAAACGCTCTAGTGCTTCAAAAGCAAAACTTTTATTGGTACTGTAAGGAAAAAAATTGGTATAAAAGAAACATTATTGGTGAGTACCATGTGCAACATGAACGTCAACTTCTAGACTTCGAAGACCCCACAATTACCCAGGTTTACTATTCCCATTAACCACTTAATCCCTGCAACATTACTATTTTGCCCTTGCACATGCAGATTACTGAGCTATCACTTAATGTCGAACATCAATTTTGTGTGGGGTACATGTAAATTTGCATAATGCGCAACTGACTATCATGATTGTTTATTTATGGAAATTTTATTTAACTCATTCGTTGACAAATTAAGCACATCCATGTTATATTGTTAAATATCTTCTCCCAACACACACATATGCATATATACACTATAATGGGGGTGTAGGTAAACGAGAAGTAAATACCTGAGAGTAGTGTAATGAGCGTCCAGGATGGTTAGGAAGACCAGCATAATTAACCTTTTTTACCAGAGGATGAGAAGACAAAAATTCAGCTATCTTCTGTGCATTATCCTGACAAAGTCACAAGACACTCATATGATATGAGAAACTATACAACAGGGAAACAGCATAAAAGATTCTTTAGATATCCTAATATATGAATTGCTCCACACAAAAAGACTATTAGCTCTTTCGTTTCTGTCATTGGCCACTTGTCAACATAAACATCACACAACTCCTATTTGAACTGTAAGTAGTTGGAATTTACATTAGGTTTCTGTTATGTTGCCTCATACAGGATTTGTTTATTTCCCTTGTTTCCAGCCCAAAATCATGTCTCCCAAATTATCTACTTAGGAATTATTTTCGCAATCTTTATAGTAATAATTAACCAACATTAGCAAAATAGCACTATAGGCTAAAAGAGGGGCTATAGTGAACCATACGTAGTCGGTATGTCCATCAAAAGATATAGAAACCAGAAACAAAATCTTATAACAATGGCATTCACTTGGATGAATCCTTGGTAAAAAAAGATGCACTTCAAATGAATCTGAAACTTCTATAGACAAAAACAAATGTGCGTATCTGTTATCAACAGGGTATCAATTTGCATTTACTCCCTAATTGTTGAATGTAATCCGTTTCAGGTACATCATAAGATACACATACATGAAATGCACTGCACTTAGATGAGTTCAGGCCCGGTGGAGAGCATACAGGTGCATGTGCACAGGGCCCCATCTTCTAGAGGGCCTCCAAATCTTGAGCCCAAATTTAAGGACCTAAGACCCATAGCTACATACAATCAGTTTTGTAGTGTATTATTTGATAATATATCTGCTTTTGCACCACCAAATTATTTTCTAGCGATTTGCCTTATTATCTAAACCTGCTAAACTTTTTTAAAGGTGAATTCTGGTTTGATATGATATTTGCTTTGAAAATAAATTAAGACGCACGTGATTTATGTGATATGATTTTATTAGCCACCGTTGTTTTAGTGTCTTTTAAAGAGATTTGCAACACTATAATAAGGCTATTGTTTAAATTATCGCGTTCGAGGGCCTGTTTTCAAATTTCGGCACAGGGCCACCAAAATCAATGAGACGGCCCTGGATGAGTTCAATGACATAATGAGCGAAGTGAAATTCGAATATCATATAAGAAAAGAATAGTACACTAGTAATAAAGCCCCAAAAATATGAAGACTTGGAACATTAGTAATATAGGCATGTATATGATATAGTACCTGTTGCTTCTCGACACGTAAAGCCATAGTCTTGATTCCGCGTAAACAGATCCAACAATCAAAAGGTGCAAGCCCAGAACCTTCTGCGTTTTGTAGAAAATACAATTCTTTTGCCAGCCTGTTTAAAACCAAATAATATCCATAAGATATGTTATTCCTTTAATACATTTTGTTATAATAAATGCATCCATAAGCTGCTGATAACTATTTGGAAAAACAAAAAGGGTTATCAAGAAATATACTGACCTTTCACCTTTTACTGCAAGCACTCCAGCCATGACATCACTGTGTCCAGCCATGAACTTTGTAGCTGAGTGCATCACAATGTCTGACAAGAAGCATACACCAATTACTACTGTAGATACAAAACTTATTAAATGTCACAAAAAAACATAATTTTCTAAGCACCTGCTCCAAGTTCCAAGGGTCGAGATAATACAGGAGACATGATACTATTATCCACCAACACAAGAGCATCATTTGAATGTGCAAGCTCAGCTATTTTCTGTAATGAAAAGCATCATACCCATTATATAGTGCTAAACAAAACAGGAGGAAAAATCGACATTATATTAGAGCTTACACGAATATCAGAAATCTGTATCCGGGGATTAGTTGGACTCTCCAACCACACTAGCTTAGTTTTTGGGCCAATTGCAGCAGCAACTTCATCTAAATTAGTCGTGTCCACTCGCCTTCAAATTCAGATTTATTATATTATAAACTTATGGTTATAAAGATTCAAAAAGTGTATTTTCAAAGTTATATACTAACGTAACGATGGCGCCTGTTCTTGGAACAACTTGTGACAGTAAACGATCAGAACCACCATATATGTCCTCTCCAGCAACAATTTCATCACCTATCAATATTAATGGATTAATTGTACAGTATAGTGTCACTAAAAGGTAGCAAAGTTTGTCGAAATGTTGAATTTATACCGGTTCCAACTAGATGACTGACTGCAGCTAAAGCAGCCATACCACTGGTAAAGCAAAATGCTCTATCCGCTTTATCAAGCTTTGCCAGGAGACTGAGAATATAAAAAGAGAATAATGTTAAAACATGATTGTAAAAAAGCACAATTTAACATTAGTGGTGCCTTGGGTATGAGAGCTTGAACCTTTCCAGCATATCACGTGTGGGATTGCCACTCCTAGTGTAATCATAAGGGCCATTTTCAGTTGCTGAAGGCTGAAAAAACACATGACTTTCTAATTAAGATATTAGCTAACCAATCTACAACGTCTGTTAAAAAGCAGACTTATAGAAATACACACTTCTATTTAAATGAACCATAAGGCTAAACCTGATTTTCAATGTAAAACCTAGTAGTTCCCAACTCAAAACTCATATAAAATTGTATACAGTTTTTACATCAAATTTTCAGTTTTGCAATAGTGTACGTTTTAAAGTAATTATTAGGTTATTTATCAAAACATGTGAACTAACTAGGGATTTAAAAAGTAGTACTTTAACCATTGAAAATAGTTACTAAACAGTATGGGATGTATTGAGAACATGAAAAGTTAAAAAAATGTGATATAACAGTAACATGGTAACAGTCTCACCCAACAGCACAACCCCTAACTATTCTACCAATTATCTAGTATCAATAAAGACATTAAATTGCAGCCTATATACACTACAAAGTGTAACTTATAAATCATCTCCGAAATAAAAGCTCTATAAGTTGTGAAACGGATTGATGCATCAACCCCATAATTACTCTGTATGTCCATTAAGCTCAAGTTTTACACAATGGCTTGCCTATAAACCAACTAAACATTACAAAAATGCCAAACAGGGTCTTACTACTCACTTGTTTGAACGTAGCCGTCTGATATAAGGGTGTGCTCATCGAACTATAAGGATCAAACTTATTCTCAAAATTCATCAATATAGTCGATACACTCGGCTCCCTAACCTCTGTCTCAGCAGCCAAATCTGTCACCAAAACAACCACATCACCACAGTAACAGCAAAATCTGTAAAAACAAACTTTCTTTGTACTTATTCAAACACCTACCATCGAAGCAATTTGCAACACCAACACCATCAACGGCAACCGAAGCCTTCACGTCCATCCTATCCTCCTTTGAACACCTCAACACCAATTTCTCACCTACTAACACTGAGCTACGACCACCTTTACACCCAAAACTAGCAGCCCCCTAAAAAATATAACAAAAATCTCAACTTTAAAATATATAACTATATACATTCCAAAACAAAACAAATCGGTTAATTTAGAAGCTAAATCTTGGAGATATCAACCCGAAAAATAGTGTTTACATATTAAGAGTATGAAGGAGTACTAAATTTCATAAGGGTATTTTAGCAATTTCATTATAATTCATCATTAAACTGTATTTCTGTCAAAAAATCTTAACTTTGAACCATATAATTATATAAATCACAAACTATAATAAAAACCTTAATTCGGAAGCTAAATCTTGGCAGATATCGCAATCAAAATACTAAAAATCTTGCCTTTAAGCCATAATACCAAATATCATAGGGGTACATTAGAAATTGTAATATTTTTCGCCAAAAAAACTTCTATTTTCATTCTTATTAGATTATTTTCAGCATAATAATTCACCTAAAATCTTAACTTTTTGCAATATCATTGAATATTGTGTGTTTGTTTGAGTTTATATGGCTCAACTTATATTTCAAAAGCCCAAACTTTCCAACTTATTTACTGGGCTTATGAGCTTATGTAAACGTGAAAAAAAAACACATAAGCTCATTTTTTTTCTGGCTTAAGAGTTTATCAACTCTATTTTATGGCTTAGTTAACCCCATAAGGTCAACTTGATAAGCTCATAAGCCGGAAAAAGTGAGTTAATGAGCTTTACAATGTTACATAAGCTCATAATAACGCAAACACCCCATTATGAGTTTAATATAACTTACAGATGGAAAATAAGGTCAAAAGCTGACAAACAAGGCAGTAAAAATAACTTATGTAATATAAAGGGGTGTTTGCTTAAGCTTATGTATGTGCTTATGAGCTTATCTGATTTTGGCTTATATTCATAAGCTCAATTTTTTCAGCTTATTTTGAAACTCATGAGCTTATATAAGTTTGTTATAACATAACAAACTTACATAACCCAATACTTCCCAAAATAAGCCAGAAAATTGAAGCTTATGAAATATAAGCCGAAAACAGATAAGCTCATAAACACATAAGTAAGCTTAAACAAACACCCCCTATACTAAACAAGCTAGTAAGTCCAAAAATAAGCTTATACTAACACCACCTTATAAGCTAATCATGACATAGAGATGAAAAATAAGCTCATAAAAAGACAAAAAAAAAGTAAGCTTATAAAACATAAGCAGAGTCAAATAAAGCTTAAAAACAAAAACCCCATTATAAACCCTACATCATCTATACTTCTATACTACTATATAATGTATTTGGGACTATTATATAATTAGAAAGGCTTAAAGTTCAGGTTTTTTTCTTGCTTATTATAGAAAGATTTCAAAATTAGTTTGTTAGGAAGCAGTTGGTTGTTCAAACTAAAATTATCTGGTCTCTACTTATAAAGCATAAAGACAACTAAATGTGTAATTAAATAATGCAAAATATAATCACACGGTACCCGTTCTAGTAATATAGCAATAAAAACATTATAATAAAATTCATCATATGGGTATCATTATAAATATAGAAATAGTGAAATGTAACAAGTCAATAAAATATTAAAAGAGTAAAGATACTTGCTTGATGATTGTTGAGTTGAGATGATGCTGATGATGAAGGTGTGAATAGCGGCGATGATCTGAGAGTAGTAGAAGAAGAAGCAGCCATCGATGTTGAGTTGTGGGGGTGTTTGGATTGTTGCGCAGTGAGTGGGTTGGTTTGGTTTTGTTGAACCGGTGATGAGAATGTATCTGGACACGCTAGACCGGTTTGTACATGATGAAAATTTAATACACCCGGGTTGGCATGAAAATGATTGTACTCTCTTTAATTACTCTTCATTCCTGAAATATACTTGTTGAGATGTGCTAATTTAATTATCATTTACTAAAAAATATAAATAAGTTTGATTGAGTTTAAATTATTATTATAAACTTTAAAAAAACATTAATTAATTAACTAAAGGCAAAATCATCATTCTGATTAAAAAAAAAAAAAAAAAAAAAACATTAATAACTATGCTTTTTTTAAAATATGTGTTTTTTTGTCAAAAGATAATAATTTTAAGATGTAAAAAGTTTGAGTTTTTGAAATTTCAGCTTATTGTTAGAGCATCTCCAATGTTAACACTAAAAATTTGCATTAAAATAGTGTAAAATGAGCATATTTATAGCATATTCTTAAACCAATTAAAAGTTCCTCCAATGTGCAACACTAAATTTTAGCACTAAACATTTGTAATTAGTCTAAAATACAAGTCGACATAATAAATTTTAAAAAATAGTTAAAATAACATATATCGATATTGGGCTCATCGTAAACGTATTGATTGGAGACTTACAACAATATAGTTTATATAAGTTATTTTTTTGTTTTTATAGTTAAGTATCAATGTTTAACAAATATTTTGAGTTTAAATAAGATGAATAGTATTAGTGACAAATATAATTTAGCATTATATTTATTGTTTTACTATTCACATCACTAAAATAGTAAATTAGTGCTGAAGATAGTAATGTCAACATTGGAGTAGGGCCGAGCAAACGGACCGGCCGGACCGGACCGACCGACAAAACCGACCGGACCGAGACCGACCGGACCGGACCGACCACATTCGGTCCGGTCCTCGGTCTAAGCTTTTTGCCAAATTCGGTCTCGGTCCGGTCGGTCCGGTCCGGACCGACCAAAAACCCGAAAAAACTTGCCTAATTGGACCGGACCGACCGAAGACCGACCGGACCGAGACCGGACCGACCATATTCGGTCCGGTCTCGGTCTATGGTTTTCCGGTTCTCGGTCTTCGGTCCGGTCCGGTCTTGGCCGGTCCGGTCCGGTTTCCGACCGATGATCACCCCTACATTGGAGAAGGTTTTTCTTATTTTACCTTTTGCCACTAAATTAGTGCAAAAAGCACATTTAGTGCCAACATTGAAAATGTTCTTACATGAATTGAGTCAAACATAGTAATCATAAACAAATTAGATGTATTATTTTATTTTATTTTTAAGCAATATTTTATTAAAACCAACAAAAAAACAAAATTACAAAACATTTTATTAAATGCATTATACATTTTCTTTTAATAAAAAATATGAGTCTACTTATTATATATATATTCTAAAAGGCATTAGGTGTATGTGAGTGTGGGTGCACTGTTCATGCTACAGTGCAGAACAGTGCCCACTTTTTTTCCGTTTGCTACAGTGCAAAACAGTACCCAATTTTTATTTTTTTTTTTTTTTTTTTTTTTTTTTTTTTTTTAGTTATATTCCACACTTAAAATAAAATTTTCATATTTTTTTAAATAAATAAAATTTAATACGGAAATAAATAAATAAAAACATAAATATTTATTAATTTTCGGATTAAAAATAAATAATATATAAAAAAATGCAAAACTTTTATATTTTTCAAAAATAGTGAGTGACCACTCATTTATTTATTATTCTAAACATAAAATAAATTTTTCATATTATTTTGAAATAATAAAAATATATACGAAATTCAAAAATTAAAAACAAAAGATATAAAGGGTTTTGGGTGATAATTTTACCGAGCAAACAACTAGAAAAATAGTGGGAAAGTGGTGGAAAAATGGTGGAGTCGTAGTGGTGTTATGGTGGTCGACGGTGGTGGTTCAAAAGGGGTGTTCGGGTGAGTTTTGTGACGATCGGTCCGTACTTCCGGAACGTACACGACCCGATCTACAAGATGGTGGAAGAAAATATTTTTGGCCGGAATATTTTCCGGTGGCCGGAGGGAGAGAAAGAGTGAAAAGTGTATGTGTGTGTTTATTTGTTTGTGTTATATGAAAAAAAAAAAATAAGTAAATAATATTAATAATAATAATAGTTAGTGGGGGAGGGGGGTAAAGTGACAATGTGGGAAGTTTAGGAGGCGCCGGTCAAAAGAAAGGGAGGGGGGGTTTGTGTCAACGAGCTAAACTTGGTCCAAAAACGATTCGGAAGCCAAACGACATAGCAAACGGACTCGAAAAATTACGAAACTTACGCCATTGTTCTCAAAATTTATTTTCCCATAAAACTAAGTACAAACTTCAATATTTTTCCAAAAATAACACGAAAGATAAAATAAAAATTATCATACCAACAATTTTACAAAACACACCCGCAGCATCGCGCGGGCTTTCCCGCTCGTTTATTTCATAAAAAACAAACGTTATCAATCATGTTTGACTTAAATTGCATAGGAACTTGATAAAAGAAATCTCTTTTTAAGAACTTGGGCTCACCACCGTTTTTTAAAGAAACCTGGCTCGTTTGGTTGGGGTTAATCGGAATGAGTCTATAACTTTGAAAGTCATTAAAGGTGTTTGTTTTGTGAGCCTGGTAATGAAATGAGTATATCATAGCCATAGATTCATTACCTATCAATTTGATGTATATGAAATCCATTCTCGTGGGCTCATATCTTTTCCACTACAAAAACTCAAATATCTACACTTTTTCATTCCATATTTTGTCATCCAAACATAAACAATAATAATGATATACTTTTTCATACCTATTGTCATTCTACCCCATACAAAATCCAATACTCATTGTCATTCCTAGCAACAAACAAAACGGGCCCTAAATGAATACAACAAACAATGACAATCAAAAATAAAACGACACAAAGTAATAAGTGGTCCAGAAACAATTATTGTTTTCTTTTAGTGTGTTTCTTTATCATATAAAAAAGATGAACTCGCAATTTTTTTAAGGCTTCTTAAACAGAAGCTTTTTTCAATAGTTTTTAGTCTTTTAAAAGTTTATTTGAATAACTAATCTGAGAAATATAGCCTAAGCATCTTTAAGTTTTTGAGAAAATCATGCTCACATCAAATTCATTTTAAATAACATATTGTAAAAAAAGAACTTAAAAAAAACCTTTGGGAAATTTGCAAAAGTGTTATACATGAAACTTATTTTGAACTTGACAACTTTATAACATATTGCTAAAACTAAGAATTTTTTTTTTTTTTTTTTTGGTAAAATGACAAGATTGTCCTTACTTTAAATGTGAACTATGACTTCTGATATTAACTGCAAAAAACACTATCTTTCATGCAAATCACACAACCATCGTCTTAAAATTTATATCAAAAATATTAGAATTTAATCTTCTTTCATATTAGATCAATTCTGCTCCATATAAAAAAGTTTAAAAATTTTGGATTCTTAAATTTTAAGGCTTATAAAAATCATTTCGTAATAAATTCCAGTTTCGATGCATACGAAACCAAAAGCATAAGAGTAGAAACAAAAGGGGCAGACAATGATGTAAAGAGTTGTATTGTGTGTAAGGAAATGGTAATTTTAAAATGTAAAAAATAAAATAAGGGGCTATTTCATATCTCTTCTAATTTTTGTTGAAAATTTTCATATATACCAAAACATACATTAAACATATTGTACATTATAGATTCAATGCTTGTATTTTGGTATATATAAAATTAGTCATGAAAGTGGGATAATATATGAAATTAATCAAAAAAATAAATAATCATAGTTTTAAGAAAAAGATGTCACAAAAATGAATCAATTTAGAAATAAGGATTATCTTAGGTCATAATTTTGCAAATTTCCCAAACCTTTTTACATCGCAGGTTTTAGAATAACGACTTTTCAATGACAAAAGCTTTACATAAACAATTTTTTCTTTTCTAAACCAAAAGTAAAAATAACAATCTATCTTAGGGATGGCAAAAAAAAGCAGAACCCGACGGGGAAACTCGAAACCCGAACTAATTTGGGTGGGGCGAGACATGTTAATCGGGTTACGGGGCGGGTTTGGGGATTAAATGAAGATTTTAATCAGGTTTGGGGCGGGGAGCGGGGAATCCTCGCCCCACCCGATTAATATATACACATATACAAATATATCTATACCTATACCTATATAGTATTTTGTTAATATTTACGTAATAAAAAAGTATTACTCTAATATTGTTAGTTTTTTAATATTTGTAAAAATGCAAAATTGTGATTATAGAAACTCGTTTAGTGTCATATTTTTAAGTTTTAATTTTTGGCGATATAATTTATCATTATTTATGTATAATACTATCGTTGAAAACTTAATAAGGATCGTTTGTAATTGATTATTAATAGATTCGTTATTGCTAACAGTCAAAAAATAACAATAAATGTGAAATGGTACGGCTTCGGTTGAGAATTGCGCCCAAAGAGGACACCCTGATAAGATCCTCAATTAATACGGGGCGGGTTTGGGGGACTATCACGCCCCAACAGGGCGCCCCGATTAGATCCCCGATGAGTATCGGGGCGGGTTTGAGAAGAACTTTGGTAATTGGGTTTGGGGATGGGGATGACCGCCCCGCCGAAACCCGCCCGTTTGCCATCCCTAAATTTCTATCTCACATGATTTAAGTTTGACTTGAACCCACAACCACAAAAATACTCACGGAGCATCATTAAAACACAATTCATTTTGTGTTTTACATAGAATGTTGATGTTAGTTAATCACCGACCACTAAAAATGTTTAATAGCACATTAATTATCATAATGTTAATGTTTAATATCATTTCATCTCTTTTTGACAACATATGTGAAAGTCAAAAATGTCACGCTGGATCAAAAAGATATTACAAACCACTCACAAACTTTACACCACCACCATTACCACCATGGAAGTAGAAGTAAAACTCAGGCTACCAGACTCCACAGCCCACCAAAAACTAACCACCCTCCTCTCCCCATACCGCACCAAAACCCACTTCCAACAAAACCTTTTCTTCGACACAAACCCAAACACCTTATCCAAACACTCCTCTACTCTCCGTCTACGTTTCTACAACATGGACACTCATGCCACCTTAACTCTCAAATCCAAACCCAAAATCACTAATGGAATAAGCCAAGCACAAGAGCTAGAAGAACCCATTGAGCCCACCATTGCTAGGATCATTTCCCTTGACCCAACACAGTTTGCCACCTTTGTTAAAGAGTCGAAAATATTGCAAAAAGTCGAAAGCGAATATGGGGTTGTTTGGAATGAGATGGTGTGTTTGGGTGGGTTTAAGAATGTTAGATTTGTGTATGAGTGGAATGGGTTGAAGCTGGAAGTGGATGAGAGCTTGTTTGATTTTGGTGTTTCTTATGAGATTGAATGTGAATGTGATGATCCACAAGAAGCTAAGGTTATGATTGAAGAGATGTTGAGGAGTAATGGGATTCGGTTTTCGTATTCTAAAGTTTCGAAATTTGGTGTTTTTAGATCAGGGAAGTTGCCTGAGTTTGAGTAATTGGAATTAGTTTGCTTTCATTTTGTAACGATTGCGTTTAAAACTATACATAACTGTGTCTCATTGATTTTGTTTTTTATTTGCGGTTTATAAGTATTTTGGGATTTTGATTATGTTATGCTTTTGGTCAAGTAATCAGCTTTTGGTATAACTACTTAACTAGTATGTGTACACTCTGTAGCAAAGTTCCACATAAGATTCAACAGGCTTGACCAATGGCCATGATTTAAGTTTACTAATTTTTTGAGGATGAATTTTCTTGACCTATAAAATAAATCCTTTATGTATGTAAAATTCATCTTAAAAGTCTGACTATAAAAATAAATGCATACCATTGATAAGTTGAACTATCAGCGTAGTCACACACTATAATGTACCATTCACAGTTCTCAGACTTCACATAAAAACTAGAAATTCTCACGTGAGATAACATTAACAAGACCATGCTAGCGCAGGCCAGAATCCTAACCAAACAACATTTAATGCAGTAGAATCCGACTAGGCCATAAGAATTCCAAGTTTGGCTAGCAAATGAGCACATAATATTCCTGTCCTAAATCAGTTTTTCTTACATACAACAAAGAGAAAGTAAAAGCCAAGCAAGGCTGAGGAAGCCTCGTTTATCAAAATCCATCATCTACCTGCAACAAAAGAATCAAGCTTTTAGCATACAAGTTTATGTCATCTAATAACACTGCTATAAAACCGCTAATTACCATTTCAAACTAATAAAGTGAGTTTCCCATGAGAAACAGCATGTATTAACTTAATTATATAAGTATATAACATACACATTCTACATTTCTACTTGTCTAAAAATGAGATCTACAAAAACCCAGTACCACGACCAGGAAAATGACTAGCAAATCCCAAGTGATCTATAAATTACTGAGCATTGGATATTTACAAATGCAAGTTTATCAAACAAACTGAATGCTAATTGTATTATAATACTCAAGATGGGCAAAAATACTACTAATACATAAAAAATGAATGAAAGTGAAGGAATGACTCTTTCGCTTTCTTATAATTTTTGGGCCCCCATTGTGCAGCGTCCTATATAAACTAAGTTACCAAATCGTATTCTATAGTAGTAAATATAAAAACTGAAAATGTAATTATTCTACTGTAGTGAACGATAAAGAAGAAAACATACCTTCTTCTAGACCTTGTAACTCTCGTGCTTGGGGCATGAGATTCAGTCTTCTCAGGTTTAATAGTACTTTTCTTGGATCTGGTCTTTGCTGTTACTGTAAGAATATCACCAGAAATTGTAACCAAGATTTGAAAATGGCATACATCATAGTATTATAGCATGGAAAATCATCAGACTTTCACAATACCTTTTGGAACAACTAGGGGAGATAAGACCTCATCGTCACATGGTTCTGATTGAATCACTTGACTAGAAGCTTGTGAGCAGTCTTCAGACTCCACAGGAGTCACTTGACTAGAAGCTTGTGAACAGTCTTCAGACTCCACAGGTTTTGAATGCTCGTTGCTAGAAACATCAGCCTCTTTATCCGTTGGGGGGTCCATGACCTCACCTTCTGGACCAAAATTAAACAGACCAAATTTTTAGAGATTATTGTATTAATCTTGAACAATTAATATGTATGATTTAATCTAATTATTGCTTGTATAAAGTACAAACCTTCAGCAGATTCAGACACAACACTTTCCTCTTCGATATTCTTATCCATGGTAATGTTTTTGATGGCATCAGCTTTTTGTTGATGAACAGCTGCATTTCTTGCTGTAAGTTCTTGTTCCTTTTTATCAATGTGAAACTGGCTGATTTTTCCCTCAAACTCTTCAATGCATGACTTAAGTTCTGGTTTGGCAAACTTCTTCCCCTAAAGTGTGATGTAAAAGAACAAAATGTAAATCATTTGATGAGTAAAATTTTGAATATAGTGGAAATACACAGGTCACAGAAGCTACCTTGCTTATTATGCTTCTAAAATGTTCCATCACCACTTCATTGGATAAAACATGCTCATAAGTTTTAAATAATTCTATCAACTTCTTAATGCCCTTATCAGTGAATGATAGCTGTGCAAGACAATACGATATGTTTTCCCATTGCCTAGCATCTGCAGCAAAAGTCATCAATAAAGAGCAAACACAACTAGGTCAACACTCATTAAAAATTTATAAGAAACATATGTCACTCCATACTAAATGAGTAAATGTTGTTGGAGAATTTACCTGTGACGCCACTAAATCTATAGCATAGTTTTTCAACAAGAGCTTCCATTTGCTTATCCTGAGTATTTAAGAAAAGTCCATGTCAAAGGTTGACTTAATACCTCATCGATACCACAATAAACGAGTTGAATCTACCTTCTTGATTGACCCAATTAAAAACTGCATGATGTTGAAGAATGATTCTTGTTTCAAGTCCTGGTTTGATAACTTCCCAAGGATATCCGGCAGCAGATTATATATAGGATTATTCCCTGAAAATAAAAACAAATTATGACTGATTAATAAGATGTTAACTGCAAGTATGGAGTTAGCATCAAAGTCTACCTTTCTTTGACAGTTCATGGAAAAATAGTTTTGCAAGATTAGAAATCCGTTCATCTTCATCTTCTAGACGCATTGCCATCTCATTTATATGACCTTTAACCTATATAATTAGAAGACCGTACTTAGAACCAACTTATTTACAGATAAACTTCAAACTGAAGTAACGAGCATTTCCAACCTTCATCATGTCATTAAGAATGAGATGAGAAAGAACTAATACAGCATTCTTCCTGACAGAAAGTGAAGGATCGTGCAGTCTTGCGTACATATTCTCTGTCCATGGCTCTAAAAGATTGGGAAATCGAACTGCTAGATCACCAAGAGCAATTGTACAATTGGATCGAACAGTTTCTGATGGTGCACTCTCCACAACAGTGAATAGAAGCTGCAGATTTGCCTCGCTGCCAAGTAGATTAAAATTTATATATTATAGCAGATATAATGGAAGGGGGAAAGGGAAGAGAGGCAAAGAGAAGTCCTACCAGAAGTTAGCATCAATAATCATCAATCGACATAAAGCAAGCATTCCAGATGCCTGTAATTCAGGATACTGAAGTAGATGCAGAATCCATGTCAGCAACTATATGAATCACATAAAAACATCAAAAAGGGAATAATGATAAAATTAATTTCACCTTCTGCATCAAACTGAAGTTTCTGCAAAGTTTAGACAAAAATGGCGCACAGAGTCCAATCAAGTATTTTTCAGTCAAAACACCAGAAACAATTTCCTTTTCTGCCCTTTCAGAAAGTATGTCGAGCACAGCCTCCTCAGAAGCAGCAACACCTAATTCTGCATTTATACCATCCTCCTACAAAACATGAAGAAAAAAAGATGAAAAACAAGCAACCAATCCAAAAGGATTCATGAATAAATACAAATACGTGTCTTTTCAAGTTTCTAGTTGGCATCCCACCTTTGACTCAGTAGCAGATTTGCCACCATTACTATCAACATTGTGGCCTTCTGCAGCCAATTTTTCTTTCCGAGCCTTTTCTTTTTGAATCTTCCTAACACAGGATTCAATATACACCAGCTGATTCATGGCAACATGGCTTGTAACATACAGAAACCTACTTAGTTTTGTAACTTGAACTGTGTTAAGGACATTTGTGCTATCACCATCAGTGTCCTTTTGCAACTCCTCAACTCCAAAAACAGAATTATGACATTTTATCACCAAATCAGCTGCTAGAGTCTCAGGAGAAGGATGGATAGCATAAATTGTACTGATTGCTTTATCAGCAGCTGCATACCATATATGTTCTGGAAGCCAAGATCCAGTAATCAAGCTGTCTAAAACGCCAAATACCCTGCTTCCATGACTAGTCAACAGATTTTTCTGGTCATCCGCAGATAACCTTTGAAGTGCAATACAAGCTGTTCTGGCAAGCAAAGGTTCTACCTTTGCCCACCTACCAAAACCAATATCTATGATGTCCTGTAGATGAGAACTAAGAACGTTAGCTGAAGACTTTGCAGCCATACACAATACAGATAGAGCACCACGACTGCGCTCTGCACTAGTTCCAGTAACGTTGAAACAAAAGTAATCCCACAATGCTGCAACCTGGCATCATACAAGAGTCTATTATAACAAAAGTGATAACGCTAGTAGCAAAATTGCTAACCAGAAAATACTAAGAAAAAAGAAAATGGTGAAAATAGCTACATGCTCTTCGCATCTAATCTCAAAGAAATGTCATCTATATGAAAGGTTAAATCTAACTTGGTGAAAAGTTTATACGACTAATGGTATTACTAGTTTGGTAAATAGGACCATACCGTACTACCAGAGATATCCCCTTTGGACACCAATGCGCCAACAATGAGCTCCAATGCTGCAAGGTCCCCAATGTTGGAATCGGTGGCAAGAGTTATAAGATTTTTAGCAGTTTCGATTGGACTCTTTGTTATGTAAATTGCAACAAATGCATTTTCTACAGCTTCATAAATAGATTTATCTTGTGAAAATACCTACACAGGTGAAAAATGGCAGTGTTATAATAGGACAGTTAATAAGTACAAAAAGTAAATGTATGTCGAGCAGGGAAATTTTGTATAAAGGACTCAAAAAATAAGGAAACTATGAAGCAGTAGTGTATTACCAGTGGCAACATCTTTCTAAGGGAAGCATCTGATCCGTCAATCTGAAACTGTTTGCATCTCATTAGCAATAAAATGGTGTTTTCAACATCACTTGCCGATGATGAAGCCATTAATTGAACAAGTGTTGGCATGGTGGCAGATATACATTTGGAAAATCTCAAGCCTGCCTCAAGTGATGCAATCAAAGTCCTAGTTTGCTCCAAATTCCCAACATCTGGTACCGAACCGTCCATTTGGGTACTCTGCTCATCCTCCTGAGGCATACAGCTGTCGGTCAAACTGTCGTTCTGCTCCTTGGGGACATCAGCCTGGTCTTCAGCTACTTCGCCATCTTCATTTCCACTTCCAGCATCGCTACCCAATGCTGATGCATCCAAAACACTTTCTGATGAAACCTTAGGTTCTAGTTCATTTAACTTCTTTGTGTACTGCTTTAAAGTTGCCTCAAATGAAGCTATTCGAAGCTGTGGCCCAAATGGGTTATGTTGCAGCATTGTAATGAGTAAACTCAAAGCATATTTTCTAACTAAAGCACTCTTATCCTCCAACCTTCCAGAAGCTATCTCAGCAACTTCGTTCCATAAACCAATTGACACAGAATGCTCTTCACACAGTTCAGCCCATACTTGTAGTACTCGACTTCTAGTATAAGCTGATACGTCTCTAGCACGTTCTAGAAGGATTTCCAACATTGCCTGTTTTGTTCTAAGACGGATAGACTTTGAACTAACTTCACCCTCAATATCATTAAAGGCTTTCGCCACCAGCTTGCCCAACACTCCAACAAGAGCATTCCTTATCTTGTATGACTCTCCACCAAAGTGGGGAACAAGTAAACCAATGTTAGTAGAAAGTAACTTCGGCAAACGATCAGAGAGCTCTACGAGAAACCGCCCAACGTTTTCAGATCCAACAGTGTCTTTCGCATAGTCTTTTGGGTTAGTTCTCCCTATTTCTCTAATAAGAGAGATAGCTAAACTACCATCAGAATACTTCTTTTCTGCCCAAGCAGCAGCCTCAGCCAAATGTACAACAGCAAAATCATGTTTATGAAGCAAATGCAGGATCGAAGCAGAAGATTGTGCCAAATAGTGGTATTTAGTTGCACAAGTTCCAATGATACGACATAAAGCTTCCTTTGCATCAGCATCTTTCAATAGCGTTGCATTCTCGAACATAGAAAGTGAATTTCTACAATCAATCAAATCATACAAAGTTATTAACATAAAGCTTCAATTTGTAGATACATGCAATTAAGGTTAACCAAATACAAAAATGAATGATCGCCTACATACCTCACAACAAAAGACAAATAGTTTTCGTCTGGGTCTGAAGAACCAAAGAGCAACGAGAGATTGATATCCAAGGAATTTGCGATCAAATTAAGTATACGTCCCCTCTGTGCCTCCCAATTCCATAAGCTAGCAGGAAGTTTCTTCCTACCGCTTGGCAGTACCTAGAAGAGAAGGCTGTTAATCCTACTAACCCAGCAATTTCAAAAAATCACATAAGTCTATATACAGAATACACAATATGTTTACATTTATTCATAATCAATCAACAGTACATATATCATGGAGAACATTCTCAACATATATTAATTGTTCCTACTTGCAGATGCCATATTTCCGTACAGAAGAAAAGATCAATAAGTTTATTAGGTTCAATAATCTCATTACTCCTTCCACTTCAAATTAACACTAACTAGTCTAACTTCTAAAAGTCGAGACTAACTAAATCAACATGCTTCAAATGTCACCATTGCTAGAAAGTCTTATATCGAATGATTGCCAGCTATTAAGTAAAGATCACTTCCCTGACTAGGAATTGACACTAAAGTGGGCGTTTGCAATTGCTTATTTTTATTCTGCTTTACTGCTGTTTTGCTTATCTGCTTATTATACGCGTTATCCAAACTCATTCTGTTTGCCGGTAGGGAGCTACTTATTTCGGAATGAGTAGTTACTTGCATAAAACCAAATTTACTTTTTACCAAAATATATAAACCTAAAACCAACGAATTATTATTGCGTTTTTATCAAAATAAGCAAATCCAAAAAGGCAAAAACTATTCCCTAAAGTGCTTAATTCATTTATAAGTATAAGCATAAGCATAAGCAGACAAAATACACAATCCCAAACACCCCTAATTCATCTAATTTCAAACAGTAACAAATGTTATCACTAATTAAAAACTAAAAAAACAAACAACTCATTACTTTCGCCGCATTGCTAGCACCACCCGCCCCCTCCTGCACCACAACAACATTAACAAGAAAAAACGTATAAATCTTAAACGCATTCCGATACGACCCAACTCTCTCCAACACATCCTCCCCTTCCCCTCCCTCACCTCCCTCCCCACTCGCCCTAAACAACGAGTCAATATTCGGAAGCAACACACTAAAATTCGACCGCAAACTCTCCACAATATTCAACTTACACCCATTACTCAACTCGTTAAAAAATTTAACCAGAGAGTAAATCCGGTCGAATACGTCTTGCTCTTCAACGCAAACGACGTCTTTGTCGGATAAATCGAACGATACGCCTTTGACGAAGTGGTCGAGATCGGATTGGGAGAGGGTGGGGATTGAGACGGGGGTTTGGGCTGAGAAATGAGTGGGATCTTGTTGTTCTTGTTCGAGAGATGTGAGGGATTTGGGGAATTTGAAGATTTGAGGCATTTTTTTGTTTGTTTGGTGAAAGGATTTTGGGATTGGGTTTTTGTGTGTGTGTGAGATTTGAAAATTTGGGAGTTTGAATTTGGGTTTTGGTGTGGAGGAGCGGGAAAGGGTTTTTTTTTTGGGAGATGAGGAGATGGGCGAGTCAATAAAGGTGAAATAAATTTGGATAACTTAAAATAAACAATTATTTTAAGATTAAATTCTGTAACTAGTTATAATAACCACGCGCGATATTTTTTTAAAATTTTTTTGAATTATTTATTTTTATTTATTAAAAAATAATAATTTAATTTTTGTTTTGTTTGATTTATTATGTTTAATTATAGTTTTTTATTATTAAATATAATTATTTAAAAATTTTAATTCTATTGTTAATTGCATTTTATCTATATTTTTTTATTTATCTTCTACTTGTGTTATGGATAAATATAAAATGTTACCTAATAAAAAATAATCATTTTTTTTAATAAAATTATTACTAAATAAGATATGATTTGATTTTTTTGAAATAGAAAAGTCCTCACTTGGGGTTTTGTTTTATTGCATAAAAGATGGCTAAGTTGTCCTGATTTTTCAAAATATACCAGATGACTTGGGTAGCTTGTTACTTAAATAAAATGTTGGCAAGTGTCATCTTATTATACTTTGAGCGACCTTTTGTGTAAGGCACTTTTCCAAGTCGCTCAAATAAAATGTTGACAAGTGTCACCTGATTGTACTTTGGGTGACTTTTTAGAGCACAAGATGCAGCGTTTTGTTTGTGCTCTTCGTTCCAGCGTGGCAGCTTGTTGAAGCTCGCCGAGCTTGCTGTCACACCGTTCCCCCGTCATTGTCTTTTGCCAAAAACAAGTTACTCGTCTGCACGACGAGGCTTGCTCTCCCCTTTTTGTCAGTTTTGTCAGCAATATACGTTATATAACGTTTATTTTTTAAACGTTAACTTTTTTTTACTTTTTTTTTTTTTTTTACTTTCTAAAAAACTAACATCTTTACCCCTATAAATACTACACGTATTTTACACATTTCAATCAAATATACACAACTTTTATTTCAAAACACTTAAACATATAAAAGCAAAAACCATGAGTGAATCATCTTATTCTGATGTTAGTGATTTTGAAGAGTTAGAGGAGCTAGAACTGATTCTCCAAGAGTTTGAAAACGAGCAAGCGTTGTAAAATCAAGAAGCCGGTCCTTCACGCTGCCATAGATACATCCCCCGTGAACGTGCAGTTGTTGAAGCACGTCTAAGGGCCGACTATTTTGCTGAGAATCCAAAATATACGGATGATAACTTTCGGCGCCGTTATCGTATGAGCCGTAAACTATTTTTAGAAATAGTCCAAGGTATTGAAACATATATTGAAACTCATCATCCTCATCCTACGCATTTTGATTTCTTTAGACAACGACCCAATGTTGCGGGTTTAATGAGTTTTAGTGTGATTATGAAATGCACATGTGCCCTATGCCAATTGGCTTATGGGATATCACCGGATGCATTAGATGAGTATTTACAAATATGTGAACATTGTGCACGCGATTGTCTAGATTTTTTACTATGTGCATAATCCAGTTGTTTGGTAGGGTGTTTTTAAGAACTACATACGAGAATGACATTCACAACTTACACCACACACATAACGAGGTTCATAAAATACCGGGAATGTTGGGAAGGATCGATTGTATGCACTGGGAATAGAAGAATTGTCCGAAAGAATGGCAAGGCCAATTTCATAGAGGTGATAAAAAGTATCCAACTATAATGCTTGAAGCCGTTGTGTCATACGACTTGTGGATTTGGCATGCATTTTTTGGGGTCGCGGGTGCGAATAACGATCTTACCATTTTGAATCATTCTCCGTTATTCGACAACCTGCTTGATGACATCGGTCCTGAGGTTCCGTTTGAAGTATACGGACGTACATTTAAGCATGGGTATTATCTAGCCGACGGAATTTACCCAGGGTGGGCATTTTTGTCAAATCATTTACGGTTGCAAGTAACCAAAAAAATGCCGCATGGAAAGCGAAACAAGAAAGTGCCCGAAAAGATATCGAAAGAGCTTTTGGTGTCCTCCAAGGACGTTGGCATATTATTGCTCAACCGGCGCGTGCATTTACTGTGGGCAAGTTACGGAGAATCATGTACTCGTGCATCATAATGCATAACATGATTTTGAAAGATAAAAAATTTGCGATATCCGAAGCTGCCGAAATGTATATTCCTCCGCAACCAAATATGCAACAGACCTGAATTGAACGTTGCGCAGTGCAAAGAAGGAAATCCAAAGAACTACGCGATAAAAGCACACACGCAAAGATTCAACGATGTTTCATCGAGCATGTTTGGCAACGACAACAATGGGAACAATTTCAACAACAGAATCAGAATAATTAGTTTCGTTATAAATTGATGTATTTTTCTTCGTATCGTATTTTTTTCGTTACGTTATGTTTAGTTGTGTGTAATATTTATTGTGTTGTATTGTATTTTTATTATTAATGAAATAAATTTAGTTTATTAAAATGAAATGAAAAAAAAAAATAAAGTTGTTAGTGGTGGGCCCCAAATAAGTAAGTTGGGGTTAGTTGTTGGTGAGGAGGGTTAGAGCATTGGGTGTAGGCTCGTTGTGGAGCTCGTCGTTCCTATGTGGAGGGGGCTACGGCGAGCCGTTCCTCGCTCCCACACCGAAAGAGCCTCCCCGTTCCTCGTCGTTGGTATGTTCTTCGTGAGCATGGCGAGGTAATTTTCTGACTTTTTGCAGGTTTCTTTCATTTTTTTTCCTTTGTTCAGATGTGTTTTTGTTTTTGTGTTTGTGTTTGTGTGTTTTGTTTTTTCAGATCCAGTGTGTGTGTTTTGGAGAAGAAGATACCGTTTTTTTTTCTTTCTTTTTTTTTTTTTTTTTTATGAAATAAAATTAATGTGTTGTATTATTTTTAATTATTAGTGAAATGAATTTATTTTATTTAATGAAATGAATAAAAAAATAAAGTTGTAAGTGGTCGGTCCCGAATGAAGAAGTTGAGGTTTGTTGTTTGGTGATAAGGGGGTTAGTTGTGAAGAGGTGTTGGGTGATGTGGCACATGTGAGGCCCGAATGAAGAGGGAGAGCTTGCCATCTACACCTAGTGCTCTTAGTTGTGAAGAGGATGTAAGGTGATGTGGCACAAGTGGACCCCGAACGACAAGCCAAGCCTTGTTGTTGCACCTTGTGCTCTTAGGTGACATTTTATTTGATCGATTAGTCGCCTTGTCTATTTGAGAAGTCATGTTTCTTTTGTCTACAAAAGGTGAACAATTTGAGCGACTTTGGCATTTAGAGAATTTGCTCTTATTTTAATATACAAATTTTTGTGATGTATTGTTAAACTAAGATACCGAATCATGTTATGTTGATTATTAGGCACTCACTACATACCTATTTTTAACAGTATTTTATTTAATAGCTTGCTACACTCTCAACGTCACATAATCGGTTATATCTCCACACACTCACATCCATTCTTGTCATAAATTGCATCGTCTTTACAGTCGTCTCATTCAGATCGTGATGACACTAGTATCATGCGTTTCCTTCGCACCTAATTTTGATCGGTGAGGATGTTTCAATCTAATCACTAAGTGAGTGTCACATGATAAAGAAATGGGACCCATTCTCACCCAATGTTTTCTATATTGCGACATCATGTGTATCGATTACGGATGTTTCAGCAGAACGGAGTGGGTCTCACGATATAACAAGATTGGACTTACCTTTCCAACAAACATATTAAAATTATAAGTAAGGCATTAAAAGTACACATTGTGTAGCTCCTTATAAATATTTACTCATATAACGTCTTCAGTTTCAAAAAAGTTTATATAAGTAGATCTTGCCCTTTCACCATGTAATTACAATGGATCATGTCTCACACATAAATATATTCAACAACCACACAATGTTTTATGTTTTATCAAAGGTTAACAACATAATTCAAATGACCCATGAGGATTCCGATGAACATGATTTATGTCCATCATTTTCTATACAGGTTTTGCATCGATGCTTTTGTTCACCTAGATTCATTAGATCGGATGACCTTAGATTTTTTTGTGTATTATAGTGACTAGACGTACCCGTGTATAGCGACAAACAATTTGTGGTTTTGGTGCGGCCTTTGATGCAACACTTAAGGATTCAATTTGTAGTCATTGTGAAGAAAACAAATATATGAGGTAGAAACGAAAAATAATAAAAGTTTAAAGATTAAAAAATATTTGCACTATCTATTTAATAATAGATGTTACCGATATCTATGATGAGACGAAAAATGAACCACTTTTAGGGGGTCATTTAAGCCCGGAATTGAACTTATTTGATCAAATATTGCCCTAAATCGTTCATTTTGTGATTTTAGGTACTTTGGGAGTGAAATCTGGAAAAGGAAGCAATTCGGACGTTTTTGGAGCATAAAAGTGAAGAAAACGCCAAAGTCTTAATTTTCCTTGCTGGGAACAGTAGGTGACGGCGTCAAGAGCAACACCTTGACGGCGTCAAGAGCAATTTTCCATGACGAACCAGTACACATTTGACGGCGTCACGAAGTAGGGCGTCAAGAGTAAAAGTCATGACGGCCTGGAAATGCACAACACATGACGGCGTCAGAAGTAGATCAAGGCAGTCCGAGAAGAGTTTTGGCGGCGAGGTGACGGCGTCACAAGTTTGGTCTTGACGCCGTCAGACCCCTTTTCCTATATATAGTTTTCTAATTTTCACATTAAAAAGAGAGAAGTTTTGAAGAAACCCTAGTACGAACTTGGTGCGAATTTTACAGGTTTTTCAAGGGTTCTAAGCCCTTGATACCTTTCATGTGTAATTGAGATAAGTGTTCTTTTAATTCAATCAATATGTCTATGTGTTGGTTGTCTATATCTTGTTCTTGTCTTAATTCCATCATGCTAGGCTAGATCTATCTTGTGTTTGCTTGGATCTAATGAAACCTAGATGTTAATTATGTGTTGATTACTTGTTTATACTTGTCTTGGATGAATGATTTATATGTTAGGCTTAAGAAAACTGGCAGATCTCCAATTGGTAACATGCTTGAACGTCTTAGGAAACATGAACCGATGTGCACTAGGTCTTTATTGGTTGTATTTAATGCATGAGCCACTGTTTATAATCCCTATAGTTGTGTTGGGCATGGTATAGGAGGAGATAAGAGCTCATAGAATTGGGGAGTTAAGTGCGCCACCCCATGAATGGTATTAAGGAATACAATCCGTCATCCATGCAACTATAACAAGTAATTAACATGTAAAAGATGTCTAGGGAGTAGTGAAATCTAGGTAAACACATTTTCTCCACTTATTGCTCACAACCTTAGTATAATTTAGTTTATTTTCATTTTTAGTATTTTATTTTGATTGCATCTTTAGTATTGGGTTAGTTGACTAGCAACTAATTCCGCACAAATCCTTCAAACCCGAGATTTTTAATTACTTTCTAAAAAATATAAAAATACAAAAATAATCATCCCTCACCTTTAGAACTAGTATTTAAGTTTTCTAATCCTAGCGACACTATTCCTAGCTGAACGATCAATCCCCCGGTACTTGTCACTATACTATACTACAACGATCAGGTACACTGCCTGGTGGGGGTTGTAAGCTTCTCAAGATCCCTTGAGAGGTAAAGCCTGGTGCAATTCCCACTCATCAAGTTTTTGGCGCCGCAGCCCGGGGAATAGTTATTGTCTAGGTTAGAATTTCTTTTTATTAGGTCTACTTACTAGATTCCTTTCTAGTAAGGTTTTATTTTTATTTTTAGTTATTCTTTAGTCTATCTTATTTCTTTGTGCCTTTGTTCGTAACTCTTCACCACCCGACATCATGGACACCGGGAACATCTTTGAACCCATCATCCCACCACAACAAAACCCACCATTAGAACCCCTTAGGCCCCGAACCTTAGGAGAGTATTCCCGACCTAGCCACCAAGGCTACCGAAACACCATTGAGCTCACCGGAGCCAATGTGACCCCGTTGCGATCCGACACCATCCGGTTGGTGCAAAGCGGATGTGCATTCCATGGACTTTGTTCCGAAGATCCAAACCAACATCTTAAGGACTTTCTCAAAATCGTAGATTCCATAGACCTAGGTGTTGAAACTAGAGAGACAACCCAATTACGCCTATTCTAATTCTCTTTACGGGATCAAGCTAGTCAATGGCTTGAGCGTTTACCCGCGGGATCCATCACCACATGGGATGATCTCACCACTCGTTTCCTTGCTCAATTTTTCCCACCGGGGAGAACTACTAAGCTTAGAAATGACATCTTGATGTTCCAACAACGTCAAAATGAAACCTTTTACGAAGCATGGACTCGATATAAAGACCTACTCCGAAAAGTCCCTCATCATGGCATCGAACCATGGCTCCAGATTCAAATCTTTTACGATAAAATTGACTCTCAAACAAGGAGAGCCATTGATTACGCAGCCAAGGGCAGGCTAAATAGACTTAGCGTTGACGAGTGCTGGAAAGTTCTTGAGGGGTTGGCACAATACGAAGAAGAAGGATGGGAGGAACCGATGTTTCCAAGCAAGGGAAAACTTGACCACGCACACACCACCCAAGAACAGTTATTAGGAAGCATCGAGAAGCAGGTAAAAGAATTAATGAGTATTGAGAAACCTACTGCTGAACCCATGTGGAATCCTAATTTACGTAGGAATGCGGTTATCAACTACGATTTTCCTGAACGTTCACGACAAGAGGAATTCGAAGGGATAATGGTAACCTTCATGGATAATCAGGAAAAACAAATCCAGCACCTGGAAGCACGCATGGAAAGCACTCACAAAGCTTTTATGAATTTAGCAGACCAATTCATATCAAGGGTCAAAGAAAAGATCAAAGAAAATTCCGTACCTAAAAAAATTGAAAAAGTCTTCGAGGTCTCAACCCCTTTGACATTTGATCAAGAGGATAGCGAGAAATTTTCCCAAGTGCTTCACCATTAACTACCTCCCGTTCTCGTGAGCATCCCTAGAAAGAGAAGCATTCGCAATTCCATAACATTTTCGTTGGATGCTTGCGAACCACACTCCCAAACCTATCCAAGAGACGTTCTTTTGGTTTTAAACCCGGTGTAAAGAGGTTGTACCTCAAAAACACCACTGATTTGAAACCCTCTATGGAACAACATATCTTTTTACACACCGATGACCCGTGCGCAGGTTACAACTTAGCCAAAACGTCACCCAATCCCCTCTACAACCTCACCTCTTTCCGTGACAGTAATGAAACGTTCGACCCTGGTGGATCTCGTTAACGGAATAGCTACTCATGGTCTTACTAATGTTTAGCTATTCACACAAAGTGCAGGGACTAAACGTGGAATTACTCCATTCCTCACCTCACACGGGCATCTGACGACGTCAGCCAATTACTCTTGACGCCGTCACCTAGATAGATCAGTAATATTTACCCAAAACCAATCACTTTCAACCCATACCCCACAAATCTCACCCAAATTGCTGCTACTACTCCGAATCTCCACCCTTCAATTCGACGTCTTCCGCAACCAATCTTCACTTGGTAAGTGATTTTTCTTCATTCTTTTTCGATCAATTGTCCTTAGGATCAATCAATTTGGAAAACCCCTTTCGCCCGAAACCCCATTCTTGACCCATCATTGACAAATCGTAATGCCATCCATTTGGTGATTTGTAAACATGGGGTTACCCATTGATTATGTTATCCCACTCGAATCATACATTAGTTTATGGAAAGCCACTCATGCCACGGATTTCTTGACCCCCCACCCATGTTTTCTGATTAAAGGAGCGTTTGGGTAATGGGTTAAGAGTTTGAAAATTGATTTTTCCCTCGCATTTGCATGATTCGGATTCTGATCAGTCTGACGGCGTCAGGACTACTCCTGACGGCGTCAGATGTGTCTGACAGCATGAAAATCATTAGAATTCTCGTTCTAATCGTTTCCGTTCACTCTACCTTTTTCCAGGAAAATGAGCAAAAGATCTCGTCAACATCGGGGCAGTTCCTCTAGGTCCCAAAGAATCAATTATGGAGAATTGGTCCATAGTTGGAGCGAGTTTGACAATGTTGGCGCCACCACCAAGTATGCGGAACTTTGTAACCACCATATTGATGCTGGGGCTGTGGTTGATTGGGAGTTTCTTAGGGCCCAAGGGTTGGAGGCTGCGTTTTTGGAGAGGATCCACACTGATGGGTTTGCGGGTCCTCAATGGGAGAGGTTGTTTAGGATTAGGGAGACAGTGTATAGTGAGTTGGTTAGGGAGTTCTTTGCGACCTTCCGTTTTGATCAGGCTGAGGCTAGGACGGATGTGGGAGGCACCACTATCTATTTTAGGCTAGGAGGGGAAGTGAGGTCATGTTCAGTCACTGAGTTTGGTTGGAGGATTGGGTTGTACACTAGGGAGGAGGCGGTTGATGGAGGTTTTATGCAGAGGTTGTTGCATGGGGAGACTCAGAGGAGTGAGATGAGGTGTATCACTTTTTGGCCGACCATAGGGGACGGGGTTTACACCTCGACTACTGGGGCAGCATCCATCAGGGACCCCATAGTCAGGTTGGTCCACAGGTGCATCACATACAGCCTGTCAGGACGTCATGGCACCACTCACCGTGTCACTGCTTCAGATCTTTTCTATTTGTACACCATCTTTTCAGCGGATGTCTATTGCAACATCCCATTTTGGGTGGCCAGTTATTTGAGGACCAGTGTGGGTGAGAGGGATATCGACAAGGTGTATGGGGGGATGTTCGTGACCCGGTTGGCTCGTTCCTATGATCTTCTTACTCCTCCAATCATGGGGTACTTGAGCGACCGTGGGGCCTGTAGGGTAGTGAGGGCTAAATCCCTCAGGCAGATGAGCATTATGATGCTAGAGAGGAATGGGACCTATAACTGGTATGAGGCAGGGGGCCTGATGTTGAGGAGGATGCTGATGATGAGGTAGGGCCCCAGCAGCATCAGTTCCAGGGTTATGAGGAGGGGACAACTGACTACTACCGACACATGAGTCGGGGAGACTAGCAGGCACACCAGGGTGCTTGGATGGGTCAGGTGGACGCATGGCGGACCACCACTGACCAGCGCTTTGATTGGATGTATGATCACACCATCCGCCAGATGCAGCACCTCTCCACCCGAGATCAGCTTGAGCCTCACCTGCAGATTGACCCATTCCCCGGCCGTGAGACTGACTACCCTCCCTACGGGTACACCGGACACCTCCCTCCTGGCTATGACTACCGCTTTGGTCCTCCTCCCCAGTGATCTTTCTTGATATCTGTTATTTGTGAACAATTTATTGATGGTCATGTAATTCAAAACAATTGATGCTGTAATAGTTTAGGATTCGACCTCTGTTGGCCTTGAACAATTTTATTTTCATGTTTATTTTTATTTGAAATAATTGAATGTGCTTGTGTTGACGTTCTTCATTTTGTGTGATTTTATTTTTGTTTGTTTGTTTGTTATTTTCTTCCGTGTGCATGCTTTATTTTTATTGTTGGTAGATCATGTTTCTAAACTAAATAGTGGAAATACTTTACTTTGTTGTTTTGGACTAGTCTTAACTCCACCTAAAGGTATTTTTGCAAAAGATAAGTGTAAGGGGAAACCCCAAATATGTTTTTAAGAAACAAACCGATCATGATTCTCCACAATATTAAATGAACATGTATATTCGTATTTGTTAGAGTCAAATGCTTGTATTGAGTCATAATGAAGTTTTGCAGGATTTTCCAGGAAGTAGGACCAAGTTTTTCCAGAAATTTTCCGGAAACTTAACATAAGAATTTCTGCAGGTCACTTCTGACGGCGTCAAGAGTTCGTCAAGAGTTAACTCTTGACGGCGTCAAGTGTAAAAATCTGGAAATTTTACCGGTTTTGTTTTTCTAACGGAGTCTTATGGTTTTTGTGAATTATTAAGTTTTATAATCTCCAGGAGATCTGCAAACTTCATTCCATAAGCATTATATCTTATCTTGTTTTCTAGGATTTAGTAACTTATATAGGATGCCGCCGATTTTACGCGAGGGTGTTTTGTCTATTTTCTCAGGTTTTACAGGTTATGTATGACAAGAAGATGATTTATATTCTGGAAGGGAAGCTTTGATTGTTCATTTTCTTGGAGGAAGATTTAACCTGGTCACCCTATTATCCATACCGAGCGAATCAGGGGAGTATTTGATTTCATTCTTTTTACTTTTTAACTTTTACATTCTTTACTTGAACATTGGGGACAATGTTCATCTTAAGTGTAAGGGGAGGGTAAAAAGATGATACCTTACATATGCACTTTCGCTTGAGTTTATTTTGTTTAATGGTAGATGTGTAATAAAACTATGAGAAATACTTGTTAGTGCAATTTTAGCGCCAAATTTAAATTTTTTTACAACATTTAGGAGTGAAACTTTAGCCATAGCAAGCGTCTCATGGATAGGAGATTGTATGACTAGCACATAACTGTATATTCAGAAAAATTTTCCACCCAAATATGTGAGGTTCGCCTTTAGATTTGATAGGAAAAGCATTTACTATTAGTGCTTATGAGTGTACCGGTAGCATTTAGATTCTAGAACTTGCGTTAGTGATGCATCCCGAGACCGCTAGTGAGACTACATTCGTGTAGTAGGATTTACTACATGATAAGAGGCATTAGGATCACCCTTGTGTTAAACCCGTATCATAATTACTTGACCATTTAAGTCATATTACTTGGCTAGTTAAGTCAACTAATTTTTCTCACACCCCTAGCGTTGTACTCATTTTTAGTACACGAAACCCCTAGTACACCCCTCCGAGCCTATCTTTTCGTTTCTAACTTTAAGCATTTTACTTAAAGGAAGAATTTGTTACACCCCACTTAAATGTACAACCAAATCGCCTTAGCCTTCCGTATATGCGCTCATTTTTAGTGCATTATTGTTATTTGTTAAACCCTAAGTTAACTTCCTAATTGATTACATGGTTGCTAAGTCGAGTCATATCCTTGTACATATTGTTTTCGGACGATTGGGACTCATGGGTAAAGTACTTATTTTATGGAGTAATGGGGAAGAACATCATTTATTACCCCCGTATGTGCGTTAATCTTAAAAGTACTCCAAATGTTTTGATTTTCTTAATTCGAGTCATTAGATTAGTCATTTGTAAAGTATGTAAAAATTCAAGTGTAAGGGGAATGTTCATTCCCTATTATGTATTATTTTGGATGGTAGGGTAAGAGTGTATGCAAAAAAAAAAAAAAAAAAAAAAAAAAATAGAAAAAAAGAAAAAGATAAAAAACATACGGACTACCATCCCGTTTTATTTTATGTTCATTTTATGTTTTTGTTATTTTTCATTTATTAGCTTAAGTCGAGTCTAGTCTTGGCTTAGCAACGACACATTGTACATGTAATTAACCAAGATTGTTAGCTCGCCACCAGTAAAAACTTCCTTTATCCAACAAAACCGTGTATTTCATATCCCTACACCTAACGTTACAACCCTTTAAAAGACCTCTTTGATAGTTTATCCTAGGTGCTTACGCCATGTGGTGGAGGTTTGATCCTTTCCCAAGCCTATGGTAATCTATTTTGCAATGACAGGTAGTGAGAGATATCTTCCGTTTCCATATTGTAATTTACACTTTATTACACCCGAGAGATGTGAGTATCTAAACAGTATTTGTGAGGTGCTAGTGTATGACCTCCGTGCTTGTCTTTGGTCTTTAGTGGAACGATTATTTGTTGTAATTACTTTTATATTAGTGTTAAATGACCCCTAACTTGTATTTTGAGTAGAATAAAAGCGCATTTGCTTGAGGACAAGCAAATCTCAAGTGTAAGGGTATATGATGAGGCGAAAAATGAACCACTTTTAGGGGGTCATTTAAGCCCGGAATTGAACTTATTTGATCAAATATTGCCCTAAATCGTTCATTTTGTGATTTTAGGTACTTTGGGAGTGAAATCTGGAAAAGGAAGCAATTCGAACGTTTTTGGAGCATAAAAGTGAAGAAAACGCCAAAGTCTTAATTTTCCTTGCTGGGAACAGTAGGTGACGGCGTCAAGAGCAATTTTCCATGACGACCCAGTACATATTTGACGGCGTCACGAAGTAGGGCGTCAAGAGTAAAAGTCATGACGGCCTGGAAATGCACAACACATGACGGCGTCAGAAGTAGATCAAGGCAGTCCGAGAAGAGTTTTGGCGGCGAGGTGACGGCGTCACAAGTTTGGTCTTGACGCCGTCAGACCCCTTTTCCTATATATAGTTTTCTAATTTTCACATTAAAAAGAGAGAAGTTTTGGAGAAACTCTAGTACGAACTTGGTGCGAATTTTACAGGTTTTTCAAGGGTTCTAAGCCCTTGATACCTTTCATGTGTAATTGAGATAAGTGTTCTTTTAATTCAATCAATATGTCTATGTGTTGGTTGTCTATATCTTGTTCTTGTCTTAATTCCATCATGCTAGGCTAGATCTATCTTGTGTTTGCTTGGATCTAATGAAACCTAGATGTTAATTATGTGTTGATTACTTGTTTATACTTGTCTTGGATGAATGATTTATATGTTAGGCTTAAGAAAACTGGCAGATCTCCAATTGGTAACATGCTTGAACGTCTTAGGAAACATGAACCGATGTGCACTAGGTCTTTATTGGTTATATTTAATGCATGAGCCACTGTTTATAATCCCTATAGTTGTGCTGGGCATGGTATAGGAGGAGATAAGAGCTCATAGAATTGGGGAGTTAAGTGCGCCACCCCATGAATGGTATTAAGGAATACAATCTGTCATCCATGCAACTATAACAAGTAATTAACATGTAAAAGATGTCTAGGGAGTAGTGAAATCTAGGTAAACACATTTTCTCCACTTATTGCTCACAACCTTAGTATAATTTAGTTTATTTTCATTTTTAGTATTTTATTTTGATTGCATCTTTAGTATTTGGTTAGTTGACTAGCAACTAATTCCGCACAAATCCTTCAAACCCGAGATTTTTAATTGCTTTCTAAAAAATATAAAAATACAAAAATAGTCATCCCTCACCTTTAGAACTAGTATTTAAGTTTTCTAATCCTAGTGACACTCTTCTTAGCTGAACGATCAATCCCCCGGTACTTGTCACTATACTATACTACAACGATCAGGTACACTGCCTGGTGGGGGTTGTAAGCTTCTCAAGATCCCTTGAGAGGTAAAGCTTGGTACAATTCCCACGCATCAATCTATCATTTTAAAAACTTGAAAGCCTACAACTGCTTATAGCATTTCAAAAAAGTAAAACCCGTCTTTTAAGTTGTAACTGTGTATATCATTTAAAAAAATAAAATAAATAAAACTGATCATTTAACAAATCAATGCATATACGGTAGTTCTGTTTTTATGATTATTATCAATACACTCAAATTTAACCATTTTAAGTTTAAAGAAAATGATGTGTTTTATAAGTAGTAGAGATATGCATTCATAATTTTGGACGAGATTAGGTATCGTTGTTGTCGTTTGTAGTGATGTGCATCCATACAACATCCATGTTGTCTTTTTTATCTTATCATGAAACGTGCAATAATAAAATGGAAACTCATTTGGAAAAATTCGAACCAAATATGGGTGGTCAAGTTAACGATCAAGCTTTGTTTTAAAAACAAAGCCACTCTAGAACCAACCTTGTGTCATTTCGATCATATTACAATTTATACTTAACCCCAATGGATGAATACTCCAAATTTGTATTTATATTGGTAAAAAGTTATAGTAGTTCATAAAGTTGGCAGTATTTCCTTTGCCACAAATGAATTAGTAAAATGAAATACTACAAATACAAGGTAATGATTGTGGAGTCGTAGACTCTTTTCTGGTGTTTTATAAAAGGTATTTGAGAAAAATAATCATAATCTCAAATAAGTTTTAACCATTATATCTTTACAGCTTTTGAATTTTTTTTAGGTAGTTTGGTCTACAATTTAGCTGATCTGTTCATTGTTTGCAAGACATAAGAATGATTTGGTTAGTTTCTAATCCACAAATCACAAGCAAAGAAAATTATAACAGTTTTGCAAACAATTAGCTATTGCGAGGTAAAAACAAGCATTACCCAGAATCTGCTTAATCAAAATTACCTAAGAGTAACAGATTTATATGCATTTAGAATGCACTAACGAGTCTAAACATGAATCCAAAGGACCATCACTCAATTGAACTTGTCATCTTTACGACCATGATCAAAGCAATAGCATTTAATGGTCTTCACTTTCATACTGAATCAGTATCTGCTAATCATCTAGCTCCATCCAAAAACCATCAGAGTATAATTGTGAAAAAAAACCTACCAACAAAAAAGCATGGTATGCATAACACGAATGATCAATAAGTTTACCTCAAAACACGTGTCTACAAAGCACATATCAGTCAGCTTCAGAATCTTCATCAAGCAATAATGGTTCCTCCAGATCTCCACTTTCATCTGAATCACTATCAGATGACTCACATATGACCTCTGAAGAACCATCACCATATTCAGGTGAAGTAACATCAGGAAATCTCAAGTTTGACTGTAAGATTAATCCTTTAGCTACCAAGCAAGATAAAGTCTACCAACATGAAAATACAATACGATGAGAACATACTAAAAAATTGGCAAAGACAGCTCAAAACATAATTTTCCATCACAATTGTTGAAAATAAAACAGACATTCATAACATATGGATGGTTCGTAAGAGACAAATGAGAAAAGAAATACAAAGTTTGGTGCGTTTGGTATGCCGCTATCAATCACAATGGGAATGATTTTAATAGTAGTGGTGGGCCTCTTGGTATGAAAGATCCATACCTTACCCTTTTGAGGTATATGGAGTATGGAGCATTTCTATCATTCATTACCATAGTTGTGGGCACCCTCATCCTAAACAAACATATTTAATCACTTTCATAGTCATAGTGTCATTCCCATAGTCGGATACCAAACGCAAACGCAAGATTACACTAAATTGTGTATGTGCTATCAGACAGTTCATCCACTTCAGAACATTCCCTAAGAACCACACCTCAGGAAATGTTCAAATGCTCAAACCCAGGACTTAAATCACAAAATCCCTCCCTTTCCCAGTCCTACAAGGACATTTACGCTGGGAAATAGGTTCGCGAAGGTTGGCCCGTATGTGAACTTGAGACCTGTACAGAGGAATCTGAAGCCTCCACCACTAGGCTACACCTTTGGGGTTGTGCAATTAAACAAATTATATTGCCACTTAAGACACTAAGAAGTATTTTTAGTGTTTTCTGGTTTATTAAGAAACAATCAATAAAGTAAGAAAAAAAGGTAACCTACGGGTCGCACGGCAAACATGAGAAAGGTAAACACATAACACCATGATCAAAGGGACACGGGGACATGATTTGAACCCATGACGTGCATGTCCCTCACCATTGATCTACCATGACGAGACAATCATTTAAGTACTACTAAAAGCTCATTACCAGTAACTCATATAAAGAAAATAATTGCGAAAAAGAAGAAGGAAATCTTACCCTGGCACAGAAAATTCCAATTGTAAGCTTGTTGACATGGCTAAGTTTTAGTATTAATCCTTTAAGCATCTCTTCTCGTGCTTCTTGTGGTGTTTCATAATTCCAATATAGTGGTGGTTTATAAGACCCATATTTGGAATAATCTAAGAAGGCTTCAACCAAAGACGACACATTTAGGAGCAAAAGCTTCTATAAGTCCAAATCAGCTTGGATTCCTAAAGACAAAATGTAAGGAGCATTGATTTCTATAATATCTGACTGGTCATCATCATATTTATCATAATTATAGTATCCTGAGAACAACAAGTTTTTAACACTTCTGGAGGTAATATCAAGGCGCTTATAACCATAGCAGTTAGACACCTCCAATGTTTCCAAAAGAGGACTCCCCGATAATATAGTTTGGATCAAATCTTCATTTAGTTTTCCACTATCAGTATACAAACTCATAAGTTTATTCCAAGTAATCACACCACCTGGATTAAGATTAAACACGCACCTCGATAATTTAAGATGAGTAAAACATGTGGTGGTGAAAAAGTGGTCATTCAACACAAACCCATAATCTCCCCATAATGACAAATCAAGCTTTTGGACATTACATCCTATAGCAAATTGGATCCAGTTGTTGAATGTGGCTCAAACTGAATATCGTACTCTGTACACAGCGTAAATTGGTTAAGGTTCAAATGGCGACACTGAGTGATGGTATTTTCGACTAACGAAAAGAATTCGTGGAGCGGGCGATTATCTCGATCATAATGTAGGAAAATGAGATTAGGAACTATAGTCCAGAGATGTTGCCATCGTTTAGAGAGAGTACCTTTTTTGATGGCTTCCTTTGTAGAAGGTAAACGAGATAAGATTTCAAGAATTAAGCAATCTGGCAATGAACTTATTCGATCTTCTTCTTCTTCCTCCATAAGGATTATTTTTTTTATTTTATTTTATTATTTTTTTTTGGGTGGGGTGGGGGGGGGGGGGGGATGAGAAGAAGGAAAAGAGGGGGAATTTAGGGCGTATTTTAGCTTTATTTGTTGATGGACCAAAAAATTGGATGATTTATTCCATGTTTTTACAAAGTATAATATCTTGGGTTGATTATATATTGGGCTCCAATATTTGGTTTTTGTTGATTTTCATTAAGGTTTTTGCACGATCGTTATATTTTTCAATATATACAAATGTTCGTACCTGAAAATGAGTTAGGATTAAATAATAAAAATAATTAAAATATGAAAAATGAGAAATAAACATAATCATACCATACATTTGAGATGCATGCACTTACAAAAGTAAATGCATCTTTGTTCAAAATTTCCCTCCTCCATTGAAATGTGTGGCTAAAATTGTTTCTCGCTATTTTCATTTTAATTATTGTTTGTAGAAAATTCAGGGCATACGTTTATTAATGATTTGGACCTACCTTGCACGAGGTTGAGCGAAAGCGTTGAGAATCATAGACTAAGTGAAGGTATTGCTATTGATCTGCGAAGAAAGAAAGACACCGTTACTCCGTTAGTCTTATCGCGGGAGGGGGTTCCCGTGGTCAACCTCGGTGTGAGAGTAAGTACTAGAGAGAGAGAGAGAGTGTGTGTGTGTGTTCTAGTGACAGTTGTACCGTTGGGAGTGTTTAATGCACTCCTATTTATAGGTGGGATGCCTTGTGTCGTCTTCTGGGGGATCACGGGATGCGGTACTTCTTATGGACCGAAGGGTTATAGAAGGTTTGCCTTGAAGTCATACTCGTTGACTACTATACATCTTAGGATCGCTACTCTTGGCAAGTCGCCGCTTTTTTCCTTTTTTGGTGTGTTTATGTTTAATTCGCCATCCTAAGGTATATTCCTTATTCTTTTTAGGCTAGGTTATGATTCAGATCTCGAGGTAATTCCGGACTTGATATACTTGCGAGACTCATTGTCATGCCCCGGTTGTGTGTAGCAAAAGGTACGCCGTGCAGGTCCGGCCGTGCCGGCTTTGTTTCGGGTTTCTATTGGATATGGAGTCTTCTTAAGACTTGATGTCTTATGCTCAATCATATTAGGTCCAACAATTTTTTAATTTTTATATTTTTTTTCTGAAAATAATTATTGTAAAGGAAATACTACAAATACAAGGTAATGACTGGAATCGTAGACTCTTTTTTGATGCTTTATAAAAGGTAGTTAGAGAAAATAATCATAATCTCAAATAAGTTTAACGATTATATCCTTAGAGCTTTTGTAAATTTTTAGGTAGTTTAGTCTACAATTTAGCTGATATGTTCATTGTTTGCAAGACATAAGAATGGTTTGGTTAGTTTCTAATCCACAAATCACAAACAAAGAAAATTATAACAGTTTGCACACAATTGGCTATTGCGAGTTAAAAACAAGCATTATCCACAATATGCTTAATCAAAATTACTTAAGAGTAACAGATTTATATGCATTTAGAATGCACTAAAGAGTCTAAATATGTCACAACTCGTAAATTCTGGTCTTTTCCCGAACTTTCAACATTTACTATTCATCGGTTACTATTCATCGATCACTATTCATCAGTTTACTATTCATCTTTTTCGGAGTCGGTTTGATATTCTGAGAAGCGTTTTAAAATTTTACTATTCATAAAACACTATTCACCTCCGGAGAAAATTTGTCATTTATACGTGGGTTGCGTCATTTTTGTAAACGTACGATTTTAACCTAAGAAACGTTATCTTATGAACTATTATTTTGAATAATTGGTCCGACAATCCCAACTATGGTCCTAAGACATTTTTACACTCATTATAATGATACAAAAGTTATAATATTAATTTACCCGGTAATTTGGGAATTTATTTAATTAATGTCGTACGTTTAATATAATTACGACGGTTTTCGTGAAAACTAAACTATAATCACCCAAACTCTCCGTACTTGTACCCGACTTATTTTTACAACTTTTATAACTTTATTACGTCCCGAATAACTTCAACAAAACTTATTTTTAACAAACCCGGTACCCGATTAAACCTTAAACCTAAACCTAACCTAACTATACTTAACTACTAACACTAATATTTACTAATTAAGCACCCAACATACTCCCTTTTTCCCTCACCAAAACCGGCCAACCCCCCCCTTTTGGTCTTCAAAGTTTAAATGCCTCACCAAACTAATTTAATGCACACCAAACCTTTTGTCCAAGTATATAATAAACTTTTCTTAACCCATTTTCATAAAAATCACTTTTTCTTACAAACTAGCAAACTTTTCTCTCATTTTCTTGGAGGGTAGTTCGATTTGGGTTAAACAAGGAGCAAGGAGGAGAAATTTTACAAGATCATTTCATAAACTAGTTAGTATAATCATCCTTGTTAGAGTTTTGAAATAAAAACTCAAGGATTAGTAAGCTTTTTATCATCCAAACTCCCTAAACCTTCAAGTAAGTTAACAAACTCATCTCTATAATTTTACCAAGTTCTTACAATGTTCATATCATTTTTATACAAGGATTTCATGCATATGTTAGTTATACCACTCATTTATATATATATATATATATATATATATAACTTTTGAACTCTAGAAATGGATATAGTTAGATCCTTGTTAGATCCACTTGGTTTATGATGTTAGGAACCCATGACACCCTAAGAAGGTGTACGGTAAGATTAGACTAGATTTGTGGTGATTGAAAGTGGTTTGGTTGGATTAGAAATTAGTTTGGAACATTAAAAATGGATTTTAAACATGTATATAAAACCTACTGTCCTTAAAATGGAAACGTGGCCAACTCAGTGGGTTTGGGGTAACTTTTGACCAAATATTTAGAAAATACATTCCGAGACGGAACTATGGCCGAAAACGGGGATGAAAACGAGTTAATAACGAAGGAGATACGCTAAAAACGAGTTTAACGACGAAAACTATTTTTCTGAAAATCCTTTGCTGATGAACAGTTGTCACGACTGTTTCGAGGCGTAAAACTAAATCTAGCCATCCCGACTTATCAAAAATATGTTAGTATGTTGTCCCACGATTCCGGGAATATAAAGAACATAGAAAACGGGCTTATAACGACTAAGATATACACGTTTGAAACTAGACGAACTATATATATTTTTGACAGCTTTTCTAATATAGAATATTTTGCGCACTAAACAATATACTTACACCAAACGAACAATGGAGAACCGTCCTTCCTAGCCGTTGAGGCACGTACCATCAAAAGTTTATTAACCCATCAATGAGATGACGTCTCAAGGTTTTCAAAACGCCAAGACCAAACCCTAACACTTTATATATTATTACACGACTAGTCTTTACGAAGCTAATTGGACTTATTTTTCCTAAGTATGGAAAATACTTTACTTTGACTATAACGCGTATTTTCAAATTACGAGTGGTATAGGTATCATGTGCATGTGCATTCTCTTCATCACTTCATGATCTAAGTAGATCACTATCATTCATATTAGGTTGCGGTTAGAGATCGAACCTCATTTCTGTGTATCCACTTTTGTCATCGTAGCTATCGCACCAGGTGAGTCATAGCCCCACTTTTACTCTTTATACTTGTTTTAACTCTTTGGGGGAGATACATGCTCAACTATTTGCTTACTAGTATAAATACTCAAAACATACTTTCTTGATACTCTTAAACATTTATACTTGATTGTCTTATACTTGATTATACTTATACTTGATTTTATACATACGTGATTGTGTTATACTTAACTGTGTTATACTTACTTGATACTTGAAACGTTTAAACTTTTATGCTTTGGGAAACGACACCCAGTAAACTTTTATGCTTTGGGAAACGACACCCAGTAAACTTTTATGCTTTGGGAAACGACACCCAGTAAACTTATATACTTCCAATGGCCCCAGATTAAGTTGCTGGGCACAACCATGGAGACTTATATACTTCCAATGGCCCCAGATTAAGTTGCTGGGCACAACCATGGAGACTTATACATTTCCACTGGCCCCAGATTAAGTTGTTGGGCACAACCATGGAAATATACATACAAACGTGAGGTCTTCGGAGATGAAGTGTAGACTCACGACTGATTGCTTAACTGTTGTGATGAACTTATACATGTTTTACTCATACTATATATTGTAGCAGTGGGTTGTAAACACACAGGTTACAAGGCTCTTATGGCGGGACTTGTAACTGAGTGGATTTACGATGCCTTTGCTGGGAAACCTTCATACATATGCATTACATTATTTTTCAACAAACTCTATGAACTCACCAACCTTTGTGTTGACACTTTAGCATGTATTTTCAGGTTTTAACTTATGGCACGCTACTGGAGGTTTTGGCAGGGCATGGCATGGTCATAGAAGACTCTGATTATTAATTTGGGGACCGTTTTAAACTATTTTAAGGGCCTACTTCCGCACTACTTTTAACAATGTAAATTTAACATTTTTGATTAAACTCTTTATTCTAAATGATTCAAATGAAAACCATTTTTGAACTTGTGTTGTAATACCAATTGAGTTACACCCCAGCGACATGTATGCTTCCGCTGGACCCGATCTTGGGGGTGTGACAGATTGGTATCAGAGCTTTGGCTATAGCGAACTAAGTGTTTTTAAAACCTAGACTATAGCTACTTTTACGAAAAACTTAACCCTATGACCGTCACGTGCCTACCTGCCAAGCTGAAGCCTCATTGTGGTTTGTTGCTAACTTAGGTGATGAGATTTGTGTCTCATTATCTGGCATATTATATTCACTTATTCTAGTTGATTACTATAATTATCCTTCATATAAGCATGTTCACGTATCATATATGTCACCCTGGTATGTATCTCCTGGCATAGTTTCATCATTTGACGTCGAGTTTGGTCACCTGCCTTAGTCTTTCTGTACGTCTTGGTAGTATAACTGAGCTGAGTATTTCAAAATTCATGGAACCTCGGTGGAATATAGACTAGTCACCTATATTCAACCCGGGATAGTGGGACATAGGCTGACTACCTATATCCGACTCAGAAATGAATTTTGCAACACTGAGAACGGTTATAATAAAATTTTGTCTGGATTGAATCCTCTACTCAATTTCCGAATGTTTCATCTAGGTGTGTGTATACCCTCGTTGTTTGAACGCTTATACTTTTCCTCACCTCGTAAACCGCCACCTGAAAACACGTCAACTGGTCATTTCATCTCATGAATCATCACCTTTATAACACTTCTGAGACCAACGTTAACTGAACTTCGGGACGAAGTTCCCTTAAGGGGTAGAGACTGTCACAACTCGTAAATTCTGGTCTTTTCCCGAACTTTCAACATTTACTATTCATCGGTTACTATTCATCGATCACTATTCATCAGTTTACTATTCATCTTTTTCGGAGTCGGTTTGATATTCTGAGAAGCGTTTTAAAATTTTACTATTCATAAAACACTATTCACCTCCGGAGAAAATTTGTCATTTATACGTGGGTTGCGTCATTTTTGTAAACGTACGATTTTAACCTAAGAAACGTTATCTTATGAACTATTATTTTGAATAATTGGTCCGACAATCCCAACTATGGTCCTAAGACATTTTTACACTCATTATAATGATACAAAAGTTATAATATTAATTTACCCGGTAATTTGGGAATTTATTTAATTAATGTCGTACGTTTAATATAATTACGACGGTTTTCGTGGAAACTAAACTATAATCACCCAAACTCTCCGTACTTGTACCCGACTTATTTTTACAACTTTTATAACTTTATTACGTCCCGAATAACTTCAACAAAACTTATTTTTAACAAACCCGGTACCCGATTAAACCTTAAACCTAAACCTAACCTAACTATACTTAACTACTAACACTAATATTTACTAATTAAGCACCCAACATACTCCCTTTTTCCCTCACCAAAACCGGCCAACCCCCCCCCCCCCCCCCCCTTTTGGTCTTCAAAGTTTAAATGCCTCACCAAACTAATTTAATGCACACCAAACCTTTTGTCCAAGTATATAATAAACTTTTCTTAACCCATTTTCATAAAAATCACTTTTTCTTACAAACTAGCAAACTTTTCTCTCATTTTCTTGGAGGGTGGTTCGATTTGGGTTAAACAAGGAGCAAGGAGGAGAAATTTTACAAGATCATTTCATAAACTAGTTAGTATAATCATCCTTGTTAGAGTTTTGAAATAAAAACTCAAGGATTAGTAAGCTTTTTATCATCCAAACTCCCTAAACCTTCAAGTAAGTTAACAAACTCATCTCTATAATTTTACCAAGTTCTTACAATGTTCATATCATTTTTATACAAGGATTTCATGCATATGTTAGTTATACCACTCATTTATATATATATATATATATATATAACTTTTGAACTCTAGAAATGGATATAGTTAGATCCTTGTTAGATCCACTTGGTTTATGATGTTAGGAACCCATGACACCCTAAGAAGGTGTACGGTAAGATTAGACTAGATTTGTGGTGATTGAAAGTGGTTTGGTTGGATTAGAAATTAGTTTGGAACATTAAAAATGGATTTTAAACATGTATATAAAACCTACTGTCCTTAAAATGGAAACGTGGCCAACTCAGTGGGTTTGGGGTAACTTTTGACCAAATATTTAGAAAATACATTCCGAGACGGAACTATGGCCGAAAACGGGGATGAAAACGAGTTAATAACGAAGGAGATACGCTAAAAACGAGTTTAACGACGAAAACTATTTTTCTGAAAATCCTTTGCTGATGAACAGTTGTCATGACTGTTTCGAGGCGTAAAACTAAATCTAGCCATCCCGACTTATCAAAAATATGTTAGTATGTTGTCCCACGATTCCGGGAATATAAAGAACATAGAAAACGGGCTTATAACGACTAAGATATACACGTTTGAAACTAGACGAACTATATATATTTTTGACAGCTTTTCTAATATAGAATATTTTGCGCACTAAACAATATACTTACACCAAACGAACAATGGAGAACCGTCCTTCCTAGCCGTTGAGGCACGTACCATCAAAAGTTTATTAACCCATCAATGAGATGACGTCTCAAGGTTTTCAAAACGCCAAGACCAAACCCTAACACTTTATATATTATTACACGACTAGTCTTTACGAAGCTAATTGGACTTATTTTTCCTAAGTATGGAAAATACTTTACTTTGACTATAACGCGTATTTTCAAATTACGAGTGGTATAGGTATCATGTGCATGTGCATTCTCTTCATCACTTCATGATCTAAGTAGATCACTATCATTCATATTAGGTTGCGGTTAGAGATCGAACCTCATTTCTGTGTATCCACTTTTGTCATCGTAGCTATCGCACCAGGTGAGTCATAGCCCCACTTTTACTCTTTATACTTGTTTTAACTCTTTGGGGGAGATACATGCTCAACTATTTGCTTACTAGTATAAATACTCAAAACATACTTTCTTGATACTCTTAAACATTTATACTTGATTGTCTTATACTTGATTATACTTATACTTGATTTTATACATACGTGATTGTGTTATACTTAACTGTGTTATACTTACTTGATACTTGAAACGTTTAAACTTTTATGCTTTGGGAAACGACACCCAGTAAACTTTTATGCTTTGGGAAACGACACCCAGTAAACTTTTATGCTTTGGGAAACGACACCCAGTAAACTTATATACTTCCAATGGCCCCAGATTAAGTTGCTGGGCACAACCATGGAGACTTATATACTTCCAATGGCCCCAGATTAAGTTGCTGGGCACAACCATGGAGACTTATACATTTCCACTGGCCCCAGATTAAGTTGTTGGGCACAACCATGGAAATATACATACAAACGTGAGGTCTTCGGAGATGAAGTGTAGACTCACGACTGATTGCTTAACTGTTGTGATGAACTTATACATGTTTTACTCATACTATATATTGTAGCAGTGGGTTGTAAACACACAGGTTACAAGGCTCTTATGGCGGGACTTGTAACTGAGTGGATTTACGATGCCTTTGCTGGGAAACCTTCATACATATGCATTACATTATTTTTCAACAAACTCTATGAACTCACCAACCTTTGTGTTGACACTTTAGCATGTATTTTCAGGTTTTAACTTATGGCACGCTACTGGAGGTTTTGGCAGGGCATGGCATGGTCATAGAAGACTCTGATTATTAATTTGGGGTTTTAAACTATTTTAAGGGCCTACTTCCGCACTACTTTTAACAATGTAAATTTAACATTTTTGATTAAACTCTTTATTCTAAATGATTCAAATGAAAACCATTTTTGAACTTGTGTTGTAATACCAATTGAGTTACACCCCAGCGACATGTATGCTTCCGCTGGACCCGATCTTGGGGGTGTGACAAAATATGAATCCAAAGGACCATCACTCAATTGAACTTGTCATCTTCACGACCATGATCAAAGCAATAGCATCTCCTGGTTTACACTTTCATATTGAATCATTATCAAACCAATCATCTAGCTCCAACCAATGACTATCAGAGTATAAATGTGATAAAATGTCAACATGGATGATTTCTAAACATAACAAGTAATGCCAATGTGGGTTCACAGACTCATAGTTTCTTCAGCAACGTACATTTATAATTTAATGATTGCCAAAAAATAATTGAGTGTCTTGGAAATATTCTAGGCTTGCTGGGATGTGTAATATATACCGGCCAATATTAGTTCTCGCTGTTTTGGTTAAGTGATTCAGATTTTTCGTTTAGTTAAGGGTATGGTAATCATAGCATGAGAGAAATATTAAAAGAAAACTGATTATACATCAAACTTAAAAATTTATTAACCTTAATTCTTCTTATCATGATACTCACTTTCAAAACACACCTCCAAACACCCCACAAGTGAAAATCTTTAACTCTGATCAGTAAAGTACTACTATAACTCCAATGATCAATAAGTTTACCTTAAAACACACGTCTCCAAAGCACCTATCAATCAACTTCAAAGCCTTCACAATCTCGGCTTTCAACTGAATCATTATGAGACAGGTCATCAACTTCAGCACCTTCATCAAGTAACGGGTCATCCAAATCTCCATTTTCAACTGAATTATTATCGTACAGCTCATCAACTTCAGAACTTTCATCAAGTAACGGTTCCTCCCTATCCCCATTTTCATCTGAATCACTATCAAACTCATTAACTTCAGAACCTTCCTCCTCCCAATCTCCAGTTTCATCTGAATCACTCTCAAACAACTCATCAACATCAGAACTTTATTATCGTACACAAGACCTTGACGATGAATTCAAGGATCTCCACCTTGAACGTCCCGTCATTGATGTCTTAGCCCGTGCTCCCTACTATAGTGCCCTCCTAGAAAAATATGAGAAGTTTAAATTTGGTAAAAATGGGACCGCCTTTGTTCAAAACAAGTTGCCTAAGAAGCTTGATGATCCGGGTATATTTGTTTTGCCTTGTAAGATAGAAAAATCCGAAGCTTTCGACACACTCGCCGATTTGGGATCAAGCCTCAACTTGATTCCCTTATCCCTTTTCACCACTCTTAAGCTAGGAAAGTTAGAGGAGACGGAGGTGCTAATTGGTCTAGCGGATGGGAGTATTGCCCACCCGGTTGGGATGATCAAGGATGTAGTTGTTCACGTAGGAAAGTTAACTATTTTAGCGGATTTTCACGTCCTAGATATGGTTAGTGATACTACATGCCCATTGTTAGTAGGAAGAAGATTTTTAGCAACCGCTAACGCCATGATAAATTGTAAGGAGTCTAAGATAGCGGTAGGTGAGGGTGATACCTGGTCGGTATATGATGTTAAGAAGCATAGCTACGATTGTGAGGACGAACCGACACCACATTGGGTAGAGATGAATAGGAGACCATCTAGATATGGACCTTGGATAGAAAGAAACTTTATAGGTCCTCAACGCCCATTCTATCTAGAAAAATATTTCATCGATAAAACACATTCGGTGGAACAACTCATAGCTAGAGAGGAGGAGCTAGACCCTTTTGAGGACCCCCTAGTCTTTAGGAAGATGATTGAGTTCTTAGGAGTAATGCCTATTAACATAGAGATGAACAAGTGAAAAAGAGAGGGGGATAAGTGTAAATGGAGATGGGACAAGCCACCTAAGGAAGGTGACGGATCATGGCATATGAAGATGATTATATATAATCCGGATGGAGAAAAGTTTGAAAGGTCATACCGTACTAAGAAAACCGATAGGAAGTTGAAACCCAAGTTTGATCCCAAAGACGTCCTCAATGAGGAACTCACCCATATAACGTGATAGCCCATGACCTTGAGTCTAGCTACAAGACTCGTAAATAAAGAAAAGCGTTTCTTGGGAGGCAACCCATGCTTTGTGTGATTTTTAATTGTTTGATTGTTATTTGTTTCTGTATGCATGTTTTATTTTATTGTTGGTAGATCATGTTTTAAAAATAAATTGTGAAGATACTTTATTTTGTCGTTTGATTTCGTCTTAACTTCATACAAAGGTATTTCGCAAAAGATAAGTGTAAGGGGAAACCCCAAATTTGTTTCTATGAACGATATTGATCATGATTCTCCACAATATTAAATGGACATGTATATTCGTATTTATTAGAGTCAAATGCTTGTATCGAGTCATAATGATGTTTTGCAGGATTTTCCAGGAAGTAGGACATAAGTTTTTCCAGAAATTTTCCGAAAAGTTAACGTAAAGATTTCTGCAGATCACTTCTGACGGCGTCATGAGTTAGCTCCTGACGGCGTCATGTGTAAAATTCTGGAAATTTTGCTAGTTTTGTTTTTCTAACGGAGTCTTAAAGTTTTTGTTAATTCTTTAGTTTTATAAACTCCAGGAAATCTGCAAACATTCATTCCACAAGCATTATATCTTAATTTGTTTTCTAGGATTTGTTAGTATATATAGATTGCCGCCGATTTTACGCGAGGTTGCCTTATTGTTTTCTCAGGTTTAACAGGTTACATATGACAAGAAGATGATTTATATTCTGGAAGGGAAGCTTTGATTGTTCATTTTCTTGGAGGAATATCTAACCTTGTTACCACACTATCCACACCGAACGAATCAGGGGAGTATTTGCTTTCATTCTTTTACATGTTTTACTTTTACATTCTTTAATTGAACATTGGGGACAATGTTCATCCTAAGTGTAAGGGGAGGGTAAACGATGATACCTTATAGGATACACTTTCACTTGAGTTTGTTTGTTTGATGGTAGGTGTGTAATAAAACTAAGAGAAATACTTGTTAGTGTAATTTTAGCGCCAAATTTAAATTTTTTTACAATATTTAGGAGTGAAACTTTAGCCATAGCAAGCGTCTCATGGATAAGTGATTGGATGACCAGCACAAAATCGTACCATTTAGAAAAATTTTCCACCCAAATATGTGAGCTTCGCCTTTAGATTTGATAGGAAAAGCATTCATTATTAGTGCTTATGAGTGTAGTGGTAGCATTTAGATTCTAGAACTTGCGTTAGTGATGCATCCCGAGACCGCTAGTGAGACTACATTAGTGTAGTAGGATTTACTACATGATAAGAGGCATTAGGATCACCCTTGTGTTAAACATGTATCATAATTACTTGACCATTTAAGTCATATTACTTGGCTAGTAAAGCCAACTAATTTTTCCCATACCTTAGCGTTGTACTCATTTTTAGTACACGAAACCCCTAGTACACCCCTCCGAGCCTATCTTTTCGTTTATAACTTTAAGCATCTTACTTAAAGGAAGAATTTGTTACAACCCACTTAAATGTACACCCAAATCGCCTTAGCCTTCCGTGTATGCACTCATCTTTAGTGCATTATTGTTATTTGTTTAAACCCTAGTTAATTATCTAATTGATTACATGGTTGCTAAGTCGAGTCATATCCTTGTACATATTGTTTTGGGATGATTGGGACTTATGGGTAAAGTACTATTGTTATGGAGTAATGGGGAAGAACATCATATATTACCCCCATATGTGCGTTAATCTTAAAAAGTACTCCAAGTGTTTTGATTATCTTGATTTGAGTCATTAGATTAGTTTATTGTAAAGTATATAAAAATTCAAGTGTAAGGGGAATGTTCATTCCCTATGATGTATTATTTTGGATGGTAGGGTAAGAGTGTGTATATATATATATATATATATATATATATATATATATATATATATATATATATATATATATATATATATATAAACAGACTAACATCCCGTTTCATTCTATGTTTGTTTTATGTTTTTATTTTTGATTTATTAGCTTAAGTCGAGTCTAGTCTTGGCTTAGCAACGCCATATTGTACATGTAATTAACCAAGATGATTAACTCGCCACCAGTAAAGATTGCCTATATCCAACAAAACCGTGTATTCCATATCCCTACACCTAATATTATAACCCTTTAAAAGACCTCTTTGATAGTTTATCCTAAGTGTTTACGCCATGTGGTGGAGGTTTGATCTTTTCCCAAGCCTATGGTAATCTATTTTTTTATGATAGGTAGTGATAGATGTTTTCCATTTCCATATTGTGATATATACTTTATTACACCCGAGAGATGTGAGTATCTAAACACTATTTGTGAGGTGTTAGTGTATGACCTCCGTGCTTGTCTTTGGTCTTTAGTGGAATGATTATTTGTTGTAATTACTTTTATATTAGTGTTAAATGACCGCTAACTTGTACTTTGATTGGAATAAAAGTGCATTTGCTTGAGGACAAGCAAATCTCAAGTGTAAGGGTATATGATGAGGCGAAAAATGAGCCATTTTTAGGGGGTCATTTAAGCCCGGAATTGAATTTATTTGATCAAATATTGCCTTAAATCGTTCCTTTTGTGATTTTAGGTACTTTTGGAGTGAATTCTGGAAAAGGAAGCGTTTTGGACATTTTTGGAGCATAAAAGTGAAGAAAACGGCAAAGTCTTAATTTTCCTTGCTGGGAACAGTACCTGACGGCGTCACAAGGATCTACATGACGGCGTCAAGAGTAAAACAAGAGGTGAAGTGGATAAAGTCCGTGATGGTCCAGAGAGTTTTACACTAAGGGCATGACGGCGTCACCATAGGCCGTCATGGTCCAATTGCATGTGACGGCCCAGAGTAACTTTGCACATGACGGCGTCATATCTGGATCTAGGCAATCCGATATTACTATGGGCGGCGAGTTGACGGCGTCAGACATTTCTTCTTGACGCCGTCACGATGGAAAATCTATATATAGTTTTGCAATTTTCATTCATTAAGATAGAACTTTAGAGGGATAACTTGGAGAAACCCTAGCACGAATTTACTGCTCTTTCAAGGGTTTTTACCCTTTGAAACCTTTCATGTTCAATTAAGATAAGTATCCTTTCAATTCATTCAATATGTCTATGTGTTGTTTGAATATATCTTACGCTTGTCTTGAATTTAACATGCTAGGCTAGATCTTTTGTGTGTTTGCTTAGATGTAGTGAAACCTAGATGTTGATTATGGATTGATTGCTTGTTTATAGTTGTTACGGATGAATGATTTCGATGTTAGGCTTAAGAAAACTGGCAGACTTCCATAGGGTAACATGCTTGAACGTCTTAAGAAACATGAACCAATGCGTACTAGGTTTTTATGGTTGTATTTAATGCATGAGCGAATTCTAATGATCCCATGTTAGGAGCTTCTTGCAGGCTCGACATAGGAGTGAAGTAGGAGCTTATAGAGTTGGGGAAGTACGTACGCCACACCACGAATGGTATTAAGAAATATAACCCATCATCCACGCAATTGTAACAAACTATCAACCTGTAAAAGATATCTAGGGAGTAATGAAATCTAAGTAAACACAATTCTCCCCATTATTGTTCACACCACTAGTTTAATTAGCTTTATTTTCATTTTATTTTTATTTTATTTTGATTGCATCTTAGTATTGGGTTAGTTGACTAGCAACTAATTCCGCACACTCCTCAAAAACCCGAGATTTTAATTGCTTTTATAAAAATATAAAAATACAAAAAGACTCATCCCTCACCTCTAGACCTAGTTTTTAGGCTTTCTAATCCTAGCGACACTATTCCTGAGTTGAACGATCAATCCCCCGGTACTTGTCACTATACTATACTATAACGATTAGGTACACTGTCTGGTGGGGGTTGTAAGCTTCTCGAGATCCCTCGAGAGGTAAAGCCTGGTGCAATTCCCATGCATCAGCCATCACTCAATTAAACTTGTCATCTTTACGGCCATGATCAAAGCAACAGCATCTCCTGGTCTACACTTTCATATTGAATCATTATCAGACCAATCATCTAGCTCCAACCAATGACTATCAGAGTATAAATGTGATAAAACATCAACATGGATGATTTCTAAACATAACAAGTAATGCCAATGTGGGTTCACAGACTCATAGTTTCTTCAGCAACGTACATTTATAATTTAATGATTGCCAAAAAATAATTGAGCGTATTGTAAATATTCTGGGCTTGCTGGGATGTGTAATATATACCGGCCAATATTAGTTCTTGCTGTTTTGGTTAAGTGATTCAGATTTTTCGTTTAGTTAAGGGTATGGTAATCATATATGAATAAGCATGAGAGAAATATTAAAAGAAAACTAATTATACATCAGACTTAAAGATTTATTAACCTTAATTCTTCTTATCATGATAATCACTTTCAAAACACACCTCCAAACACCCCACAAGTGCAAATCTTTAACTATCATCAGTAAAGTACTACTATAACTCCAATGATCAATAAGTTTACCTCAAAACACACGTCTCCAAAGCACCTATCAATCAACTTCAGAGCCTTCACAATCTCGGCTTTCAACTGAATCATTATGAGACAGGTCATCAACTTCAGCACCTTCATCAAGTAACGGGTCGTCCGAATCTCCATTTTCAACTGAATTATTATCGTACAACTCATCAACTTCAGAACTTTCATCAAGTAACGGTTCCTCCCTATCCCCATTTTCATCTGAATCACTATCAAACTCATTAACTTCAGAACCTTCCTCCTCCCAATCTCCATTTTCATTTGAATCACTCTCAAACAACTCATCAACTTTAGAACTTTAATCATGTAAAGATTCCTCCCAATCCATGCTTACATCTGAATCACTGTCAAACACCTCAATTATGACATCATCGTATTCAAGTGAAGTAACATCAAGAAATTTCAAGTTTGACGGCAAGATTAATCCTTTAGCTTCCAAGTGAGATAAAGTCTACCAACATGAAAAAACAAAAAAATGAGAACAATATTAGAACACTGCAATGCTAACTTAAAATAGAAGTTGCCTAGTGGCAAAGGCTGGTGACTATCATCACTACAATGTGAGAGGTTTCAAGTTCAATTCCTACTAGGTGCAAACAACCTGGAGTGGGCACGCCAACCTCTTGAAAAAGGAGGGCTTTACATGATTTTAATATATGTGGCGGTGGTTCCAACTAAAAAGAAAAAATTGGATGAAGTTTAATCAGCCAATTGAGGAAAGAATTACAACTAAGTTTAACCACAAAACAAATTGTGTATGCACAATTACTCTAATTCGCAAAAGGTTGGTCAACGTGCAACCCTAACCGGGATCCAAATTGGACCTTATGTTACCCTTCCCCAACAACCACCGCAAGCAATGTTCTGTTTTTTCCTGCAAACCTGTTTTCGTCGGCGGCGGCGGCGGGGGGGGGGGGGGGGGTGTTATGATCGAACTCATGACATATCAGTGATATCACACAAATAATTGTTGCCTGTGAGGTTTGAACTCGAGATCTCTACTTTGGGGTGGTGCAGTTAAACGAATTATTGCTACTTCAGACACAAAAATCGGTTTTTAGTGATGAGGTAACTGGTTTATTAAAGTCGCACGGTAAACACATGCATCATGATAGGGAAACGGGACATGATGATTTGAACACAAGACCTGGGTTTTACGGTCCATGTCCCTCACCATTGATCTACCATCACGAGGACACAATCATCCAAGTACTACTATAATCTTGTTATCATTAACTTAAACTAAGACACAGATTGCGAAAAAAAAGAAGAAATCTTACCCTTGCACAAGAAATCCCAATTGTAAGCTTTTTGACGTGGCTAAGTTTTAGTATAAATCCGTTAAGGATCTCTTCTTACTCTACTTTAGACGTCGTTGCATAATACCCTCTGTAATAATCTAAGAAAGCTTAAACTAAAGAAGACACGTTTAGGAGCAAAAGCTTCCATAAGCCAAAATTTTATTCGACTCTTAAAGACAAAATATAAGGAGCATTGATTTCTATAATATCTGACTGGTCATGATATGCATTATCACCATTCTTATATCCCGAAATCAACAAGTTCTTAACACTTTTAGAAGTAATATCGAGGCGCTTATAACCATAGCATTTAGATAATTCCAATGTTTCCAGAAGAGGACTCCCGGATAATATAGTTTGGATCAAATCTTCATTTAGTTTTCCATTATCAATATACAAACTCGTAAGTTTATTCCAAGTAATCACACCACCTGGATTAAGATTAAACACGCACCTCAACAATTTAAGATGAGTAAAACATGTGGTGGTGAAAAAGTAGTCATTCAACACAAACCCATCATCTCTCCATAATGATAAATCAAGCTTTTGGACATTACATCTTATAGCAAATTGGATCCAGTTGTTGAAATGTGGCTCAAACTGAATATCGTATTGTGTACATAGTTCGAATTTGTTGAGGTTCAAATGGCGACACTGAGTGATGGTATTTTCGACTAACGAAAAGAATTCGTAGAGTGGGCGATTATCACCCGCAGAACGTCGGAAAATGAGATTAGGAACTAAAGTCCAGAGATATTGCCATCGTTTGGAGAGAGTACCTGTTTTGATGGCTTTCTTTGTGGAAGGTAAACGCGACAAGATTTCAAGAATTAAGCAATCTGGTAACAAACTTATTCGATCTTCTTCTTCTTTCTCTATATTTTTTTTTTCTTTTCTCTGATTTTGGTGAGTGTTTTGGGAAAAAAAGGAAAGGAGAAGGGGAGGGGGTGGTGGTTTTACGGCGGATTTTAGACAAAATTTCACCGTTCGTCCCTAAAGTTGTCGCGATTCACGCATATCGTCGTTAAACTATTTTTTTGGCATTTTCGTCCCTGAACTCCGCATTTTGGCGTGGTTGGTCCCTGGAACCCATTTTTGCAATGGCCTTAACGAAGGCTTGGTCCCTGAATATAAAACGGCTATTACAACCCTATTGTGTCACTTGTTACTGTACAAACCCGATCATCTTCCTACTCTTACTCCGCAACCCTATCATTGTCACACACAAACAATCTCATACACAGCCTGATTCTTGCAATGGTCGGCAAAGTTTGGAGCAAAGTTACGTTGACTGAAGACATGAAAGATTATCTTTATGAAACCTATAAGGATAGTTGGAAGCCAGGAGATGAGGTGTCTGATGAAATGTTAGACACCTTATGGAACTATGCTATGGTGGAAGGTTAGCACATTGTTGCAATTTTCCTGTTTATAGTTAAATTTAGAGTAAATGATTTGAGTTGACCTGTTTTTGATCAACTGGCCCATCTTATGTTGACAGTTTTGAAAAAAGGTCCCAGTGAGGAATTTCCAACCATTCAAGTTGTGTTGGGTGAAACCTCAAAACCCATGGAGGGAAAGCAAGCAGAGGCGAATAAAGGTATGCATTTTGGTATTTATTTAAAATGGCAAACAATGAGCATGTGTTTCTACCATTTTGATGTTGATTTACATTTTTGATGTTGCCCTACTGAATGCCCTTTAGGTTAGTTTATGATTTGCCTAAATGAAACTGTGATATGACTTTAGCAATTAAGGGACTTTATGTCTTTACCCATATTGGCTTTAGCAAGTCAAACATGCATGACTCAAAGTGTAAATGGTGTTTGACTGTAGCAATTAAAGGCCTTTGTATTTGAGCTAATGAGTGACTATTGTCTAATGTAGCCCTTTAGGGGTGTCTGAATGTCTGAAAAGTTTGGTAGAAACAGAGTTAGCCTATTGGTTGGATATATGTATTACATATAATATTTGTTAACCTATTACCTTGCAGATGAGCATAAGGAAAAGGTTGATGAAAGCAGGATCGAAAAGCTTGAGAAGATACAAATCTTTGAGAAAAGGATGGAACCAATTGAGGTGGTGTACTTTTACAGAGGAGATTGGGGATTTGTGAGTGAAAAAACCGGATAAGAAGTGGTGTGTCGGAGGATAAGAGGTTTGAACACCTTGAAAGGAAGCTAAAATGGCTTGAAAAGAGGATGCTAAACCTTGAGTATCAGTGCTACTCGAAGGCAATGAAGGATGTTCCAAGTGAAGAGGAAGTATCTAGTGAAGAGGAAGCTGCAAATGAGGTGTTTAGTGTGTCAAGTGACAAGGATGAAGCTGCTCCAACAAGATCCAGACCTTCCACTTCAACAGTTGCAGCTGCAGTGGTAACTGAAGACAAAGTTGTTTCAACTTCAATTGCTACAGCTACTCCAAAAAGATCCAGAGGCAGACCTCTCAAAAGTGCCAGAGCTTCCAGTTCAACTACTGCAGCTGCTCCCAAAAGATCCAGAGGCAGACCTCCCAAAAGAGCTAGAACTTCCAGTGAAACTGCTGCAGCTATCACACCTCGCCAAGGCAGAAACGCGAGGGTGTAACTTCATGGATATCATCACAACACCTGGTGTCTATATAGAGAACAACTACATGCACAAAAATAGAGCAAAGTACAAACACAAAGTGTTGTAACAATACCCCAAAACAAAATAACCAAAACAAAATCCGAAACAAAACATAAATTCAAACATAGATGCTAAACCACTTCCAATGCAACTAAGGTCTCGTCTATCCACATCCTTCTATCTTATCCTTAGAAAGCTCACCTGAAAATGATGCTTAAAATGTCAACATTACGTTGGTGAGATTCATAGGTTTAAGACTCAAACACACTAGGCAACCAAAATCACTGTGATTATAAAATATAGCTGGACAAATAATTTTTGTTATCATATAAGCTACATGCATTCACAAGGCAACATCACACATAAGGCAATCATCGAGCGGAACGTGCCCACCGATCCAAATTCACAACATACCGGGCCGGAATGTGACCCCCGCTTAAAAAAAAGGGTAAATTAATACCCTCCGATCAGACTACACAGAATAAAAGTGAGTAGGGCTTCTACTCTCCAATTAGGTCGTATGCACGAGCAACAGGGTAAGCACCCTCCCAATTGGACCACACAGAATCACACATCATATCATTATCGTTCACATATAGCATAATATGATAACATTAAAAGTCCGAGCTCTTTAACACACATACACATAATCACAGTAATTCAAATCATTTAAGACAAGCATCATTCTCATCCCAAGTTTAAAACAAGTTAAAAAGTGGGACTATGAACTCACCTCAAACCTTGCAGCTTCCACAACACAAATCATAAATCTAAACAACACAAATAAGTCCACGTTACACAAGACCAAGCTAAAAGCTAAAACCCATGTAATACTCATATGATGGATGTATAAGACTCATATGACCCACCATGGATCTCCTAGACACCATACTCACCATTACCATAACCTAACACTCACTAAATCCCTTACACTTTAAAAATCAGAAAACGCATAATTTTTGGGTACATTCGCCCACATGAAATCACGACAATTAAAGCTCAAAAACTCACACAAAAAATTTACCATGGTCTCTCATAAGCATACAAGCTAATCCCAGAAGGCCATACTTTTCATATCTTATGTGTTCCCATAACGAATCCTAACATCTTACGCGATAAACCTTAACTTTTACGACAACCAGAAAAATAATCATTTTCAAAATAATGTTTCCAAAAATAGATTTTCACACTCTTATATAAGCATAACACATCAAAACAAACTCCTCGTAACTTGCTAACGCTCAAATACATGAACGAAAACTCGTTACGCAAAAACACAAAAATACCAAAACTTCACTAGTCATTTCTACACCACAAAGGTGATCAAGATGAACTTTCCCAAATTCCAAACTTTCCAAATCACAATAAAAACCATTTACGCAAAGGGATTTAGTGCTAAAACTCACCTATATCACTTCAAACACCTAAGACACACCAAACAAACATCAACCGAGTCAAGACTATCAGTCAAACTGACCTGCCAAAATCACGGTTGTTACAGCAGCTGCTCCCAAAAGACCAAGAGGCAGACCTCCTTCATCTTCAAAAAGAGTTGGTCAAAGGAAAACAGCTCCATCACAAGCTCCTTCAACTTCAACTCCAAGAGGCAAGAGGCCACTACCGACCATTAGAGTCACACTTGGCTTATGTGCTCCAAATGCTCCAAAGTTTGCCTCTACAAGCTTTATGAGGAAGTCCAATGCATGGTTTTGAAGTTGACATTTCATGGTTGTTTTAAACAATTTTATTTGTTGGTGTATGGCACATTAAGTAATGTCCAAATTTTGGTTGTAAAAATTAACATACTAATCTACAAATATTAAATCTACTAATTTTCAATGTTTTTTGTGTTGTGATCTTTCATTTTAGATCAGTTGACTAGTAGGAAATAGTCAGTGTTATAAGTACTACTAATATAACAGTTTGTAATTTTAATGTTTTATTGTAAGTTGACTTTTAAAGTCAATTTAACCCAAGAGCATTTTTTATTCTGCTAGTTTATGTCTTATTTGGAAATGCATTTGCAGACTCCAATTACACCTTGAAACAAGTTAGTTTGGAAATGCAATTGAATTAGTCAACACATAGAAAATATGTGACTTCAAGTAATCATAACAAGAAAAAGTTCAAAAGACATTATCTCAAACAATTTGGGTTAATACTGTAGGGAAAAAAAATTGTACTGTTGGTTGTATTTAGTACTGGTAGGATATCAAATGTGTAATAAATGTCTGTTCAACCTACGTTCCATTTGCATTATCAAAACTAGTAGTATACAACGTTCAACAATAAATTACTAAGACGTGTGTCTTTTCCAAAGCAGAAAAAATCGTTCAGTTGCCTTACGCAATGGTTATAAATTAGAACATTTGTAAACAACAAAATCATTCAAAACAACTTACATCTATACAATATCAAAAAAATGGCATCAACATCAAGAATTAACGTCCAAGAGAATGAAATAGGTTGAGGTTAACATGCAAGAGAAACCAGTAATGCAACATATGGAAACAAATCAAATTGAAGAAAAAGCTTCAATACTTCCACAACTAGAAGAGGTTGAAGAAGAAAGTGAGGAAGTACCAGAAACGACTTTTGAAGAAACTATTGATTGGTATTTTAAAGAAAAGTTTCAAGTACAGCAAAAAAAATTGATAAAATTTGAAAAACAGGAAAAAGCTGCTAAAGAAAAACCAAGGCGAAAAAGTAAATACACTTGGAAGAAGATGTGGGCATACAGAAAACGCAAGAATATTGCGTCTGAGGAAGAGGAAGACTCATCAAATGATGAGCATTTGGATTATGACAACCTCATTTGTCATTTGATCCTGAAAAATCTCCCAAGTTTAATTGTTAATTGTATCATGTAATGTCTATTTTGTGTTCATTTAATAAGTCTAGTTATATAAGATTTTGTAATTTGCATGTTGATTATAAGTTGACTTATAAAAGTCAAATAAAGCCATGGGTGTATTTAGTACTGGTAGGCTAAAATTTACTACGCTTGGGTAACCGTTGGTACTGTTTGGGAATTACCGTTATTCATTAATAACCGTTGAGATATTTTTTGTGTATTGGTTCGCTTAAAGGTTTCACCACATTTGATAATTCACAATCTTTCTTTAATTCACAATAGAAAGAAAAGTTTAATTCAGTCGATTTTCTCAAAACCCTAAGTAACATCTATATCATCTCAATTGGGTTTACCAAACACACATACTCTTGTAACCGACCATAACCCAGAACCCTAATCAAAATTTTATCAATCTTAATGGCGATTTTGGAAAATTGTAAGACACATAACATGGTTGCCTACTTACAGAAACCAGAGGGAAGTGAAGTGTTTCACCAGATTGTGGATTTTCTCAATAGAAGTTACATAAGGTATGCTATTACACAGAATCCTACTATTTATGTTTCCCAAATCAATCAGTTTTGGCAAACTGCCAAAGTCAAACCACTTGCTAATGGAGAAAAAGAGATAAATGCTATAGTTGATGGCATATTCATGGCTATTACTGAGTCATCTGTTAGGAGGCATCTGAAACTATCAGACAATGGTGGTATTAGTTCATTGCCAAATAACGAAATATTTCAAAATCTTTACTATATGGGGTATGGGTTAACTTTTGATAACTTAACTTTTCAAAAACCATAATTCCCCCCTCAATGCAGATTTCTCATTCATACCATCGTACATTGTTTAAGTCCAAAGAAAACTTGTTGGGAACAATTTAGTAGCAACATAGCAACTGCTATTGTTTGCTTGGCTACAAAAAGGAAGTTTAACTTTTCAAAATTTATTTTTGATGATATGGTGAAAAATGTGAAAAGCAAATACAATTTTTTAATGTATCCAAGATTTATTCAAATTATTTTGAACAAACACAAGAAACGGCTTCAACCTCACAAAAACATTCTTAAAACTCCTACCCTTAGTCAAAAGGTTTTTAGTAATATGAGGACGCTTTGTGTGAGTTATAATGGGAGAGAAGCACCACTGTTTTTATCAATGATTGTTCCACCACTTGAGGGTCAAGGATCTGCAACCCAAGTTGAGTCTCATGACACACCCATAAGTGCTCCATCATCATTAGAACCTCAAGTTACACAGACATTTACGAGAAGAATCAGAAATGAATATGTGGTACCTCAGCCCATATCTCCAAGTCAACCAAATGTAGCAGATGAGGCTATCTGTGAGACAATGGTGCGGGCTGCCACTACTCTCACAGGCTTAGAAGATGGGCTGGCCAGTGGTAAGAATGATAAGACCCAACCCATGGAAACATGTAATGATTCAAGTTCTCATGAGGCTGCTTCAGGTGATGCAAACCCCATGCCGCATGATACAATGGGGGATATGCCTCATGGTTCCCCTGTCCCAAAACTGAACATAGATGGAAGTGATGTTGGTAGTATGAAGAACAAAGAATTGATGGATATTTGTACAAAATTGTCAGACAGAGTTACTGGGTTATGAACCAATTTAGACTATGATAACTTATTGGGACCTACCTTTATGTTTTATTTTTGGCTTACTTACGTACTTTTGGGATAAATGTAAAATTTAAATGTTTGGATTTGAAATGTTTTAATTAAAGACGGATGATGTATTTCTGTTGTCTTATGCTTATGTTGTGTACCAATCCCGTAGCACCCCAAAGCTTGATTAGTCTTCCGCTGTACCAAATTTTGAGGGTGTTACAAATTGGTATCAGAGCAATTTTATCAGAGCAACTTCCATTCTAAAAAGAAAAAAATGTCAGAATTCCTAATGATAGTTTTATGAACCTCCCAAAATCAGGGTCTTCTTCTAACCCGAACCCGAACGCGTCTTCATCTGGTTTCCCTAACCCACTCGGCATGACTCTCGAGCAACTTTATCAACAACAACAAGTGTTTCTTATGTGGCAACAAAATCAAATGATAAACACCAATTTCCAAAATATACAACAACCCACCACAACTCGAACAACAATTACAATCACAAACCCAATCCTCACAATCACAATTCGACCCACCTACACAATCCGAAAAGTTCAAAAGACGAGGTCAACGGATGGCAAAAAAATCCAACGACCCCGAACCCTATTCTGAAAAAAATCCTGATGTGATCGGGGTTTCTTTACGTTGGCAACCAAACGAGGAAACGCTACTTGCCTCATGTTACGTTGCCATTTCCAAGGAACCTAATGTTGGAATTAACCAAAAGGGATACACATTTTGGTATCGGGTTTTGAACGAGTTCAATAGGCAAAATTTCAAAGCACACAATAAGGATATGTTGACAAGCAAGTGGCATACGTTGAACGAGAATTGCAAAAAGTTCAACACGGTTTTTAAACGTGCCAAACGTTTAGGAAAAAGTGGGGAAAATGATTTGAATGTTATGAAGTGGGCTAAAACGATTTATCGTGATGAGCATAAAGGTACCTCGTTTACTCAAGAGGATGCGTGGGAAATTTTGAAAACCCATGCAAAATGGGATGCGCCGGAACCAGGTGATTTAACTGGAGACGTCGAAGTCCCCGAGGAAGGCCACGTGGAGCTATTCGTGAAGATGCAAGATCACGTCCGGCCGGCAAACAACGTACCGGCAAAAAAACAAAAATCCGAGACCACGACGAGCACCGGGGGAAGTAACTCGTTAAGCCAATTTGGGGAGATTATGACAAAAGAGCTTCGTATCAAAACGGAAGCGGCCCAATCGGTGTACAAGGTCGCTAAAGAGTAAGACTGTGCGATAATGCGTTTGGAAGAGATGAAATTTCTCGGTATTAACATGAAGGAGTTGCCGGAGGACGATGCATAATGGATCAACAAGGGAAAACAAAATATCAATGACAAATATAAATTGTGCCGCCCCGAGTAGTTGTATTTTATTTCCGTATTGGATTTTTATTTTGTCATTTTTTTCGTAACTTTTTTTTTTTTTTTTTAATTTCGTATTGTAATTTTCAAGTTTATTAATGAAATATTAGTTTGTTTAAATAAATGGAAAAGAAAAAAAATGGTGGGTTCCAAAAGATGGTATTAACGTGGTGTTAAGATAAGAGTTGGGGGTTCGGTGGTGCCGTTGGTAGCAGCCCATGGAGGAGAACGGCGCACGGTTACGGAAGTGGTGTCGTTTGTCCTCGCGCCGTTAGAACTAGCCAACGCATTCATTTTTTCTCTCTCTTTTTTGTTTAAAAATTTGAATGTTTGTAGAAAAAAGTGGACGTTTGGCAACGGTATTATTACCGTTTGGAGGCTATAATGACCAAAAAAATAATAATAATAAAATACAAATTTTACACCATAAAAACTTGTACTTCACACACAAATTTTACCCTATAAAAACCAAACAAAATGAGTAGATTTTGGTCCCAAGATGAGGAGTCTCTTTTGGAGGAGTGTTTCACTCAAATATCCGAGAATCCAAATACGAGTGCGGATCAACAAATGAATACGTTTTGGGATAAAGTTCTCGACGCATACAACAAGGAAGCCAAGAAGCGCAACAACCCTATTTGTACCAAGAACATGTTGACGGGAAAGTGGACTTTTTCCCTTGCCCGAAAAACACGAATCAAAGCTAATAATCGAAACCAAAACTAGTTAACTTTATGTGTTGGTTTAAATTTCGTTTGTAACTTTTATTTAAATTTCGTATTGTAACTTTTATGTTAAATTTCATATTACCTAGCAAAACAGAGTACGACATTGAAATGAAAATACATTAAACATTGCATTGAAAATATGAATTAAAGATTAATACAAACTACGATATGGAAATGAAAATACAAATTACAATAAAAAGTCTGAGTTGCAACCCTCGTCGTAAGGAGAAGGCCCCTCTGCAATCATGCTCTCTTTTCACTCGTTGTACAAGATATCAAACAAGTTGATTTTGTGGTATTCTGCTTCTATTGCTTCTTGCTCCCTATGAGCAACTTCCTCTCGTGCTGCGTTTTCTTCCATCTCTCTTAATACTTCTTCATCCTGAGCAACTAGTCGTTGCTGTTCCTTAGTTGGTTCAAAGGAATTGCCTTGTTGTTCCTCCACCGATTCCTCTTCCGTTGGGAAAACCGGAAAGATATCTGTTGGTGGAGTGTTAACTTCGTTTTCAGGAAACTGTTGGGAGAAGTTGTTTACATCGGGAAACTGTTGGGAGAAGTTGTTGACGTTGGGAAATTGCTAGCAGAAGTCTTGTTGAGACATTGTTTAAGAGACTTTGATAAGAAGTTGTGTCATGTGTGTGTGAGATACAAAACAGAGTGTGGGTATATATAGGAAAGTTTTTGAATTTGAATTTGAATTCAAATTCGAATTCGTACTTTGAAATTTTTGAATTTGAAGCAGAGTGTGGATAATATTATGTTGTTTTTATTTTATTTTATGTAAGTGAAAAAATAATAATAAAATTTGGAGAACGGCATCACAGATTCTGATGCCAACGGTAACGGCACAAAATGTGGTGCCAAAATGTTTCTGTTGCCGTTCAATGTTTTGCTGACGTTGCAGTACTTTTGGAGAACGACACCACATTTTTGGCACAACGATACCCTCTGTTCTAAGGGGTGATTTTGGGGTGTTGATGTTAAAATGTTACAGTTGAGGTGGCGCTGAGGTGGCGGTACTTTTTTGGAGTTACGGTGTTTTGAAAATTTTTAGGTACTTTAGTCTACAATTTAGCTGATCTGTTCGTTGTTTGCAAGACTTAAGAATGATTTGGTTAGTTTCTAATCCACAAATCACTAGCAAAGAAAATTATAACAGTTTGCAAACAATTAGCTATTGCGCGGTAAAATCAAAAGCATTATCCACAATCTGTTAAATCAAAATTACTTAGAGTAACAGATTTACACGCATTTAGAATGCACTAACGAGTCTAAATATGAATCCAAAGGACCATCATTCAATTGAACTTGTCATCTTTACGACCATGATCAAAGCAATAGCATCTCCGGTCTTCACTTTCATATTGAATCATTATCAGGCCAAATGACCAATCATCTAGCTCCAACCAATGACTATCAGAGTATAAATGTGATAAAACGTCAACATGGATGATTTCTAAACATAACAAGTAATGCCAATGTGGGTTCACAGACTCATAGTTCAACAAGGTACATTTATAATTTAATGATTGCGAAAAAAACAATTTAGTGTCTTGTAAATATTCTGGGCTTGCTGGGATGTGCAATATATACTGACAAATGAGGTGAGATCTATGCAAAATAAGTATCACTTAAAAAACAAATTAGCTAATCTCAACCATCCATCTAAATGCTAAGATCAAATCAAAAAATAACAAAGGGAGGGCAAAATTGGCATTTTAGCTGATTTAATATAAAAACTCACTTTTTCACCTTTTTTTAAGAAAAAACAACATATCTTGTAAACGGTAAATTTTCAAGCTACGAAAAATACACCATCGCGACGAGAAAAAAAATTATCTTTCTATAGATATGCATTGTTATATACTTTCGACGAACTTTTTTTTCAAAATTCTATCCAGAAAAATCCCACGGGATTCGTAAAAAATTCCATGGGATTCGTAAAAAGACGATTTTTTTCAAAATTTCCGTCCAGAAAAATCCCACGGGATTCGTAAAAATCACATTGAATTCGTAAAAAGACGATTTTTTAAAAAAAAAATTCCGTCCAGAAAAATCTCACGGGATTTGTAAAGAAATCCCATAGGATTCGTAAAAAGATGATTTTTTTTTCTTCAAAATTTCTGTCCAGAAAAATCCCATGGGATTCGTAAAAAGAATAGTTTTTTTTTTCTTTCAAAATTTCCGTCCCGAAAAATCCCACGAGATTCGTAAAAAGACGATAAATCACAAAGGATTCAGTATGAATCCCATGGGATTCTTTGATGCATCCCATGGGATTCATTGTGAATCTCATGGGATTCTTTGGTGCATCCAATGGGATTCATAAAGAAATCCCACGGGATTCGTAAAGAAATCCCACGGGATTAATAAAAAGACAATTTTTTTTTTTTAAATTTTCGTCCAGAGAAATCCCACAGGATACGTAAAAAGACAAACTTTTTTTTCAAAATTTCCATCAAGAAAAATCCTATGGGGTTCTATATGAATGGATTCTGTATAAATCTCATGAGATTTTCATTTTGCTTTATATAAACTATAAGTACAAAATCACATGAGATTTTGTATGAATCTCAAGAGATTCATTGTGAATCCCATGGGATTCTTTAGTGCATCACATGAGATTCTATTTTTGTTGTGTAATGTTATGAGAAAATTTTTTGTTCACTTTAAATATATCTTGTTTACTTTGGATATTTTTATTACTTATATTCTTTTGATCACATGGGATAATCTATGTAAATCTCATGGGATTTATTGTGAATCCTATGGGATTCAGTAGGGGTGTTAACGATCCGAGTCGAGTCGAGTTTTAGGATATTCGAGCTAAGCTCGTTTAACTATTATTCTGCTAGCTCGACTCGAGCTCGAATAAATATTCAAAATTTTGCTCGAACTCGAGCTCGTATATATAATAGTTGTTCGAGCTCGAGTTCGATGCTCGTTTAGTTTACTAATTTTTTTTTACTAACTTTATTTTTAAAGTTCTTTTAAGCTCAAGCAACTCTTTTTTTACTAACTTTTTTTTTTTTTTTTTTTTTTTTTTAAAGTTCTTTTAAGCTCAAGCAACTCTTTTATAAGCTCAAGAGCTCGAGCTGATAACCTTTAATGCTCAACAAAGCTCGATCTTGCAATTTAAATGGCTAAATCAAATGTAAGTTATCATCATAAAGCTAGTGAAACCCAAAGCACCATCTAAAGTGGCTTTTAGACTCCTGGAGAACAATTTAACTTAAGCAAGTTTCAAAAATATAAGTGTGAGGAGTTTGCTTTTATAGACTTCCTTTCTTTTTGAAGTTTTTCTCTACACCGATGTGGGATAATTACATTCTATTTTGCTAATGTTATACTATCTTTGTTTCTCTTGCTCCATTATTCTTTGTCTATGTTTTTATCAAAGTTTTCAAGATCGGGATCTTACCCATGATCGTTTTCATCATTGCAGGATCGTGATCGTAAGATCGGATCGTGATCTTAAGATCCTACTATAATGTCATTTTCTTAATAGTTTTTGTAATATTATACAAATTTACAAATTATTATATATCATAAACACAAAATTATATGAATTTAATTGAAATGTTGTCCTAAATTATGATTATGAAATGTTTAATAAGATTAACATGTTGTTTTCTAAATTCTACAAAAAATAATCTAGATATTTGCAGTTTTTTAGTTTTTTGTCCGAGAAAAGTAGGATCAAATCTGATTAGATCTTAAGATCCTATTGTTAAGATCGGGATCCTATAAGATCTTAAGTTTTCAAAGATTATATGTAAGATCCGGATCGTTTTTGCTTTGCAGTATCGTAAAATCCTAAGATAGGGGTGAGCAAACGGATCGGATGAACCGGACCGACCGACCACATTCGGTCTGGTCTCGGTCTAGAGTTTTTCATAATTTCGGTCTCGGTCCGATCCGGTCCGGTTCGTTCTTCCTTCTCATGCGTCACGAACTAAAATCTGCACACCACTCATGCGAAATGCCCTTTGTATTTGTGTGTTTTTTTTCAATATAAATATAACTAATCAATATTCCTTTTTAGTCTTATGCGATTAAAAAGTATATCATAATGTATATTAGTAATTTAGTATGTCATAACATTCTAATGTTCTTGCCTTATCTTTTTTATTTAAATGGCGTCTTATGTTTTGGTTATTTATTTTATTAAACATAAACGTATTGTTCATTTTGAGTGATCAAAACATGATTACGTTGTCGTGTTAAGTAATTTTGAAAATATGTAAACCTTCACGTCACCAATGTAACAATTAATAATCGAGGTCCTATAATAAAAGTGACAAGATAACAACTTCAAATGTTGTTTTATGCCAATTATCTTTTGTGTGTTTGTAGATTTCTTATAACATTTAGATATGAGTGTTGATTGACACATTTTTAATTTTGATTCGCACACTCAAATGTACAATCTACAGAATCAGCATAAGATAAATGTACAACTGTTTAAAGCATAATTTAATGTGTGCAAATAAACAATAAGAATATATGCAAATCATTAGCCTTTAGATATCTATGTTAGTTTATATTTCAAACGGTCTTAATAATTATACAGTTAGATAATATCAAGCTTGGCTTTCAGATTTCAAACTTCGTTAATTACTTGGAAAAATCATAAAAACCGTTAGGCCTTAGTTAACAAATATACTATAGTACCTCGAATGATAGCGTATCAATGTTAGCAGCTCCCTTAATGATGTTACATGTTTGTTTTTGATGATGAAAGCAAGATATGTATACACACACTTATATGATAGCGTATCAATATTAGCGGCTCAAGCCCACTAAATATACGTACGGATCAAGCCTAGTTCTAAGGCCCATCAAGAAACACTTGAGAGGGCCCGACTAGAATCTAGGACCATAATAGCCTGACGACGCCCATCATGCTACATCGAACCCAAGAAACCACCACTCCCTAACTAGCACTAACGGTTAAGATGTACCATCTGACATGGGACAGTAGAAACGCACAACAAATGCCATCTTGTACAATCTAAGGAGGAGAGACTACGTGTCGCCCTTGTGCTCATTAGATGATCAACGCGTGGCCTTCCCACATTCGTTGATTATCCAACAAGGGTTTATCTCTAAACCCTACACGCCTCTCTATAAATATAAGGTTTCACGCACAAACATCACAAGTTCACACACTTATGCAAGTATTGTCTCACATACAGTTTCATATGGTTTGTTCAAGTGTTATCCGAGCTTCTTGATCTTTATCATCTCTTCGTGTCCTTACCGTTCAATACGAGAATTCAAACACAAAATCATCCCATCCACTCTTAATCCCGATTTATATACCATACATAAACAGTTGTGTTCAAACATTTTTGATTATTATTGAAAGTAAACTTCTATGCAAGAAAAGAGCATCACAAGAGCTTGATCCGCACTTTGTGTGTTATTAACAAGAGTCATCTTCTTTCATCTTCTTCTATCTTCTTCCATGCATCTTGAATTATGAAACGATACTATGACTCTCATCACTCAAATTGTAACTAAGTGTATATCGTTGTGTTTGTTCTATCTTCCCTCAACTTAGTCATTACGTTATTTACTTACACTTTGATATATATTGCTTGTTTGTTTATACGTACTTGTTTATAAATTTGACTCTTAACTTACTTAAACTTTAAAATAATTGAAAGAGTGTATCCACCCATCTACGGTTTTACACATATAAAGTTGTTGAACGCATTATTTATTTGTTTATGAAACAGTTAACTTACATATTAGATCGTTTTTTTTTTCATTTTATTTGACTAAAAAATGTTTATCATCTTTGAGATTGCACGACACCATCGTGAGTTAATATGTTGTAGGTACTCAATAATTGAAGGGTGAGGTGTAGTTTACACTGTTACGATCAGTTAGCAAAAGCAAATATTTATAAATTGTACCAAATGGACATATACTCGATAATGTGTTAAAATGCATGTGGTACATAAATAAGTAGAAAATATATTGAATCCCACATCGAAGGAGGAATAAAAGTGAAGAAAAAATAGGGTCTATAAAAATAAGAGTGCAAGTGCACAACTGAATTGAAGAGAAGTACTTGAAGCGAAGCTTCTAGCTTTATCCATATGAAGTTTTGACATATTTTGAATTATGTTAATTAGTTTAAACTACAATAGTATTAGCATTTCTTAAAACATACAAAACGTAATATTATAAAGTTAGTTGTTTAGCTCGATTAGCTCGTTCGACTCGATTAAATAAACGAGCTTTCGAACGAGCCGAGCTAAGAATTAAATTTATAAGCTCTCGGCTCGTGAAACTAATCGAGTATTATTTTTAGTTCGAACTCGAATCGAGCTCGATATCTTTCAAGCTTGACTCGAGATAAACGAGCTCGAGCTCGAGTAGCTCATTAAAATCTCGACTCGTTAACACCCCTAGGATTCAGTATGAATCTTAAGAGATTCATTGTGAATCCTATGATATTCTTTGGTGAATCACATAGGATTTTTTTAACTATTTTAATACATGACAAATTGTTTTCAAAAAAATATACATAACATTAAAAAAAGCTAAACAAATATTACTACCTAATAAAAAAATTGAGTTATAAAAGCAAAAATATAATCAAACAAATCTTTGCAACTAACAAAAGAAAAAAAAGGTCTACAAAAGTTGGGGTCCACCTTTGTCTTATTTCTCAAACAACCACCTAACTTAGGGGCTTGGCAGTTCATGCGGGGAGGCACAGTGAGGGGTGGCTCCCGTGCGGGAACACCGCCGCCGATGCTCTCCCACCGCACGGTAAGGCAATGGAGCGGGTTGGTTTACCGCTTGAAAATGGAAGAAAAGTATACGTTGCAAGCTTTAATTTGTGACCGTTTTAAAGAAATGGTTCAAAGAAATGGTTCAAAAGAGGTTATGGAGATATGAAACAGGAGGAAGATGATGACTTTGAGTTATCTTCACTTCTGACCCCTCAAGTTTATATCTTTTAATTACATATTTGCACTGATTTTCTAACCATTTGCTTTTATTTACGTATAGGTGCAAAATGTTTACATAATTGACAATTTAAGCCCTTGTTTTATAACTTAATCATAAATAACCTTACATAGTTATTGTTTAAAAAGGTTTTAGATGTCGGCTAATGGCACTATATACTGTCATAATATTGATAGGATTTAAAAAAAAATAAAAAAAACACAAAAAAAATGAGTGAAGGGTGAGGGGTGTGATGCCAACAAAAAGTGAGTGAGTGAAGGAGAAAATGGGAGAGTGATGTAGCATAATGGGATTGGGTGTAAGTGAGTGAAGGAATTTAAGATGAGGGGTGTGTTGCCAACCCCCTAAAATACAACTATACCCATTTTCATTAACAAGAACATTCAAACAACTACTTATAGTTATACTAATAACATTCAGTCACCAGTTCACCACATTATTATATATCCTCCCTACTGTGGTAAATCCCAATCACTGATTTAGTTTACATCCCTCTTTTCATACCATTCATCCTCCAAAGTCAATTACACACACAAATTGTTAATTGTTACAGTAATTTATTATACGACAATCTTAGCCCAGCAAATAGAGTCTTTAATTAAATGGAAACAAATAACCACTCTTTGTTATGAATTTTTTTAACAGATTCTCGTATATCATATATACTCATTATTAAAAACCAAAATCAAACTTGAGAGCCATATATTGCAAATTAACCACAGATCCGGCCGCCACGAATCCCGTCACCCCCGCTCCCCACCTCCTACACACACACAATCATCAAAAAAATAGAACTCGCAGAAAAAATAGATCAGTGGTGAGGCGGTTGTATTGTGTCGTTCTCGACCACAACATAAAGGTTTTTTGGGTTGATTTTGATAGAAAGAAGTTAGGGTTTGATATGGGAGAATGGGGAAAGAGGTTGGTGAGAGAGAGAGAGATATAAATAAAATGAGTGTGTTGTGAAAATGTAAGTGACGAGGTGTATTAGATTTTAGTGTGTAATGACACATATGTCCTTTAATGATTAATTAAATTAAAATAAGAATGAATGTCCACCATTAGATGTTAGGATGATGAGTGGTTGAGATCAAAGGATTTGTTCTTTAGATAATTATTGTTTCGTATTAAACTTTTCTCAGTTCTCCTGTTTCTGTTAAGTGATTATGATTTTTTTATAGTTAAGGATATGGTAATCATATATTAACAAGCATACGAGAAATACTAAAACAAAAACTGATTATACATATCAGACTTAAAAATTTATTAACCTTAATTCTTCTTTTCATGATAATCACTTTCAAAACACACATCCAAACACCCCATAAGTGCAAATCTTTAACTCTGATCAATAAAGTACTACTAATGCTAATGATCAATAAGTTTACCTCAAAACAGGCGTCTCAAAAGCACCTACCAATCAACTTCAGAGCCTTAATAATATCGGCTTTAAACTGAATCACTATGAGACAGGTCATAAACTTCAGCACCTTCATCAAGTAACGGTTCTTCCCTGTCTCCATTTTCATCTGAATCACTATCAAACTCATCAACTACAGAACCTTCCTCCTCCCCAATCACCATCTTCATCTGAATCACTCTCAAACAACTCATCAACTTCAGAACTTTCATCATGTAAAGATTCCTCCCAATCCCGACTTACATCTGAATCACTGTCAGAAGGATCACATATGACATCACCGCATTCAGGTGAAGTAACATCAAGAACTTTCAAGTTTGACGGCAAGATTATACCTTTAGCTTCCAAGCGAGATAAAGTCTACCAACATGAAAATACAATAAAATGAGAACAATATTAGAAGACTGGCAATGAAAACTCAAAATAGAATTTGCCATCTCAATTGTTGAGAACAAAACAGGCATTCATAACATATGGATGGATTCTAACAAGCCATAAATACAACTAAGTTTAACCACAAGTCTACAAGTATACACAAAATTGTGTATGCGTAATTATACAAGTTCAAATAACAGGTTCACAAAATTGTGTATGCGCAATCAGACAACTCATCCACTTCAGGGCCTTCCCCAAGAACCACACCTCAGGCAATGTTCAAACGATCAAACCCAGGACCTAAATCACAAAATTCCTCCCTATCCCGGTCCTACAAGGATGTTTACGATGGAAAATAGGTTCGCGAAGACTGGCCCTATCTGAACTTGAGACCTCTACTGCTCATACTGGAGAATCTCAAGCCTCCACCACTAGGCTACACCTTTGAGGTTGTGTAACTAAACGAATTATATTGCCACTTAAGACGCTAAGTAGTGGTTTTTAGTGTTTACTAGTTTATTAAGGAATAATCAATAAAGTAAGAAGAAAAAAAAAGTAACCTATGGGACGCACAACAAATATGAGAAAGGTTAACACATAAACACCATCATCAAAGAGACACGGGGACATGATTTGAACCCGTGACCTCCGGTCCGTCACCATTAATCTACCATCACGGGGACAGTCTTTCAAGTACTAATAAAAGCTCATTACCAGCAACTCATATAAAGAAAATAATTGTGAAGAAGAATGAAATCTTACCCTGGCACAGGAAATTCCAATTGTAAGCTTCTTAACATGGCTAAGTTTTAGTATAAATCCTTTAAGCATCTCTTCTTTCGCTTCTTTAGCCATTGTTTCATAATACCCTTTTTTGGAATAATCTAAGAAAGCTTCAACTAAAGACGACACGTTTAGGAGCAAAAGCTTCCATAAGTTCAATTTAACTCGATTCTTAAAGACAAAATGTAAGGAGCATTGATTTCTATAATATCTGATTGGTCATGGTATGCATTATCAACATTGTCATATCCCGAAATTAACAAGTTCTTAACACTTTTGGAAGTAATATCGAGCCGCCTATAACCATAGCAGTGAGACAATTTCAATGTTTCCAAAAGAGGACTCCCGGATAATATAGTTTGGATCAAATCTTCATTTAGTTCTCCAAACCAAATCCACAAACTCGTAAGTTTATTCCAAGTAATTACACCACTTGGATTTAGATTAAATACACAGCCCTTCAACCTGAGATGAGTAAAACATGTGGCAGTGAAAAAAAAGTTCTTTAACTCAAACTCACGGCCATCTCCCCAAAATGTCAACTCAAGCTTTTGGACATTACATCGTATAGCAAATTGGATCAAGTTGTTAATTTGCAGCTCAAACTGAATATCGTACTTTGTTAGTAGTTTGAACTTGTTGAGGTTTAAATGGCGACATTGAGATATCATATTGTCGACCGACATATAGAACTTACGGAGCAGGCGATAATCATCCGAGTAATGTCGGAATATGAGATTAGGAACTAAAGTCCAAAGATGTTGCCATCGTTTCGAGAGAGTACCTGTTCTGATGGCTTCCTTTGTAAAAGTTAAACGCGACAAGATTTCGAGGTTTAAGCAATCTGGTAACAAACTTAATCGATCTTCTGCTTCTTCAGCCATAAGGTTTTTTTCTGATTTTGTTTTACTGTTTTTGGAAGAAAAAAAATTGAGAATGAGGAAAAGAGACGGGGAATTTACGGCGGATTTTAGCTTTATTCGTTGATGATGGGCCAAAAAATAGATGATTTATTTCATGAAGTATTATCTGGGTTGATTTTAGCTATATATTGGGCTCCAATATTCGATTTTGTTTGAGTATCATTAAGGTTTTTGCACGATCATTATAATTTTAAATATAATACAATGAAAGAAACCATTATGTTTTCATATGTCTAAACTAGTTATAATATCTGTGCACACACAAGGTTTTTAAAATTTCTTTTTGATTATGTATTATTATCGATTAAGAAGTTAATCTCTTAACATACTTCAATTGGTTTTACTTAGTGCAACTTTCTTTACAATTGGCCTAGATCATCAAGGTAAAAGACACTCATATTTTAGACCGTTGATTGATACCCATAGTATTATTAATGACATCAAACACCTGCTAAGTTTCATTAACTCATTCAAAGACACCTGCCAAGAATTCCTACTATAAAATTCCCCATATATCAGTAAAATACATCTTTGGTACATTAAAATACATTCATGTATTATCTAAATCAGCAACTCAACTTAATTATACATTCGTACCTTGAGCAGGCGTAGAAAATCCTTCCATGACAATCATGTGTTGATACTTAATCCTCTTCTAAAAACGCACACAACAAATTGTATTGCACTTTAGTGTGTGTGATAAGATCATAAAACTGTAAAAACAACTTACATGTTGCATTATAGTAAGGATAACAACATAGTTAGTTATAACATCAAATAAGAAAACTTTAAATTATAACTAAAAAGGTGTTTGGTTATGCTTATTAAAGGTGCTTATTGGCTTATTCAATTACCATAACACAATAAGTTTATGATAAAACTATAAGCTTTTTTGAGAAGCTTAGTAACAAACCTCTGAACTCACAACTAATTCTATTATAGCTTAGTGTGTTTATAGTAAAAACACAAATATTAAGTGTAGAAGTTTTCGATAAAACATAAGAAAAAAGTTACTAAAAGTTGGTGTGTATAACAAAAAAGTTAAACCATAAAAAAGGTTACTAAAAACTATCAGCTAGATAAGAAATAAGCCGAAGTTCTCTTGAGGTCTCTTTCAGATTCTATCGAGAAGCAAAAAGAGGTTAACACATAAATCATAAGTATAGAAGAATGGTATCTCACATCCGTGATTACCAACTCAAAAACATTCTCAAGTACATACTTTAATTCCTATACAACGGCCAACAATTACGGTTTTTTATTTTATTTTTATTTATTTATTTTTTTGAAACATCACGTCAATGAATAAAGTTAGGTTATTACCTACATAGTTTTTCTTTTTTTGATTTAGAAAGTGATTGTTATCAAATAAGGATTGTGATGCGTGCATTTTTATTTTATTTTATATAATTTAAGGAAAACACCTTCTAACTTAAACAATGACTATCCAACTCATTTTTTTTTTTTTTTTTTAATATTTAGCTTTGTATAATGTTTTTAACTTGCAAATATGCTGGGGTTGATGTTAATGTTATTGTTTAACTTTAACTATTAATATCATGTTGTACAAAATGTGTGAGTTTAATAGCACATAAATGAGCGTTAATGAAGTTAAAATCGTTGTTGTAAGTAAAATAGCGTATATTTATTTTCATATTACAGTAACTCGTGCTTACCATTTGATATTTATATCCCCGTTAGTAATAATTTAGCAGTATTAATATTCAAACCCGTGTACGCATAAATTAAACTTTTAAAAAGAATAACATGAGTCCTTATTTTAAAAAAAATATTCTAATGGATGAAAGTCTACAACTAACAATATTAAAACTAATTCGCTACAAAATTTTGTAATTTAAATAGATGAAAGTCTGAAACTAATATTAATACTCATGTCATTTTAAACAAAGTTCATATTATAAAGTATAAGGGGTTATTTGTGTTTTTTCTAAAGTTATTAAAAAACATGGAACTTGTAAAGTCTCAAACTAATACTAACACTCATGTCATTTTAAACAAAGTTCATATTATAAAGTATAAGGGGTATAAAGTGTAAGGGGTTATTTGTGTTTTTTCTAAAGTTATTAAAAAACATGGAACTTGTAAAGTCTCAAACTAATACTAACACTCATGTCATTTTAAACAAAGTTCATATTATAAAGTATAAGGGGTATAAAGTGTAAGGGGTTATTTGTGTTTTTTCTAAAGTTATTAAAAAACATGAAAATTGTAATTTTACACTTAGATCCATATATTTTATGTAAAATTCAACCACTAAAGTTTTATTAATTACTTCCTCTCTTTTTAAGTTTGTGTTTTCATAAATTTGACACCTATATTTTTTTACATTTTTTTTCTTAACCAAATTTATTAAGTTTGACTAAAATCAATTTAATTTTGACTTTCTATTGACCAATCATATTGCTCGATTTCGCCTACGTGGCAAAATCGAGCTCTCCTATTGGTCTTTTTTTTCAATGAGAAAGGTTTTGCAAAAATACTACAAAATGAAGTAATTCTTTTACTATATAAAAGATGAGTTAGGATCAAATAATAAGAATAATTAAAATGTGGAAAATGAGAAATAAACACAATCATACCATACTTTTTAGGGGTGAGGATCCTCTCCCATTACTTGACTCAAGTTGTGCATTTGTGAGCCATTGGATTTGATCCAATGGCTCAAATCAAAAGAACTTATATTGATTTGAGTCATTAGATCAATTCAAATGGCTCACACTTTCCCAACTTGAATCAAGTTGGTTTTTCAACTTGAGACAATCCCCATCCACATTTGAGATGTATCTACAAAAATAAATGCATTCATTCAAATTCTCTCTCACCATTTAATATGTGTGGCTAAAATTGTTTCTTGCCATTTTCATTTTAATTACTGTTAGTACAAAATTCGGGGCAGACGCTTATTAATGATTTGGACCTACCTTGGAACGAGGTTCCGCGGAAGTGTTGGGAATTATGGACTAAGTGAAGGTATCGATATTGATATGCTAAAAAAGAAATACAACGTTAGTTTCATCGTGGGGAGGGGTTCCCGCTGTCAATCTTGGTCGTGAGAGTAAGTACTAGAGAGAGAAAGTTTGTGTGTTCTAGTTGTATTGTTAGGAGTGTTTAATGCACTCCTATTTATAGGCGGATGCCTTTGTCGTCTTCTAGGGGATCACGGGATGCAGTACATCTTATGGACCGATGGGTTATAGAAGGTTTGCCTTGAAGTCATGCTCGTTGACTACTGTACATCTCGGGAATGCTACCCTTGACTGGCAAGTCGCTGCTTCTTTCCATTTTTGGTGCGTCTATGTTTATTTCGTGATCCCAAGTTATGTTCCTTACTATTTTAAGCTAGGTTATATGGTTAAGATCTCGAGGTAATTCCGGACTTGATATACTTCCATGGGTCATTGTCATGCCTTGGTTATGTGTAGCAAAATGTACGCCTCCTAGGTCCGGCCGTGCCGGGTTTGTTTCGGGTGTGGTGTGGATTTCTATTGGATCTGGAGTCTTCTTAAGATTTTATGTCTTATGCTCAATCACGTTAGGTCCAACATTTTTTTTTTAATTGTAAAGGAAATACTACAAATACAAGGTAATGACTGTGGAATCGTAGACTCTTTTTGGGTGTTTATTAAAGGTATTTGAGAAAAATAATCATAAAATAAAATAAGTTTAACGATTATATCCTTAAAGCTTTTGAAAAAAATTAGGTAGTTTAGGGTATGCTTGGCAAAAATAGATGTTGGGTATGTTTGACAAAAGTAACTGTTGCTGAAACTGGAAATTATGAAAGAATTTTTGTTTATTATTATTATTATTATTATTATTATTATTATTATTATTATTATTATTATTATTATTATTATTATTTAATCTCTTATAAGTTCTGTTTGTCAAACGAAGATTATTTTTTAAGTAGCTTATTTTTTGAAAAAATAAGCACAATTTTTCCATAATTTCATGTATCAAACATGCCTATCCTTTTATTCTGCAACGTACACGTATGGTCTAACTATATTCAGAATTGGTAGAGTTTGTGTTGTGAGTTTAAATTGGCTTATTGTAAATGGACGTGAGGAATTATTGCTACTTGAAATTGCATAAAATTGGTTGAGGGTACAGGTATAATGACTATGAGTCTATAGTTACATGGATCAAAATGATCAATTTCAAAACACGGATTATAGGCACCTCCTAAGTACAAACGTTTGACTTAATAATCAATAAGATAGTACCAAAGCTAGGGCTAAAACTAAAGATTAGTAATAAAACAAAAAGACACAAATTGCAAAACTTAAAAAAAGGAAATCTAACCTTAGAGCACGAAATCCCAATTATATTGTGAGCTCCTTAACACGGCGAAGTATAGTATAAGGCTATGTTTGGCGCAAAGCTTTTTGGGACGATTAGCGGTGAGCAATGAGCTTTTTGTTTTTTAGTGTTCTTTTGGTAAAAGAGCGGTGAGCTTTGCGATTTTTTAAAAAATCTCATTTTTTCAATGCTTCTTTAAGAAGCTGTGAGCGGTGGCTATAACTCACAGCTACTGCAACTGCTTACTGCTACTTTTGCCAAACATAGCCTAAATCCTTTAAGTATCTCTTCTTTCGCTTCTTTACGCGTTATTTACTTATGCCCCCTTTTAGTGTAATCTAATTCAACTACGACTAAAGAAGAAACGTCCAACAACAAAAGCTTCCACAAAACCAAATGGTCCACGATTGTTTGTGATACAATACGGGGAGCATTGATTTCTATGATAGGGGTGTTCGCGGAGCGGTTCGGTTCACGTATCCTAGGAACACCAACTCCTTTACACTTTTTGAGGTAATATCGAGCAACCTAAAACCATAGCAATCGTGCAACTCCAAAGTTTCCAAACGAGGACTTCCGGAAAATATATTTCGAAGGGAATCTTCAATCGTGCAACTCCAAAGCTTCCAAATGAGGACTCGTGAGTTTATTCCATTCAACGGGACCAGTTGGATTAAAACTGCATCCTAAGGCATTTAGACTTGTAAAACATGAAGCGGTGAAAAATATCTGTTCTAACCCAAACCTAACTTTAAAGTTCAGACACCAAAATAATAATCCAACCACTTGCACGATACTGTTGGAATTATAATATCATGAAAATCATATAAAATAAACAAAACACATCAAGAGAGCATAGCGGAAGCAATTATAACAATACCATATAATATGTAATTAATTAATCAAATATAAATAGTAAACATACCGTAGTGATTCTAGCCCGAACAAGAATCAAATGCAATCTTCAACTCAAGAACCCTAATTAAGGTTTATGTGAACAAATCCAAGAAACAAACAATAATGTGTTTGATTCACGATCTTGTACACACGTACTACTTGAAGTAAACGTTTATGCAAGTAAAGCGAGCACAAACACTAGAGAATACAAAGTTTCGACTCCCTTAAACTTTAATGGGGTGTCGAAAAATTGCAAGGAGAAGATAAGAGAAAACACACAAGATTATGTGTTCAAGTTATGAGAAAACAATGAAACCTTGTGTGTTTATATAGGGTAGAAAACTTGGAACAAAAGCTTCACCAAGCGATGTGGGATACCCTTAGCCAATCGACCCTAACCAACCTACAAGGGTTCTAGAGCCTTCTTGACATTCCAATTTTCATCTATAGTCCCTTTACTTTTATTCGTCTAATGGTCGTTAGCCTTTTCCATTAAATGTTAACGATCATTACGTGTTTACGTTCTAGTAATTAATATAACATTTATATATATAATTATTATTCATTTACTTTTCATACGTAAAGTGTGCAATCTCGTGATCTCGAGTTCGATCCTAACATACAATTACTAAAATATCGTCCATAATCTAACAGCTCCCACTTGGACATATTTTAATAGTGTAATCACATAGGTTAGCATCTTGCAACACGCCGATGCCTCTAGTACGATCTCGAGTAAGGCTCCTGGAAAAACCTTTTAATGATTTCTCATTATTATTATCCTTTTGTTTCTAATACCATGTTAATAAGGATATGGATTAAAGTCATTCCTTAATTAACCATTCTGTTTCTCGTTGTTTATGATTGATCAAGATTACCAAATCTTCTGAACATATTCAGGGGAGATCTTGGGTGTGGCCGCACATGCATCTTACCAACCCTACGAGGGGCCCAGCAGTATTAAACTCCAAAAATAGATTTGAAGGAACAAATTCTATCTTGACTACAAGCAAAACGCACAAACTTTGTAACACTTTCGAAAACAACCCTTATGACTACCAGTTACGTATAGCGTTAAGTTGTTCCACAAAAATGTACTACATTTATGACACTTATCTTGCATCTCATGTCTGAGGATAACTTCTCTTGATTTACTTAATAACAAAATTCATAAAGTAACATCATGTAGTTGGGATAAGTCCTATATTCGGTATCATTGAATATCATCTGAAATGGCATGACTACGCATCAATATACTTAAGTATATTATATCAACCTTCAGATTTGTCTTGATTTAATAATATTCCCATATTATTAACTGACAACGGACAATTTAGAATAACATTTATTCATGGATTAAACATACAAATATAGGATACAATATATTATAAATTAAACATACCATGTATTTCAATTTATAATAATTGTTTAACATCCCTTATCCAAATACTAAATAGATCAATGCATGATAACTCTTGTTGATGAATTATGTCTCAAGTAATGACATTCATACTTGTTGACAAGGCATATTTCGTCCAACTGTGATCTATCAGAATTTTGAGAATACTTATTCCAAGAATTCAACTATTGAAGTTCTTGTATATGCATACTCAACTATTTGATAATGCCATATTATCTTTCATAAAATGTGTGACATCCTTAACCACCAATTTATGATAATAAAACTTCTAAACATTTTAAAGTTTAAGGTATTCTTGTTCTCTTAATGTATAATGCAACTATGCTCTTATTAAGCATAACTAGTAATAGCCAAGGATGAAATCCTTACCATAACTAGTATTGAGTGTCGTCTCAATTTCATTAGCATCATTATATGCAATCAACAATATGCTATTAAAACTTCCCGTAATCCTTAATATCTATTGTGTAATGTTTGATGCGCTTCAAACTTTCAAGTTTGTTGGCTATGACAATTTTCACAACAATTGAAAAATTGTTCATCTATAGAATTTGGAAGCTGTTCCAGATTTAGGATGTGATTCTATAATCAAACATATTCATTTGGAATATTACACAAGTTATCTAATAACCTTTTGATTAGATATTAATATTGCTAAATCATCTTGTAATCAAGCATGATACAACAAAACATGATGTTCATAAAAATCTTTGAGTCATACTTAGATTTTATTCATGTCATAAATATCTATTTATACTTTCTAAATAATATATCATGTTATATTAGATTTATTTACCGCACATGTTTTAACAATAAACATTCTTTCAAAGGTTGTATGTCTTATTTTTTAAATCTTACAAGTAAAGTTTCATTCCATACTATGACTTAACATTTAACTTATGTGGAATATTACTTTTTATATGTTCTATAACATATATGATTTAGGAAATTAAACATAATACTCCCACTAGCTTTTAGGAATACTTAGAAATTGTCTTATTCCAATTATAAATCAAAACATGGATTTAATAATTAAACATAAGAGTAATCCTCTAGATGCATGCATTTATTCATCCATGAATTATTGCACTTTGTACACTTTCAAAGATTTATTTGAATTCATAAACTCCTTTTGATTACTTATCGTCCTCGCTTAAGTAATCACTCAAGAAAGAATTTTGATATTCCATTGTCAATTTCATAAATATGACAATCATAATCTTTATATATTTAATGTATTTAGAAAAGAATATTAAATCACAGTTAATTGCTTAAGTGTGATTAATAATCTTGTCATGCATTAAATACGTGCACAATATTGTCCATATGATTTCTATACAAAGATTTAAACCACAAGGGTTACCTAATCTTTGAAGAAACTCATATTCATTTTCTAGTCTAACTATTAAGATAAACCACATTTCTAAAATTGATTATCTTTATGGACATCATCTTAATCATTCATATCATGTATACTTTACCCAATTTCATATTTCGTAATGTATTGTAATGATTATCAGGTTTACAATAATCCTGTAAATCATAGCCCTCAGCATATTAATCAAATATATGAGATATATTACTATTCTATGAATGATAATTCCATCATCTTGATATTTAACATTTAAATGTCAAACTTTATTATCATCTTGAGATTTAACATTTAAATGTCAAACTTTATTATCATCTTGAGATTTAACATTTAAATGTCAAACTTTATTATCATCTTGAGATTTAACATTTAAATGTCAAACTTCATCATGATATTTACTAGTGTATTTTAAGAAGATTATGTATATTGTAATTTTATATTTTAAAGATCAAAACTCACTTGCTTTTAGTAATTTAAAGACTATTTTTAAATACTTAGCAAATAAAGCAACAATACAATGTTCTCTTTTGGGATATTACAAATACATATTGACAGTTCCTGACTTTACTTTGTTAATAACCTCTTTATAAGCAGTTAAACAAATTTAGAACTTCAATTTAAGACTTAATGTAATTCATCACATTCATCACAATCCATCATACGATGATGTCTTATTAATCTTCTAGGTTGGAGTTTTATTAAATATGTCCAAGTCATACTCAATATTTTAACCTTGATAACATTTAGAAGAAAAGAAATAATAGTTATCTTTAATCAAACAATATAACAAGAGTTTGATTTTCCTAACTGAACATACCATAAACATTTGTTATTTCATTGTAAGACAATCTAACAATATTTAAGATAACCATATTTCTTTTGACTTGTCTATTTACCAACTAATTCTTTATAATGGTAAAATTATCAAGCCAATTACATGCTTTATAACACAAGTACTTTTTACAAAGACACTTCATGTCCATGTCTTTACAAGAAAACATAAACTGTTATAATCCCACTATACGTTATAAGTCATTTAACAATTTAATTACTTCATGTATATGTCTTAATTAAAAAACATAACAAAATAATGTCTTACTTTATTATAAGTCTTGTAACAATTAAAAGACTTTATGTTTATATCTTTACAATGAAACATAAACATGTTTAACTAAAGTAATTATGAACACCATCTTTTGGTTTCAATAGTAATTTCAAGTTAATTTATTACTTCACAATAATGTAAATAACATTATTTTTTCATTTATTTATTTTATTTCAAGAACACAAATATTCAAATTGAAGCAACATTAGATTACTTTATTAATTTATGTCATTCCATGAATTCATAAATATACAAATTAAAGTAGTCTTGATATCATATTGACACATGTTCTAATAGGTATCTAATTTAGAAACAACAAATTCTCATAGTTCAATTACATCAATTGATCTGCTAGTAATGAAAATATGAAATTTACCTTGTTGTTGCAATCTAGATAAGCTCTCACATAACATAAATTGTAACACCAAGTGTTTCTTAAATTAGATTAGTATAATTCATATTAGAACTTTATTCTCTTACCTTGCAGTCAAGAGAATCCATCATATCTTTATGAGTTGTTTCTTGCACACATTAAAGATAACATTTCTCCCACTTGTGCATGGAACAACCTCATATAGTTGATAAACAACACGCCATGCATTTGTTTATGTGATCAATATGATTGTGTCATAGATTTTAGCATACCAAGTAGATGTAGAACAACAATGTCTAGTAAGGAAACGTATAAGACTATCATTAAAAGTATGAGTGTCTACACTTGGAAAGTAATTATCTTTAGCTACCAAGATGTTAAAGCTTGTAACTCCCACTGAATTAAAGATCATTACAATAATTCCTTATTCAGTAATAAGTACACAATACTCCCACTGAATTTGACAACATTGTAAATGTTTCATATCCAGTGAAAGAAAATAGTGTGCTTTTAACTTTCCTACACCTTTGAATGTCCATACGTAACAATTACTTATGCACTAAAGAGTGTATTCTACTACGTAAATGATGGACTATCCACCAAATGCTATTAACTTGAAAAATTGGGCATGCAATTTCTTCCTTAATGGGTTTACCATCCTACAATGTATGTAGCACCTTTAAAATAGTCAAAACAACTAGTTTGTCTTTAAACATTTTGCAGTAATTAGTCTAGCTTCTAATTATAATAACTCATAAAATGTCATACATAATTTTTCTGTTAACCAAATATCACATTTGTTACTAAGAATTTAATCACCGAATGAGGATGATAAAATCCATATGAAAAATATTCGCAATTTTCTTAACTACTAAAAATTTGCTATGAGTTGTATTAGAATTTAGACATATATAATATTTCTATTATCCTTTTTCATTCATGAAAAGAAATAGGATTGTTTCTCACTCTTCTTTCATAGAAAGGAGACTTCTTTTGTCTTTTAAGTAAATTATTCTTAATCAAACATTTGTTTGAAAACAGAACGGGATCAATTTACCGAAGCCCAAATTGCGTTTACGGTTTGAACGTTGCATTAATACATTAAAACGAATTACAAAATTCAATTTCAGTATTTTCGATAATTAGGTCTTTAAGAAAATAAAATACCCGTTGGTAAATATATTCACATAAACCATAGTATTTTCTTAAAGCTAGGATCCAAATTGACATAGTACCATTACATCAGTTGATCTGCTAGTAATGGTAGTATTCAACAAGGTAATTGTCGAACAATAATTGCCAATATCATATTGCAATTCCTAGATCATTATGGGATTTACATTCACAAAACCTTTGTAATGTAAGCATGTTTCATCCACATCTTAATGCCTTGAGTCCAAGCTCTCACTTCCTACTCAATTTAAGTCGTCTAACTTAAAAACTGCAAACTCATAAATCCATTACATCAGTTGATCTGCTAGCAATGAAATTATGAAATTTACCTCTCCATTGCAATCTAGCCAAGCTCTCACATGACGTAAACTACAACTTCAAGTGTTCTTAATTAGATGGCATTCGACTTAATTTTATAAGGGTATTAATTTTGACGTGTGATCAAAATAATGTATGAAGAAGCATGCATACAACTTCATAACAATGGTTTTCAAAACATTTTTATTACCAATTAACTAAGAGTAAAATAACAAAGTTTTGATTGAGGTATCGGGTTCACCAATTAAAGAATTACCAATAATTATCGTCCACTATATCGTACTTTTGCATAAGCCCTAAGGCTTAGTGTTTCGGATAATCATTGTGGAATTGTGTAAATTCACCCTTAAGATGACAATGTACATAATATAGTGATATAGGTAAGTCTAGAGTCGGCACACAAGCGGTTGTAGAGAACTGGTAGGTGCATGGTCTTTAAAAACCCCTCTCTACAAGCACATTGTATGGCAACCTTCGGTTCGCCTTTCGCACACTATGTACAAAAACATCAATCAACCAATCCTTTGAAATTTACTCTTAAAACCAAAACAATTTCGCCATTTATTTAGTCCGTATTATTTTTCTATTCAAAAAAATTACCCTTTTCGTTTATAAACATGTCTCACATAATAATAAACAAAAACAAGTAATACATAATAAAGAATAAAACAACTATATAAACATATACATAACATAACAATTAAATATGTATAAAACATGTAGCCACATGCAAATTTTATTCAATAGTCCTATTAATAATCAAGTCTAGGTGTATAATGCATTTATTCAATTAAGGCTTTCTTCTTCAAAGGAAAAAAAGCCACATACATCGATAAGTCGATTGCGTAAGCCAAAACTAAACAAACACCACATAGCACATAATTGATTACTTAATATTGGAGTATTCCCCAATTCGACATCTATTAATAAATTTACATGTTTCGATATAACTTAACATTTAATTTATATATCAAATTTAAACCATTTAAATCATCACACAATAAAATCCATGCAAACATGCATTTTTCATGGATTATGCTTAACAATTAACATATTTCACCAAGATCGTTTACTAAAACCCATAACCAATTACATGACATCCTAGGGTTTCTAATCATATTAAAAATCAAAACCAAAACCCTAAAATCCTAATAGGTCAATCGACCCAATTAAAAAATTAGTGTTAGGAAACGAAAAACCCTAAAAACATGTAATTAAACGAATCAAGATTCAATTTTATGCGTTTCGATAATTAATTTCACATTATAACGGCTCTAGATGCCACTGTTGGAATTATAATATCATGACAATCATATAAAATAAACCAAACACATCAAGAGAGCATAGAGAAAGCAATTATAACAAGACCATATAATATGTAATTAATTAATCAAATATAAATAGTAAACATACCGTAGTGATTCTAGCCCGAACAATAATCAAATACAATCTTCAACTCAAGAACTCTAATTAGGGTTTATGTGAACAAATCCAAGAAACAAACAATAATGTGTTTGATTCACGATCTTGTACACACGTACTACTTGAAGTAAACGTTTATGCAAGTAAAGCGAGCACAAACACTAGAGAATACAAAGTTTTGACTCCCTTAAACTTTAATGGGGTGTCGAAAAATTGCAAGGAGAAGAGAAGAGAAAACACACAAGATTATGTGTTCAAGTTATGAGAAAACAATGAAACCTTGTGTGTTTATATAGGGTAGAAAACTTGGAATAAAAGCTTCACCAAGCGATGTGGGATACCCTTAGCCAATCGACCCTAACCAACCTACAAGGGTTCTAGAGCCTTCTTGACATTCCAATTTTCATCTACAGTCCCTTTCCTTTTATTCGTCTAATGGTCGTTAGCCTTTTCCATTAAATGTTAACGATCATTACGTGTTTACGTTCTAATAATTAATATAACATTTATATATATAATTATTATTCATTTACTTTTCATACGTAAAGTGTGCAATCCCGTGATCTCGAGTTCGATCCTAACATACAATTACTAAAATAATGCCATAATCTAACAGATACAACTTATAACATAATGGAAATTAACCAATAGTCAAGGAGTAATCTTTTCAATGGGATCTTTCTAATTGTCCGTTTAGTAACCTTTATGTGTTGGAAACTTTGACAATCTTACTAGGGGAACTTTCTCTCTTCCCCAACAGAATTTTGCGCTAAATATCAAACCATTTCCACCATTAGTGACCTCATTTCTTCATCTTTTTTAGCCTAATTTTCAATTCTAAACAGTACATTTCATTGAGAAGACTCAATTACATAATCCTAACGGTTTTAGTTTAGTGGTTTTTTTTTTTTTTTTTTTTTTTTTTTTTTTTTTTTTTTTTTTTTATTTTACGGTGTTTAGTACGATCATGTTGATAAAACGTAGATCTTCGAAACATTGAATCAAAATCAAAGGGAAGTATTTTGTTTCAGTATGTGATTTGAATGATAAAAGGTGTAGTCAAGAGGATAATGAGATTTGTGATGAGATTGAAGAAATAAGCTAAGACAAAATGACGGGAAAAGACCATAAAGTCTTGTTAATCCACATTCCGTTCTCTAACAATTTGCCATTTCACAATAGCTAGGTGGCAAGTGTCTTTCTGTCTAATTACATCTCCTGGCTGGTCATACTTCAAAAGGAGACGAGCTTCTGTCTTTCTAATTATTTAGACTACATAAATACATTCAAAAATGTACTGAATATAGATGTGAATATTTAGACTATATGATGACTTCAATCATCAAAAGAAAGTCATAAGGTAGAGATCAACCAAGATTGAATAAAAAACATAACAAAATAGATTCTAATCAACAAAGTTTTTACATGAGTTGATCCTATAGGGTCCGTTCAAAGATTTTCGCTCATATCTTGAACCCTAAAAATTCTTCAAATCATGATAATCGCTTCGGAAACACAAATGCAAACACCCCTTAAGTGTAAATCCTTAACTTTGACTAATAAAGTACTACTCCATACTAATGCTAATGATCAATTAGTTTACCTCAAAATACGGGTCTCCAAAGCACCTAACAGTCAACTTCAGAACCTTCTCAAGCATTGGTTCCTCCTAATCTTCACTATCAGCTGAATCACTATGAGACATCTCATCAACTTCAGAACCTTCATCATCCCAATCATTGTTTTCATCTGATGAATCACTATCAAACTGCTCATCAGCTTCAGAACCTTCGTCCTCCCAATCTCCATTTTCATCTGATTCACTATCAAACAACTCATCAACTTCAGAATCTTCGTCCTCCCAGTCCCCGCTTTCATCTGATTCACTGTCAGACGGCTCACATATGACCTCCGAAGAACCATCACCATATTCAGGTGAAGTAACATCAAGAACTTTCAAGTTTGATGGAAAGTTTAATCCTTTAGCTTCCAATCGAGATAGTATGATTTATTTTTAAATTTGTTGTTAATAGTTTTTATTATGGTGATTGTTGTTAATATTTATTATGTAAATTGTTGTTGATATTTAGCCGCCGGAAAAACTTCTGCGGCGCCGGAATTTGTTCCTATCGCCGGAAATAGTATGTCTTATTTTTAAAGTTGTTGTTAATATTTGATATGGTGGTTGTTAATATTTATTATGTGAATTGTTGTTAAGTTTATGGTTTAAATTTTATTATAAAGTTTATATTGTAGATTTTGTTATAAATTTATATTGTAGACATTGTTATGAAGTCGCCGGAAAAGGTTACCGCCACCTGAAAAAATTTGAGGTATTTTGATACAATTATGATTTTTAAAGATTACTTTTATAGATCTATAATATTTTTCATTATATTTAGTTTTTATTGATTTTGTGATGAATATGGACATACTGAAACTTTTGGAATTCAAAATATTTTTAATTTATAAAAAGATTAACGTTTGATAATTTTTAAATTTGTAGAAGTTTATATTTTTTAAAATTTGAAGTATTTGGAAAGTGTAAATTTTTGAAATTTTCATACTTTTGAATTTTGAAAATTTTGAAAATCTGAAGTCGGAAATATTTTGTATTTAGAAAAGCATTGACGTTTGAAAGTTTCCGAATTCGAAATCAGTAAAATGTTTGAAATGTCTATAACATATTAACGACAGCAAGAAACGTGCAAGACTACTTTCTTTTGTGATTCGAAGGTCGTAATAAGGTCACATAAATGAGCTATTTTAGAAATTCAAATTGATACTAAATAAATATTTTATTTAGTGCAATCACATGTTATGAGGATCAATAATACTATTAAAGTGAGTCTCTTTTGAGATAATAAAGTGGTTTAGGGTGGGTGGTTGTCGTTTACTCCATTATCATCAATAACCTGAGTGCACATCTCCTTTACAACTACATCATAATTATATTATATACTCCCTCCGTCCCGGGTAAAAGTAATATTTTATTGGTGGAGAGTTTTGTTAGTGGAATCTCCTAAAATTTTGTGCATTATGAAAGTGGACACTTAATATGGGACGGAGGTAGTACCACCTTTTCAGTTCCCTATGCACACAGTGTCTCGGTTCTCAATACATGACCTTTTCTAAAAGGTATAGGTTGTTGCAATTTTCAAATTATTTAATTTATTTGTGAGTAACAAATTGTTGATTATTTTATTTTATTTGTGAGTAATTTTATTTAATTTTGTTGCAACTTTGTTGGTTAATTTTTTTACAAAGTGTGGATTTGTTATTAATTTTATGGTGTAAGTTGATATGAAGTTTGTACTGTAAATATTGTTATTAAGTTGAATTTCGAAGAAAGTATTGTTGAGGCAGAAAAAAGGACAACTCATTGACCAAAAAATTGGAAAGGGTGAAGAAAGTACTGTTGGCATGAAAAGGACAACTCATTGACCCCACCATTAAAACCCACCACCACCGAATGTCTTTTGAGGTTTCTTTATTTGATGGGACCTGGTGCAACAAAAAATAAAAATTCAAAAGTTGCTTTTTGATGAATTGGGAACTACTAAATTGAATTTTGAGCCAAAGTTGTAGACGGTTATTAAATTTTTTAAGAATTTGAATTTTTAAACACATTTGATTGCCTCAAGAAACTAGCTGGTGACTAATCAATTGGGGAATGAAAGAGTTGGATATCTGATGAGGCGAAAAATGATCCGTTTTTAGGGGGTCATTTAAGCCCGGAATTGAATTTATTTGATCAAATATTGCCCTAAATCGTTCCTTTTGTGATTTTAGGTACTTTGGGAGTAAAATCTGGAAAAGGAAGCAATTCGGACGTTTTTGGAGCATAAAAGTGAAGAAAACGCCAAAGTCTTAATTTTCCATGCTGGGAACAGTAGGTGACGGCGTCAAGAGTAACATCCTGATGGCGTCAAGAGCAAAATTCCATGACGGTCCAGTAGAGAATTGACGGCGTCACGAAGTAGGGCATCAAGAGTAAAAGTCATGACGGCCTGGAAATGATTATCACATGACGGCGTCAAATGTAGATCAAGGCAGTCCGAGAAGAGTTTTGGCGGCGAGGTGACGGCGTCACAAGTTTAGTCTTGACGCCGTCAGACCCCTTTTCCTATATATAGTTTTCTAATTTTCACATTAAAAAGAGAGAAGTTTTGGAGAAACCCTAAGTACGAATTTGGTGCGAATTTTACAGGTTTTTCAAGGGTTCCAAGCCCTTGATACCTTTCATGTGTAATTGAGATAAGTGTTCTTTTAATTCAATCAATATGTCTATGTGTTGGTTGTTTATATCTTGTTCTTGTCTTAATTCAATCATGCTAGGCTAGATCTATCTTGTGTTTGCTTGGATCTAATGAAACCTAGATGTTAATTATGTGTTGATTACTTGTTGATATTTGTCTTGGATGAATGATTTATATGTTAGGCTTAAGAAAACTGGCAGATCTCCAATTGGTAACATGCTTGAACGTCTTAAAAAACATGAACCGACGCGCACTAGGTCTTTATTGGTTGTATTTAATACATGAGCCACTGTTTATAATCCCTATGGTTGTGCTGGGCATGGTATAGGAGGAGATAAGAGCTCATAGAATTGGGTAGTTAAGTGTGCCACCCCATGAATGGTATTAAGGAATACGATCCGTCATCCATGTAATTATAACAAGTAATTAACGTGTAAAAGATGTCTAGGGAGTAGTGAAATCTAAGTAAACACATTTTCTCCACTTATTGCTCACAACTTTAGTATAATTTAGTTTATTTTCATTTTTAGCATTTTATTTTGATTGCATCTTTAGTATTGGGTTAGTTGACTATCAACTAATTCCGCCTAAATCCTTCAAACCCGAGATTTTTAATTGCTTTCTAAAAAAACATAAAATACAAAAATAATCATCCCTCACCTTTAGAACTAGTATTTAGGTTTTCTAATCCTCGCGACACTATTCCTAAGCTGAACGATCAATCCCCCGGTACTTGTCACTATATTATACTACAACGATCAGGTACACTGCCTGGTGGGGGTTGTAAGCTTCTCGAGATCCCTCGAGAGGTAAATCCTGGTGCAATTCCCACGCATCAAGTTTTTGGCGCCGCAGCCCGGGGAAAAGTTATTGTCTAGGTTAGAATTTTTTTTTATTAGGTCTACTTGCTAGATTCCTTTCTAGTAAGATTTTATTTTTATTTTTAGGTTCTCTTTAGTCTATCTTATTTCTTTGTGTCTTTGTTCGTAACTCTTCACCACTCAACATCATGGACAACGGGAACATCTTTGAACCCGTCATCCCACCACAACAAAACCCACCATTAGAACCCCTTAGGCCCCGAACCTTAGGAGAGTATTCCCAACCTAGCCACCAAGGCTACCGAAACACCATTGAGCTCACCGGAGCCAATGTGACCCCCTTGCGATTCAAAACCATCCGGTTGGTGCAAAGCAGATGTGCATTCCATGGACTTCGTTCCGAAGATCCAAACCAACATCTTAAGGACTTCCTCAAAATCGTAGATTCCATAGACCTAGATGTTGCAACTAGAGAGACAACCCGATTACGCCTATTCCAATTCTCTCTACGGGATCAAGCTAGTCAATGGCTTGAGCGTTTACCCGCGGGATCCATCACCACATGGGATAACCTCACCAATCGCTTCCTTACTCAATTCTTCCCACCGGGGAAGACTGCAATGCTTAGAAATGACATTCTGATGTTTGAACAACAGCAGGGTGAAACTTTCTACGAAGCTTGGGCCCGTTTTAAGGATCTCCTCCACAAGGTCCCTCATCATGGTATAAACCGTTGGTTATTAGTCCAGATTTTCTATGACCATGTTGATTATCACACTAAGCACACAATCGATAGGGCCGCGGGAGGTAAATTGCGTGATAAGAACGCCGAGGAGTCTTGGGCAATTATCGAGGAGCTCGCTGCTGATAATCATGAGATGCAGGAATTTAATCATACAATAAAAGCGGCCATCAATGCAGTCTCGACATCTGGAGGGACCACCGAAATCCCCGATGAACTCCTAAGCAAACTCGAGGCAAATGTTGAATATTTTGAGGAAAGACGAAGGAGACCTTTAAGTCCTAGGCGGGCTACCGTCAATTCTGTCTCGAAACCAACTTCAACACCATTATCCGAGTCACCCTCTAGAGAAAATGTCGAGAGTTTTCAAGACTATGCCCCACCTTGTTCCCCTCCCAAGGAGCTTAGCTCGGAGTTTGAAGCTAGGATGAGAGAATATATGACGACTCACTCAGATCGGCTTGCTAGATTCGAGGAAGCAGTTTATAAGCAAAAAGAGGAGATGCAGGAGAAAATGAATGAGAAGATGAGTCTATTAGAGGAGTATGCCAACCAGAGAACCCCCGAAAGAATACTACTAAGGAAAGAAAGCGCCACTCCCACCACCCAATTTGTTAACTCCATCACCATTGTCCAAAAGGATAACGAGAAGGTAGAAATCCCTGCCAAACAGACCTTGGAAAAACCACCAGAATCCCAACCTTTGAGTTACTACCTGAAACATGATATAAACGAAAACACCATAACAAATTGGATTAAGGGTGATGGGCGTAACCAACCTTCCAATCAGGGTTCTGAGAAAGAGGAAGAAGTGAAAGATGAGTATGATACGCTACCTGGAGGATCAGTATTCGAGAGGCTATTGGTACAAAAAGTGGCTACTAAGCAGATAGCATGTGGGAACTTTGTGATACCAACTAGCATCGGGGACTTGAAATATCTTAGTGCTTTCGCCGACCAAGGATCAAAAGTAAATCTTATGCCCCTAACTATTTACATCCAACTAACGTCAAAAATGCCAGCCTCTACTCGTGTTAGGTTATCTCTCGCTGGACACTCGTACGTATACCCCCTAGGAATCGCAGAAGATGTATTAGTTAATGTCGCAGGATTCATGTACCCCGTTGATTTTATGATCATCGATGATAAAGGAAATGGATGCATGCCAATAATCCTTGGGGCACCATTCCTCGCCACCGCTAGGGCTATCATTAAGTATGAAGGTAGGAAGATCGAGCTTAAATCTGGAAAAAGAAAGATTAGCTTCCCCATGACCCCGCAAAGCGGACATGAGAATTTGAGTTGGAGAAAGATCAAAAACAACATTGACACGACACCCATTCGTGTTCAGAATAAAATTCTTGCATGGGAGGCAAGAATCAAAAGCTATAAGGAAGCCAAAAATGAAAGAAGCAAAAGCAATAAGGTTCAGGTCGAATTCGAACATGCTCAACCCGCAGAAAATCATGTACCATTTGAGGAAGGGAACTTGGTACTCTTGAGGCATTTAGAGACAACAATACCACCCGATAAACCAAGTCCTTGGCGGTATGGGCCTTTCACAATTGAAGGTGTGAGCCAAGATGGAATAGCTAACTTGAGAAGTGAAGTAGGTGGTATGGTGATTGCAAGTATCGATAGGTTAAGGCACTACCACCATAACAGTAATGATCGCAACTAAATGGGGTATATCATTTCGAATGATGAGATCACGTAGTAACCCATGACCTTGAGTCTAGCTACAAGACTCGTAAATAAAGAAAAGCGCTTCTTGGGAGGCAACCCATGTTTTGTGTGATTTTATTTGTTTGTTTGTTATTTGCTTCCGTATGCATGCTTAATTTTTATTGTTGGTAGATCATGTTTCTAAACTTAATAGTGGAAATACTTTACTTTGTTGTTTTGGCCTAGTCTTAACTCCATCTAAAGGTATTTTTGCAAAAGATAAGTGTAAGGGGAAACCCCAAATATGTTTTCAAGAAACAAACCGATCATGATTCTCCACAATATTAAATGAACATGTATATTCGTATTTGTTAGAGTCAAATGCTTGTATCGAGTCATAATGATGTTTTGCAGGATTTTTCAGGAAGTAGGACGAAGTTTTTCTAGAAATTTTCCGGAAACTTAACATAAGAATTTCTGCAAGTCACTTCTGACGGCGTCAAGTGTAAAAATCTGGAAATTTTACCAGTTTTGTTTTTCTAACGGAGTTTTATGGTTTTTGTGAATTATTAAGTTTTATAATCTCCAGGAAATCTGCAAACTTCATTCCACAAGCATTATATCTTATCTTGTTTTCTAGGATTTAGTAACTTATATAGGATGCTGCCGATTTTACGTGAGGTTGTCTTGTCTATTTTATCAGGTTTTACAGGTTATGTATGACAAGAAGATGATTTATATTCTGGAAGGGAAGCTTTGATTGTTCATTTTCTTGGATAAAGATTTAACCTGGCCACCTCAATATCCATACCGAGCGAATCAGGGGAGTATTTGATTTCATTCTCTTTACTTTTTCACTTTTACATTCTTTACTTGAACATTGGGGACAATGTTCATCTTAAGTGTAAGGGGAGGGTAAAAAGATGATACCTTACATATGCACTTTCGCTTGAGTTTGTTTTGTTTAATGGTAGATGTGTAATAAAACTATGAGAAATACTTGTTAGTGCAATTTTAGCGCCAAATTTAAAATGTTTTACAACATTTAGGAGTGAAACTTTAGCCATAGCAAGCGTCTCATGGATAGGAGATTGTATGACTAGCACATAACCGTATATTCAGAAAAATTTTCCACCCAAATATGTGAGGTTCGCCTTTAGATTTGATAGGAAAAGCATTCATTATTAGTGCTTATGAGTGTACCGGTAGCATTTAGATTCTAGAACTTGCGTTAGTGATGCATCCCGAGACCGCTAGTGAGACTACATTCGTGTAGTAGGATTTACTACATGATAAGAGGCATTAGGATTACCCTTGTGTTAAACCCGTATCATAATTACTTGACCATTTAAGTCATATTACTTGGCTAGTTAAGTCAACTAATTTTTCCCACACTCTTAGCGTTGTACTCATTTTTAGTACACGATACCCCTAGTACACCCCTCCGAGCCTATCTTTTCGTTTCTAACTTTAAGCATTTTACTTAAAGGAAGAATTTGTTACACCCCACTTAAATGTACAACCAAATCGCCTTAGCCTTCCGTGTATGCGCTCATTTTTAGTGCATTATTGTTATTTGTTAAACCCTAAGTTAACTATCTAACTGATTACATGGTTGCTAAGTCGAGTCATATCCTTGTACATATTGTTTTGGGACGATTGGGACTCATGGGTAAGTACTTGTTTTATGGAGTAATGGAAAAGAACATCATATATTACCCCCATATGTATGTTAATCTTAAAAGTGCTCCAAGTGTTTTGATTTTCTTAATTCAAGTCATTAGATTAGTTCATTGTAAAGTATGTAAAAATTCAAGTGTAAGGGAAATATTCACTCCTTATGATGTATTATTTTGGATGGTAGGGTAAGAGTGTATGCAAAAAAAAAAAAAAAAAAAAAAAAGAAAAAAAAAAAAAAAAAACGAAAAAATCAAGAAAAAGAAAAAAAAAATAGAAAAAGAAAAAAGAGAAAAACATACGGACTACCATCCCGTTTCATTCTATGTTTATTTTATGTTTTTGTTATTTTTCATTTATTAGCTTAAGTCGAGTCTAGTCTTGGCTTAGCAACGCCATATTGTACATGTAATTGACTAAGATTGTTAACTCGCCACCAGTAAAAACTTCTTTTATCCAACAAAACCGTGTATTTCATATCCCTACACCTAACGTTACAACCCTTTAAAAGACCTCTTTGATAGTTTATCCTAGGTGCTTACACCATGTGGTGGAGGTTTGATCCTTTCCCAAGCCTATGGTAATATATTTTGCTATGACAGGTAGTGAGAGATATCTTCCGTTTCCATATTGTAATTTACATTTTATTACACCCGAGAGATGTGAGTATCTAAACACTATTTGTGAGGTGCTTGTGTATGACCTCCGTGCTTGTCTATTGGTCTTTAGTGGAACGATTATTTGTTGTAATTACTTTTATATTAGTGTTAAATGACCCCTAACTTGTATTTTGACTAGAATAAAAGCGCATTTGCTTGAGGACAAGCAAATCTCAAGTGTAAGGGTATATGATGAGGCGAAAAATGATCCGTTTTTAGGGGGTCATTTAAGCCCGGAATTGAATTTATTTGATCAAATATTGCCCTAAATCGTTCCTTTTGTGATTTTAGGTACTTTGGGAGTAAAATCTGGAAAAGGAAGCAATTCGGACGTTTTTGGAGCATAAAAGTGAAGAAAACGCCAAAGTCTTAATTTTCCATGCTGGGAACAGTAGGTGACGGCGTCAAGAGTAACATTCTGACGGCGTTAAGAGGAAAATTCCATGACGGTCCAGTAGAGAATTGACGGCGTCACGAAGTAGGGCGTCAAGAGTAAAAGTCATGACGGCCTGGAAATGATTATCACATGACGGCGTCAAATGTAGATCAAGGCAGTCCGAGAAGAGTTTTGGCGGTGAGGTGACGGCGTCACAAGTTTAGTCTTGACGCCGTCAGACCCCTTTTCCTATATATAGTTTTCTAATTTTCACATTAAAAAGAGAGAAGTTTTGGAGGAACCTTAAGTACGAATTTGGTGCGAATTTTACAGGTTTTTCAAGGGTTCCGAGCCCTCGATACCTTTCATGTGTAATTAAGATAAGTGTTCTTTTAATTCAATCAATATGTCTATGTGTTGGTTGTCTATATCTTGTTCTTGTCTTAATTCCATCATGCTAGGCTAGATCTATCTTGTGTTTGCTTGGATCTAATGAAACTTAGATGTTAATTATGTGTTGATTACTTGTTTATACTTGTCTTGGATGAATGATTTATATGTTAGGCTTAAGAAAACTGGCAGATCTCCAATTGGTAACATGCTTGAACGTCTTAAGAAACATGAACCGACGCGCACTAGGTCTTTATTGATTGTATTTAATGCATGATCCACTGTTTATAATCCATATGCTTGTGCTGGGCATGGTATAGGAGGAGATAAGAGCTCATAGAATTGGGGAGTTAAATATAGCTTTGTATCGGCTAAGTTCACGAGTTGGAGATAAGCGGACTCGAACCGCTGAAGTGTGCCACCCCATGAATGGTATTAAGGAATACGATCCGTCATCCATGCAATTATAACAAGTAATTAACGTGTAAAAGATGTCTAGGGAGTAGTGAAATCTAAGTAAACACATTTTCTCCACTTATTGCTCACAACTTTAGTATAATTTAGTTTATTTTCATTTTTAGTATTTTATTTTGATTGCATCTTTAGTATTGGGTTAGTTGACTAGCAACTAATTCTGCCCAAATCCTTCAAACCCGAGATTTTTAATTGCTTTCTAAAAAAACATAAAATACAAAAATAATCATCCCTCACCTTTAGAACTAGTATTTAGGTTTTCTAATCCTAGCGACACTATTCCTAAGCTGAACGATCAATCCCCCGGTACTTGTCACTATACTATACTACAACGATCAGGTACACTGCCTGGTGGGGGTTGTAAGCTTCTCGAGATCCCTCGAGAGGTAAAGCCTGGTGCAATTTCCACGCATCAATATCCTAGGAGTCTATGACTATATTAGTCAAAAGCAAAGTGTGACAACATTCTTTTGTAGATATGTGTTTTTTATTTAATGATCTGAATTTCTTATTTGTTTTGTAACAATTTTTAGCGTTGCTGGAATCTCCAGGTGTCGTCGCTGCCCCTTGCCGTCATCCAAATCTGCTACTTTTGGAGGTTTAAAAATTTGTTGCTATGCTTCTTATACTCATCAAGTTTAACTTTAAATATCCATTTGAGAGCAATGATCATAGAACAATCGGGAGGCGGTACTAATTCCCACACATCAAGTCGGTCAAACTCATGAATCTCATCCACCATAGCAGTGAACCATGAGTGTTTAGACAATGCATCCTTGAAATATTTTGGCTCAACTTTAGAGAGGACAGAATTGAAGAAGCACCACAATGCGTCGGTTGCAAGTTTCTTACAGGTTGATACCGGACGTGAAGGGTTTCCAATAATGTTGTCAAGTGGGTGATCATTTGTCCATTTCCTAAGGTGTTCATGGGGTTGAGGATAGGGAACTGAGGTAGCCGTGTTAGATTCGTCTGAGGATGTAGCATCATTTGACGATTCAGGAGCAAAGATGTTAACAAATGGCTCATTATCAGGTGGAGGAAAAGGATTTACTTCAAACGAATTATCCACATCTGCTACTCGTTGTACAAGTGAAGGTTGACCATTAGATGTGGTAACTGAACGACTGATGGTGGGGGCTTCAGGATCCCATGACAACGAAGTGGATGGCCCAACATTATCATCTGGGACATTTGCTACCCCAGCTGGTTGTGGAACGACTGTGGCTTCTGGAGCATCCACATGTTGAGGTTCAAAGTATTCATCAAACATAGGGTTAAACAGTTTCTTCCAATCTTCACTTGTAGGAGGTACAAAAGGAGTAGCAGGAGTGAGATTCTGTACAAGCCTGAAGCTTATAGGTCCAGGAGACAAAAGGTTAGGTACGGGGTCCAGAACTTGATTGTCCAGGAACCGGTTGCTCAGTCAGCTCATCGAAAGTAACGTGGATTGTTTCCATTATGTCTCTGGTACATTTGTTGTAGATTCGGTACCCCTTTCACTCTGGAGCATAGCCAACGAAGAAACCAATGTCGGCCTTGGCCTTGAGTTTCCCAAGGTCTTCACTGTCATTAGTTGGATAGCACAATGCACCAAACACTCGAAGAAACGAAAGGTCTGGTTTCCTGCCATGAACCAGTTCATATGGAGTATTGCAGTGGAGAGGATGTATCAAGGATCGGTTCTGTGTGTAACATGCAGTTGCAATTGCCTCAGCCCAAAGAAACATAGGAGCTTTGGAGAAGATGAGCATAGTCCTTGCGGCTTCAACTAAGGTGCGATTGCGCCTTTCAACAACTCCATTTTGTTGAGGAGTACGTGGAATGCTCTTTTGATGACTAATGCCGAGACCTTCATAAAATTGAGTAAGTTGTTTGTTCACAAACTCTGTTCCATTATCAGTACGAATGAATCTAACTGTTTTGTTGAGACGAACTTGCAATTGCTTGATGAGTTTGATGATGGTTTCCGGAGTTTCGTCTTTTGATCATAGAAACTTTACCCACGTGAAACAAGAATGATCATCGACGATAACAAGCACATATTTCTTTCCATTGATACTTTGAATCCTCATTGGTCCACAGAGATCTATGTGAAGAGTATGTAGAACTTCCATGATGGAATTGACAGTTTTGGGTTTATGGGTGTGCTTTTTGCTCTTGCCCATTTGACATGCGGAACATAAATGATCTTTTTCATACTTAAGTCTGGGCAAGCCTCGAACAAGATCCTTTCGTGTGAGTTCATTGATGGTACCGAAGTTCAAATGGTTTAAACGATGATGCCACAACCATGATTTGTTCTTAGAGGCTTTTGAAAGCAAGCAAATTGGAGAGGACCACAACATATCTTCGATAGAGATGGTATAAAGATTAGTGCCCCGACTCCCCTTGAGGAGATCAACACCATCTAATTCTCTAACAAAAAAGGTGTGCTTTCTGAAGGCAACTTCAAGATCAGAGTCACAGAATTGACCAACAGAAAATAGATTGTGTCCAAGTCCTTCTACGTAGTATACTCTGGATATTACACTGTCTCCAAAGACGTAATCACCATAACCCATTATAGATCCAAAATGGTCGTTCCCAAATCTGACCGTACCAATGAACTTTTCCACGAAATTCTTGAGCCGCGAGCGATCTCCAGTCATATGTTTTGAGCAGCCTGAGTCCAAATACCAAAGGACGATTTGTACGACCTGCATTTGAAACCAGACAATGGTGGATAACTGAAAAAGCTGGAGCCCCACAAACAGTTGGGGTCCTTTTGGTTAGCACACACAAATATTGGATTATCATATGTTACGGATATATCACTGGAATTTTCACACTTTGATGCACTAGAACTAGGAGTGGTACTAAGTGCTTCTATTGGGAACATTCTACCAGTAGGTCTCCACTTCTTAATTGACACAACTTTGCAGTTAGTGATCCTAGTCAATAGACACTTTTCTCCTAGGTGAATTTCCTTCCAGTAGGTCTCCATTGACAACCAACATTAGTGAACACTTTTCATGTTTTATTCCATATTTGTTTTACCCTTTTAACACTTGAAACATTCATGACCTGAGATTGCATAGTGGATTTCAAGAAGGACACAACACAAGCATCATGATTACCAAAAAATAAACATTCGTTACAAGTTTTACAAATAGCCCCATAATTCGAATTAATTACATCATTGTTAACAAAAATGTTTGATTCAACTCGATTCATTTCATTAATCATAACTTTATTGTTCCTAGAGGGTTCTTCTACTTCCTTCATGGGTGCACTCTTAGCCGGCAAAGTCCTATCATTCTTTGTATTGCACCTAGGCTGTGACTTGCTAGCTTTAGATACACCGGTTACTCCTGTAGAAGCAATGACGGGAACATTAGTATGCTTAATTGCTACTTGTTTACTGGTAATCATGGTGGTGGATTGTGACATGGTTTGGGGATGATTAAATATGACATGTTTGTTGCCAACTTTAGAGTGTGACGCCAACGACCTGTCCGATGTGTTATCATTCTTGGGGCATGTTCCTATAGCATATTCTAATAATTCCTGGGCTCTATTAGTGAGGAAGCAAGCACCAACAACAACATCATCCAGCGGTTTAGGCAACCTCTCATTTTCAACAGTTTCACTAAGTATGACAAGGCAATCCTTAAGATGTCTAAGATAGTTGCTATGAACTAACTTATTGTTCCTAAGGGGAAGAGAGATGTTTAAGGCATCACACACATATTTCTTACAAACATGAGCATTGGGAATTGCATGATCACATGATACAACAGGCATTTACCTTTCACCATTGTCCTTAGATTGTTAATTTCGTTTAACAAATAAGTGACTCTTTCATCGTTTTGGTCACGTGTTATTTTAATAGACTCAAATAACTCTTTGTAACGTTATTTAGCATTTGACATTTCAGCACGAAGCCACTCATTTTCATGTTGTAATTCATTGATAATGCCTTATTTCTGAAAGTTTTGAGAATCTATCGACTTCTGGTAATTGGTATTGGTCACGTCACCTTTGTTCGACTTTAATTGTGCAATTTTGACCTTCAATTTTCGAATCGTGTTTGAGTGAGCTTGAATTACTTCATCCTTTTTGGCTAATTCAAAACATGTGTCAAACTCAGAAGCATCCGAAGATGTCTTGGCATTTGATATTTTTATGCTTTCTTCTAGATGTTGATATTTTAGTTGTAAGTTAAGATTATCAACTTCTAGTTTTGAGAAATTCCTGACCATGTTATCATGGTCGTTGTTTTGAATTTTTTCATTAAGTTTGTAATTCTCCCCCTCAAGCTCAATAACACGATTTTGGAAGACATTCAAAGTAACCGACATTTCTTGAAATTGTCGAGCAGATAATGTTGAGTCGGTTACAGTGTAAAACACATCTTTTGCAATGCAATTAGCAATCAAGTTTTCATTCATAATGAGAATGTTTTTCCTGTCAATTTCACTGTATTTGAGATCAATAGCTAATTGGTTACCCTCACTTTCCACTTCATTAAAAACCTTTTTCATTTGAGTCACATCATCATTAATGGTATTTTTAAGGCCCACAAAATGTTCTTTGAGAAGTTTGAAAAATGGCATAACTTCAGTTAGGTAACACTGTTTTATTTGCTCAAAACCCCTTTCCCCTTCTGTAATCCCTGTTGGTGTAATTCTCATTTTACACGTTTTCTCAAAGTCATTAAACAATTGACCTAGAACATACAACCCAATTAGAGTATTACACTGTGTGGGAAGAGTAAATGGTACGAGGTGCCTGGGTGTATTCAGGGGATAAATAGTTGGGTCAGCAATTCTAAAGATAGTGCGTGTGTTACCCACAATTCTTTCAGCTTTCATTTTCTCAATGTCTATATTCCAAAAAACTTTGTCAGGAAGGATTCTCTTCTGAGGAACAAAAATGGCTGAATGATTATCATTCGCATAATCATAGTGAAACACAATATTATTAGCAATGCACTTAGGATCCTTTAATCGTTCAGCAAGTTTTATCCTAGATCTATCCTCCGCCTCATCAATCTCGTCATAGGATCTCACATCAGGAGGGGCATGGTTAGGTTCAAGCATAGTGTTTGCATCATATAATGCTGGTTGAGCACCTATACCATTTCTAAGGAATTTTGCTTTAGGCTTAGAGGCATCCTGTTCACTAAATTCATCACTTAGTTTCCTATGGTTTTGCATCATTTGAGCAGATTGAATGGTTTAGCCTTGTGTGTACAACTTATCTTCCAATTTATTTTTCAACATTTTGAGTTTTGAGAAATCATTTTGAAGTTTAGTCTCTTTATCTTTGTATTCGAGTTTGATTGAAGTCAAACCTTTTTGAAATTCTTGTTTTTGTTTAACAGTTTGATCCAATTGTTTTTTTTAAAGAAACTAACTCCCTTTTCAATGCTTCTTGTTTGGAATTGTTTTCAGATATTTAAGTACGCATTTGCCATTCCATTTTCTGCTCACGTTCATTAAGCTCAAATTTAGCACGCTGTTCATAAATATTCACTTGATCCTTAAGGATGTTAACTCTAGTAATCAAGGAATCATCAGGGTTGTATATCGTGTGCTCATGTAACTCATGTTCACAAGAATCAACAGACGGCATGTCACTTGGTACAACTGGCAGTCTATTGTCATTCACATACATTTCATATGGGATATTATTAGTATTTCCCATATCAGTGGTGTTTGTGTTGACAATATTCTTAAGTTGTACAGAGTCACACACCCCCTGCGAATTTGTAGGAGTATTCAGATCAGGATTAAGTGACGTTGGTACCTCAGAAATAGCAGATGTGATGGAGGAGTCAGAATGCTGTGGAGAGGATGCAGCTGTAGACAGATTAGCCATGAAGATGGTTTGAGCTGTAGGTTCGTCATCTACGTCTGAGTCAAATGCATCACATTCTTCAACTTGAAAGATATTCGGATCATTTAGAGCCATGTCCTGAACAGGCTAATCATCCACATCAGCATCAAACGTGTTCCCGTCATTATCAGCCAGAAAGAGCAGAGCTTCTTCATCCAATACAATCTCATTCTCTTGCACCTGCATTAGCAACATCTTGTCCTTGAAGTACTCAGAGTTATATGGCCCAACCCTCCGCAGTTATAACACTTAGGCTGCTTAGCTTGTACTTGAAGAGCATTCCCAACTCTGTACTGCCCATTTTCTCTACCAGCATTTCTTTGATTGAGGTTTTGTCTTCCCAGCACATTCTGCACCACCACCCTACCATCTTCTATGACTGCCTGATTACGTGGGTTAGACGAAGTCCTAAGTTGGTTATTACTTGATGGAAGTGCAGCCCTGAACTGTTGGACCAGTAAGGAAACTTGGTTGGAGAGATTATCAATCATCATGTTAGTGTGAGAATACCCAGAATCCAGTTGTGTGTTCAAAGCAGATGGTGAGGGAGTTGATGATTGACCATTTGTTGGCGTAGACCTGGAAGACGGTTGTAATGGTTGAGATTGATCATTTGAGGTTTGGGTAAGTTGTTGAACATTATAGACAAAGGCAAGAGATTCATTTGATGTTGAAGGATTGAGCTTTTCTCGCATTAACCGATCATAAGCAGCATGTTTCTCATGTTGTTGGAGATATGCATAGAGTTGTTCATGATTTGTATGCCTGAGACCTTTGTTGAGTTTAACAGCTGTAACAAACCTATCCCATTCTGGTGCCATGTTATTCACGAATTTAGAATTAAGCTGAATATTGGGCATTGTCATCTTGATGGCTCTCATATCATTGACCAGCTTGTGAAATCTTACGTAATAGTCAGTGATGCTTTCACCTGGGTTCATTTTGAAATGCTCAAATTCATCGTATAGCTGAGACTCCCGATCTTCTTTGGTTAACTCAGACCCCGCAAGAAGCATTTTCACATTATCCCAGACAGCCTTGGCTTCAGTATTGTAGTTGATAAGTTTGTAGACATCTTTAGGAAGCCCTTGAATGACAATGTTCGATGCTCTGATGTCGGCATCATAGCGTTTCTTTTCTTCATCCGACAGCTCATTGTAAGTGCGAGGTCTATCTGGACCAACTACAGCTAGTTGTTGATTAGTCGCTACGACCGTGTCTCTAGTAGTACCCATTTGAAAGGGTCTCTCATCGATGGATTTCAAAATGTTTACTCCATTTTCCTTACCCAAACAATAGAGACGAATCCTTTGTGCCCATGATTCATAATCAGTTATGTCCAACATTGGAGGTCGGGTGTCGGACCCAGCAGCTTGAATGTCATCAGAGGATGTCGACATCACAAAATCTTCAAACGGACAAAAGAAACCGGATGATATTTTCAGCAGATTAAGCTAAGAGAGAGATACCAGATGAATGACAGTTTGCATCAAGTGTTGAGTTGTGACAAGTCAAGTTGCAATCTATCCAATTGAGATTAGTCAAGTCGTAAGGATTAACTTACAACGTCAGATCACAATTAGACTAATTGAAACGACGAAAGTTACAACAATTCACGAATTGCAAAAAATGATTGTCCTATCACATGAATCTCATCACTTAGTAAATTGCTAAACAATAAGAGAAAGTCGCAACAGAAACTACCAAACCGCAGAGTAGGAGATACTCGCAATAAAGTGCACAAGTCGCAGGGAGAGTTAACCGCAATTTGACCAAACCGCAGGAATATTAAATCACAGGATAGTTAACCACAATGAAAGATGACCGCAAGTCACTAACCGCAAAACGTAGCAAACCGCAGAATAAGCAAACTGCAGAATAATCAAACCGCAAGTGAGGCTAACCACAAAGAACTAATCGCAAACCACTTAACCGTAGAAAGCTAACCACAATGAACTAACCGCAGACCACTTAACCGCAGGAGCTAATCGCAGAGACAAAAGTCCAAAACTGTCACTTTCCTTGCGATTTGTTTGTATTCCCAAAATAGTAATTGCAGACAAACTAACCACAGAGATCAGAAACTAAACGCAGATAAGCAATGCAACAGTAGAACTAACCGCAACTATGAAATACGCCCTAAACCTAATCCAAACTTCAAATAGATTAAAGATATGGTACAACCAACTGAAACACAATGTTATACTAACACCAAGGATCATAAAAGTACATCTCTAACATGTCTAATAACACTAGAAAGATCAAACCAAGATGTTTTTCAAGAAAGTAACTTCAAACTCACAAAAACTACACAAAACCACATCAAATCCGATTCTACAAGGCCCTAAGATGAAACCTTGGCTCTTGATACCAATTGTAGAATACTAATCATGTAGGAAACATAATATCCTTGTGGTTATATGAGGCGTTGAGATTGAGAGTAAGAAAGAAAGAGTGGAACCTTGAGAGAAAAATGAAAAGTATTAGATTAGAATGAATGAAGGTCCAACCCTCTCCACATGTGGAGAGGGGTATTTATACTAAACTACAAACGCCCACACCCGGGCTGTGGATCAGGCATACAGTGGGTAAAGACCCGTCCTTCTTCCACGGCGTTACTTAAACTAATACTAACTAACTAATAAATAAACTAACTACGAGCTAACTTAATGCTATTACAATATTTAGGTGACCGAGACTTTTACAGGAATATTTGTATTCCTAACAGTAACAAGAAAAGAATGAAATATGAAACTTCAAAATAAAAGAATCTTAACCTTATAAGAAGTACTACTGTCTCTATCCTAAAATATAAGTTAATTTTTTATTTTTCAAAGTATTTTTTTTCGACTTTAACCTTAATTATTTTTTTTCGTGTTATATAATACCTGATAAAAAGTATACTAATAAAAAATGCATTTACAACACAAACTCAATTATATATTCTGCATCAAGTATTATAACACGAAAAAAATAATTAAGGTTAAAGTTGAAATAAAAACGTTTTGAAAAAGTTAAAATGGAGTTACATTTTAAGACGAAAGGATATAATCTAAATGCTAGTTTTAGTTCTTTTATGAGCGGGGAAGCCCGTGCGATGCTGCGGGTGTGAACAATGGGCGTAAGATTAAAAACGTGTACCAAATAACAACATAAATTATGATTGAGATTAATATTACAACATTTGGTATAAACATGATTAACATAAATACATAATCATCAATCTAATATGTTCAACAAATATACAGCAATGTTTCTTTGTCAAATTGTGACAATTAATAAACAATGTGTGTGGACAAATGGAAGACCATACAGGCCTGCAAAATGGTTTATGCCAAATTGTGAGTGTTGACTATTGGTCAAAATACATGACCTTTCGTTGACTTTTCCTAGTCAAACTAACATGTTTTTTGTGTTATATAGCATCATGGACACACACTTAATATCTGAAATGGCAACAGTACCATACCTAGCCACCTTTGTGTTAGACTTGTTTTCTTAGCAGCACGGACACACTTTATAGTTACTCTCTCGAGCATTTCACCACTTTCTTTTTCGGCTACAATATGTATCGCTTTGTTTCTCCGCTCAAGATCCTTGGAGCGACAGATTGGTCTTCCCTACAAATGAACAGCCTACTAACTTTCAAATACAGGATAAATAAAGGATTTACACGTTAAACTTCAATTTTAAATTTATAGCAATCTCATCAGGCCTATAATATTCCCACCGCCAATAACCTCAGTTCTTAATCTACCTTCATGCTAATCTAATTAAACACTAAATTCAGGCTTATAAAATCTAAAAGATAATCACATAAGCTCATTAGCACACAAATACCTCATATGATCAGAAAGTGACACGCATATATCGAATGTTGGGTTCTATAAATTGCAGAAGATATAAACAGAAACATAATTTTAAGATATATGTACATTACCTTCACCTTGGTATGTGTATAGTCGTTTTAAACTGGTTGGTGGCATTTTTGTGTGTGCAGATACTACTCCTCCAAAGAAGCAAATAACGGACTTTTTGTGTGAACGGACTAACATGCCAACTACCTGATCCTTAAACCTTATAGTCATTAAATTATGATCTACAACAATGAAATCATTTTGTTTAAAACTGCTTATCTATCTATCCATGTTTAAAACTGCTTATCTATCTATCCATGTTTAAACACTTGTGTATCCATCTATCTACCTTCAAGCAAATTTAGTACTCATAAGCAAGCCTAAAAATCGTTAAGACTTATCCACTATATCAAAACTCAACAACCTGAATCATAACTGATAAGCAATCCCAAATACGACTAAAGATCATATTATTGGCAAAAAATGAGAACTCACCAATATTGATAACGAAATCTTCATTCACCATTTCCAATAATCAACCTGAATACATAACCAAACACCACCAAATCACTCCAAACCAAAATCATAAGCAAATGAAATAATTTGCCCCGCCATGGCTGCTAACTAATTTGCCAGGCAAATTTAACCACAGAAGCATAAGCAAACCGTGGCACGTAAACGGTCATGTTATGCCTGCGTTAGTGTAAACACCACACCAAGACACAACTGCTCTTAGGCCTATAGCCGAGAAAACCTCCATAGTTGTGTCACATTCAACAACTTGCCAAGATAATGCCTTTCTCACAATTTAAGAAATTCCTATATATACCATATGCCAATGTGAGACAACCAAAGCTTCATGGCTGAGATTTTGGCAAAAAAAAAAAAAAAAAAAAAAAGAACTTACAGCATATGATACATAAATCATTCGCCAAATGGCCTACAGCCTCAGGTTGAATGTAACACCATAGCTACCATGACCAAACATGGTCCATGGATGCAACCACCAAACACAGTGGTTGCCACAAATGGTATTCAGCCACCATGGCTGCAAGCTTAATAGCTGCCTCGCCAAGATGCGAAGAATCACCATGCCTATTTGTCCCATAACCCTATCAGGTTTACAAAGTAAATAAGCTCATAAGCAGGAAAATTAAGAAATCCAAACATCTTCAAATAATGTCTTATAAATAACACATAAGGTGAACAAACCAACCCCATAAGCCCAAAAAGCTAACTTCATCAGCTTAATTACAGAAAAAAAAATTAATAAGAACCCCTAAAATTGATTAAAAAAAATCCGAAATTAGAAAAGCCCCTAAATTATACAAAAACCCTAATTTCAAGTTCCAATTTTTATATATGAACCTGTACACATTATATTACAACATAAAAACCAAGATTTTTTTTTCATACATGGTTGTTTTTTTTCATACCTTTGTATCCAAAAGTGTTATTACCAAGAAACACGTTCGGGAGGTCGCGGTTGATCGAAATAGATCATTGTTTTAGAGAGAGAAAGTAGAGAGAGAAAGGTGAAGAAAAGGTGGTTTATTAAAATGACAAAGGTTTGGTTACACACACTATTTTATCACACCCCTCATGGAGAGTCATGAGGGGTATTTATAGGCTCATTACAACATTACTTTGCCTACTTGACAATAGTAGTCCCTGTAGTATCTAATCTAGTCCATTTCACATATGTGACGTTATCTTTATAAAAAAGCGAAGCTAACAATCTCCCTCCAAGATATCGTCACACATGAATGGATACAATGAGACCTATAAACACATAAACATGTAAATTACAACAATAGTAAACTATGTTGATGTTGTTGAAGCGCAGAGTCTCTGTAGTCTAGATACTGAGGCAGACTTGAAGTTCTCTCTTCCGACGATCTCGGCGTATGATCTTTGACACTGACGGCAAAGGTCTTTGTAGCTCTGAACTTCAACTGTAATGGTCTAGTTAGGTTATTACTCCCTCCTAACTAGTGAGCCTTTATTCTTTTACTTCTGCTCCCTCCTGAACTAACAACTCTCTTCTCATCTCGCAGCGGATAAGGTAGATACTAATGAGTTTGCACCATGGTTGTCATTCTTGGAGCATCATAGCATAACTCACATAGTATTGCACAGAAGGTTGGTAATACGCTCCGATGTACACATCATTAGTACTTCTTCGGTTCTAGTGTAAGCACAATTCCCTCGAAAAACCAACGTACTAGAGATGAAACACTACTTCTTTTGGCATGTTCTTCTCCCTCCTGATGGTTGCGATGTATCGAAATCATCATACTATTATGTGTACATGCCAAAATTACCCGTACTTTACACTTCTGGTGCAATATAGATAGACCATGAAAGCATAATTTGTGAGAATATGCTGATAGGATATGACTCTCTGTATTCTACAATCTCTTCTCTTCAACCTTTAAGCGACCTCTTCAAATTCCAACCAGCTAGTAAATGACCACTGTATGGAGAGAACCCAATATAACCAATTTGAGAATGAAGTAAACATCTCATAGATATGTGACTTAATCTTGTACGAAGGTGTGACTAAGAACCTATACTGAGCACTACAATGTAACTCCTTTAAGCATAGGTAGTGCCATATACCCAAACCAACAAACAGTATATGAAATATCCACCTCTTGGAATCTCCACAACTTCATGTGACACTGAGTACTACAATGTAACTCCTTAAAGTGATAGCTATAACCCGTGAGTACTACAATGTAACTCCTTACATCGGGTATAACTAGATAATCCAAGTCTTAATCACTATCTCTACCAGTGTTTGCCCAAACAAGTATCTCCGAAAGTCATGCATCCATCCACCCCTAGACTTTGAGATAAATAAGTACACATGCCCGTGAAATGAACTTTAAACCCAAATAAGCAATATTGTACAAAAACTCCGTAGTCACAAAAATCTGATACTAGCCGTTGTCATTTGAATGTGATTCTTGATCAGGATCGTTTAAGCAAAACGTGGTGTGTTTTTGGTGAAGCTTGAAATTCTATTTCGGGTGATTCGTAGTGATTTCGTATTTTCCCTCCAAAAATAAAATTGGAAAATTTTCTCGCCCATAATATGGAAATCACTATGAAATGCAATTCTAAGGTTACCAGAGAAATTTGAGTATTAAAAATTTTTACGCAAAATTTTGTCGAAAAAATTTGAATTTTGGCCTAAAAATTTGAATTTCGGGCCAAAATTTTCAACCTTATACCAAAATTTAAATTTCGCGTAAAAATTGAACGTTTAATCTCCTGTAAAAAATAATTTTTACTCAAAATTTCCCGCCAAAAAACTTTTTTTTTTTTTTTTTTTTTTGCTAACTCGATAATGCGCCTAACTCGGTAACCTCAGAAAAATTTGGCAGAGTTTCGTCTAGATTAGTCCAAGAGAAATCCTTACTCGATAAATGATAAGGTTGGACCAGCCTAACTCGGCAATCATATGAAGCATACCCTAACTCGAAAAATATCACCCCAAACTCGGTATCAAACCTAACTCGGTATCAACCAAACTCGGTAAGATAGATCCTAACTCGGTAAGATTTTGACCAAACTCGATACAATATGTCCAAACTCGGTATAGTCACCAAACTCGATAACATATTGACCAAACTCGATAATCATTCCCAAACTCGGTAACTGTTCCCAAACTCGATAACTATTCCCAAACTCGGTAACAATTCCCAAACTCGATAACTATTCCCAAACTTGGTAATAATTCCCAAACTCGGTAACAATCTCCAAACTCGGTAACAAAATTTTTTCCAAACTCGAAAAAGTTTGTGAAACTCGGTAAGAATTTTCAAACTTGGTAAGAAAAATTTTCAAACTCGGTATGAAATTTCAAACTCGGTAAAAAAAAACTTTTCAAACTCGAAAAAAAAAAAATTATGAACAGTAACGAGATCCGAGACTTCACCCAAAAACACAATTTTTCACCCAAAAACACCACGATTCGCCCCCGGTTTGCTCTGATGCCACTTGTTATTACCAAGAAACACGTTCGGGAGGTCTCGGTTGATCGAAATAGATCATTGTTTTAGAGAGAGAAAGTAGAGAGAGAAAGGTGAAGAAAATGTGGTTTATTAAAATGACAAAGGTTTAGTTACACACACTATTTTCTCACACCCCTCATGGAGAGTCATGAGGGGTATTTATAGGCTCATTACAACATTACTTTGCCTACTTGACAATAGTAGTCCCTGTAGTATCTAATCTAGTCCATTTCACATGTGTGACGTTATCTTTATAAAAAAGCGAAGCTAACAAAAAGATAGATGATGTAATGAAGAAGATAAAGGTGAGGTATAGAACCTTCTGGTTTCAGATTTTGGTACCAAAATTAATACATAGAATTGGAAGTTTCTGGTATAGCTAAATGAATTAGTGGGTACATATCCATAAAAATAAGAGAGAAAGGGTGTGTGAAGGTACCATTACAGCTTCATTACGGGGATGAACAGTGGCCAAAACGGGGTAATTAGCTAATGAACAGTGCTTCGCACGGTGTTCCTACGGAACGGAGCAACGGTACACATTGTACTTCCAGCCAATAAATTTGTGAAACATATGTACCATGTATAGTAATTTTTGTACTCATTGAATGTGAGCCACAATTTGAACCTTAACACACCTGTAATACACTTTTGTAATACATGTGGTGTGAACGGGGCACTTTCCCCTTATTAGAATATATATATATATATATATATATATATATATATATATATATATATATATATATATATATATATATATATAATTTGTCAAAAAAGTAACATTTAGTACCTTTAAATAATATGAGTAAGCCGTAGATATTGCGTCAAAGGTTTGGCAATACAGAGACTAGTGTATTTTTGGACTAAATTGACTTTCCAAGGTTAACTTGGTGTGTAAATAAACTTCTCATTTTAAAATTTGACATTGAGTCTAGTATTTCAATCTTATAGTTTGTGATGAAACGATAATTTGGCACGCTCACAGCACCTCACACCACCATCCGGGCCATGTTGACATCCAATAAGTTTCCAGTGAAAGTGGAGCAAATATAGCTAGAACGGTTCAAAACCTTATCACTCAAGAAAAGGAACCACCAACCAATTAGACACGATTGAGACCTATATTTAATAAGCATATAAGCAAAGAAGATTAAATCAAAAAAATTCCAACAATTAGCTTTTTTGAGGCCAAAACAAAGTATCATTTAGAATATGTTTACTAAAAATCACTCGAGAGTCACAAATTTAGATGCATTTGAAATACACCAAAAATGGATACTTAAACATGAACTCAAAGTGTCATGAATCAGTTAACCTCATCACCTTCACTACCATCATCAGACCATAGTTCCTCCGAATCTCCACTTCAATCTGAATCACTATCAGACCAACCACTAATCTCCATCGAATCACTATCAGCTACCTTCAAGTTCGGTGGAAAAATGTAACCTTCAGCTTTTAAGCAATAGAAAACCTGCCAACGCAAAGAGTAAGAGAACAGTGCGAGTATGACTTAACTATGATCAGGGCCAAATGAAAATATAACATGTCATCAGACGTGTTAAGAACAAAAGAGGCATGCTCAAGAGAAAGAAACAATTACATTCATAACATATCGATGAATTCTAAGAATTTAATCGAGGAACCTACAACAAAGTTGTGGTAAAAGAAAACACACACTTGTGTTTGTTACAGCAAACAGTTACAATTTGCCAACAGTTACCTTAGCTTTTATAAACAAGGGAAAACCTACCAACAAAAACATGAAAGTAAAAGTGTGTACGTGTTTGTGACAAATAATCTTGAGGTTTCTTCAACACTAATATTTAATGATCCTCACGATTGTTTGAGTTTGTGCTGTCCAGTTATATCGACTATTAAGAATTTTGATTGTTTTGGTTTAGTGATTCTGATTATTTAGGCTCAAATGATCTAATATTAATAACCATTTCACGAAATTTGAAAGAAAACTTTATCTAACTTAATTCTTAGAGTCAGGGTAAACAACCCCAAAAAATAGATGCAAACAGAGTTAATTGCATATCTTTAAGTTTGACCAAGTAAGTAAGTTTAACAAAATGTAATCAGTCTAGTACTAACAACGCTAATGACCAAGTAAGTAAAATTAACATCAAGAAATCACGCACTTCTGTTGGTGACAAGATATGCTCCGATGGGTTCATAGTTTCTTCTAAATGTACACGTGTATGGTTTGATAATCTTCACAATCATTGCAGTATGTGTTGTAAGTTCAAAGGGGCACATGGATGTGTGATTAAACTAGTAATTGCTACTTTGAAGGTGCACAATCTTTAGAGTTTATTTAGGTAGCGTGATTACTACTCGGGTTAAAATAATCAGATAAGAATTGATCATATATAAAGGTTATTTATATGTGTATCCCTTGCTTGAAATAGCTGATAATCCAAGAATACATCATCAAGTACCAATAATCACTTTTGGAACGTATATGCACCGCCTTAGTACAAATACGTGACTTTGATCAACTATATAATAAAAAGGCTTCTATAGAATAACAGTAAGTACTACTAAAGCAAACGATCAATAAGCTATACACAAAGATACAAATTGCTAAAATATAAACAAGGAATCTTACCGTAAAACTAAAAGACCCAATGGTAAGGTCCTTGACATGACTAAGGCTTTGTATAAGTCCTTTGAGCATATCTTCTTCCGCTTCTTTTCTTGTTATGTTATCATAATACCCCCTCTTCTTATAATTTAAGTTAGTTTTGACTAGCGAAGACACGTTTAGCAAAATAACCTTCCATAAAATCAAACACTTTCGGAACGTAAGTGACATTATATAAGGAGCATTGATTTCAATAATATTATCATTCCGGCAATAAAAGCCTTCTTCACGATACTCGTACTATTGGTCGTATCCAGACAACATCACGTTTTTAACACTTTTTGAAGTAACATCAAGCCGCTTAAAACCATAGCATTTTTTCAACTCCAAAATTTCCAACACCGGACATCCTGTTATGTTGGGAATTATACTAACAGTTACCGCGGCTAGTGAAGACATTACAACTGCTGAAGAATGTACTTGCAGTGGAAACTCATTACCACTGCAAGAACATATTACCACTGCTGTTTAGATAACTGTTAGGAAACGTGTTTAGATAAATATAGAATAGATCTTGTGTATATCTTATTCTATTAGAGTTATACTTATCTTGTAGAAGGGGACTCCTTGTGCTATAAAAGGAGATCCTAGGTTAAAGGTTAGATATATGTTTTCTAGAGCTTCAAGGTGTAACCCTAGTGATACTAAGATCACTCGTATTATTATCATTAATAATATTGGAGCTAACCGTTTGTTACATATATTGTTCTCATTCATCAACAACTATTTTCATTCACAATCAAACTTCTAAGTGTTACTATGTAGATTCCGCATACTTAGTGATATAACTCAAAGTATCATACTAACACTAGTTCAAGGTGTTTAGATCCATCAAGTGGTATCAGAGCCAGGTTTTGATACTTTGATTTAGAAGACTCTAGTTCACTCAGAAGAATCAATGGAGACAGAAACCATTCAATCCAACATTGCTGCTAAGCTTCCAAAGCTTAAGTTGAATGACTTTGAGATGTGGAGGCTTATGATCGAACAATTTTTCATGGTGCAAGATTATACACTCTAGGAGATCATTATGCTTGGTAATTCCTTCAAACCAAGTTCTACCTCAGAGATGGTTGGTGGCAAGGAAGTAATAGAGGTTAACACTGGACCTGTTACAAATGATGAAAGACTTCAGATGAAGAATGATCTGAAGGCCAGAGGTTTGTTGCTGATGACACTTCCCAGAGATCAAGTTCTAGCATTCAGCAAGTACAAGACTGCAAAGACTCTTTTTGAGGAGATCTGAAATGTTTTTGGTGGTAATGATTCCACCAAGAAGACTCAGAAGACCCTGCTGAAACAGACTTATGAAAACTTTGGTTCATCAAGTAATGAATCTATTGATAGCATCTTCACAAGGCTACAAAAGATTGTTACTCAACTCACTGTTTTTGGAATTGAGGTGGAAAGGGAAGACCTCAATCTAAAGTTCTTAAGAAGTTTACCCTATGAGTTTGGAACCAATGTTGCTGTATGGGAAGATATGCAGATTTGGAGACCATGAAACTTAATGATTTGTACAATAACTTCAAGGTGATGATGACAGTGCTAACATTGTTGTTTCCACTGGTAGTGGAGGTGTTTCCACTAGTAGTTCAAAAAGGCAGATTGCAGGACTTAGTGATTCTACCTTTTATGCCTTTATATCAAGTCAAGTGGGTAGTTCAATTCTCAATCATGAGGATTTGGATCAAATTGATGAGGATGATATGGAGGAGATGGACATTAAATGGCAGGTGGCATTACTAAGCTTAAGAACAAAGAAGTTTTGGAAGAAGACTGGAAGAAAGATTAACATAAATGGTAATGAGACAGTAGGTTTTGACAAAAAGAAGGTGGAGTGCTATAATTATCATAAGAAGGGGCACTTTGCCAGGGAGTGCAGGAAACCAAGGAAACCTGACAACAGGTCAACTTGGTATAAGCAGGACAAGAAGAAAGAACCTACTACTGATGAGCCAAAGGGGCTATTGGCTATTGATGGAGTGAGCTTTGATTGGAGCTTTATGGCTGAGGATGAAGAAGATGTTAGAGTCTGCAATGGTTGCCACTGAGCTTGCACTAATGGCTTTTTCTGACTCTGAGGTACAAATTAATAATGCTTGCTCTAAAACTTGTAAGGCCTTAAAAGAGTACGAGAAAATTAAAGCACAATATGATGAACAATTGCTAGAGTTAAATCATACTAATTATAACTTAGCAAATCATAAAAGAGGCCTAGGTGTTTTGGAAACTCAATTAGAGCATTATAGGGCAAATGAATCTAAGTTCAATGATGATATTGCAGTGTTAAAAAGAGACTTAGATTATCAGGTTGCTATAAACAAGGTTCTTAGGGAAGAACTAGAAAAGGTTAAAAGGGCTAGTGAGAATATAAAGATAACTTGTAATACACTGGATCACCAATTCAAGTGTATTGACAAAATTTGGGAAGCCCAAGTTGTGAACAAACCAAAGTCAGGAGTTTGATACAAATCAGTTCCACCACCTCTAAGAGGTGTTCCATCACCTCCTGGCATTGAATTAGCTCACACAGGATTAGAAGAATTCCAGGAACCACCTATGACCTATGGACCAAAATTTATTAAAGAATCTGTTATTGAGAAGGTTCATGTTCAGGTTGATACATTTGATAGTGCTAGTGACTCATCTCTTAAAGATGAAAGTTTGAATGTTGAGTCTAAACCTAGTGTTCCTGAGAATGTAAAAGTGGAGGTTAAAAGGAGTATTCCTGATGTTGTCAAAGAGAAGCCTAGGTCACAACCTAATTTCACTATGCCCACTACTAGATATGCAGAGATGTACAGAAGTAGGTCAACAACTCCTAGGGGAAATATGAGGAGTTGGAATCATGTTAAATCTAGGCAATTTGGTAGTGACTTTGTGTTCAACAACAAACCCTGTCATATATGTGGTAGCTTTGACCATCTGTCTTATAGTTGTACCTATCACTTGGGTAGAAGAGAAGTGTTTGGGAATACTAGGGTGAATGGTCACAATGCTAATAACTTAACTCACCCAAATCCACTTAGCAAGATGATTCCCAGGTCTGTTTTGCTTAACTCTGGCATTAAACCAATTTCCACTACTAGACCAGCAGTTTCCACTGCCAGAAATAAAAACAGAGTTTACCCTAAGCCCCCTGTTGCTACTTTTGTTAAATCTACTCAAACAGGGAAAAAGACCAATTTTGAAAAGAAAGTTTACAATAATCACAAGTGGATACCCAAAATTTCAAAATCAGCAGTTTCCACTACTAAGCCAGCAGTTACCACTGCAAGGCTAAAGGTTTCCACTGGTGGGTCTGTGAACAACAAAAGGGTGAATACGGGAAATGCTGTTAAGGCCTCAGCACATTGGGAATGGAAACCAAAAGGAACCATCACCTCAAACAATCCCAATGGTGTATCAATGACCTTTGATATATACAATTGTATTGATACACGAGGCAGATCCAAGTCATTTGTGGCTTGGGTCCCCAAAAGGAATTAATTCCTTTATTTTGTGTGCAGGAACATTCAAAAACTACAAATGATCAAGGATACTCAGACAGTGGATGTTCCAAGCACATGATTGGCAATAAGTCCTATCTTTTAGACTTTTAACCTTATGATGGGCAATTTGTCAGCTTTGGAGGAGGAATTGGTGGCAGAGTTTCTGGCAAAGGAACAATCAAGGCTGGAAACATAGACTTTGAGAATGTACACTATGTGAAAGAACTCAAGTACAACCTTTTTAGTGTGTCACAGATGTGTGACAAGAAGCATAGAGTTCTATTCACAGAAGATGAATGCTATATCTTATTTAAGGATTATAAGCTCCCTGATGAAAGTGAAATTTTGCTTACAATCCCTAGAAAAGGAAATCTATATAGCATTGACATGAAGAACATAGTGGCTAATAATGATGTTACTTGCTTGCTTGCAAAAGCCACTTTAGATGAATCCATGCTTTGGCACAAAAGACTTGGTCATGTTAACTTCAAGACCATAAACAAGATTGTGAAAGATGGACTTGTCAGAGGTCTACCAGAGAAAAGATTTGAAAATGACCAAACTTGTGTTGCCTGTCTCAAAGGAAAGCAACACAGAGCTTCATGCAAGATCAAAGCATTCAATTCTATTGATCATCCACTTTTCATGCTGCATATGGACTTGTTTGGTCCTACATCTGTGAGCAGCATCAATTTGAAGAAGTATTGTCTTGTTGTGACTGATGCTTTTAGTAGATTCACATGGGTTTTCTTTTTAAGAACTAAGGATGAAACCACATGCATCCTTAAGACATTCATTACTGAAGTTGAAAATCAAGTTGAAAAGAAGATCAAGATCATCAGGTGTGACAATGGGACAGAGTTCAAGAATAAAGTTATGGATGATTTTTGCAGAGACAAAGGTATTAAGAGAGAATTTAGTATTGCAAGAACTCCTCAACAAAATGGAGTTGCTGAAAGAAGAAACAGAACACTAATTGAGGCTGCTAGAACTATGTTAGCTAATTCAAAGCTTCCAGTGACTTTTTGGGCTGAAGCAGTTAACACTGCTTGTTACATACAGAACAGGGTTTTAGTGGTCAAAACAAAGAACAAGACACCTTATGAGTTATTCAGAGGAAGACCTCCTACTTTGGAGTTTATGAGGCCATTTGGGTGTCATGTGACTATTCTCAATACCATTGATCATCTGGGTAAATTTGAAGAAAAGTCTGATGAAGGCTTCTTTGTTGGATATTCCATGGTTAGCAAGGCTTTTAGAGTCTATAACTTAAGAACAAAGAAGATTGAAGAGAATTTGCATGTTGAGTTTCTTGAAAATAAAGCTAACATGGCAGGTTCAGGACCAGATTGGCTATTTGATCTTGAAACATTATCCAATACAATGAATTATGTACCTCTTACTTCAAGCACAGGAGACAAAGATCTTGAAGATTCGGAAGAATTCATTGATGAAGATGAAGCTTGCAAAGATGATGAAGATCAAATTGTTATGCCACTTTGGGACTTTGTTGATAATTCTGAAAAGAAAGGTGATGCAGATGGTGTGAATTTTGATGTATTGAATAAAGAAATTCCTGCTAGCAGTGGTAACTCAATTCCCACTGCTACACCAGAAGTTTCCACTGACAGCCCAAATGTGGAACATACATCTCAGGAATCACCAAGTGATGATGTAGAGATCTCAAACATGCCTACATCATATGATATTCCTAGCACATCACAGACTTCAATTCACAAAGTGCATCCACTTGATAATGTTATTGGTGAACTTCAATCAGGTGTGAAGACTAGAAGACAGACAAAGAAAGATGATATTCATGGGTTCATTAGTGAAGTTTATGAGTCCAAGAAACATAAGAGGAAGAATGAGTGTTTGTTTTTCTGTTTTCTCTCACAAGTGGAGCCTAAGAATGTTTATATGGCTCTAGAAGAATCTAGTTGGGTTGAAGCAATGCAAGAGGAGTTGTTGCAATTTAAACTTCAAAAGGTTTGGGTTCTTTGTGACTTGCCTGATGGTATGAAGGTCATTGGTACTAAATGGGTTTTCAGAAACAAGAAGGATGAAAGAGGTATAGTAATCAGGAACAAAGCTAGATTGGTTGCTCAAAGATACACTCAAGAGGAGGGTATTGACTATGAGGAAGTTTTTGATCCTGTTGCAAGGATTGAGGCTATTAGATTTTTTCTAGCCAATGCATCATTTATGGCCTTTACTGTCTATCAAATGGATGTTAAGAGTGCCTTTCTGTATGGTACTATTGATGAGGAGGTATATGTCTCTCAACCTCCAGGCTTTGAAGATCCTCAACACCCAAATAAAGTGTATAAAGTGGTTAAGGCTCTTTATGGCTTACATCAGGCTCCAAGGAAGTGGTATGAAACCTTAGCTACTTATTTGTTGAATAATGGGTTTCATAGAGGCAAGATTGATCAAACAGTGTTCATCAAGAAAGACAAGGGTGATATTCTACTTGTTCAAGTATATGTTGATGATATTATCTTTGGGTCTACTAGACAAGAGATGTGCAAAGAGTTTGAAAAGCTGATGAAAGATGAATTTCAAATGAGTTCTATGGGAGAACTTACATTCTTTTTGGGGCTGCAAGTACAACAAAGTAAAGAAGGCATTTTTATCAGTCAAGACAAATATGTAGCTGAGATTATTAGGAAGTTCAAGTTTACTGATGCAAAACCTTTAAATACCCCTGCTGACAAGACCACTCATCTATTGTTGAAGAATGCTAGTGGTGCTAATGTTGATGTGCACACTTACAGGTCTATGATTGGTTCTTTGATGTATCTTACTTCATCAAGGCCAGACATTATGTTTGCTATATGTGCTTGTGCAAGATTTCAAGTGACTCCAAAGACATCACATATGACAGCAGTGGAAAAGATTTTTAGGTATTTGAAGACATATCCTAATTTAGGATTATGGTATCCAAGAGAATCCCCTATGGAATTGGTCACATACTCAGATAGTGACTATGCTGGTGCAAGTTTGGATAGAAGGTCAACCACAGGTGGATGTCAATTTCTTGGATGTAAATTGGTGTCATGGCAGTGCAAGAAGCAAACTATGGTTGCTACTTCAACCACTGAAGCAGAATATGTAGCAGCTGCTAGTTGTTGTGCTCAGATCTTATGGCTTCAGAATCAATTATTGGATTATGGGTACAATTTCATGAACACCATTATCTATATAGACAATAGTAGTACCATATGCATTATTAAAAATCCTGCGCAACACACTAAAACTAAACATATTGAAATTAGACATCATTTTATTAGAGATTGTTTTGAGAAGAAGCTTATTAATGTTGTCAAAATCTATACTGATGACAATTATGCTGATTTATTAACAAAAGGGCTTGATGTGGGTAGGTTTGAATACTTGGTAACAGGTATTGGAATGCTAAATCCATAAATCTTTGATGTCTAATAATTTTCAGTGTTGCAGGATAGTTTTTAGGTACTAGTATTGTTTGTATATGTGTGTATGGTTTTCTACTAACAGTGGAAAGATTGGTGATAAAAGCAAAAAGAAAAAGTACTTTTATTGATATTGAAGAAAGTACATCACAACCATTCAGATACTAATATCACCAGAAAACATCATAAAACAAATCCAACAACCTAACATTTAATGAAGAATATTTACTCTTACCTGTTTTGGTAGGTTGGAGGAGTAAATTTAGTTATTATCGGGTTGACTTTTGGAAGATATTTTTGTAAATAGTAACTTGGTTAAAAAGTTACTTTGAGTTAAATCTTTATGGGTTAAGTTGAGTGTTACTTTATTCTGCAGCATACAACCCATAAAATTGGAGTCATTGGAGTTATAAGGTGTGTATCATCGACACACAGTAAATGGTTATTGATTCACCATGTCTAATCCACATAAGAATCAACTAGTCCAGAGCAAACGGCTCCTGGTAAAGACTTATCAAATCCGTTTATGGTTGATAGTTTACCAAAAAATATAGGGTTATCAACTCACCATACTCCAAGTGATCAAGAGTTGGCTAGTCCATAGCAAACGGCTCATGGTAAAGACTTATCAAATCCGTTGATAGCTGGTAGTTTGCTAAAAACTATGATAAGAGCAGCTAATTTTCATGTTTTACTTATCACTGCTCTTTGATATGTTGTGAAAATTTTACCACTGCTAGTTCATTAGTTACCACTGCAAGAGTACTTTTTCCACTGATGAACTAGCCGTTACAACTGTTGTGTCAGTAATCTATTTTTTTTACTAGCCGTTGTAAATATAATCGTCTTTCCTTATTAATAGGGTAAATCTTTTGTGAATTATCTTCTTACCTATTATAATTTATTCTTTTCCAAAGATAATCCTTTCTAAAGATAATTCACATTACGCACCTCCTCAAACCATATTAGTATAAATTGATCATCATACGGCTTGATTTTTATCTTGATTACTAACACTTTTATTCTCGTTTCACAAATATCATGGCGATTCTAAAATTTGTCGAGGAGTACAACCAAGTGGCCTATCTACAAAAGTTAAACGAGAAGAGTGGCCCTGTTTTTCATCAGATTGTGGATTTTCTAAATACAACTCATATAAGGTATGCCTTAACTATTAATCCCACAATCTATGTCTCTCATATCAAACAGTTTTGGAACACTGTGGAGTCCATCACTCTTAAACAGGGAGACACACATGAATCTGTGGAAGCTCTAAGAGCCACAGTGGATGGGGTAACCATTGATGTTACCGAGTCATCCTTGAGAAGAATTCTCCAATTGGATGATCTCAATGGTATCATCACATTACCCAATTCAGAAATTTTCACTAATATTGCTTCCATGGGGTATGATACATCTGAACAAAAAGTAACTTTTAGAAAAGGATGTTTTTGTCCCCATTGGAGATTTTTCATTCACACTCTTTTACATTGCCTAAGTCCTAAGAAAACATCTTATGAACAATTTGCATCAACCATGGCTTATCCTTTGGTTTGTTTGGCTACTGATAGGACTTTCAATTTTTCAAAGTTTCTTTTCAATAATATGAAAGGCAATGTAAAGAGTTCATATAAATTTTTGATGTATCCAAGGTTTGTGTAAGCAGTGTTAAATGAATTTCAACTGCAACCTCACAATAGGATTATGAACCTTCCTGTCTTAAGCCAAAAGTTTTTCAAAACATGAGTAAGGCTTTAGAACTTTGGAATGGGGAGGTTCATCCACTTTTTCCTCAAATGCTTGCTAAAATTTCACAAGTACAGGGTGAAGATGCAACCATCCCAGTTGTATCCGATAACACACCCAATATTGTTGTTCCACCAATTCACCATACCCCGACAGTAACTCACACTTATGAGAGAAGGCATAGACAGCCAACTTCTCTCATCTCAACATTGCATGTTGCTGAACTTTTTGGTTTAGGGACAAGCAGTGGTGGTTCAAGGCTTAATCCTAGTCCAACTAGGGAAGAGCCTGAATCAATGCCCCATGATTCACCTCTCCTAACAGGTAACACAGTTGGAAGTGTTGAGGGCAGTGTGCAGCTACCTAAATTGATGGACATTTGTACAAAATTAGTCAAGCAGGTTCAAGCTCTGGAGAAAGATCTGGCACAGACCAAAGTACAACATGACACAGAGCTGAATCAAATGAAGGCAGAGATTCAAAGGTTACAGAATGAAGTTGAGAATCTGTAGAAGAAAAGATCTGCTAAAGTTGTGTTCTCTTCATCATCTTCTCCTCAGGATGAGTTTTCTGCAGGTTCTAGTAAAGATTTGGGAGATTCTTCCAAACAGGGGAGGAAATCAGATGCAGAGTTTAAGGGGAGGAAGTTAGACTTTGGGGAAGATTATGATATGGATGCTGATGCAAATTTTAACTTTGATGATACAGTTGGAACTGCTCAACCAATTCCCACTGATGCAGAAGAAGTTCCCACTGATCAAAATATTTCCACTGCAGGTGAAAACATTCCCACTGATAGTCAAAATGTTACCACTGCAGAGGAAGAAGCTGCCAGAATAAGAACAGTCAAAAGAAAAGCTATTGTGACTGGTTCAGAACAAGAGCAAACAACAAAGTTGTCTAAGAAAGAACAAGCTCAGATAAATTTTGATGCAAGACTGGCAGAGCAATTAGAAGCAACTGAGACTGAAAAGAAGAGAAAGCTAGAGGAAGATGAAGTTTCTAGTTTTATGGAAGCAAAGAGGTTGGACAAACTTGAAGCAGTAATGGCAGAACCACTTTCAGTTGTTCCACCAACTGTCATACATGAGAAACCTCCAATGTTCACTTATGTGCCTACAGAGGAAGAGATTGACTACATGATTAATAATGATCCTATTATCAGAAAGAAGGCTATTGAACTTGTTGCAAATACAACCTTGAATGAAGAAAAAAGGTCTGCTCAACTAAAAGATTTCATTCAAATGAAGAATCAGCAGGCTCTTGATGATATCATTGGAGATGCAAGAAAAGGTCAAAAGAAGCCAAGGAAACTTACAAAGGCACCGATCATTGCTGAGATGAAGACTTTTTGCTGTCATGTTGGCAATATGAAGATGGCTCAGTTCAAAGGAATGTCACATGATCAAATTGAAGGTATCTACTACAGGATTAAAAGACAAGATAGTAATTTCATTCCTATGGATCAAGAACCTGTAGTGATGAAGACAAAAAGGTCAGGAGTAAGTCTTGGATCAAAAGATGCAAAGAAATTGAAGACTCAGGAGTCATCTCAGCTGAAGAGGGTCCTAGCAAGTTGACAGAAGAACAAGTTTCAAATATGATGTTCATAGAGATTGATGTGCTTAATATTGAACCATTACAAACAAAATATCCAGTAGTTGGTTGGGAGATCTATTCTGATGATTTTGGAGTTGCTTGGAAGATTATCAGAACTGGAAGTGTCACAAGTATTTGCAGAGATTTTGAAGACATTGTTAGATCTTGTGATAGAGAAGACTTGGATACTTTGTGGAGAATTGTTCAAGATCAGTTCAAGAAGGATGAACTTGTTGATGTCAAGGCTAAGGAGTTATGGGTTCACTTCAGAAGATTATATGAACCTGACTCAAGTGACAGATATTGGAGATTTGAAGCTCACAACATGAATACTTTGTGGAAGTTTTATGATTCAAGTGTTGTACATCATCTTTCTACTCAAGATGGAGTTGATGTGTTTATGCTTGCAGAGAAAGAATATCCATTGAGAGCTGGAGTATTAACTGTGATGATGTCAGTGAAGCTTAGGTGTTGGGAAAGAAGTGAATTCATAGAAGATTTGCTGCAAAGAATTTATGATCAAAGTGTGAGAGCTGATAAAGAGTTAAGAAGAAGAAGATAAGTGTTTGGAAGAATTCCCATATCCTCATGTTTGCTGATTACTTGAAGAAACTTATTGATTTGTTTATTAATCATAAGTTTAGGGGAGGATTGTTGGGAATTATACTAACAGTTACTACGGCTAGTGAAGACATTACAACTGCTGAAGAATGTACTTGCAGTGGAAACTCATTACCACTGCAAGAACATATATTACCACTGCTGTTTAGATAACTGTTAGGAAACGTGTTTAGATAAATATAGAATAGATCTTGTGTATATCTTATTCTACTAGAGCTATACTTATCTTGTAGAAGAGGACTCCTTGTGCTATAAAAGGAGATCCTAGGTTAAAGTTTAGATATATGTTTTCTAGAGCTTCAAGGTGTAACCCTAGTGATACTAAGATCACTCGTATTATTATCATTAATAATATTGGAGCTAACCATTTGTTACATATATTGTTCTCATTCATAAACAACTGTTTTCATTCACAATCAAACTTCTAAGTGTTACTAAGTAGATTCCGCATACTTAGTGATATAACTCAAAGTATCATACTAACACAAGTTCAAGGTGTTTAGATCCATCATGTTAATATACTTTGAACCAAACCCTCATCTAATTTCATGCGCGAAATACACAAACTCCTAAGGTTTTTCCAACTAATAGCACAAGTCGTATTAACTAAAACCCCCGACAATTTGAGTTTAGTAAAACAAGAAACAGTAAAAAAGGACTCGTCTAACTCCAACGCAAACAATTTTGGATCATTTACATGCCTTAATTTCAAAGCAAGGTCTTGAACGTTACGACTAACAGCATAACGAATGTATTCACTGATCTGGGGTTTATAGATTTCAATGAAATTAGTTTTCAGTTGGAATTTGTTAAGGTTCAAATGGGTATCACATTGAGTTAGAGTTTGGTCAATGAATGATAAGAGATCAACTTTTGTGTCAAACAAGTACAAGTAATCATGTGTGAATATGAGATTAGAAACTGAAGGCCAAAGATATTGCCATCGTTTAGAGAGTATACTTGTTCGAATCGCTTCTTTTGTGGAGTCTAAACGAGATATGATATCAACAAGTATTGAATCTGGTAACGAACATATTTTTCGACCTTCTTCAATATTTTCTTTCAATCTTTTTTTCTGGGGGTTCATGCTTGGGTGAATTTTTTAGGCTGCCTCTTCCACCGGTTCAAGTCTCCGTAGGTTAAATAGATAGAAATAAAGTTTTGCTTTTGATCCCTTCACTTTGTAGAATTTGGCATTTAGAACTATTTTATTTTTCTTCAATTTACTTTACATCATATTTTATTTTGAGGGATAAATTTTAGTCACTCGTTTTAAATTAAAAAATAAAAATAAAAATAAAGCGTACCTACTTAAAACAGTCACTATGATATGATGCTTTATAAATAGGTCTAAGAATCTTTGAAAAGGTTTATAGATTTGTAAATTGCGCAACCATTTTAATCATAGGTGGAATGAAAATGTATAAGATCTTTAAAAAGTCTAAAGCCTGCACTATTTTCTAATATATATATATTCTTTTTGAAAATGTTTGTTTGCTTTATAATATGAAAAGCATTATGAATACGTTTACACAAACTTTCTCCTTTTCCACAAAAACACTGTTTGAAAGCAAAAAGAAACCGACATAAGAAGAAATAAATTCCCGTTTAACTATTTCAGGAGACATTTGGTATCACAAATGACATTTGGTTCAACCACATTTTCCTCTCCATTTTTTCAGTTGCAGGACTTGTATACGCCGTATACACAATCTTGTGTATACGCCGTATACATCTGATCATCAGATAACTTCTTATTTGTTTGAGCTACATTGTCCATTGATCTTCGACCTCTTTTCCAGCAAATTTTATTTTTATTTTTTATTTTTTATTTTTTTAGTTTTGGGTAACCATGATTTTCGACCTTTTGGCCGACTAATCCAAGGGGTTTGAATCCACCGCTGAACAGCAAGTAACGCCCTCCTTTTTCAGGAGGTTGGCGTGTTAAGGTTGTTTGCACCATGAAGAAATTGAATTTAAGACCTCACACATTTTAGAGTGATAGTCACAAGCTTTCTCGAGCAAAATTTTCTCAATACTCTGGTTTACAACTTTCTTTTTTATGAACCGCTATAATTGTATTAACAACTATATTAAAGCTAATGATCAATAATACTCGTAGAAAAACAAGTTGTCATAAAAGATAATTAAGAAGATTATACGACAGATAACCCTTATAGCTTAGGGTTAAGTCTCTAAAGAAAGAGTATTGTAGTGTTTGAATTTAGGGAAAGCTCATGGCTGATTCAGTGATTTTGATAAGCTCTTTTTGTAGTTTAGTATGGGGGCTTAAGCTTATTTATTTGCTAAGCTTCTTTCTTTCTTTTTTGTCATTTTACCATCATAAGCTAATCAAAACACCTTAGCTTTTCATCCAAACACAACAAAAGTGTACAAGTTTTTTCATCATAAGTAATAAGTTGCTTATTTTAAGCCAAACAATAAGATTAGACAAACACCCCTTAAAACCTCTACACAATTACCACCAGTATTATTTATTTATTTATTTATTATTATTATTTTTTTGAGATTACAAAAAATCCCGAACTATGACCAAATTAACTGGTTGTGATTTGTACCAGAAAAAATGGTCACAATGGCAAGCATCCTAGTACCACCATGCGCCTCGACGTTCAACAAGTTATGAGCAAAAGTGGAGCGGATATAGTTCAAAGGATTAAAACAGAACGAGAAACCTGTAGATGATTATGGGAGTGGAATTTTGATAACCAAAAAATAATAATAATAATAACAATAATAAATAATAAATAATAATAATAATAATAATAATAATAATAATAATAATAATAATAATAATAATAATAATAATAATAATAATAATAATAATAATAATAATAATAAAAATGAAAATATAATACATCAAACAACTTTATCATCCAAAACGAGAACAATAGACGAGAGACATGATACCCAACATATTTGATACGCTTACGAACAACGAATCAAAACAAACATAATTCAGAACCTACCCAATCAAAGTCACTTTGGAATAACATATTTATAAGAATTCAAAAGACATTATAAGTGTGAAGAAAAGCAATAACTTAAAGTGCCATCAATGAGTTAACCTCTTCAGGACCATGATGAAGAAGATATTCCTCCAAATCACCATTTGCATTCAAATCGCTATCAGAGTACAATGGTACGTGATATAACATCTAGAACCTCACATTTGATGGAGGAGTGAAGCATCGAGCTTTCAAACGAGAGAAAACCTACCAAAAGAAAACAACAATGAAAATAGAACAATATCAAAACAGTGCAGTGTGTGTATGAAGTAACTATGATCAGGGCAAACCGAAAATATAGCTTCTGATGACACCCCTTAAGAACAACCACACATACACAAATTGACAAAAAAACCCAAGACGAAGAAACAAAAACATTCATACTGAAGAAACACCTACAACAAAGATTAACATTAAGAAATCACGCACTTCTGTTGGTGACAAGATATTCTCCGATGGGTTCATAGTTTCTTTTTTATGTACATGTATGGTTTAATTTGATAATCTTCACAACTGTTGAGGTGTGTGTTGCTAGTTAATTCAAAGGGGCACATGGATATGTGATTAAACTAATTATTGCTACTTCCAAAGGGCACAATCGCCAAAGTATGTTTAGGTAGCGTTATTACTACTCGGGTCAAAATAATCAGATGAAAATTGATCATATGCAAAGGTTACTTAATTGTGTATCCCTTGCTGGAAATATCTAAGAATCTAAGAATACATCATCAGTATACTTTTGGAACGTGCAATTATACTGACTATTATCAACTTTAATTGTTTTTCTTAAGTGATTTTGATGATTTAGGGTCAAACAATAGAATGAATAAGCATGTGATTCATTTTGAAAGAAAATTTTACCTACCTTAATTCTTAAAATCAGGATAATCAATTACAAAAAACAGAGCCATAAATGCATATCTTTTAGTTTGACCAAGTAAGCAAGTTTAACAAAAAGTATCAGTATAAGTACTAACAACTTTACGATGCTAATGATAAATTAATTGTACCGCATGACATGCATCACCAATTGTAAGCTCCTTGACATGGTGAAGGTTTCGTACAAACCTATAAAGGATATCTTCTTCCGATTCTTCAAGTGCTGTATTATAATGCTTAATCATCTTATAATCTAATTTAGCTTCAACTAAAGAAGACACATTTTGCAATAACAGCTTCCGCAAGAAGAAAGCTTTTTGGATTGTTAGTGACAAAATATAAGGAGCATTGATTTCAATAATGTGATCATGAAAACGACATCCGAGATCTTGGTATCCAGAGAACACTAACTTCTTAACACTCTTGGAAATAATATTGAGCCGCCTATAACCATTGCAATATTCCAACTTCAATATCTCCAAAAGGGGACTTCCGAATAATATATTTTGAATCAAATCTTCATCTAATGTCCCACCAAAAATAGACATACTCATAAGTTTCTTCCAGTCAATGGCACCAGTAGGATTAAGCATGCAACCTGACAATTCGAGATGAGTAAAACATGAACTGGTGAAAAATAATTCATCAGACAATACAAAGTAAGATGCCGGATTGTCCATATTCAGTAATGATAAATATAGCTTTTGAACATTACAATTCACAGCATAACGAATCCAGTTGCTGACTAGTAATAAACGCTCATTATCATAATGTGTATCAAGTTGGAATTTGTAGATATTCAATTCACCGCGTTGAGTAAGAATTTTGTCGACAGACAAAAGGAAAACGGAGGGCAACTCTTAACTGACATAATATGGATCCTTATCAGCATCGATTTGTTTGAAAATTAGAGTAGGAAGTTGAGTCCAAATATGTTTCCATCGTTTTGAGAGTATACTTGTTCTAATGGCCTCTTTTGTGGAAAGTAAACGAGACAGGATTTCGACAATTAACCAATCTTGTAAATCACTGATTCGATTTGTTGTGATTTTAGGTTGATTTCGACGGCCTTTTTCCTCAATTTCCATGGCGACAAAAAAGGGTTTAGTCGATTCTCCTCAATGAAAAAGTGATAACAAAGAGGCGTATATATCTAACCTAAATTAAGTGCCCGTTTTGTATGTACTGTAGATGGTTTTAGGATTTTGTAGGATGTGTTTGTTTGGGGCGTGTGGCTGTGTTGGTGTAGAATCAATACTAAAAAAATTGTTTGGTATCTTGTATTGATTACAATCAAATAATCAATAAATCTAAACCCAAATTTTCATTCCTCAATAAATGGGTGACTTTGAGGCACTTTCCTAACAACTTTGACATGTGACATACCATAATCTCTTTCTAAACTTACACCACATATAGAAATCTGAGATATCATATTCTCTTTCTTTTATTATTATTTAATTATTCATATGAATTAAAAATGAGTTTTGCTAAACACAACCTATGGGTTGTCTATAAGCATTCCATAAATACATACTCCATAATTATAGTCTACTTTTGACTTTTGAAGTCTTTAGCTTTCAACTTTGACCTTAAATATTTTTATTTGTGTTATATATTGTTTGATGTGAAATATATGAATGAATTAAGTTTTAAATGTATTTTCCATTGTTATAATTTTTATCAAGTATTATATAACACAAATAAAAATATATAAAGTCAAAGTTGCAAAGCGAAGACTTAAAAAGTCACCAGTGGACTATAATTATGAGATGGAGGAAGTAATTAACATTTCATAAACACTTAATGAACTCTAAATATTCCATAGTTAAAACATCGCTTACCTCTTTTATAATAACTAAAAATATATAGTCATGGAATATATCAGTTCATTAATTGTCATTTTCATAAAATTGGAATGCTTACACACAACCCATAGGGTTGTGTTTAGCAAAATCCATTAAAAATATATAAACAATTTTGTATGGTATATACTTTTTACTAAAATAAAACAATATTTCAAATTATTATTTATTTTCTCTATCCCCACTTTCTATCATACCAACACCAAATCGAAATCCAATTACAAACCCTTTTACGAACCAAAAGAATTTGGATTCTGATAAATGGTGAGAGAAAAAAATACAATTAAATAATATATTATTAAATTTAAATGAACATAATTTATAATTAATAAATATTACTCCCTCCGTCCCAAATTTATTGTCCATTATTGACTTTTTTAGTCTTTCTTCTTCAACTTTGACCTTAAATATTTTTGAAGGTGTTATATAATATTTGATGCAAAATATATAAATGGACTGGGTTTTAAGTATACTTTTCAACGGTATAATTTTTCATCAAGTATTATATAATAATAAAAAAAATATATGTTTATGGTTAAAGTTAAACCAGTTTGACTTTGAAAATTCAAACTGGACAATAATTTTGGGATTGAGGGAGTACTATTTTATAAATAGAACAAAAAGGTTATAAGTGGAGGAGGTGATGAGTGTGTAAATACTCATCATTTTTACCTATTCTGAGCTACCAAAACATTTAAAAACACTCAATAATGCATCAAAATACTGAAAATATTCTAAAGATTGTGTTTTATATGTTTCAGATGCAAAATGAGTAAAAACAGATAAAAAACGAACAAAGTTTGCATAATTGACAGTTTCAGTCCCTCAAATTCATAAATTAACAAAACTAGTCCCTAAAGGTTTAAAATGAAAGAAAAGTCAACCCAAGGTTTTTAAAAGTAAAAAATTATCAAATTTAGTCCTTGGGTGAAAAGTTTGAGAAAATTGCAATTTAGTCCCTGAAGTTTCAAAAATGGCAAAAATGGTCCCTGGGTTTTCAAAAATGGAAAATTATCATTCAAAACCTTTGTACTATTTAGACTTGGCAAAATAAACCATTTTTGATAACTTTTGGAAATTTACACTTTTACACCCTAAAAATCCAAAAATGACACAAATGGTCCTTGGAAGTTTAAAATTGGAAATTATACATTTGTGGCCCTTGGGAATTTAATTTGTGGCAAGTTTAGTCCTTAGAAAGATTTTTGGAAGCTTGGCACAACTACACCCTCAACTTTCAGCAGATTGCAACATTGGTCCTTGTGGTTAAAAAAGTTACAAACTCCAAACGGACCCTTTTTGTGTTATTATTAAACCAACCAAACACCCTCACTAGCCCACAACTACCCAAGCCCACCCATCCTTATACTCCCTGGCCCAATTTTCCCTCACCACCAGCCCACTCCTACACCAAATAATAAACCCCTTCTGTTTTATTAAAACCCTTAGTCAACCCTACGGTCAAACAACACCACTCCACCTCATCCCCTACCCCTGCCACTCCTGCTACAACCCTGCACCAACACCATCATCACACTCCCACCTTCCTATCCACTGCCACACTCAAACACCCCCCACTCCAAAACAACAACAAAACAACAAAAACCCACCTCCCAAACACTTGCTAACTGCCAAATGGTTATTAAAACCTTTTCCCGCCAAAAAATAATAGAGGGCCAAGATTGAAGAGAGCTCATCCAAGGGTCCCAAAGTGAAAGGGGGAAGTGTCCACAAACCCTAAAAGTCAGATATAAAAGAGAAAAGAGGGAAGCAGAGGAGGGTAGTAGGATTTTAGTCATTAAAATAGTATAATGTAGAGTAGAAAATAGAATTAAGTTAAATTCTGCTTATTTCATGTTTAATTGTATGAAAATTGAGTTCTGTATTGTTCCTCTAAGACCTTTGTAAGTTTCCCTTTATTAATTCTAGTTTAACTATTTACTGCTTATTGGCCTTTTGCTTATTCACTGCTTCTGCTGATTAATTTTGTGCTTATTCAGTTTTACTTAGCCTACTGTTGCTCTTTGTTGTTTTAAGCTTAGCTTTAATCTTAGTTATTTACAATTTACTAAAAAAACTAAAAATACCAAAAATATGTAGCATAATCTTTATTAGTTTTTAGGTGATTAATCTCTACTGAAGCTTGATTACTAGTTCTCATTTTAGTTGTTTAAACCTTTTCATGCCTTATCTCAGCCCAATTTAGCATTAATTCTTTGAAATTTTCAAATCTGTCATTTAAAGGGGTGTTTGGGACAAGCTATAACTCTGTGTTGTTGTTGTTGGAATCACTTTAGTTCACTTGGTTCATAGTATTTAGGTATAACACTGTCCCATTTGGCCATTACTTGTTCCATTTTATTTAAGAAAGTCAAAATCACCTCCTGAGATTCACAACAGCTTAACTGTTGTGATCTCTTGTGTGATACGTTTAAAAGTGCTTCAATACTAGTTAAAGTTGCTTGATTTAGGCTTATTCTATGGTAACATAACATCATTGATCAATCAAGCTCAGTTAAAACTCACCTAAGTCAATTTTGTCCAAAATCTCTTCAAAGTCAAAGTTGCATACCAAGTTTTTGACCAATTTTCAAAACGGTCTCTAGAGTTCATTACTTGTTGGAAATCCGAAAACTCAGTTGATTTATGTTGTCTCCCAGCTTGTGTATCATCTTCAAAAAGAAAATTGCAATTTGGAACCCATTTGTTCCCTTGAAATCAAGTCCAAAGTTGCCTAGTTAGCCATTTAAATGCCCTGCACCCAGTGTTTACAATTTGACCCGTTTTTCTATTGAAGGTATCTTGTTCAATTGTGGATAATTTTCTTTGACATTTATTGTTTTGGGAAGCCACTTGGACTATTTTGTTGCCTGTGCTCTCTGTTTGCCCTCATTGGCTTATTTGATAGCTTTTAGGTCCAAAACTTGCCTCTTGGCAACTGTCTGCTGGTGCATCAGATCACCCTAAGCTTGTTTGAATTTTGATGGTAGCTTGTTGTAATCCTGTTAATTTGAGTTTATCTATGTTTGCTTGTAGCAATGTTTGTTTGATATTGATTGAGTTCTAGTTCTTATGCTTATTACTTTGGCTGCTAGTTTCACAAAATCTCATTTTAAGCTCAAAACTCACCACTCTTGGTTATTGAAGCTTGCACAAGCTTGATTTTAGCTTTTCTGTAAAAGTTGTTTTAGGAAAGTTGGCTATTTTTGTTGTTTTAATTTGTTTCAAAAAGAAAATTGAAAAAAAAAATAAATAACAAAAAGTGCAAGAGGTGGGATTCGAACCCTGGACCTCCTGCACCCCCAAGCACCACACACAACACAACACCCAACTGCCCTAGGGACTTATTTCATTAAGTCCCTACTCACTTACCCTTTTAACCCCATTTTCCCTTTTTTAGCTTATTTAAGCTTATTTGCTTATTTCTGCTTATTCTGTACCTTTTCCCCCTCCTCCTACTTTTCCTAGCTTCCTGCTACTACATAGTGTTTGTATAAATTTTTCTAGATTTTTCACTTTTGATTTATTATTTATAATAATTGATTTTAGTTTAATTAGTTTTATTAAAAAATCAAAATTAAATCTTTGTATTGCTTATTTATAAGCACTTAGGCTTTTTATATTTTTTATTAAGTTTCTGTTATATTAATGTAGTTATAGAAAAAGTTTTATAATTTTAACTTTCCATTTAGTATTTATTATAATTAAATTAGTTTAAATAGTTTAATTAAGTTTTAATAGTTTTTAATTGATAAATAATTAAATAAAAAGTCAAAAAAATATTTTCTTTTTCTAATAATTTTCTTGTATCATTAGGATCGTAAAAATATTATTTTCATGTCCGTAGGGTTAGCATAGCATAAAATTCACGTTTTATTTTGCGCACTCGCTTTTTATTTAAATAACTTTTACGTTTTTTTTTTTAAATTTTAGATTACGTTAGTAAAAGTAGTTTGTAAAATAAAGAAAAACCAAAAATAAATAAAAAAAGTGATAGCTTCTATTTAAGCCCTTTTGGCTTATTTTTCTGCTTATTTATAAGCAAACTCTAATTTTAAATTTTTAGATTATGTTTTAGGTTAACTAGGTTTCACGTTATTGTTACTATAGTTTGTTTAAATCATTCTCATTCGTATTTCCTTAGTGTAACCCTTCAAACCCTTATATACCCTTTCTGTCCAAATTCACACGATCACAAGTCCGTTTTGATTACCATCACACCTCGTCGGGACATAACGACCCGGGGAAACCCCTATACTTCCACGGAGCATTGACTCTAGGCTGTTTGACCTAGTTGACCATCCTTTGGTCAATTTAGGTTGACCGTTTGGAGCCAATCAAATTTTGGCGCTGCTGCCGGGGAGGTTGTGCGCGTATTCTAAACGTTTTGCTGATTAGTGATTTTGGAATTCACTCATTGTATATTTACCATCCTTTGTTCATATTTTCTTATTATAAAAACAAAACAGTTCCCGAAAACTTTTTAAAATTTGTTTTCAACGAACACAAAAACACAAAAAGATTTTCTTTCTTATAAAATGTTTATCAAAAATCCCAAAAATATCCATCTTTACCCTCCTACCTTTTTGATTCTTCATCCCTTTACCCTCTATTATTTTGATTCTACCTTCTTCCACTTCTCCTGTAATTGATTCTAATGGCATCTCTCGATGACGATTTCTTTGAACAATGGGCCTTTGAGAGCAAAATTGAAAAACTTATGGCCTTGTCAAAAATGTCGAGATGTCGTGTTGATTATGATGGACCTTCGATTCCTATTCCCTCTCCGGTGAGGGAAATGGAACAAGAAACCGGGGTGACAAAGGACCCTGTACTTCCCTCTGACGATGGAAGTGCTAACTACGTCCAACCTACGGTTGTCCAAAAATCTAAGCTCACCATTGCTCCTAAACCTTCAAGAATCAATTCTGACCTTTCACGATATAAGGTTATAAGGTCGTCAAGCAAACGTACAGAGCTTAGGGCAGTGACTGAAAAGAACGACTTACCCAATCTTCACGTTTATCAAGAACAAAAGCCCGAGACCATAACGAAAGTGGTGGAAATTCCTAGCTCTAAGAGCACACCACTTGTCCCACCTCCGGATTTTATTCCTTGTGTTGGTTGTGGTGAGCCACTTTTTGGTTTACCATGTCGTTGGTGTACATGTGAACAATGTGGTAATGATATTCGAGACGGAAGTTGTTTGTTTTGTGGTTCGAGGAATTCATTTGCTTATGATCCTAATCAGAACTCATTCTACGACTCTCCAAATTTTTCAAACTACCCATCACATTCATACGAGCAAGAATCATATTATCCAAATCACAATGATGCTTCGTATCATAATACACCAAACATTTCTTGTGAGTATTGTGGAGGACCTCACCAAGGTTTTGATTGTCAAAATAGTCAAAATTTTGGTTACGACCAATATCCATACAACTCACCAAACCAGACTCAACAGTTTAACTGTTGTGAATACTGTGGTGGCCCACACTACAGTTCTGATTGTCAATCGGGCAACACGCTTGTCTATGAGCAGTTTCCTGATAACAATTATGACTCTAGCACATACGACTCACAGCCACATCAGTTTCACTGTTGTGAATACTGTGGAGGTCCTCAATGCAATTCTGATAGGCAAACAAGGAATCCATTTCCTTGTAACAATTATGACTATTCATATCAAGACCAACCTTCACAGTACCCAATTATTCAAGCCACTCCTCATGAAACTCAGCAAGACCTTTGTCTAAAGGTTCTTGAAGCATTGAAAGAATTTAAGGAGGGGTTGGCTACTACATCGTTTCAAGATTCTCGTGAGAAATCAATGGCAGAATTATTTGCTGAAGAACGAGATGCTAGAAACGAAATGAGCATGGAAGAATTACTTGCTGAGCAAAGAGCAGCTAAAATATGTGCCAATCTTCGCTATGCTGCTCTATATGATGACGATGATGACAGTGATGATGATGAAGATAACATTGTTATTATTCAAAAAGATTCATCAGATTCATCTGTTGTGATTCCTTCCATGGAGAATCAGGGAGAAAATAATGTGACGAAGTCACTAGCCGTTGATAAAATGGAACTTGAAAATTCCATAACTGCTAGTACATCTAAACTCCCTCAGTCTATTGATATCACACCCGAAGTTCACACTCACTCTCCAAGCATGGGGGACGAGCATCTTGACACTGTTCCTGAAAAGGAATCGGACGAATTCATAAAGTCTAGTGTTGAGAACCTTGTCCCAATCGCAAGAGAGTCACAGGGAACTTTTGATCATGTGTGAGACTTACCTTCTCACCCTGAAAATCTAAAAGATCATTTTGAGACTTTCTCTGATTTTAATGATGATTGTACATCTTATGGAGAAGTTGAGTATGAAGAGGCACCACTGCCTCATTCTGATGTTGACCCTCTTATTGAGGAGTTCACAGATGAACTTACTCACATCAATCCACTTCCATTGGGAAGTGATGATGATCTATTTGACCTTGAAGCCGATATGGGAGAAACTGAAAATCTTTTAAACTCTAATCCCAACATCGAGCTTAGTATTTCATAGGCTGATGAAAATTCTTTATCTTCTGGAGACATCAGTCATGTGGAAGGATTACCTTCTGAGCTAGTCAGCTTAGAAGAAGTGAATGATGAGACTGACACTGAAATCAAGGATGAAGCACTTCGTGCAACATTCATTGAATGTCGATCTCCTCATTTCAAAAATCGAGGCTTTCAAAGAGAAACCTATTTCATCTCCTATCCTCATTAAGGGTAGTGACATTTTTTCCGATGATCCTATTCCGGAGTTTGAAGCCTTTACTTTTGATCCTATGGGAGAGAAGATTAGTGGCAGTACCACTTCTCATTCTCATAATTCTCTCCCCGATTATGAATCATTTACCTTCGATGAGTTATCTTGTGAACTCACACACATCAATCCAGAATATGATTCATTCACATTCGATGAGTTCTCCTGTAAACTCACTCATATCATATCTCCACTGGAGTATGATAACTTCTACTTTGATCTAGACACACCCGGGATATGTCTTGATCACATGAGCTTAAATGAAGAAATTCATGATGATGAATCTATGAATTTTCCAGAGGATGATGATGAGTTAGTCATGATGTTTATCATGACTTTCTTTCTCTTCTTCACCTACCGGGTGACTTCTCCAGTTCTTCACTCCTTCGAGAATGAAGACATTATCTTTGACCCAGGCATCACCGCTTATAGTTTATACTATCTTAAGCCGGGATTATATCTCATCGGTGTGGAACTTTCACGTGCTTCAAATGTTTGTCCAAACATCTTGAATGAAAGTCCGATGGAGATTGTTTCTTCCACATCATGCTTCCCCAAGAACCAATGAATTCGGGGTCGAGTCAAGCTAGCGACTCGGTAAACAAAAACAGTAGCATGTACTTAAGGTTTTCACCCTAAGTGTGGGGGAGTTACCCCTGCTTTGGTTATCAATACAGTGAAAAAAACGGTGTTTCCACATTTAGCTTGTAATGTTGCCCTTTTACGTTCAAAGAGTCGGCATAATAGCTGGGACTTTGAATATTGAGGACAATATTCAATTCTAAGTGTGTGGGGGGGGGGGGGGGGGGAATTCTAGCGAATTTTATCACATTTTTACCATCTAGTACCCCCGTTTTTGGCCAAAATTTAAAAAAAAATTTCACTTGTGCTTCAAAATTTTTTGTGGTTATCAGTCCGCCATGTCTAAACGACTAAAGGATTGGCTAATCCAGGAGCAAACGGCTCTTGGTAAAGATATCTCAAATCCGTTGATGGCTTGCAATTTGCCCAAAATTGTATGGTAAATCAACTCGCCATATCCCAAAAAGTGAATGAGTTGGCTAGCCCGCAAGATTATGGCCTTTGGTAAAGGCCGTGGAAAAACCATAATTGGTAATCAGCTCACCAAGTTGTTGACTATTCCATTAAGAGTTGGCTAGTCCAGAAGCAAACGGCTTTAGGTAAAGACAAATCAAATCCGTTGACAGCTGGTGGTTTGCTCAAAATCACATGGTTATCAGGTGGACCATAGTTCTTACTTGAATCGATACATCTGGCTACTCCAGAAGTGATAGCTTTTGGTAAATAGGTTTCAAATCCATTAAGTTTTTTTAAAAAGATTGCTAGGGACTAGCAATGTTTTAGTGTGAGGGATTGATGAGTGTCTAAATACTCATTATTTTTACCTATTCTGAGCTGCCAAAACCTTTAAAAACACTCAATAATGCATCAAAATACTGAAAATATTCTAAAGATTGTGTTTTATATGCTTCAGATGCAAAATGAGTAAAAACAGATAAAAAACGAACAAAGTTTGCATAATTGACAGTTTCAGTCCCTCAAATTCATAAATTAACAAAACTAGTCCCTAAAGGTTTAAAATGAGAGAAAAGTCAACCCAAGGTTTTTAAAAGTAAAAAATTATCAAATTTAGTCCTTGGGTGAAAAGTTTGAGAAAATTGCAATTTAGTCCCTGAAGTTTCAAAAATGGCAAAAATGGTCCCTGGGTTTTCAAAAATGGAAAATTATCATTCAAAACCTTTGTACTATTTAAACTTGGCAAAATAAACCATTTTTGATAACTTTTGGAAATTTACACTTTTACCCCCTAAAAATCCAAAAATGACACAAATGGTCCTTGGAAGTTTAAAATTGGAAATTATATATTTGTGGCCCTTGGGAATTTAATTTGTGGCAAGTTTAGTCCTTAGAAAGATTTTTGGAAGCTTGGCACAACTACACCCTCAACTTTCAGCAGATTGCAACATTGGTCCTTGTGGTTAAAAAAGTTACAAACTCCAAACGGACCCTTTTTGTGTTATTATTAAACCAACCAAACACCCTCACTAGCCCACAACTACCTAAGCCCACCCATCCTTATACTCCCTGGCCCAATTTTCCCTCACCACCAGCCCACTCCCACACCATATAATAAACCCCTTCCGTTTTATTAAAACCCTCAGTCAACCCTACGGTCAAACAACACCACTCCACCTCATCCCCTACCCCTGCCACTCCTGCTACAACCCTGCACCAACACCATCATCACACTCCCACCTTCCTAGCCACTGCCACACTCAAACACCCCCCACTCCAAAACAACAACAAAACAACAAAAACCCACCTCCCAAATACTTGCTAACTGCCAAATGGTTATTAAAACCTTTTCCCACCGAAAAGTAATAGAGGGCCAAGATTGAAGAGAGCTTATCCAAGGGTCCCAAAGTGAAAGGGGGAAGTGTCCACAAACCCTAAAAGTCAGATATAAAAGAGAAAAGAGGGAAGTAGAGGTGGGTAGTAGGATTTTAGACATTAAAATAGTATATTGTAGAGTAGAAAATAGAATTAAGTTAAATTCTGCTTATTTCATGTTTAATTGTTTGAAAATTGAGTTCTGTATTGTTCCTCTAAGACCTTTGTAAGTTTCCCTTTATTAATTCAAGTTTAACTATTTACTGCTTATTGGCCTTTTGCTTATTTACTGCTTCTGTTGCTGCTTAATTTTGTGTTTATTCAGTTTTACTTAGCCTACTGTTGCTCTTTGTTGTTTTAAGCTTAGCTTTAATCTTAGTTATTTACAATTTACTCAAAAAACTAAAAATGCCAAAAATATGTAGCATAATCTTTATTATTTTATTTAGGTGATTAATCTCTACTGAAGCTTGATTACTAGTTCTCATTTTAGTTGTTTAAACCTTTTCATGCCTTATCTCAGCCCAATTTAGCATTATTTCTTTGAAATTTTCAAATCTGTCATTTAAAGGGGTGTTTAGGATAAGCTATAACTCTGTCTTGTTGTTGTTGGAATCACTTTAGTTCACTTGGTTCATAGTACTTAGGTATAATACTGTCCCATTTGGCCATTACTTGTTCCATTTTATTTAAGAAAGTCAAAATCACCTCCTGAGATTCACAACAGCTTAACTGTTGTGATCTCTTGTGTGATACGTTTAAAAGTGCTTCAATACTAGTTAAAGTTGCTTGATTTAGGCTTATTCTATGGTAACATAACATCATTGATCAATCAAGCTCAGTTAAAACTCACCTAAGTCAATTTTGTCCAAAATCTCTTCAAAGTCAAAGTTGCATACCAAGTTTTTGACCAATTTTCAAAACGGTCTCTAGAGTTCATTACTTGTTGGACATCCGAAAACTCAGTTGATTTGTGTTGTCTCCCAGCTTGTGTATCATCTTCAAAAAGAAAATTGCAATTTGGAACCCATTTGTTCCCTTGAAATCAAGTCCAAAGTTGCCCAGTTAGCCATTTAAATGCCCTGCACCCAGTTTTTACAATTTGACCCGTTTTTCTATTGAAGGTATCTTGTTCATTTGTGGATAATTTTCTTTGACATTTATTGTTTTGGGAAGCCACTTGGACTATTTTGTTGCCTGTGCTCTCTGTTTGCCCTCATTGGCTTATTTGATTGCTTTTAGGTCCAAAACTTGCCTCTTGGCAACTGTCTGTTGGTGCATCACTTCACCCTAAGCTTGTTTGAATTTTGATGGTAGCTTGTTGTAATCCTGTTAATTTAAGCTTATCGATGTTTGCTTGTAGCAAAGTTTGTTTGATATTGATTGAGTTCTAGTTCTTATGCTTATTACTTTAGCTGCTAGTTTCACAAAATCTCATTTTAAGCTCAAAACTCACCACTCTTGGTTATTGAAGCTTGCACAAGCTTGATTTTAGCTTTTCTGTAAAAGTTGTTTTGGGAAAGTTGGCTATTTTTGTTATTTTAATTTGTTGCAAAAAGAAAATTGAAAAAAAATAAATAAATAACAAAAAGTGCAAGAGGTGGGATTCGAACCCTGGACCTCCTGCACCCCCAAGCACCACACACAACACAACACCCAACTGCCCTAGGGACTTATTTCGTTAAGTCCCTAAACACTCACCCTTTTAACCCCATTTTCCCTTTTTTAGCTTATTTGCTTATTTATGCTTATTCTGTACCTTTTTCCCCCTCCTCCTATTTTTCCTAGCTTCATGCTACTACATAGTGTTTGTATAAAATTTTCTAGATTTTTCACTTTTCATTTACTATTTATAATAATTGATTTTAGTTTAATTAGTTTTATTAAAAAATCAAAATTAAATCTTTGTATTGCTTATTTATAAGCACTTAGGCTTTTTATATTTTTTATTAAGTTTCTGTTATATTAATGTAGTTATAGAAAAAGTTTAAATAGTTTAATTAAGTTTTAATAGTTTTTAATTGATAAATAATTAAATAAAAAGTCAAAAAAATATTTTCTTTTTCTAATAATTTTCTTGTATCATTAGGATCGTAAAAATATTATTTTCATGTCCGTAGGGTTAGCATAGCATAAAATTCACATTTTATTTTGCGCACTCGCGTTTTATTTAAATAACTTTTACGTTTTTTTTTTTTTTTTTTTTTTTTTTTTTTTTTTTTTTTAATTTTAGATTACGTTAGTAAAAGTAGTTTGTAAAATAAAGAAAAACCAAAAATAAAAAAAAGTGATAGCTTCTATTTAAGCCATTTTGGCTTATTTTTCTGCTTATTTATAAGCAAACTCTAATTTTATATTTTTAGATTACGTTTTAGGTTAACTAGGTTTCACGTTATTGTTACTATAGTTTGTTTAAATCATTCTCATTCGTATTTCCTTAGTGTAACCCTTCAGACCCTTATATACCCTTTCTGTCCAAATTCACACGATCACAAGTCCGTTTTGATTACCATCACACCTCGTCGGGACATAACGACCCGGGGAAACCCCTATACTTCCACGGAGCATTGACTCTAGGCTGTTTGACCTAGTTGACCATCCTTTGGTCAATTTAGGTTTACCGTTTGGAGCCAATCAGGAGGTTATAAAAGGGCTCACATAAAATGAAAAGAATTGATAAAAGTAGGCGAAGTACTCAGGATTTGTCAAAAGCTTATATTAGTTACTCATCTTCATTTTTGGGCCCACAAATCTGTTACCAAGGTTCCGTTTGGTTTGTAGTTGGGTTTGTGATTAAGATTTAGATTAGGATTAGGATTTGAATTTCATGTAAAAGAGGAATAATAAATTATAAAATCTATAAATAATTATTTATAATTTGATAAATTGTTTGAAATTAAAATTTATTATTAAAAAACAATAAAAATAGAACATGTGGTTGAGATAGAAATGTGGCCCATTATTTAAAAAAAATAACCGCATAGTTAGAAATGTGGCCCACTTTTCGTGTATACCCAATTTTAAGGTTTTATCACCAATCCATGAGCTTACTTTTTCATTCCAAATAGCAGTTTGTCCTTAATGTCAAAAGTTGATGAGGAAACCCAATAACCAAACGCAACCCAAACAATATTTTTGGGTATAATTCCTAAATAAAAATCTTAAACCCTCAAACCAAACGCACCTTAAGTTTAAGCAATACAATTCAATAAGCTTGTTGCACAAACAAATTTAGCACAAAAAGTTCTCTTCCAAGCTATAGTCAACATCTTTTTGGGGTAAACATAAAAACCAAAACTTTAATTGAAATTTAAGTAATACATTTAAAGCATGTGACATTTACTTTTCCCCCACAATAAATAATTTTAATATAATACAATTACTAAAAGTTGTAAATTATTTTTCTTATTCAAGTACTGCAAAATAACTTTACTTTACATTAACAATCAATAAAATAAATAATACAAAGGTCCAAATCTTGTAATAATAATAATAATAATAATAATAATAATAATAATAATAATAATAATAATAATAATAATAATAATAATAATAATAATAATAATAATAATAATAATAATAATAATAATAATAACCGCATGTGTATTGTATTGGCTTAGGGTGACACCGATATCCGGATTGGGACAAACTATGAATGCCAGGACTTACCGATGTGTATTGTGTTATCGGTTGGGTGTTCCTCTATTTACTGTCCAGATGCCATGTTCAGCTTGTTCTAAGGTTTTTCCTGGAGATATTTTTGGAGATCATGCTGTATCGTGCGCAGGCTTAGTTGGTATTAAACATCGGCACAATGTTGTGCGTGATGTTCTTGTTGATTTATGTTCTCGGTCTGGAGTTTCAGTTCGTAAGGAGGTGGATATTGGGCTTCGTGGAGAGAAGGACAAAACCTTACGTCCGGCCGATATGTTACTTTACTCTTGGGATGGTGGCCTTGATGTTTGTGTTGATCTTACAGGATCGTCACCATTGACGCGTTCGTGTATGGTTGATTTTACGCCCGGTTGGGCGGTTATTGAAGCTGCACAACGTAAACGTGTCAAGTACGCTGCTAAATGTGCTGATATCGGATATGGGTTCCTCCCCTTTTCATTCTCTTCTTTTGGAGAACTTGAAAAGGATGTAGTGACCTTATTAAAGCGCATTAGACGATTCTCTATGACCCAAGACATTGGAGCACGTGCTGCTCCACATATTTTTAGTAGGATTGGTTTTGCTGTAGCTAGAGGTGTGGGGGCTCAGTTAGTATCTCGGCTCCCCACTAATTTCTTGTAAAATCCTATTTGTTTCTCAATAAAGTGATGATAAAATAATAATAATAATAATAATAATAATAATAATAATAATAATAATAATAATAATAATAATAATAATAATAATAATAATAATAATAATAATAATAATAATAATAATAATAATAATAATAATAATAATAATAAACTATTTGTGAATCCGCATCGACGAGCACTCTAGAGCTTAATATTACTTAAACTTAATAAAAAAAATATTCTCGGAATCCATAATATTATTGTAACGGAAACATAAAACGAAAAACATTTTATCACAAATTACTTTATTACAGGGTATCCACCTCCGCAACACGCGAGTACCCTGCTATACCTAAAAATAAATCCTTTTGCTAATACCGCTACACTTTATACTAACTACTTATTGGCCCCTTTACAAACTTTATCTATATATTTCTAGTTTCCAACTTTCTAAATCGAATATCATCTTGATAAGGCATACCTTTAACTTCAAACAACTATATCTTTCTTTTTCCAAATTATATGTACTATTGCTGAAGATTAATAATACTCATGAAAACACAAATTGCCTTTTGTCACTTAACCATTAGCTGAATTGGGGTTTCAATAAGCTTTAATATCTAATTTATTTTGGGGGCTTAAAATTATTTGTTTGCTAATTATGGCTTTTTTTTTTTTTTTTTTCAATTTACTATCATAAGCTAATCCAAATACCTTAGCTTCTCCTCCAAAACATCAAAAGCATATAATAGCTTATTCATCATAAGTAATAATTAAGATGTTTATTTTAACCCAAACAATAAGATTAGGCAAATACTCCCTAAAGATTAAACCCTCTACACACCCACCAGATATTTCTCACGTTTCAACAACAATCCTAGCGAGTAAATTCCCAAAAAGGTATTTTTTTTTGTTCAATTTCCCAAAATGGTACAAATCAAACATATTTTTCCAATTTGGTCATGTGCTAACGTGTGAATGTGCGATTCCATTAGTTTTTTGACACGTGTCCAGACAAAAAGGACTATACCAATCATTTGTAGGCTCACTCACTATCAATTGTACATCACGTGTCGTTTAACAAATGTGCGAATTGCAAATGTGCGAATTTCGGCTGACCCATATGATAAATTTTTTTGAAAAAGAACAACATATCTAATAAAGGGGGAATAAGATCTCTTTTGTACTTTCTTTTAGTACAAATTTTAATTAAAAAAAATACCATTGACTTACTTTTAAAAAATTAAAAGAACCGAACATTATGTACTCTTATTTTTATTTAAAAAAAATAAGAAAACCACCTAATGACACACACACACAATATGAAATCAAACGATCTTGCCCCCTAATCATAAGGTGTTAGTGGATTTGTGTTTCTCTCGTTGTGCAATGGCTCCTAGAATTAACATAAATTCTATTTTGATTATTCGGTTTTTTGTTTAGGGTTTAGTTCAAAAAGATAGTGGTATTTTAAAAATGCTTATTCGATTAGGGTAAAGCTTGATCTCATTGAGGATTAATGTTGTATTTGGTTTAAGGGTTTCGGAATTAAGGAATGTGATTGGTAAGAGGATTATTTGATTTTTTTTGATTAGGTTTTAGTTTAAAAAGATAGTTGATTGATGCTAAACCACCAACTTATATTGACCAAGGGATGGTCAACAAGGTCAAACAACCTAGAGTCAATGCTCCGCGGAAGTATAGTGTTTCCCCGGGTCGTTATGTTCCGACGAGGTGTGGATGGTTATCAAACGGTTTCGTGATCGGGTGAATTTGGATGAGAAAGGGGTTTGTGTGTGATTAAACTATGGAATCTACAAAGAAATAGCTTAAACAAGCTATATGAATAAGACTGGAAGCTAAGAAAAACCAAAAACGTTTAAAACCTAAAAACGCGTACGTTACGTTTAAATAAAACGTAAACGTACAAAATAAAAAGTAAAAACTGAAATCTGAAAACACCCAGGGGGTGAAAATGACTTTTTTACAAACTTAAAAGTAAAAGAAAATTTTTAGAAAAAAAGAAAATAAATTTTTACACTATTTAATTATTTAATATTAATTAATTACTAATTACTACTAATTATTAATATTTAAACAACTTAAATTTAATACAATATTGATTAAATACTAAAAAGGTGAAAATAAAATTTTTAAAATTATAAAATAACTAAAAACAAGTTTTAAAATTAAAAATAAGTATTTTTGTCTTTTTGTGATTTTTATATTAATTAATTACTAATTAAATACTAATTACCTAATTAAACTATTTTAAATTATAAAATATGCTAAATGAACAGTAAAAATTACAAGAAAATTTCTAAAATTATTTTATAACATATAAAAGCTATAAAAATATAAAAACTAGGTTTTACTTAATAAAAACTAAATATGCTATTTTAAACTAATTATTAATTAATTATAAATAAAACTAAGATTAAATCTAATAAATACTTAATGACAAAATAAAAATCTGAAAAAAAATTATTATAAATACTTTAATATATGAGGAATTTAATAAAAATATAAAATAGCTATGTTCTTAATAAAAATATAAAAATGAAAATTAAAATTAAATTACATTAAATAGAAACTATCACTTAAATTAAAACTTGGATTTTTGTTAATTTTCTTTTTGAAACTTGTTACACTACTGAAAATAAGAAACTTTTACAAAACAACTTTCTTGGAGCTTAAAAATAAGCAAAGTAAAAGCTTATTTGGTTGACAGTTGACTTTGGTCAACTGTCAAGGGAAAATGGTAATTTAAGCAGCTAGGGGGGCCCACAAGGCAAGATTCTGAAGTGAATAAGCTATATGAATTAGAATAAGCTAGAAAAAGCAAGTGGGAACCATTGGATAAGCCAATAAGCTGAATAAGCACAAATGAGCACCTTGCTCAAAACTAAAAAAGGGACAAAGTTAATGGCTGTCTAGGGGGCCCACAAGGGTGAATGGGGGCACAAACTTGGTCAAGGGTTGAAGTCTACCAGGGGGAATTGAAAGAAGCTAAGTTGGACAAGTGGGGACCACTGTGGTGGGCTGTAGCAACCACCAAAGTGGTAGTGGCTGCTGTGTTGTCTGCTGCAGCAGGGGAGTGATGCCCCCTGCAGCCTACTTTGGATGAAGGTGGACCCCATAGAAAAAATAACAAAAATCAAATGAAGGGTGGAACTTAAAGACAAGGTGGGGGAGTTCAATGTGTGAAAGTTTCAAGTTCTGAAACCTCACACAAAATTATTGCTAGAAATGGAAAAACTGAGGACATTAAACTTTGACTTTTCATGATAAACTTAAACTTTGACCAAACTGAACTTTGCTTGAATCATACAAACTAAATAAGTTGAAATAAGTTAAAGTAATACCAAATTAAGATTAAGGACAAGTTTTAAACCAAATTGGTGAGAATGAGCACCAACTGATCCAACAGTGGACTGTTGGTGGCTTATGGGTGGAATTCTGACTTTTGTTGATTAAGGTACCATTTTTGTGACTTGAAAACCCTATTTAGACCTAATGTGAGTTATACAAGCCAAAACATGCACAAAGCAACCACCAAACACCCCTGAGCAGTGCAATACCAAACACCCCCTTTGAAAACTGTTTTTGTGATTTTCAATGAAAATGGCTACCTTATACCATAGAACTGATTCATATGTACATAATAAGATGTCTTATGCTTAAATAAACTCATGAACAACATCAACAACAACAGCAGAACACCCTTAATGAATAACAAGCTAAAGTAGCAGTTAAAAATTTAACAATGAGCACAATGAGATTTATGAATAACCACTAGTTTAAAACAAGGCTATACCTACAGAATAACATCAAATAAGCACAATTGATTAAAATTAAGATCCAATGATCAGTACTACAGTAACAAGCATGAAACTGAATTAGGGGCTTACAAGTGATTCTGAGCCATTACCAAGATACCAAGAATAGAGAACACCTCCTACACCTCCCCTGAGGTTACTAATCCCCTGCACATCCAAAATCTCCAATGAACCTTGTTCCTTCTTCTATACAATCTGATTTTTAATTTATTATCTATTTTTTTATGATTTTTTTTTTGTATTTTTGAATTTATTGAATTAAGACTGATTACATTGCTTAAGAAACTTTTTAAAGTTTATAAATAACTTAAATGAGTTTGATAGATTGATAAACAACAACTTATATCAACTTAACAGTTAAATTGAGATTTTAACTAAAAATGGACAAATACTAAAATTCCAAAAGAGACTCCAAATTAAGCTTAAATAATGTTGATTAATCACTAAAAATACTGAATACAAGCTTTTGAAACTAGAAATTACAACTGAAAAGCAGATTTACTATAAGTCGACATCTAAGCTATACTAAATAACTAATTCTATATTAACTACTACATCTTTCTTCCATCTTTTTAACTTTTATAAGCCTAGGAGACATCTCTGACTTTTCCCACTTCAATACAAGCCGTTGGATGGGCTTTAGTTGATCTCAGCCTTCAAAACGTTTTTTGGCGGGAAAATGGGATTTGGCAGATAATGGGGTTTGGTTAGGGCATTTATGAGGAGGGGGGATTGGAGTGGTGTGGTTGAGTGTTTGGTGAGGAAAATAAGGAAGTGGGGTGGACAAGATTACTGGAAATTAGGGGGGGTTAATGGAGGTTAGGGATGGTGAACAGTGGTCTGTTTGATCACTGGGTGTTGACCTGGTTTAAAATAAAAAACGGGGGTTAAGGTTTTGGGGGGTGGGCTGGTTTGGTAATTGGGCTTGGGGTTTTAAATTTTGGGTGGGCTGAGTTTGTGGACTAGGTTATTATAAAGGGTAGGGATTGGTTTGGTTTATTTAAAACATAAGGGTCCATTTGGTAATGTAACTAAATCACAAGGACCAAAAGTGTAAACTCTGAAAATTGAGCGGCTGATTCTGCCAAACATCCATAGTTATCATAAGGATAAAAATTTCCAAGTTTGAATATTAAAAGGACCAAAATTTATATTTTCCAAAATAAAACACCCGGGGATCAATTTTGTAAATTTCCAAATTCCGGGGACTAAACTTGCAATTTTTACCAATCTTTCATTCCAAGGACTATTTTTGACACATTTTGATTTTCCAAGGATAAAAATTGATTTTTCTTTCAAAAATACCCCACCAGGGACCAAATCTGTCAATTATTGAAACTCCAGGGACCAAACTGTAAATTTCTAAAACTTTTCAGATTTTTCACCAAAGGACTAAATATGATAACTTATGATTTCAAAAGGACCTTTGGTGATAATTTTCTATATTTTGAATGACCAGGGACTAGTTTTGTAATTTTATGAAAGTTGAGGGACTCAAACTGCCAATTTTGCAAACTTTGTGCGTTTTTCATTTGTTTTTGCTCATTTTGCATCTAAAACATATAAAACATAATTTTGAAATATTTTTAGTATTTTGATGCATTACTGAGTGTTTTTGTATGTTTTGCAGTTCAGATTTGACCAAAAATGATGAGTGTTTGAGCACTCATCAATAGTGCTATTTTAAAAAGGCTCATTTGATTAAGGTAAAGCTTGATGTCATTGAGGATTAATGGTGTATTTGGTGTAAGGGTTTCGGAATTAAAGAATGTGTTTTGTAAGAGGATTAATGGTATATTTTGTATAAGGATTAATGGTGTATTTGGTATAAGGATTTTTTTAATTAATTTTTTTTATTAATTTTTTTTTTAGATTCATATATCTATCATTATTATTTGATTGATCATTGTTATTATTTGTGATATTAGGTTATATAATTCTTCTATATCTGTATCGATTGATTATTATTTTTAGGGTTTTGATATGAATTTAGTAAGTTAGTTGTGTTCGTTGCCCTTAGTAAGTAGAAAATGATGCCTTAAGTGTATGCTTTAATGATCTGTTTCAGACGATTTTATGATAGAGACGATTTTTACGATTTTATGATCTGCAACGACGTCCGGATATGTGATAGATCATTTGAGTTTGTCGGATGATAGTGTAGTTTCTGTAAATTTAATTCCTTGTCAACGGGCTATTAATGTGACGGTTTTGTAATATGTGATATGCTAAATTGAAAAGTTTGCATACAATAATGTTGCACGGAAACAAATTTATGAGCCAAATGATCTAAGCAGTCCATGTTTAATGTAGTAAGCTTTACTATGGTTTACTTCATAATTTTAATTATTATTATTATTATTATTATTATTATTATTATTATTATTATTATTATTATTATTTAGGTTGTTAATGCCAGGGTGAATATCAGAAGTAAGTTATACATGCTTACAAAGGATCCGAGATTGCCTAAAGGAAGGGGAGGATTGTTATAACATGTTTAAAGTATTGTTTTCGGCCCATGGCTAAACATTAGAACGGAAGATCATCATAATCATCTTCTGAATTTCCTTCTTTTTCAGCAAAGGAATGTTAAGGATCCAGGTTATGATACCCCATTTATTTTTTACGTTGGCTAACACACGATAGAGATGGGGAGTAAAGAGTTTTGTCTTATAACAGGTTTTCGATTTGGGGGTTAGACCGTTTGTAGAAAATTAAGTCTAGTTTTATGAAGCGTGTGTTCCCCGGGCTTAAGATATTGAAGGGGGGAAACCTTTACAGTTTGCTTGAGGATCAACAGTTTAAGCACCTAGCGGAAGAGGATGATGTGCGTGTTTGCCTTCTACTAGCGGCTGATTATTATTTTATGGGTCAAGAGATCAGACATGTAATGGTCAAAGAGATTGTGGCTTTAGTTGACGATTTGGATGAATGGAATGCTTTTCCTTGGAGGGAGCATATGTGGCAGGAATTTCCTTGGGGAGCATATGTGCCTTCGGTAACTGTCTTCGATCTTGATCCTTTTTGTAAGAACTCTGTCTTTGCAGGACACATGGCAGTGCTGTCTGCTACAATCTCTGAACGCCAATCAAATCTACTCTTCCAGAACAAAGGGTTATTCTAACTTAATACGAGAATGATCTCCATGTTCCTCTTTCGTCTCTGAACACAACACAATGTCATACTATGACAATTTGTCCAAAAACTCGTGGAAACATGACTTTATTAGCCAATACAATTGGCATCATTAAAGCTCATAATGATTATAACGAGTACAAAGGCAGCTTCAGGAATCATCTTAGGGAAACTTCACACCACTTCACATCCTCTACCTTCTTCTTCACGAATAAAACTGAAATACTTCACAGAGTTTACTCTCGGTTAGTTAACCCCCTTCTTAGAAGTTCTTGTGGTTGCTTCTTCAGTCCTTCAAATCTAAATGAGGCCATCTGATACAGAGTTTCAAAGGTAGACCAAATCAATTATTGATACGCGGAAACGGATAATGATTACGGATAGTGATACGGTTAAGTTCACGATAGTGGATACACCGTCGCATACTTCTCTCTTTCTTCTTCATAAACCAACAGGAGCATCTCAAAAGAAACACTAGGGTGAGCAAAATCATATTCTGTCAGCTCCTTCAATCTCTCAACTTCTATGGCATCAATGGTTTCTTCAACTGAGATCAGTGTAATGCCAACTCTACTTCCCAAGCAGGAGGGAATACCGAGAGGTTCATCAGAAAAATTTTGTACAACAAAATACTTCCAATGCCAGAGCTTTCCAACTGTTGATACTAATAGGTGTCAGGAGAAACTTGACAATCAAATGAGATCGGAGTATGTGCTTCCGTAGCAGCATTAAACTTAACAGATTTAAGTGGTTGAGAGCCATCATAACAAAAGTAGGATAAAGTAGATTGTTAAAGGTTACATATCGGATACGGTAGTCTATGGTAGCTTAAAGAGGAGTCATCCAAATCCATAACCAAAAGGCCTCAAAATCACATATATCAACAGTAAACAGATTCGTAGAACGAATACGGTTGTCAAACCAGACGGGTAGTTCATATATCAGGGTCAAGTGCATGGTTCATCAAAAGTGTTGAGATAGATAAGCGAATAGTTCAAGGTGTTGGAATCTTGTTTAGCTCCTTAGCACAAGTGATAAGTAGAGTGTGTATCATCGGTAATACGAACATCGTATGGTTGTCAAAGGTGAGATGTATAGGATATCAGTTGTCAGCATCATCATGCTCAGTTAACAAATCCATATTGAGATAATATTAACATCATATCCTTCCAAATAAACTGATTGGCAGACAAAATTCATCATTCAAAAGGGAGGGAACAAATATTTCTGTATCTGTGGTTAATAATTGCTAGAATTCTCATAGGAGTAGTAATGGATTATGCAGAGTCAAGTAGTATCAGATGATACATTTTATATCCAGCATAAATAAAGAATTCACAGAGTGTGTCTAACACATTATGGTTGAAAGGTGTCAAATTGTTTATCAAACAAATCAGAATGAAGATCAAAATCAGAAAGTGAAACTTAAATGGTGTAAGGTATCATGTAGTTCCTGAGGTACTGTAAACTTACTAGGTTACCAAGCTTGGGTTGAGCATAACTTTCTAACCTCTGAAACAAATGTTCTTATAAGGTTTACTAGAGGTAGAGGCACGAATCAGAGTGATGCGGAAGCAATGCTACTTACATAAATGTCCTAGTCTACCCATTCCTCACCGGTAATAACTTAAGATCCTATGGGGAGATCTTAAAGAAAATTCTTATAGGTTGTCTTTCGAGCGCCTATAGTGAAAACTTAAGGGTCCAAACTTCACAGGTCAAGGTTTAATGTACTACAAGTCGCAACTTGGCTCTGATACCATAATTGTAGCACCCCAACCCGATAAGGGTAGAAGTATTACGTTATGGTGACATATCAAAGCAAACACAAGCATAAGACTTAAATAATACAAATGAATCTAAAGGTTAAAAAGGATAAATCTAAAGTACAAGGTTACAAATGAGAACAATAATAAATACTAAGTCTGATAATGAAAAATCTCTTCTAGTCATCTCTAGGTCTAGGATAGCAAATCAAGGTATAGTCCACTAAGAGCTCTTATGCACTCTTCATTCATATCCCGGCTTCCCTCTAAAAATCTGCCGCGGTGAAATAATGCGGCTGAGCTTAAAAAGCCCAGTGAACAGATATACAAGCAAAGTAATGATAAAGAACAGAAACAAAAATGGTGCATTGGGAAATATCATGAGGTATAATTAGTGTGTATGAATAATGAACAGTAGGACAGTAATCCACCACGAGCATAGAAACATATCATATCATATCGTCATAATCATAATCTTCATAAGTAACATAATGGAGTGATCAGCTCCCAGAAATGTGAAAGGCGTGTATTGCACACAAGCGCCAGTCACCAGACATATATCATATAACATAACAGATAACAGATCTAGGATGCATCCATACGCCCCTGCAGAAATTATAGTGGCCATAACAACATAATGCGCATATCATATAACAGAAAGGGACGGTGTGGAACATCACTCAACCACACTAGAGTCATGCCATTGGTGCATCAATGACACGAACATGGAACCCTCATGACTAGTGAAATGGCTCAGGTATCAAACTGAGAGTCAGATATCATATCATAATCAGAGTGTCATATCAGAAGGTTCATATCAAAAGGTTCATATCATATGGTTCATGTCAAAATGGTTCAGAAGTGCATAGCAAAGGTTCATAATCAAAGGTTTATATCAGAGATTCATAATAAAGGTTCATATCAAAGATTAATAATAAAGGTTCATATCAGATATTCATATCAAAGGGATCATAGCAAAGGTTCATAACAAAGGGAATCATAGCAAAGGTAAGTCAGAAGCTAAACAGATCAAAGGTGTATAAGAATCATAAGAAACCTTATACTAAATGTCAGAATATCTGTACCTTAAACCGCGAATGCAAACACATCATAAAGATCGGGAGTTACTCCTTCTTCAGCGAATCTACACGATTTAGTGATCCGTTTATTATTAATAACTTATTATAAATCAGATTATTCATTTTAGTCAGCTTTCCATTTTTAGTAACTTTCCATTTATAGTAAGCTTCCATTTTAGGTAACTTAGTCATTTTAAGTATCTTTCTATTTATAGCGGGTTTCCCAAATTAGTAAGTTTCAAAAATTAGGGTTACTATTGACAATTAATTATAGTTATAGGTTAATAACAACAATTTCATAGTTTAGGGTTTATTATGCCAATTTAGTAAAGTTTAAGGTTATAAATGTAAATTATCAAAATTTAAGGTTTATAAATATCAAATGTTAACTTTAGGGTTTATATTGTAATTTAATATCATAATGACCATTTTATGACTCCATCGCTTCACAAAATATAAACGCACTCTCCACATCATGCTTAAACGCACCCTATTAAAACAAATCATACACCACATGTACATGTTAATATCTTTTGTATCACATTATTTTATGGCTACTCCAACTCACGCCCATGAACACTATTCGACTGTTGCAATAACGAGACACACTCGATTTACTCTTTTACTTCACCCACATATTCACATATTTACACCATTCCCATCTATTTTTACAGCCTTCTATTTGACTTGCCGACAAAAAAAAATAAAAAAAATAAAATAAAATAAAATAAAATAAAATAAAAAACAAACAGATAACATAATTTCACATGCCCCACACCTATTTCTTTTTGTTACCCATGCACGTATAAAACAATTAATACCCATAAAACTTTTCTATATGCTTAGTTAAAGCACATGCTCGACGTTAATTACTACTTGCGTTCATTCAGGCTTTAGATCGTATACTAATGAGCAGGATGATGCTCAAACAAGCTGTGTATTTCAAATAGATTGTTATGGCTTGCAATGATTATAAACTTGTCGACATGAGGTCCGGTAAAATACGATTCAAACGCTGCCTTATAACTCGACACAAACAGATTTAAACAATCCAAGCATCAAAATTATCGAACATGTTTTTCTATCATCCTTTCATGCGACTCATGTTATCATTTTATGCGACGAAAAATATATTCGATTCGAAGTACAAGATTTAAGCCGATTAAGAAAATATCATCATGACCGAACAGAGATTAAATAGGATTCGAACAAGGTGTGTTAAACGTACCTTCGTAGTCGTGCCAAAGAAGAGAAGGAATAACCACGATCAAATACTAAGTCGAACACCAGTTGCTATCTTAGTCGGACCAAAACACTAACTCGAACAGGACCCAACACCCACGCTCATAGCTTTCTTGGACCAGCAATCCATCGCGACCAAACTCCTATCGAAACCGTAGCATCCCACGATCAAAAGCTCATAAAAAAAAAGTCACAACGAGTCTCCTTTGTATTTTCTTTGTTTGATCAGGTAGGAAAAAAAACGCATGCAGCATCCATAGCTTTTTAGTTTAGGGTTTAGAGTCTTTAGGGTTTGTGTTAAAATGGTACAGAACAAAGGCAATAATCACCCAACCAACCACCCCTTGGTGATAATCTTTTATTATAACAATATACACAGCAGATTAGTCCCCAACACAAGTGCTAACCAAACAAATACAAAGAAAAGATTGTTGTCCCTCTAATAGGTGCAACAATAGAATACAGCAACTCACACTCTACCAGATCTATAAACAAAACCAAACCAGAGATCAAGAAGATCTATTACACTTGTTTACAATAGTAAACTACCCAGAAACTGACTTAAACCCAGATGATGATGAGAGAACGTTTATGTGTGAAACTGAGAGAAGTATGAGAGCGTAAGATGTGAAACCCTAGCTGGATAGAGACATTATATAGCCCAGGATCTTTCACTCTAAACCCTGCACAAACAGAACTTACAAACAACACCCACAGTTACAAAGTTAGAAAAAATAGTTATAAAATAGTTACATAATAACCCCCCTGAAGGTTTAGTTGTTTGCCACAAGGAAGTAATACTTTCAACATCCCCTCTCAAACTAATGAACCTGCAAACATATTAATCATGCCAAGATTTCTAACCATAACACTATGTTGCACAGACCCAAGGGCTTTAGTCAAAACATCAGCAGTTTGACTTTTTGATTCAACCTTAACAGTTTTAATCAACCCAGAAGCAACCTTGATGAGGCGAAAAATGAAACGTTTTTAGAGGGTCATTTAAGCCCGGAATTGAATTTATTTGATCAAATATTGCCCTAAATCGTTTCTTTTGTGATTTTAGGTACTTTGGGAGTGAATTCTGGAAAAGAAAGCATTTTGGACGTTTTTGGAGCATAAAAGGGAAGAAAATGGCAAAGTCTTAATTTTCCTTGCTGGGAACAGTACCTGACGATGTCAAGAAGAATTTTATGACGGCGTCAAGAGCAAAATGGATGACGGCCCAGAGAAAACATGATAGCGTCAGCACAAGGGCGTCGCGAGTAATTTTGGTGACGGCCCAGAGCAGAATCATACATGACGGCGTCAGCTTTGGATCTAGGCAGTCCAAGAACTTTATTGGCAGCGAGATGACGGCGTCAAATTTTTCCTCTTGACGCCGTCACCTCACAAAATCTATATATACTTTTCTATTTTTCATTCATTAAGGAGGAACGTGTGTGGAGAATATTAGGGTCGAACTTTATAAACCCTAGCTCGTTTGTAATTGTATTTTCAAGGGTTTTCACCCCTTGAAACCCTTCATGTTCAATTGAGATAAGTTTTCTTTCAATTCATTCAATATGTCTATGTGTTGTTTGAATATATCTTACACTTGTCTTGATTTTAACATGCTAGGCTAGATCTATTATGTGTTTGCTTAGATGTAATGAAACCTAGATGTTGATTATAGGTTGATTGCTTGTTTATAGTTGTGATGGATGAATGATTTCGATGTTAGGCTTAAGAAAACTAGCAGATCTCCATTGTGTAACTTGCTTGAACGCCTTAAGAAACATGAACCGATTTCTAGGTTTTTATGGTTGTATTTAATGCATGAGCGAATTCTAGTGATCCTAGGAGCTTCTTAGCCGGCTCGACATAGGAGTGAAGTAGGAGCTTATAGAATTGGGGAAGTAAGTACGCCACCCCATGAATGGTATTAAGGAATACAACCCATCATCCACGCAACTGTAACAAGTAATTAACCTGTAAAAGATATCTAGGGAGTAGTGAAATCTAAGTAAACACAATTCTCCCATATATTGCTTACACCACTACCTTAATTTAGTTTATTTTTATTTTTGTTATTTTATTTTGATTGCATCTTAGTTATTGGGTTAGTTGACTAGCAACTAATTCCGCCCACTATTCCAATACCTGAGATTTTTAATTGCTTTTATAAAAGATAAAAAATACAAAAAGAATCACCCCTCACCTCTAGACCCAGTTCTTAGGTTTTCTAATCCTAGCGACACTAGTCCTGAGTTGAACGATCAATCCCCCGGTACTTGTCACTATACAATACTACAACGATCAGGTACACTGCCTGGTGGGGGTTGTAAGCTTCTCGAGATCCCTCAAGAGGTAAAGCCTGGTGCAATTCCCACGCATCAAGTTTTTGGCGCCGCAACCCGGGAATAGTTATTGTCTAGGTTAGGATTTCTTTTTATTAGGTCTACTTGCTAGATTCCTTTCTAGTAAGATTTTATTTTTATTTTTAGGTTTTCTTTAGTCTATCTTATTTCTTCGTACTTTTGTTCATAACTCTTTATCATCCGACATCATGGAAGGTGGTAACATCTTTGAACCCATCAACCCACCACAACAAGACCACCCACAAAACCCACCACTAGCTAACTAACCTCTTAGGCCCCGAACCCTAGGAGAGTACTCCCGACCTAGCCACCAAGGCTATCGAAACACCATTGAGCTCACCCAAGGAGCCAATGTGTCTCCCTTGCGATCCGACACCATCCGGTTGGTGCAAAGCGGATGTGCATTCCATGGACTTCGTTTCGAAGATCCAACTCAACATCTCAAGGACTTCCTTAAAATCATAGATTCCATAGACCTAGATGTTGCAACTAGAGAGATGACCCGATTACGCCTATTCCAATTCTCTCTACGTGATCAAGCTATTCAATGGCTTGAACGTTTACCCGCGGGATCCATCACCTCATGGGATGATCTCGCCACTCGTTTCCTTGCTCAATTTTTCCTACTGGGGAGAACTACCAAGCTTAGAAATGATATCTTGATGTTCCAACAACGTCAAGGTGAAACTCTATATGAAGCATGGACTCGTTTCAAGGACTTACTCCAAAAAGTCCCTCATCATGGCATAGATCTTTGGCTCCAAGTCCAAATCTTTTATGACCATATCGATATCTCCACAAGGCGAACCATTGACCAATCGGTCCGTGGCAAGCTACGTGATCTAAGTGCGGAAGAATCATGGGAACTCATAGAAGATCTTGTTCTCTATGACAACGAAAGTTGGAATGATCCCCGTGATTTGAAGAAAACGGTCAAGGCAATATCTTTGCCTTCGAACAATTCTAACATCCCGACCGTAGGATCATGGAACTTGAGGACCAATTCAAGTTTCTCATGAAATCTTACAAAGCTCCTAAGCCTTCAAGCCAAGTGAACAAAATCACTTCTTCATGCGAATTATGTAGTGGTCCCCATGACTCTCGTGATTGTGTGGAACTCCCCGGAACAGCTTTTGCGGACTACGCACTCGCGTACCGACGAAGCGGGAGATAAGTGGTACACTTTCAAACCCGAGCCAAACCCTTATGGTGATTCCTACAACCCTTCTTGGAAAAATCACCCAAACCTTAGGTGGAAGCAAAACCAAAACAATTCTTCCAATCCGCCTAATCGTTACCAACCAAACGGTCGACCCTCCAACCGTACTTTCAACAACAATCCTTCTAACAACTATGGTAGTACCAACAATCTTGAAGAATTGATGTCCAAGTTTATGGCATCTCAAGAAGCTCGCATAGCTAGGTTTGAAACTGAATTCAACCAACAACAAACGGAGATGACCAATAAGATTGACAACTTGTTGAAAGCCCTCAACAACTAAGCGTTAACTACACCTAGGAAGGACACTAGGGAAGCCAATAGCGGAATCCAAACTAAGGACCCGTCGTCATCCAAACACGTCCACTTTGTCAATGTTGTCACCGTTAAGCCAATTGATAAGGAGATAGAAGAAAGTGACAAGGATGAGGTTGGAGTAGAAACCGATACTAGGGATGAAATTAAGGAAGTTGAGGTTAATAAGGGAGAAAAGTTAGAGGAAGTAGAAAACGTAGAAGAGTACTTTGATAAGTTGCCCACCAAGGAAGAACGGGAATATCACAAGGATTTATTCGATGATCCCGAGACACCATATATTCTTGGTTCACCCCTTATCAAAATGGGAGACCCCTCTAACATCAACATACCATGCAAAATTGGGCATATGCATGTATGGAAAGCTTATATCGATCCTAGGTCTGCTATAAACATCATGACTAGGACTTATTATAATTGGGTAATGAAGAAACAACTTGGTTATAGGATGATGCCCAACAAGAATTTGATAAGTAATTTTGTAGGTAGAGTGAAAGGATTGCATGTGATTGTCAGAAATTTCACTTACGAGATTGATTTTATGATAGTAGAGGATACTCGTTCGGTGATTGATGCTTGCCTAAGTCAAGTAGTGTTCGGAAAACCGTTCGTTGAGGCCACTAAGATGAGTTATGATCCGACTTTAGGTATAGTTAGGTTCAAGGAAGAGAATGATGAGATCGCCTACCAAATGCCCTATAAGATTGAGCAATACCGCCTCCTATCAAACATAGAAAAGGAACAAAAACAAGCGGCTTACTATAGGAATGATGAGGATAGACGCAGAGGAGTAGAGTATGTGATGAATAGGATGCTTGGTTTCTACAAAGAATGCTTGCAACTAGGTCCGGAATACAAAACTGGGATAGGAGATGACCTAGAGAGTGAAACCAACGATGAGGTCACGTAGTAACCCATGACCTTGAGTCTAGCTACAAGACTCATAAATAAAGAAAAGCGCTTCTTGGGAGGCAACCCATGATTTGTGTGATTTTTATTTTGTTTGATTGTTATTTGTTTCCGTATGCATGCTTTATTTTTATTGTTGGTAGATCATGTCTCAAACTAAAATGGTGAAAATACTTTATTTTATTGTTTGGCTTAGTCTTAACTTCATCCAAAGGTATTTCGCAAAAGATAAGTGTAAGGGGAAACCCCAAATATGTTTTTAAGAAACAACCTTGATCATGATTCTCCACAATATTAAATGAACATGTATATTCGTATTTGTTAAAGTCAAATGCTTGTATCGAGTCATAATGATGTTTTGTAGGATTTTCTAGGAAGTAGGACCAAGTTTTTCCAGAAATTTTCCGGAAACTTAACATAAGAATTTCTGCAGGTCACTTCTGACGGCGTCAGGAAGAAATTCCTGACGGCGTCACGTGTAAAAATCTGGAAATTTTACCAGTTTTGTTTTTCTAACGGAGTCTTAAAGTTTTTGTTAAATCTTTAGTTTTATAATCTCCAGGGAATCTGCAAACATCATTCCACAAGCATTATATCTTACTTTGTTTTCTAGGATTTGTTATCATATATAGATTGCCGCCGATTTTACGCGAGGTTGCCTTGTTTGTATTCTCAGGTTTAACAGGTTATGTTTGACAAGAATATGATTTATATTCTGGAAGGGAAGCTTTCATTGTTCATTTTTTTGGAGGAAGATCTAACCTGGTTACCATATTATCCATACCGAGCGAATCAGGGGAGTATTTGATTTTATTCTTTTACCTGTTTTACTTTTACAATCTTTACTTGAACATTGGGGACAATGTTCATCCTAAGTGTAAGGGGAGGGTAAAATGATGATACCTTATAGATACACTTTCACTTGAGTTTGTTTGTTTGATGGTAGGTGTGTAATAAAACTATGAGAAATACTTGTTAGTGTAATTTTAGCGCCAAATTTAAAATTTTTTACAACATTTAGGAGTGAAACTTTAGCCTTAGCAAGCGTCTCATGGATAGGAGATTGTATGACTAGCACAAAACCGTATCATTCAGAAAAATTTTCCACCCAAATATGTGAGGTTCGCCTTTAGATTTGATAGAAAAAGCATTTACTATTAGTGCTTATGAGTGTACCGGTAGCATTTAGATTCTAGAACTTGCGTTAGTGATGCATCCCGAGACCGCTAGTGAGACTACATTCGTGTAGTAGGATTTACTACATGATAAGAGGCATTAGGATCACCCTTGTGTTAAACCCATATCATAATTTCTTGACCATTTAAGTCATATTACTTGGCTAGTAAAGTCAATTAATTTTTCCCACACCTTAGCGTTGTACTCATTTTTAGTACACGAAACCCCTAGTACACCCCTCCGAGCCTATGTTTTTGTTTCTAACTTTAAGCATCTTACTTAAAGGAAGAATTTGTTACACCCCACTTAAATGTACACCCAAATCGCCTTAGCCTTCCGTGTATGCACTCATCTTTAGTGCATTATTGTTATTTGTTTAAACCCTAAGTTAATTATCTAATTGATTACATGGTTGCTAAGTCGAGTCATATCCTTGTACATATTGTTTTGGGACTCATGGGTAAAGTACTAATGTTATGGAATAATGGGGAAGAACATCTATTATTACCTCCGTATGTGCGTTAATCTTAAAAGTACTCCAAGTGTTTTGATTATCTTAATTCGAGTCAGTAGATTAGTTTATTGTAAAGTATGTAAAAGTTCAAGTGTAAGGGGAATGTTCATTCCCTATGATGTATTATTTTGAATGGTAGGGCAAGAATGTATGCCAAAAAAAAAATCAAAAAAAAATTAAGAAAAAGAAAAAAAAAAGAAAAAGAAAAAAAAGAAAAAGAAAAAGAGAAAAACATACGGACTACCATCCCGTTTCATTCTATGTTTATTTTATGTTTTTGTTAATTTTCATTTATTAGCTTAAGTCGAGTCTAGTCTTGGCTTAGCAACGCCTTAATGTACATGTAATTAACCAAGATGATTAGCTGCAACCAGTAAAGATTGCCTATATCCAACAAAACCATGTATTCTATATCCCTACACCTAACGTCACAACCCTTTAAGAGACCTCTTTGATAGTTTATCCTAGGTGCTTACGCCATGTGGTGGAAGTTTGATCCTTTCCCAAGCCTATGGTAATCTATTTTGCTATGACAGGTAGTGAGAGAGGTTTTCCATTTCCATATTGTGATATATACTTTATTACACCCGAGAGATGTGAGTATCTAAACACTATTTGTGAGGTGCTAGTGTATGACCTCCGTGCTTGTCTTTGGTCTTTAGTGGAACGATTATTTGTTGTAATTACTTTTATATTAGTGTTAAATGACCCCTAACTTCTATTTTGATTAGAATAAAAGCGCATTTGCTTGAGGACAAGCAAATCTCAAGTGTAAAGGTATATGATGAGGCGAAAATAAACCGTTTTTAGGGGGTCATTTAAGCCCAGAATTGAATTTATTTGATCAAATATTGCCATAAATCGTTCCTTTTGTGATTTTAGGTACTTTGGGAGTGAATTCTGGAAAAGGAAGCATTTTGTACGTTTTTGGAGCATAAAAGTGAAGAAAATGGCAAAATCTTAATTTTTCTTGCTGTGAACAGTACCTGACGGCGTCAAGAAGAATTTTATGATGGCGTCAAGGGCAAAATGGATGACGGCCCAGAGAAAACGTGACGGCATCAGCACAAGGGCGTCAAGAGTAATTTGGTGACGGCCCAGAGCAGAATCATACATGACGGCGTTAGCTTTGGATCTATGCAGTCCGAGAACTTTATTGGCGGCGAGATGTCGGCGTCAGATTTTTCCTCTTGACGCCGTCACCTCACAAAATTCATATATACTTTTCTATTTTTCATTCATTAAGGAGGAATGTGTGTGGAGAATATTAGGGTCGAACTTTATAAACCCTAGCTCGTTTGTAACAGTATTTTCAAGGTTTTCACCCGTTGAAACCCTTCATGTTCAATTGAGATAAGTTTCTTTCAATTCATTCAATATGTCTATGTGTTGTTTGAATTTGTTTGAATATATCTTACACTTGTCTTGATTTTAACATGCTAGTCTAGATCTATTATGTGTTTGCTTAGATGTAATGAAACCTAGATGTTGATTATAGGTTGATTGCTTGTTTATAGTTGTAATGGATGAATGATTTCGATGTTAGGCTTAAGAAAACTGACAGATCTCCATTGTGTAACTTGCTTGAACGTCTTAAGAAACATGAACCGATGTGTACTAGATTTTTATGGTTGCATTTAATGCATGAGCGAATTCTAGTGATCCCATGTTAGGAGCTTCTTAGCCGGCACGACACAGGAGTGAAGTAGGAGCTTACAAAATTGGGGAAGTAAGTACGCCACCCCATGAATGGTATTAAGGAATACAACCCATCATCCACGCAACTGTAACAAGTAATTAACCTGTAAAAGATATCTAGGGAGTAGTGAAATCTAAGTAAACACAATTCTCCCATATATTGCTCACACCACTACCTTAATTTATTTTATTTTCATTTTTGTTATTTTATTTTGATTGCATCTTAGTTATTGGGTTAGTTGACTAGCAACTAATTCTGCCCACTCTTCCAATACCCGAGATTTTTAATTGCTTTTATAAAATATAAAAAATACAAAAAGAATCATCCCTCACCTCTAGACCTAGTTCTTAGGTTTTCTAATCCTAGTGACACTATTCCTGAGTTGAACGATCAATCCCCCGGTACTTGTCACTATAATATACTACAACGATCAGGTACACTGCCTGGTGGGGGTTGTAAGCTTCTCGAGATCCCTCGAGAGGTAAAGCCTGGTGCAATTCCCACGCATCAAACCTTTTCTCTAATCAAATGCACATCAATATCAAAGTGTTTAGTTTTCTCATGCATCACTGGATTAGCAGCAATTTGAATAGTAGCTTTGTTATTACAAAACAACTCAACTGGCAACAAATTTTCTGTAATACCAAAATCATTTAACACTTTAAGAATCCACATAACCTCACATGTAGTAGAGGCCATACACCTATACTCAGCCTCAGCTGAAGACTTAGACAGAGTAGCTTGTTTTTTACTCTTCCAAGAAACCAAATTATGATTCACAAAAACACAATATCTTGAAACAGACCTTCTGGTAATTGGGCACTTAGCCCAATTTGAATCAGAATAGGCAGAAACTTTAAACCCTTGATTATTCTTACTAAAATATAGCCCATTACCAGGTGCAAGTTTAAGATACTTTAACACTCTTAAGCCAATATCAAAATGTGATTTCAAAAGAGAATGCATATATTGACTCAAGCAGTGCACATCATAAGAAATATCAGGCCTAGTCATAGTAAGATATATTAACTTCCCAACAAGTTGCTGATAACTAGTAATATTTTTCAAATTCTTATCATCATCAGACTCATTATTATTTAGCACAATATTCTCAGGTAAGGGAGTTAAAACAGGCTTGCAACCAAGAAGACCATAATCATTCAACAGCTCAAGACAATATTTTCTCTAGTTTAAACATAAACCTATACCAATTTTTAGCACTTCAATTCCAAGAAAATATTTCAACTCTCCTAAGTCTTTAATTTTAAACTTATTCCTTAGAAAAGTTTTAAAATTCTCAATTTCACTTTCACTATTACCAGTGATCACCAGATCATCAACATACACAAGTAAATACAATACTGAACTTAATTTAGTTTTAAAAAAAAAGAGTGATCATTTTTAGACTGTACAAACCCAGCCTCAAACAAGGCCTCAGACAATTTAAGATTCCATTGTATTGGAGCCTGTTTTAAGCCATAAAGAGATTTTTTAAGCCTGCAAACCTTTTTACTATCTTTTGGAAAAAGACCAGGTGGAGGTAACATATAAACCTCTTCATTTAAATCACCATATAAAAAAGCATTGTTAACATCCATTTGAAACATTTTCCAATCATTTTAAACAGCAATACTCAATAAGCACCTGACAGTGCCTATTTTAACCATAGGACTAAAAGTTTCATCATAGTCAAAACCTGGTTTTTGATTAAAACCCTTAGCCACAACTCTAGCTTTATACCTTTCAATTTCACCATTAGATTTAAACTTAAGTTTCCAAACCCATTTAGATCCTATAAGAATTCTTCACTTAGGAAGATCAACTTCTTCCCAGGTATCATTCTCATATAAAGCAACAATCTCATCATTCATAGCACTTTTCCAGTTAACATTCTTTAAAGCTTCCTCATAAGAGGAAGGTTCACAAGACTTATTCAAATTAGCAACAAAACAACAATTATCAAAACTCAATCTAGTATGATTAGCATATTCATCTTAACCATACTTAAGTTTAGAATCAAGCACATAGTCATTCAATTTAGCAGGTAACTTAGAAGATCTACTAGATCTTCTACAACTAGTAGTTCCTTCCTCAGTTTGATCTTGAAACACATTTTGAAAACTAGGCACATCTATCTATTTCAGATATTGCATCTCCCTCAGAATTAATATTCTCATCTAAAGGAGTTGCAGAACTAGAATCAACTGGTTGCTGTGGAGCATCAGGGTAAAGTATCTGTTCTAAAGTATCATCCTGAACATCATCCACAACCCTACCAGACTGATCTAGATTACCTTCTCTACCAACAGATGCTACATCATTTGTTTCATCATTGGGAGAGGGACTAGGAGTTCTGGTTTTTGACTCAAAACTATCAAAGAAATTTAAAGTGTTGACTTCAAGATGAGAATCTGACAAATCAGTTTGTTTCATTTTATAAGGAAAAATAGTCTCATAAAATTTGACATCTCTGGAGTATAATATAGACCTATTTTCCAGACTTAACAACTTATAAGCTTTCTTTCCACTTGCATATCCAAGCAAAACACATTTTTCAGACTTCTCATAAAACTTATCAGACTCTTTTAAAATAGTAGCATAACAAAGACACCCAAAACTCCTAAGATGTGCCAGACTAGGTTCTCTACCATAGACCAAAGAAAAAGGAGATTTACCATTTAAAACAAAGGAAGGCAACCTTTTAATCAAATAAGTAGCAGTTAAAACACAGTCAGGCCAAAAAACAAGAGGAATTCCCCCCGAAACATAAGGCTTCTAGCAACATTAAGTAGATGCCTATGTTTCCTCTCAGTAATCCCATTCTGTTGAGGAGTATATTGTCACAACACCTGGTGTCTAAATAGAGAACAACTATATACACATAAATAGAGCAATGTACCAACACAAAGTGTTGTAACAATACCCCAAGATAAATAAAATAACCAAAACAAAATCTAAAAGGTATCTTCAATAGATATGAAAGTACCAAACGGAAAACATAAATGTATCACAACCAAATCCAAATAAAGTCAAATCCCAACATAAATAAAGTCTCCATATGCAACTAAGTCTCGCCTAATTGCTGCCCTCAACTTTGGCCTTAGAATGCTCACCTGAAAATGATGCTTAAAACGTCAACATAATGTTGGTGAGATTCATAGGTTTAGACACACATACACTCACAAGGCAACTAGTTCACTGTGATTATAAAAACATAGATGGACAAATAATTTATAGTTATCATATAGCTACACGTATTCGCAAACCAATAACCAAACACAAAGGCAACCATCTGGATGGATCGTGTCCACCGACCTCATTGGCATCAATTAGGACGCATGCGTGAGCAACAGGATAAGCATCTTCCTAATCGAATCACTTAACCACACAGAACTTAACATAAAATGGGTCCCCAAATGAAGCACGTATAATCTCACAATCGAATCATCACACATAGCATACATACGATAACGTTATAAGTCCAAGCTCTTTGACACACACATAATCACAGTAACCCAAACATTTAAGACAAGCATCACTCCCATCCCAAGTTTAAAACAAAGTAAAAATATGGAACTATGAACTCACCTCAAACCTTGCAGCTTCCACAAAAACAAATCACAATCTATAACACACAAAAATAAATCCACTTTACACATGGTCAAGCTAAAAGCAATAACCCATGTAATACACATATGATGGATGTCTAAGACTCATATGACCCACCACAGATCTCCTAGACACCATACTAACAATTACCATAACCTAACACTGACTAAATCCCTTGCACTTTTAAAATCAGAAAACGCAGAATTTTAGGGTACATTCGCCCACATGAAATCAAAACAATTAAAGCTCAAAAACTCACACCAAAAATTTACCATGGTCTCTCATAAGCATACAAGCTAATCCCAGAAGGCCATGGACTAATAACACACATAAGTACTCAAAAGAAAATCAAACTTGTCAACTATCCAAATTCGGATCTGAACGCACACCAAAAAGTTTTAATTAGAATAAAATACTTCTACAACTTTTTATCGCGAATCCTTTTCGTGGTAGTCTAAGATAACCTAAAACTCAACTATTCCAGAAGGGCTAACGTAAATACCACCTTTTCACCCACAATTCACTGTCAAACTTTTACCCAAATTCTGTCTCGGTTTAACAACTTTGACACCTTATCAAAGAAAAATCAAAAGACTAACTTACCAACCTTGAAATCAATCGTGGCCGGACTTTTTGGAAAGCTCATTCATTAAACTTCAATTTAGACCAAAAATTCGTGACTTAACTCCTCACCATCTGTTAATTACACTCACATCTTTACAGCAATAGTTTTCTGTCCAAACCCTAACACATAATCTAGCGTGTTTTACACTCAATTCCCTTAACCAATTATCATATTATTATCAACTAATGATCCTAACATGTTTTACTTCATTAATTTACAGAAGTATGTAAACCCTAGATTCCATCATAATCAATATTACATGAATCATAACAATAATTAATTAATTACATGAAAACTAGTATTAAAAATATACCTTGATCTTGATTTTAGCTTAAAAAACAAAACCCTAAATTTTTCTCTTGTTGCTCTCCTCTTGGTCGACCGTGTGCTCAAAAGAATGGGGTAGGGAGGTTTTAATTTTGTATTTATAATTATATTGGATAACTCTTAAGGCTTAGAGTTGTATTTTGGTATCAATTTTGGTTTCCTTTTCCCCCCTAATCCCTATATCCGGCCGCCCCTTTTATATATATATATATATATATATATATATATATATATATATATATATATATATATATATATATATATATATATATATATATATATATATATATATATATATATATATATATATATATATATATATATATATATATATATTATTAAATTTATTTATTACACTCAAAACCTCATACTTTTCATATTTTATGTACTCCCATAACAAAACCTAACGTCATTCGCGATAAACCTTAATTTTACGACAAACCAGAAAATATTCATTTTCAAAATAAAGTTTCCAAAAATAGAATTGCACACACTCCATAAATATTTCCCACAAAACAACCTTCCCGTAACTTACTAACGTTCAAATACTTGAACGAAGACTTGTTACGCAAAACCACAAAACACCAAATATACATAAGTCATTTCTACACCACAAAGGCGATCAAAATGTACTTTCCCAAAATCAACATTTCCCAAAATCACAATAACAACCACTAACGCAAAGGGATTTAGTGCTAACTCAAGTACTAATCACACAATAACACACCATAACACACATATACCCATATATCCACCCAAATCACACCAAACAAAGTTAGATAACTCAAGGCTATTAGTCTAATTAACATGCTAAAACCACGTACGGTTGTTACATATATGCTACACTAGTTTGATGAATAATACCCATAGTATCAAAAAATCCACCCATTTTATTATTAACAAACTCAGTACCATTATCAGATCTAACAATCTTAATTTTCATATTGAACTGAGTCAAAACCATTTTAAAGAAACTTTGAAACATCTCAAAAACTTCATGTTTTTCTTTTAGCATATACACCCAAACAAATCTGCTAAAGTCATCAACAATAGTTAAGAAGTATCTGAAACCTTCCCTGCTAACCACCTTATAAGGCCCCCACACATCTAAATGTATAAGGTCACCAAAAATAGAAGTCTTATGTTCACTTAAAGGAAAGGGATCCCTTGTCTGTTTAGTCTTATGGCAAACATCACAAGGTGCCCCATGATCAATATGAGTTAATTTTAAAGCACCTTTTAAAAGTTTTAGAACTTGACTAGCAGGGTGTCCCAACCTACTATGCCAAACATATTTAGAAACAAAACAACTAAGAAACTCACTTTTAGTCACACAAGCAGAGGAAACTTTGGACTTATCAAACAAATAAAGACCACCAGATTCACTACCAGTCCCAAGCACCCTCTACTGATTCAAATACTGAATATAGCATTTAGTCACATGAAAACCAACTCTCAACTTGCTATCTTTAATCAAGTTATTAACAGACATAAGACTAACACAATACTCGGGAACAACTAAAACATCAAACAAAACCACATTATCATTAAGCTTTAAGTTGCCAACATGAGTAACTTTAGCTATAGTTCCATTAGGGTGTCCCATAGTAATCTGTAAATCAGATATATCAATCAAGTTATGCATATTAAGAGGACTATTAGTTAAATGTTGATTAGCACCAGAGTCAATTATCCATCCCAGATGATAATTGACCCCATCCAACTTAATATTAGCACAAAAAAACTTATAAAAATGTTGATTAAAGAAAACACTATAGTTAAAAAAAGAACAAGAATTCCTACCTGCCATATTGGCATGAGCAGAGGTTCCTGGTTTATCATTCAACAAACTTAAAAGCTTCATAACCTGTTCATTACTCAAAGACATACTACCAGTACCATTCTTAGAGCCATTATTAACAACAGAAGCACTTTTTATATCGTTGGTTTTATTAAAATTATTAGCAGGTTTCAGATTAGGATTCTTTTTAAAACCAGGTGGATAACCAATAATTTCAAAACACCTTTCAACAGTATGACCCTTCAAACCACAATTAGAACAAAGCAAACTATCATAGTCTCCCCTGTTATTATACCCAGAATTGTTACCATTATTGTTTCTTCTCCAATTAGTATTTTTATTATCGTAAGTCTTAGAAACAAAAGCAGACACCTGAGCCTTCTCAGTTTTAACAGTTGTGGTTGGAACCCCTCTATGGGATTCTTCCCTTGATACAATGACAAAAGCATCTTTGACTTCAGGAAGGACTTCGCTGGTCAAAAGAGTACTTCTTATGGGTTGATAAATGTCATCAAGACCCATAAGGAACTGCATCAATTTTAACAACTTACCATGATCAACAAGCTCTTGTCTAGCCTCACAAGTATAATCAGGCAACTTAGTAAGAATATCAAACTCTCTCCACAAAGAATTCAACTTATGATAATATCCAGATACAGGTAAGCCACCTTATTTAAAACTGTTAATCTTTTGAAGCAAATTAAAAACTACAGAACCATCAATCCTATCATATGTATCTTTTAAATCTTTCCACACAACAGAAGCATTATCAGAGAAAACATGCCCAAGATACACATCTTGAGTTAAAGAACTCAAAATCCAATTAAGCACAACAACATTACATCTATCCCATTGAGCCTCTAACAAAGGACTAGCAGCATAATCAGTTTTAACACAAGAACCATCAAGAAAACCCATCTTATTTTTAATTTGCATAGCAAGTTTTATAGCACTAGCCCAAACTCTATAATTCTCAACACTAGCCAATTTAATACTCACAACAGATGCACAATTAGAATCATTAGGATGAAGATGCAGAGGATTACTCTAATCAAGACTGCTAATCATAATTGCCATACTGAAAAATTAAAGACACTAAACCACTGAATACCAGATAAACAAACAAGCAAGAACACAAGCAACCAGATAAAACTAAAAATACTAAAGAAACAGATAATCAACAAATACCAACTAATAAAACAAACAATTAACCAAAAATAACTAAAACAACAAATCATAAAAGAAACAAAACACTCACACCCAGGACTAACATAGCCCAAGCCAGCAAGCTGTGATTGACCAGAGCAGGTATTCACACCTCTTATAGAGGCAGATGAAGAAGTTAGTCAATCCGTTTGCGCCCACTTAACTGAGAACTAGTTACCCCTAAAGGAAGAAAGAACCTTACAGTGCTATAGAGATGAAACCAGCAGCGGAAAATAGCCCAAGAACCACAAGATTCCCAGAATACAAGAAACCCCCAATTTGAAAAATTAGGGTTTCTTCCAATTGAACCAAGAAACCAATAATTCAACCGCAGAAACTACTAAAACCACCTTCAATCGAACCAAGAACCTCAATAACAGAAAACCCCCAAAAATTAGAGTTTCAAGAAAAAACCCTAATTCAATCGAGCCCTTAATCAACCAAGAATCACCAAGAGATCAATCGATTACCAACCTAGAGCTCTGATACCATGTTAAAATGGTACATAACAAAGGCAATAATCACCCAACCAACCACCCCTTGGTGATAATCTTTTATTATAACAATATACACAACAAATTAGTCCCCAACACAGGTGCTAACCAAACAAATACAAAGAAAAGATTGTTGTCCCTCTAATAGGTGCAACAATAGAATACAACAACTCACACTCTACCAGATCTATAAACAAAACCAAACCAGAGATCAAGAAGATCTACTACACTTGTTTACAATAGTAAACTACCCAGAAACCCACTTAAACCCAGATGATGATGAGAGAACTTGTGTGTGAAACTGAGAGAAGTATGAGAGCGTAAGATGTGAAACCCTAGCTGGATAGAGACATTATATAGCCCAGGATCTTTCACTCTAAACCCTGCACAAATAGAACTTACAAACAACACCCAAAGTTACAAAGTTAGAAAAAAAATAGTTACATAATAACCCCCTGAAGGTTCAGCTGTTTTCCACAAGGAAGTAATACTTTCAACAGTTTGTATGGTTTTATTTAGTGTCGTGTGAGTTGTGTAAATCGGTTGTTTAAACCATGTGAGGGAGGGAGTCGTTTAGAAGGAAAGTTGTCAAGAATGAATGTGTGATTTGATTTACTCGACGTTATAGGGGATTTGGTGACTGATTTTGCCAAAAATCATGGAGATGTGATAAGGAGGAGATCACATTAACTTTCCAAATGTGTATGTTATTTTGACTATTTGTAGTTCGGTTTAGGAATAAAAAACGAGTAGGTGATTTCCAAATGGTAAGTAGCTGACATTAAGGAGCAATTAGGGGAACAAAATAAATCATGAATCTAGTCATCTTTTCGGGCCCCATACGCTTGTACAAAGAATAAAATTTGGTCTAGGGACATGTTAACGTGTGATATTTATAAAACGTGCATAATTATTTAATCGTATGTTTTTATCAATCGTGTAACGTTTATATTTCAAGTATCATGGTTCTAAACACTTATGTTAAAATGTATAAGAATATCTTGCATTATCATCCGTCTTTTTGAAAAATTCAAAATTAAAGGGTATTTTGGGAATATTAACTTGTTTAAAATTTCGGGTGTTACAAAGTTACCTCTAATTCGAGGTACGGAAAGTTGCTCCAAACTAGGCTGCAGATCAGCCAATCCAAGCTTCTCCGCAATCTCAGCCTCAAGCTAGAGAAGGCACATAACATCCTCAATGTTGGAGTCCTTGCATGACGACAAATCCGCTAAGAGAGGAAAATCAAGTTCGCGAAATGCCCGATAAACGGAGTTGTAGTCCGCTTCCGCAGTAGGATTATTAGCGGCAATATCCGTAAGCTTTCTACCCTCCTTATTATGCATAATGCCAGCATCCAAACCTTTCTGCATCCCTCTCCTGATAGCGCAACTCAAGAGTTTTCCCAACATCGTACGATACTCCAAAGAGTTTAAGCACTTAGTAAGGAACAATTTCATGTCGTGCTCAAACAGCCACCTACACCTAGCAATAGCAGTAAGAAAGCGGGGATAAAAATCTTCATCAAGATGAACAACTATATCCACAAGGCGGGCATCTAACTGGGTCAACTTATCAGTAATCCCTTTCATCTGAGCGTCTTGGTTCTCTTTATAAAAACTCTCCAAAGTCTCATGAGTAGCTTGTAACAAGCGAGCCTTTTCAAAAAAGAAAAGAAGAAAAAAGAGCGGATGAGAAAACAAAAAAGGAATAAGTATAAACAAAATAAAAGAAAAAACACCGCACATACCCGATCTGAAGACCACTTGTTCTAACGCTTCAACTCTGCAATGGTAGCATCCAAGTCTGCAAGTTTGTGATCCTTATCTTCCAAAGAAGACCGAAGCTCCGCTAGTTTCATTGAAAATGTGGCACGTTCCGTTTCAAAAGTTGCAGCTTGACCATTTACGGACGAACGTAATTCCACTAGCTCCGCTTTGAGCGAATCACGATCACCCTTAAGCTTCAAATTATCTTCCTTCAGAGACGACGTCTCAGCAGCATAAGGATTATCGGATGAATTCATAGAAGAGATTTCAGTACGAAGGCATGATGCCTCAATTTTTAACTTTTCAATTTCCGCATCTTTCTCCTCTAGCTGGTCAGCCCGGCGGTCACAGAGAGCGGATAACTTTTGTTTCCGAGCAATATTATGTTCAGCCCGCATCCGTAATTCCGCACAAAAAGCAATCTGACGGGCCGACAAATAATTAAATTCCTCAAAAAATTGGTCATGTTTCATACCACAGACCTCATCAAAGAACCCAGTTGGAGCAAACCCATCAAGTATCTCGCGGCAATCAGCAGTGATGTCCAAACGAGAGCCGCGAGAAACATTCCACTCTGGAATAAAAACTTCACCAAAGACATTAGGATCTACATCAGCAGTAGAGCGGATGAGACCACAAGAAAACCCATCTCCGGAAAAACCTTCCTGACCACCAATACCAAACTTAGAACCACTAATGGATAAAGGAACGTTCGGGAAAGAAGATGACTCAGAAACACCGTCTTTATCTTTTCCCTTTGATGATGCGCAAGCAGCAAAGGCAGAGGTTGCGGCAGCAACTGACGCTGAAGGAAGAGAAGACCTAGCAAAAGAACTAACTTCAATATCATGAGCACTAGAAAAAGATGACGAGTCAGAAGAAACGACGAACCTCTCAGCAGGGTGAACAGTACAGATATAAGATCCGACAGAAGTATCAAGCCAAAACCAATCTCTCTCTCTGAAATGAAAGATATGGAAGGCACATGGGGAGACGACTTAAGCATACAGTGCAAATCTTGAAAATTAGTAGTCAGCAAACTTTGGATAACAACCATAGACTTACCAAAAGTAGTAGGCCTATTCAAAGAGCCATAATTTGCCCTCAATTTCTTAGGCGGAAGAATCGAAGCATTCGCACCGGCTACCACACCCACCTTCTTCCATTTCCGTTTAAGGGGGATAACAATACGCCGCGAAGAAACATTCTCAGCACGCTCACCTTCATTACCAACACCAGAAACAAACTGCCCCGTGCCATCACCTTCACCATCATCAACCTCCAATTCACCTTCCGCTTGATTTTGCGGATGCGGAGAAGTGGAACAACTCGATCAGCGGTAACCTCCAAAAGTTTAGGTTCACCCACCGCTCGCCGCCTTGCTTCAACCTTTACCTCATCCGGACCGTTGTGAGTAATAAAAACATACGCGCTTATCCCTGCACGGACAAGGAAAACAGTCAAGAGAGAGAGAGAGAGAGAGAGAGAGAGAGAGAGAGAGAGAGAGAGAGAGAGAAAACAGGGGGAAGTAAGCATAAAACACTAACCTTCTCCATTGAGACGATAGGTGGGATAATCATCCTCACTAAACGGGTAATAACGGCTCAGGCCAACCCAACAAAGGAAAGCCTCCGGGTACCTGCGAAACGGAGCCGGCTTACTAATAAGGGTGTTATATTCTTCCTCGTTATACTCGACAGACTTGGGAGCTAAATCCCTCTCAACACTGTCACCCGTATGCCAAGGAAAGATATTTGGGCAGGCAAAAGCATCAGCCCAGAAAAAGCGGTCGCTCCAACCTTTCACAGAATCTAAAGGTTTATCATAACAAATACCGGTATCCTTCGAGCGTTTGCTAAGCGAGAGCCATCCATTTTCTATGGAATTAACATACAGACGCCGGAACAATGACACTGTTGGAACAATGTTATGAACACGACACAAAAATTCAAAATGCGAAACTTTGCACGCCCCAATAATGGAAGTGAGAGATATTGATGCGGTAATGTTTTATAATTTCAACAAAGAAAACAAAGAACGGCCAGCGAATGTCGTCATAATCAAAAAATCGACTATAAAGAACAATCTTTCCAGGAGGATACTGATTGATGGTCTGATCGGGACCAGGCCAAAGGGGATGGACAAACGACGGAATATGACAATGGCGACACAAGTCGTCGAGCTTCCCTTGTGTCAGATGAGACTTAACATCCGTAATCTTAACCATTGTCATACAAGAAGTTTTAAAGACAACGTGCGAGGTGAAATGATAAAAGGAAACGGAAAATAGAAATTTGGAAGGATTCTCTAAAAAGCAGAGGAGAAAGAGTAGAAAAGGAAAAATAGCAACAAGCTAACCTAGGTATTTATACCTGCGGTATATTCAAGAGATTTGACACATGACGCGTGGCAAGCGTACTCCAATCAACGGCTACGCTCAGTAGTAAAAAGATAAGGATGACAACCAATCAAAAAAGAAGATGGAACGACTAAAAAATGGTCCACGTCCCCCACGACCTTATCCGCTGACCATAAGGACGCGTCACGGAAAAGCCACGAGCTCAGAGCAGAGCGGACAGAATATTAGTCTAGAAGTATTCACCGCACGATACAAAAAGAGCACGCACAATGAACACACTAGACTGGGGGACTTGATGACGTATAATACGGATAATAGGCTTACTGACCTGGATCGTACTATACACAATTAGGCCTCGGCCCAACGAAACAAGTTGATGATGTATAATACGGATAGCGGGCTTACTGGGCCTAGACTGTATCATACAATCGGGCCTGAACTGCATTACGCACAACTGGGCCCCGACCCAACAAACAAACATACTGGATATCGCCAAAGCCCAAGCTATGCGCAACACGGCCCAGACTTATAAGGGCGTACATAGATCACCCAAGCGGCACTTTCAAAGAAAGCTTACGAACCGGCCTACGGTCCGGAAGGTGATCTATGTCCGCAATCATGATTAAGCTAACGGATCCTTGCCCGACAAGGGTCCCACTCCGGCCACTACAACAATATGCTAAATACTAGGAAGCCCTAGCATTTCGACCACCTATAAAAGGCAACCTCATTACATATTCGCGAGGTATGAGTTTCTCACACATCTAAGTACACATACATTTCTCTGACAACATGAACACTTACTCTCACGCCGAAGCTTAATCGTGGGGTCTGTCCCCACGGTAAGCCTAACGGTTTACTTTCATTTGTGCAGGAATCGATCTATCACTTGGATTAGTGCAGAACTCATCATAACGAACAATTCATCAAGGACTGCCCTACACATAAGCAAGCCCAATCCTAAACTGTCACACTTTTTGCACTAACAGTACGTGTCTACGACCAAACTAAAAATCGGGTTCTTAGATTAGCTTATTTTTTATGTTTATTGGCTAATTTAAATATTAAAAAGCTGATAAACTTACTTTTGTTCCACTTATGAGCTAATCAACTATAGCTTATAGTAATTTAACTTCATGAGCTAAACCTCATGATAAATCACATAAGCTTACACGTCTTTTCAAATTTAAATAAGATAAATCCATAAACTAAAAAAAAAAAAAAAAAAAAAAAAAAAACAATTCAGCTGAAGAAAAAATATATAATTTTACAAATATCATTTAACTAGTGCCCGAACACTTGTCTTACACAAAAGAAATCATACGCACAAACTCTTTCCATCCTAATAAGTGTAAGAAATCATACTCACAAAAACTCTCTCCATCCTCCAAAAATGTGTAAATTTATAGGAACACCCTGATCTCATGTATCTTTTGATACAAACCGGACCCTTCTCTAAGGACCCGGTCCCAGGCAATGATCACTTGTTCTCATTAACCTAATTAGTCAGGAGTTGGGATTGAACCCAAGCCATTTTCTCCAAGAGACCCTCCTTGACTGGTCAACTGAGCATTTACGGTGGAGGACTGATACCACTAGATCAAGCCTCAGTTGGTAAAACTCTCTCTATCCTAATAAGAGTGTCCACAAACAAAAAATAACAGCGTATGATATGTGTAATTAATACAAATTTTAATTGATAAATAGTCTTGTTTACCCTCTTTTTTGTTATAAAAATTAAAAATAAGCAATTAGTGCAAGTTTTGATTATTAAGGTAACGTTGACACTTTTTATGAAATGGAATGACTATTTTTTTTTAGAACAAATATAAATAGTAAAGTGAACATTTTTATGAAACGAAGTGAATATTGATTATCCAGACTAACCTTATTTATAACACAAATTAAAAATAAAAAATAAAAAAATAAATTGAAATCCAAAATTTTATAACTTTTAAGTAACTCTTTATAGTTGCTAAAAAAAAAGTAACTCTTTATAGATAGAAAGTGAGTGTGTTTACTACACTATTTTACAGGGGCCTATAAACAAGTGGAAATCCAACAACAACAACAATGTCTGATCTATCTATCTACCACCTAAAATAAATAAAAGCTGTCTGAACAACAACAACAATAATAGCAACTTTAATCAGCAGATCATACTCATCTTTTAATTTTAAATGGCTGATGAAGTACAATTTGAAGCTATGAGAACTGATGATTGTTCTTGGCATCCTTGTCAGCTCAGTTTCAGGTATAATAAATTCAATGTGTTAATGTTTTTAATTTGATTGATTGGTTAAGGTGAAATTAGTTGCTTGATGATCCTAATTTTTTGCTTTATTTTGTGTTTTGTATAGGAAATTAATTTTTTAGTAAATGTTACATGCAGGTAAATTGTTGTTAGGGGTTAGTTAGATGACAGTTGGGTTTATTAGTTGGTTTAATAGAGTGATTTATTTGTGGATGATTTGCAATTCGAATGGAATTTATGGTTTTTCTAACCGTTAGTTAGTTCGTGTTAAGGGTTTAGTATTTAATTGCCTTAAATAGTAAGTCTATCCATATCCTGATTATGTTATTAAGTATAGTTGTCTGGTTGTGCTGGCGTATTTGAAATAAGTTAGGATGTGATGATCGCCTATACCCGTATCCTGTTTTCCTGAGATTCTACTCGGGCTAAAAAATTTAGGTACATTTGCAGCACAAGTTTATTGTTGGAATGAATAGCACCCGCAACACGATCATACTTGTCACTTAAACCGTTGAGAGCATATGTGACACGTCACACGTTATCATTACTCATAGGAGACCCAAGATTGGTGAGGAAGGTAGTAATGGACTCTATCTTCCGAAAGTAGGCATCAATGGTTAGGTCACCAAGTTGTATCATCCTTAATTCACCCTTCAAAGCAACGGGTTTAGTGCATTTATTGTCTAGAAAAATTGTTTCCAAGAAATCCTAAGCCTCTTTGGCAGTTTTCGGATCTCTAGTAATAAGTCTTTCTTGTAGAGCATCCAAAAATGTTAGAAAAGTCCAAGACTTGACAATAGTGTCAGCCTTTAACCATTCAACTGGTTCTTAAAAAAATAACTCAATGATGAATAATTGAGTTTGTCAACATCCAATTTGACAGTTCAAGGGAGGTAATATTGTGAACAGTTAACAGTTAGTTTATCAGTTAGAGACAAAGCTGGAGGAGCAGTAGGGCCAGTCATGATTGATTAGGGTTTATAGATATGATTGTGTAGGTAGATTCGAAAAAAAATAGGTTAGGGTTTATAGTTCGGTTTTGGCTTGGTGAGGGAGGGGGAACCACAACAAACTTTTAGGGTGAGCAATGGTTTTTGTTAGATAAATTAGGAGATTTGGATCTTAGGCTGTGATACCATGTTGGAATGAATAACTTGATTAATTAGCATAATGTGCAAATACAATATAAATAAGTATAAACATGGGCTAGGCTTCCCAATAACAATACAATGGCCTAGACATAATAAAACCCAGTAACAATAATAAACCCACTAACATTTATATGGTTAAAATCGTTACTAATGAGTAATTACTTCACCGTGTTCAGATATTTGCAGTCTTAAGCATTTATTGAACACTGTTCGCTTTGTGCTTATTAAGATCTCGGGTGTTTGGCTAAACTCTAAATGTACAAGACATTCCTAAAACTGTTGTATATGCCACATATGGTACTTGTTACCCAAAATATTTATGACGCAACTTTGCAATTGGATCTGTGTACGTAGCTGTGATAATAAGTGAAAGGAATATGACACCAATCAAAATGCTCATGATGTGTGTATATCGGCGTGTGCATACTCACATTTCGAAAACATCGAGCAGATCAAAAACCATTTTATATCCACTTTAGAAGTGATGACATGTAATGAGATTAAGTATTATTAGTTACCTGTAACAACTAATGCACCTATGTTTCTATTTGTATAATCAAGACAGAATAAGATTAAGCATCTTTACTCTCTATGCTACGTAATTTGGTGGACTAAATTACATCAAGCATCACCACTTTACCAATTTTGATCAACGGCTGGCGTATTTGCTAAACTAGCCTTAGAGAGGCAAATACTTCCTTCTCTAGTTATCTTATAAATGACCAACGAGGTTTGTTTTACAACATTTCACTAGGGAGAGTGTGATATCATATTCCATTTAAGATGTTGGAGTCTTAAATAAAGAGGGACTGTCATAACAAATCTCTTTCGGTAGAGCGTCTATCCGGACTTGTTTCTCATCATGAAATCAATTGCTGTTCGCACTCTTGTGTGGTTGCTTGACATTGCTTATTTTTTTATTTTTTTTGGTAACCATGGTGACTCGTTTGAATCTATAAACCAACCTTGTGTATTTGTCGTTAGTTTGTAGTTATGCTAAAGTGGTGTTTTATTTAGTGCAGAAGGTATAAAAGAATAACATATCAAATACTGATAATGCACAATCTAGAGAATAGATATCAGTAATGGCCATCACCATGACAACTTTTAAATGGAAAAGAAAACAAGCATTATGGATATTTGGTATTTTTCCAAAAGTTTGTGGATTTACATTTCAATTTGATACTTTAACTGACGTCACCTACGTGAGTAGTGCATCCAGACAGATAAAGTGATCGAACACAAATATTAAATACTCAGTTTGTTGTTCACATAAAAGGGAATCAAATTTTTCACAAAAACCATATTGTGAAGAACACAACATTTTTCAATTGGTGCGTTCATATTCACATAATCATACATAGTACTTTACTGACATTATGGCTGAAGAGTGTGCATTCTTTATAAGTATGGCACTTAGATACAGAACGCCGTCTCAGCATGCTAAATGATCATGATAATGTGACATCTCTTATATGCAGCCCAAATGGTGGTGGGCTTGGTATAAAATACGAGAATAACAGTTCCCAAGACATATTAATGAGTGAAAAAGAAGTACTAATGAGGATTCGGGTTCGCTCACATCCTCTCCTAGAAGATGATTGCACTCGCATCAAACCAGGTGACCGTGTTGTCTGTCAAAACTCAGAGAAAGGCTTCTTTGATGCAGAGATAGAAAAGGTATATTTTCTTAAACTTCAGTTTTTATTTCCAAACTATATTTATCATAATCCAATAATTTACATTATCAACAGGTGCTAAGCGTAAGACATTCAAAGAGGGCACAGTGTAGATGTAAGTTCATGATTAAATGGCTTCATCAAGACCTTGATGGTAAAAGTTTAACCGTCGCATCTAGTTCAGTAATGAGATTGGCTAACAAAAGCATCAATGACCATCCAACAATTTCGGCTTTCTTAAAATCAGTGTCACTGAGTAACTCATGTTTCTCCAGTATGTCTCCAGAGTTGACTGATGTCAATGACTTTGATCTGGATCTCGATCTCCATGATTTGTTAGAAAAACAAATAGAAGGAATCAAAAACTCAGTTCATGGTTCCAAGAAAAGAATTAGAGATGAGATTTTGGAGTTAGAAGGTAAATCTCCCAACCAACAACGTGATTAAGCTTAAGCTGTTTGTGAAAATACATTTGACTGTGTATTCTTTACTGCAGCTAATATTCATGAACAGGTAAAGGAAACAGATATCACTGTGCCAAATGGAAGTGATTCAGAAGACATCAGGTCCCCACTGAACCCTCTAGCTGCTCGTGCAGCTCTTGCTTCTAGGATGTCAAAGTTGCCTCAAAGCCCTGAAATTTCCCCTAACATTTCCAAAGGGATTGACGATTTCTCCAATATTTCGAAAGAATCCTTGGAAACAGAAGATGCGCCAAAACGAGCAAAAACTAAGAAGTCACTCTTCGCTACCAGTGATATTAGTACAAATGCTGGACAAAAGAGACAAGCTAAGATGAGTCCAGATTTAGAATTGAGGACTACTCGTGCAAAAATTCAGAAGGCCAAAGGCATATTTGTTGATACTATTGAAAGGAACACTTCTGTTGATGGGAACAACCCAAGTACTGTGACTAACAGGAGGCTTACTCGTTCAGTACTAAACAAAGAGGGAGAAAATGTAACTACTGAGACTACAACTGTAGGTATTAACAGTTCAAGCAATACGAGAAGATGGGCCACTCGTTCTAGCATTAACCAAGATGCTGCGAATATGAAAACAGATACCACAAATGAATCAGATGGTGACAGACTTCCCCTTGAACAAAGGAACAAGAAGATCAAAACCGAAGGTGCGTGGATACAAATTTTTTGACACCGTTCTGTTATTTTACTAATAGGAGGTTTATCCATCCAATACTAAACAAAGAGGGAGAAAATTTAACTTCTGAGACTTCAATTGTAGGTACTAACGGCTCAAGCAATATGAGAAGAAGGGCCACTCGTTCTAGCATTAACCAAGATGCTGCGAATATAAAAACAGATAGCACAGAAGAATCAGATGGTGAAGAACTTCCCCCTGAACAAACGAACAAGAAGATCAATACCGAAGGTGCATGGATACATTTTTTTGACACCTTTCTGTTCTTTAACTAATAGGAGGTTTATCCGTCAAGTACTAAACAAAGAGGAAGAAAATTTGACTTCTGAGGCTTCAATTGTAGGTACTAACGGCTCAAGCAATATGAGAAGAAGGGCCACTCGTTCTGGCATTAACCAAGATGCTGCGAATATAAAAACAGATAGCACAGAAGAATCAGATGGTGAAGAACTTCCCCCTGAACAAACGAACAAGAAGATCAATACCGAAGGTGCATGGATACATTTTTTGACATCTTTCTGTTCTTTAACTAATATGAGGTTTATCCGTCAAGTACTAAACAAAGAGGAAGAAACTTTAACTTCTGAGGCTTCAATTGTAGGTACTAACGGTTCAAGCAATATGAGAAGAAGGGTCAATCCTTCGAGCATTAACCAAGAGGCTGCAGATATAAAAACAGATACCATGAAAGAATTAGATGGTGATGAACTTCCCACAGAGCAAAAGAGTAAGAAGATGAATTCTGCAGGTATATACGTTTTGTTTAAACCTTAAAAGTCTTTTTTTTTTTTTTTTTTTTTTTTTTTTTTTTTTTTTTTTTTCATGTCTCTACAGCTATAGAACCGTGTAGCATTTTAGTATTAGGTCACTTCATTCTTCTTTTGTCCAAAGTTTCATTCATCTTGGCTAAATCAGTATGCGCAGATAGAAATTTTAATGATGAACTTCTATTTGATATTTAATAGTATGGCCCTATGATATGTATGGCAGGTAATGCGACAAACAATGGTGGAAACAGTTGTGGTTCTAAGAAGAAGAATCCCCTTGATCTGAACAAGCATAAGCTGCGATCTTCACCAAGGTTTCGATCATAGTCTCGTGTGTTGAATCAACATGGTAGATTACTGCCTATTTTTGTATCTACGGAAATGTCCCCCATGTTTCCATGCAATGGAGGCAAACTATTAATAATAATATAAAATGATGGATTTAAATATGAAATATCAAGTACGTGTGGTAAAAAGACCGGCTACAAGGTGTCACTATCCTCTTTCTATGTGTGTTAACTGTCAAGTATGTGGTTTTGAAGCCTCTTCTTAGATGTGCTTGTTGTCGTATATTCAAATTTTGGATACATGTTTATGAGAATATTTGCATTTGTCAAATCTCGCCTTAAATCTTAAGGTTACAGCTCTTGAGTATATAACACGAGGTTGGTTGAGTTTAGTGTAAAACCGGTCCATCTTTAATACTGTTTTTGGAATGAGCTAAACCTTCTATTATCATAAGACAATCATTTGATGGCCTAAACATATTTCCAGGAATAGAACAATAGTCTGATATTGGGTATGCAAGAGTGTTGAATACGGCTAATCTGCTGACAAAAGTGGTCACATAATCTAGGTTAGAATTCAAAAGGGTAAATTGCAAAAATGGTCCTTAACGTTCTACAAAATTGCAAAAACGGGACCGAGACAAAAAGTAGCGCAAAAAAGCCACCCAAGTTCCACATTTGCGCAAAATCGCCACTGAGAGCCCTTTTCCGTTAACTCCCGTTAGTTTTCCCGTCAGTCAAGGGTATAATCGCCATTTCACTCGCTTCCCGCCTTTGACTACCCCAACTTTATTTCAATGACCAAATTTGCAAAGTTATAAAACTTAATTTTGGAGGCACAATTGGCGATTAACCTTTCCCTCTTTTTTTGTGTAACTCGGCAACCCAAGCGATTGCATAGGACTATAAAGTCCACGTTTATCCCGCTTATTCAACCATAACATACACAAAACAACCGACGATGACAAACAATGGAAAAGGGAAGAGTATCTACATTGGTACCGAGGAAGAGGAATTTGATAAAGTTTCAAGAACCTATTATCTAAACGATTTACTTCTTGATGCATTTGGCGGAGAACCAATTGATGAGTATGGTTCTTATAGGAAGATACCTAAAGAGTTAAGAACTAAGATTCTGACCCATCCGAGGAAACAAGATGGCTACTATGAAGCGCTTTTGAGTGATGATGAGGAGGAGGAGGAGGAGGAGGAGAAGCAAGAGCTTGTGGATACCGTTTTACCCAAGTTTGATGAGTTGGAACAGAAGATTTCCAATCTTGAAAAGGTGTTCAAGTATCTAAAGGAGAAGAAGGACAAGAAAGAAAAAGAATTGAAGAAAAAGAAGAAAAGGGGTAATGCGGAGGGCAGCGGTTCAAACTACTAAACAAGTGTTTGTTTAGATATATGTTGAAAATTTGTAATGGTTGTGAACTCCTATGATCAATGAAAGTTTTAATGTTTATGTTACTGATATGTTTGTGTTTCGATTTTCATTTCTTTATGTTTGTGTTTCATTTTTGAAATATATGGGTACTTCCTATGCAGCTTATGCAGAAAGCATTAGATAGTTGATGTTTTGCATGAAAGTCAAACAGGTGAAAGTCAAACGGGTGAAATTCACTTGGTTTATTGACTAGCACTAGTAAGAAGTTAATACTCCTTGACCTACCACACAAAATGCAGTAAATTATCCAACCAACTAGTATAGTAAAGTCTACTTTCCAACTTTATCAAAAACATACATATGGCAGAATCTGCAACTCATAAATTAAAGAGACAGAAAATGAGTCGTAATAATACACAGGTAGAGAAAGTAAGTGGTTGTGTAATTGGTCTCGGTATCAGAAGTGGGAACAAAACAGGAGGGGGTGGTGCAAAGATAGAGGTGTTGGACGAAAGATGCTTCATCTGTTGTGGGGATGTTAAGTGTTGGAGGCATAGAGTTGTGATACTTGAACAGGCAGGTTGTGCAACGACAGAGGTAGTAAGTGGTGGTGTCATTGGTTTGGGTATTACAAGTAGAAACATAAGTGCAGGGGGTGCTGCAGATGCAACTCAATCAACTGAAGCAAAGAAGAAGAGGAAAAAGAAGGCAAGAAAGTTCATTAAAAATAACACCACAAACTGAATCATTATGTTTAGTCTGTGTTTCTAGGATGTAGTTTTGGGCATGTCCAAACCAGAAACTGAATCACTATGTTTAATCTATGTTTTAATGTTTCATTAATGCCAGCTTCTTGTTTATGTTTGTGATACCTATCAAATACAATAACGAAGTATAAACATATGTGAAGACATTATTCATACAAAATCTGGATCATGAGATCCATTACATTCATTAACCATCACTAATCTCAAAACAACCAACCCCCTCATGGATATTTCATCTTTACAACAAACTCAATCTTCTTAAACATCTTGTCCTTGACTTGCCTGGACATCATCAACAGTGCATTCGCCCAACGCTTATCAATTATTTGTAGCCTCCTAAGCTTCTTTGTATTGCTCCTTGCAGTTCTTGCACGTGAGCAGTTTCGAAGTCTACCAATCACATCCCCCCTACGTTCGACCCTTTCAGTAATTTTTTTGGACTTGTACTCCAAATCCTGTGCCTGCTGCAAGTCTTGAAGAATCTCGGTGTGGTAAGGGCCAAGCATTACTTCAGTTAGCACATACGAGTTACAGACAACCCTTAGATTAATATCACATTCAGAGTTGTTCATGGTTAAGGAAATAGGGAGTTGTGTTTTGCAAGTGTGTATTTTAAGAGATGCGTATTTAGTAGCCTTCATGTGTTTGCCTATAAAAGGGCTTATAAAAGATTGCCAAGTACTGTGTAGTCTTCATGTGTGGACCAAAGTTGACTTTATGCAATTCAACATTTGCAGTTTGACTTTTGAAAGTCTAAATGCAATGGGTGCAAGCATAATGCAAACAAACATAGAATATAGAATCCATTACATTCAGAAACATAAACATTTTTTGCAAGTTTGACTTTTGAAAGTCCAACTGCAATGGGTTCAAACATATTGTTCTAAAGACAATCAAGTTAAACAAAGATTACAAATATAGAATCCAACAGACAATAACGTTTAACATATTGTTCAAAGATCAGTGGGTAACACATGAAGAAGTTGGAAGTGCATGCTCATCATTTGACTTCAGCTTTTTAGTTGGCCTGTCAACCTGAGGTCTGTGATTGGGTGGTACTATGACTGTTGTAGACTCAATTCTTGGCCAGTATCTGCGGCTTGAACACCCATTGATCTTGAATGAGTACATAGGCGCCCATGTTTCTAGGCTGTAAGCAGCATGAACCCACTCTTCAGGCACAACAACTCCTTTTCCATCCTCATTTATATAGTTTATTGCAGCCACAGCATGTTTACATGGTATTCCAGTCAGCTCCCACATCCTACAACCACACTCCTTCCTATCCAAGTTAGCAACACAATGATCCTCGTTAGGCACAGATACTTTATATAACGAAGCTGCAATCCATTCAACAACACAATCAGTAGCTTCTTTTTTGTTTCTATCAACCATGGCTTGCACAGTAGGAGTAAGTTGTCCAACACTCCTTTCTATTATTTGCTGAACTACCACAATCCTCTTCACCAAGTACTCCCTTATATATTCAAGACAAACGATGATGGATTTATCTCTCATATCATTTAGCTGGCTACAGAACACCTCACATATGTTGTTTAAGAGTAGTCTACATAGGGCTTTGCCTGTTGAACAAATCACACATTATGTATTAATATATGATCAATTATCAGTATGCTTTTTTCCACTGCCACTTGTTAGGTCACCATATTGATTTCACACAAACAAGAATGAGATAGATATAAGGAGTTGGGTGAATATTTGAATGAGAGAAATATAAGTGCAAGAGTTTCCTTAAGATTTCAAATAAACAACCAAGTTTACAAGAGACCTAAGACTAGTATTTATAGGTAAGGAGCTAGGGCAACACTCCTAGTTCTTCCCTTCATACAAAACGTATGGGCTTAAGGCCCATGGGCTAGTTAACCTAAGTCTAGTAACCTTGTAAACATAACATAAATGAAAGTAACTAATAACTTAAGCAACCTATTATTACAAATGACCGAGACTTGATAAAATAGTAAAACTTTGATCCCAACAATCTCCCCCTAAGGGTCGGTCATCACGGTTACTTGACGTCTTTGTCATTTCTTCATCTTTGACTTTCATAGCTTAAGACGTCTTTCAATAATCATGAGATAAGAATCATTCATCGTTCTTTGTGCTTTGTTCATTGTTGTTGTGATAGTGATCAAATAATGAAGTTGTCTGCCTTTCGTCACTTCCGCGTCTGTGGTGGTAGTCCGCCATTCCAACATGCTCATACATCTTCGAATTCTGACTTATACATGCACGTAGTCCCTTTCTTTCACATTAGATCTTTAGTCTTTATACTTTGTTGATTCTTCTTTTTGGCGTAGAATCTTTCTTTGAACTTTGTGTTGCTTTGATCTTTGAGGGAGCTTTTGATGACTTCAAGATGCATGTATGAGCATGTGGAATCCGTCGCCATGGAGATGATGTAACCCTGCATGTAAACAGTTAGCAATAAAACATCCGGTACTTATAGATAAGGAATTAGAGATCGTCAACAGCATAGTGTGAAGACTCCTTCTAACCCTTATCAAGGCCGTTCCCATATCAGATACTCCCGAGGGAGCTTACAAGACCTACTAAGTAGCTCAATGACTGGGTGAGTCACTGGGGATCACTCCACGACTGTAGATCGCTAAGAAACCACCGCAAACACTAAGCGTAACCCGCAAGGAGTTACCGAAGTGACCTGTTGTCAGGGCTGTTTGATGTTGACCCTGGCAGGATTTCCGTTCAATCATTGAGAAATACTTATGTAAATTCTCTCATAAACATTCTCGGCAGATTGCTAAGATCTGCGAAGGACTCGATAATTTACAGCTAGTGTCCATTGATGTAGAACACTAGTTGTAGAAATACCAAGTGTTCCTAAGAGATCTTTGATGTATCTCATGGCTCTAGACTCGAAAAGTGCACACTTAGGTTTCCTATGCGGAGACTAGGGAGGGGTCTCCAGCTTCAATATCAACCATCTCTAAGAGATAAGTCGATAGATTACATCGGTTCCCCGTGAGAATGAAACAAGCTCTTTTAAGAGAACTTGAGTGGCTAGAAGGTTTAGTGCATTGCGTCACTGGGTCCATGACGACTTTATCTTCAATACCGGCGCCGCCTTAGCAACAACCAGTAGCATATGAATTGAACCCGGTGTCTGCCCTAAGGTTGAACATATGGAGGGCTATTTCTTTTCACCCTTTTCTTTACTTTTCTTTTTAATTCTTCAACTCCTTCTTTCCCCTTTCATTCTTTTCTCCTTTTTCGTATCATACATAAGGACTTCTAATTCTAACTAATGGTGATGTCCTTGGGTAGATCCGTCCGGCTCTGGTGGATCATAGGACGGTTTTTCCTATCTTAATCACCTTATAACTCCATGATTATCCGACAGTAGCCAAGAAACTTTTGAAAATCTCTCAAAGTGTTTGTGATTATTAAACATTTTGTTTAACACTTTGAGAGTTTTGTGTTTACTTTTGAAAGGGCTCCCCCTTCACATGTGCTCATAAGTGTTTAAATAAATTTGCACATGTGGGAGGAACAAACACTTTTGAATTGATCCACTTTCAGTGAACTTGACCGATTCGAGACACGCTTACATCACTAGTTAGACTAGCTTGAAGTTATTACCCGGCCTGGTCAAATCCACAGAAAGTTTCTCGAAATGGTATATTTCTACTAAGACAAATCCTTTTCGAGACACGCTTACGTGGTTAGTTAAAGAGTTCCATTGTCAGCTTTTAGGTGACAACTAGCTCTAGTAACTAACTTGATGTTATTACCCGTCGAGGATAAGTCTTTTCGAGATTACTAACTTTTATATTTCGTCAATTCTTGGGTGAATCTGAGTCTAGCTCGCATGAGATTTGACTTATAAGCAACATTTAACTTTCATATTTTAATCACTTTCACTTGTCTCCCCCTAAAAAATAGCATATTAGATGTTGTTTTTGATAAACTTTTGATTAAAATATGCTTTTTGAGTCTTATGGGGAGATATCAACAAGAACTTGTGGTTATCAAACGATGAAAATTTTCAAGTGCTCCCCCTCAACAAGTGAATACTCATTGAGGTGAAATATTTGCCTTTTGAGCAGAATTATGAAAATCAGAAAATGTTTGATTAATTCTACTCAAAAGTAAGAAGCCTTCGCTCCTTATATAAGGATTGAGGCACTGATGCGTACCTCAGGGTCCTTTCTTTACAAGAACGGGTTGTACACTGTTATGTGTGTACAAGCCTTAATGAAAAATAGTTCAATCAAATGAAACAATTAATATTGAAAAATTAATAACCAAATGTACCAATTTAATCTTCATCAGGAAGTGGAGCATCAAAGTCAGTGAACTTTGGTTCGGGTCTTTCGAAGAGGCGGATAGGAAATGATGGGCTAACACTGATATAGCTTTCCAGTCGTCTGATCTGTTCCCGTCGAAATAACCTTTCTTCGATCTTTAGGACAAAGTTACGAACTTGTCTTCTGGAGTTGGATTTCCATCTTGGTGGTTCACCTTTAGTTATCTTTCTGCGATCATCGTTCAACCTTTTGACAAGCCCATCACGAACGGTCTTTAGCGTAACATCACTGAACTTGTGTATCTCATCGAACCGCATGAAGCTTTGTAGTTTTTTGTTGTTGATGTAGGTGAAACCAAATGAAGGTTCTTGGATGAGAGTGAACTGTGATGTTTGAAAGATTCCATCAAATCAGAATTGCGGCTTTGTCAAATTGATCTTCTGTTGGTAACTTTCCACTCCAAGCTGAAGATCTTCCACTCTTTCTTGAACTATCAATCGTTGGATGAATAGAAGTAGTGATGCCATGAAGTTGTACTGAGTTTCTCTTTCGAATCCACGCATTCTTCCTTGAACCTTTTCGAGATACATGTCTTCGATGTCATTGAGATTAAGGTCTGGAAAGTCTGCTTCGGAGAATTTATACTTCTTTTCATCTTGTCGTTTAACCACAATTTCACGCATGAACATGTAGTTAAACCGTTTCGACTCTTGAATCTCCAAGATAGCAATGATCTTAGATTTATGCTTCACATTTTCCAATGATTTCTCTCCTAATCTGCTAGTATAACCGAGACGACGACGTTCTGGCCAGTGTTGAATCCCATGTAGAGCATCTCTGTCGTAAGCTACGATGGAGTTGCTGAATACTGGAGTAGACTCTTCAATTGCAGGAACTTCATATCTTGCGGCTGGTACTGAGATTGTGAGTGAGGAAGCATATTTCTTCTTGGATATCTCTTGGGTGAGTTGGATGTTACGAAGACCTTTGTTGAAGAAGTAGCTGTAAGGTAGCTTGGGTTTATCTGGAAATCCTGTCAAAGGTAATGGTTTAGTCCAGTCAGTGAAGTAAGGCTTTTCATGGTTTTTAGAACTGAGGTCGATATTCATTTCAGGATTTAGCCAGTCAAACTCGACAGACATTGCACTAGCTATATTCTGTATGTGATACTCGTATTCCATTTTGTTTCCTGATCTGGACTTAAGGAATTCCTATGCATCCCTATTGATTCTTTTGAGCTCCGCCTTTGTAAGTTTCTCAATCTGAAGATCTTTCATTATGACTTGAGTAAATTGTAATGTATTACCAGGAAGGGGTTCTTCATCTTCGAGAGGAGGTTGAGCTTGTACCAATTCTGTCAACCAATCATTCTGAGGTGTGTCATCATTGTCGAGCCATGAATGACGTCTTCTCTTCTTTGATTTCTTAGACTTAGATGTAGCATCCTTGTCTTTAGCCTTGGATGGTGACGATGGTCCAGCTTGAGAATCGGGAATAGGTGAGACACGGTACTCTGTATCGGGTTGACCATGGTAATCATCCGTTGGTTGCATGAAAGTTTCTTCCTCTTCTGTTGGACCTTGACCGGTAGCTGAGGTGTGTTGTTGATTACCAGGAGGAGTAGAATCCTTTCATGGTTGTTGAGAAGATGAGGGACCGGTTCCAGACTTATGTTTCTTACCTTTTGAGTTCGGGTCCGGGTCGTCATCTTTCCTTGACCTTTTCAGGGTTCCAGCTGCATCTTTGCATGACTCTTTGGACAAGTAAGCTGATATAGCATCAACAAGTGCTTTTTCCTAAGTAGACTGTGTGGTTTTGTAGGAAACTTTGTCGAAGAGTGTAGGGAATTGTTGAAGATACTACTGACAGATACTGCTGACAGGTTCCTGCGGAAAGCTTAGTGACTTTCTGCTGATGATTGGTTCCTGCGGATGACCATAGATCCTACGGATAGAGTTTAACCGTGGATATAACTTATGTATTTTAGGACAAGATATGTAGAATATCTTTTATTAGTTTTTTATTATTCGTTTCTTGTAAGAAAGGTTAGGGTTTCCACTAGTATATAAGGAACCCTAGGTCATTGTAATAGACACAAGTTTTAGTACGAAGTTTTATTAATATTATTGATCTATAGAGGATCAAGTTTAGTATACGTTTGTTTTTATATTCCGCATAATTACAAACTCACAGAGATTATCTAACTTAGTCTAGCTAGTGATTACATTAGTTGGCTAACGATATATTGGCTCGTGATCTATCAAGGAATAGATCCCTACAAGTGGTATCAGAGCCACTAGATACTCTCTGTAAACACAACAGAATCACATAACTATTTATTCAGTACCAATGGGAGACAAACCAGGCGGTGATGTTGTTCTCTCAGAAGCAGGCTCTCTTACTCAACAACTACAACAAGTGGCCTTCTCCAACAGCAATGCAAAACTTCCTTTTCTTAGGAAGGATGAGTATGAGATCTGGGCCATGAAAATGCAAAACTGGATTGCAAGTGTTGACTATAACCTCTGGAATGTTATACTCAATGGTTGTCGTCCTAAAAAACAAAGTGTTGATGCTGCTGGTAAAATCACTATTTTGGAACCTGTTTCTGCTGAAGAAATTCTTGCCGTTCAAAGGGAGAACAAAGCAAGAACCATATTGCTGCAGGCAATCCCTGATGACCACATGGGAGATTTTCATTCCATGACTGATCCAAGAGAAATCTGGTGGGCCATAAAAACCAGATTTGGTGGGAATGAAGAATCAAAAAGGATGAGAAAGAGTATGTTGAAGCTAGAATTCCAAGAATTCAAGATTACTGAAGAAGAAGGTCTACACAAAGGTTATGACAGGTTTCAGAAGATTCTGAGTCAATTAAACCAACTTCTAGCCAGACCTGACAATGAAGAAGTGAACTCTAGGTTTCTAAGAGCCTTACCTCCCTCATGGTCTCAAGTGAGTATATCACTAAAAACCAAAGGTGGCTTGGACTACCTCAGCTTTGATGACTTGTACAACAAACTCAGAGCTTTGGAAGGTGACATAAAGGGATTCTCTCCATATGCAGCTACTCCTTCACAATCTGCATTTGTCAGTTCTAACTCAAACTACATGCCACATACCTATGCAAGCCCATCCCCAACACCACAGGTTTACTCAAGTCCATCCACTCCAAGCCAAAGTCTTCCAATGACCACATTGTCTTTTTCAAGTGCTAATCCAATAACTCATCCAAAGATTAGCAATGTAATGGAAGATGTACTTCATTCATTTGTTGCTGAAGTTGATAAACAGCAACAAATTGCTTATGAAGACTTTGAGCAAATTGATGAACTTGCTTTAGAAGAATTGGACTTAAAGTGGCAAATGGCTATGCTATCTCTCAAGGTGAGGCGATTTGAGCAAAAAGTTGGTAAAAAGCTCAATGTTGAAGGAAAAGATGCAGCTAGGTTTGATAGAAGGAAGGTGAAGTCTTATGCTTGTGGAGAAATTGGTCACTTTGCAAGAGAATGCACAGCCAAGAAAGGTGAAGCCAGTACCAGGTATTCAGCATACAAGAAGAAAGAATTGGAAGCTGGAGAATCAAAGGCCTTGATCACTGCTATTGATACTAGTGTGGACTGGAATGAGCATGATGATGATACAAGCAACTCTCCTCAAATCTCCTGCATGGCTAGTTGTGATGATAGCTTTGGTCTCATGGGAATCTCTCCTCAGGTATATACTTGTGCTTGTGATTGTGTGATGCGTGGGAATCGCAACAGGCTTTACCTCTCGAGGGATCTCGAGAAGCTTACAACCCCCACCAGGCAGTGTACCTGATCGTTGTAGTATAGTATAGTGACAAGTACCGGGGGATTGATCGTTCAGCTTAGGAATAGTGTCGCTAGGATTAGAAAGCCTAAATTACTAGTTCTAAAGGTGAGGGATGATTATTTTTGTCTTTTTATGTTTTTATGAAAGCAAGTAAAATCTCGGGTTTTGAAAGAGTGGGCGGAATTAGTTGCTATTCAACTAACCCAAAACTAAGATGCAATCAAAATAAAATAATAAAAATGAAAATAAACTAATTATACTAAGGTTGTGAGCAGTAATTGGAGAAAATGTGTTTACTTAGACTTCATTACTCCCTAGATATCTTTTACACGTTAATTACTTGTTATAATTGCATGGATGACGGATCGTATTCCTTAATACCATTCATGGGGTGGCATACATAACTCCCCAATTCTATGAGCTCTTATCTCCTCCTACACCATGACCCAGCACAACTATAGGGATTGTAAACAGTGGCTCATGCATTAAATACAACCAATAAAGACCTAGTACGCCTCAGTTCATGTTTCTTAAGACGTTCAAGCATGTTACCATTTGGAGATCTGCCAGTTTTCTTAAGCCTAACATATAAAATCATTCATCCAAGACAAGAATAAACAAGTAATCAACACATAATCAACATCTAGGTTTCATTAGATCTAAGCAAACACAAGAGAGATCTAGCCTAGCATAATGGAATTGAGACAAGAACAAGATATAGACAACCAACACATAGACATATTGATTGAATTAAAAGAACACTTATCTCAATTACAATGCAAGGTATCAAGGGTTTGGAACCCTTGAAAACCTGTAAAAGTTGCACCAAATTCGTCTTTAGGGTTTCTCCAAAACTTCTCTCTTTTTTAATGAAAAAACTAGAAAACTATATATAGGAAAACTGGGGTGACGGCGTCAAGAGCAATGGTGTGACGCCGTCATCTCGCCGCCAAATACTTCCTCGGACGGCCTTGATCTACTTATGACGGCCTATGTGACGCCGTCAGCAACCATGGTATTTTATTCATGGGACTTTGACGCCGTCAAGATCAAGTCTTGACGCCTTCATGCACTGTTCACAACATAGAATTTGGAGACTTTGCCGTTTTCTTCACTTTTATGCTCCAAAAACGTCCAAAATGGTTTCTTTTCCAGAATTCACTCTCCAAGTACCTAAAATCACAAAAGGAACGATTTAGGGCAATATTTGATCAAATAAAGTCGGATTCGGGCTTAAATGACCCCCTAAAAACGGATCATTTTTCGCCTCATCATATACCCTTACACTTGAGATTTGCTTGTCCTCAAGCAAATGAGCTTTTATTCTACTCAAAAGACAAGTTAGGGGTCGTTTAACACTAATATAAAAGTAATTACAACAAATAATCGTTCCACTAAAGACCAATAGACAAGCACGGAGGTCATACACAAGCACCTCACAAATAGTGTTTAGATACTCACATCTCTCGGGTGTAATAAAGTAATATAACATTATGGAAATGGAAGATATCTCTCACTACCTGTCATAGCAAAATAGATTACCATAGGCTTGGAAAGGGATCAAACCTCCACCACATGGCGTAAGCACCTAGGATAAACTATCAAAGAGGTCTTTTAAAGGGTTGTAACGTTAGGTATAGGGATATGAATTACACGGTTTTGTTGGATAAAGGAAGTTTTACTGGTGGCGAGTTAACAATCTTGGTTAATTACATGTACAAGATGGCGTTGCTAAGCCAAGACTAGACTCGACTTAAGCTAACAAATAAAAAATAACAAAAACATAAAATGAACATAGAATGAAAACGGGATGGTAGTCCGTATGTTTTTTCTCTTTTTTCTTTTCTATTTTTTTTTTTTTTTTTTTTTTTTTTTTTTTTTTTTTTTTTTTGCATACACTCTTACCCTACCATCCAAAATAATACATCATAGGGGTTGAACATTCCCCTTACACTTGAATCTTTACATACTTTACATTCAACTATTCTAATGACTCGAATTAAGAAAATCAAAACACTTGGAGCACTTTTAAGATTAACATACATATGGGGGTAATAATATTATGTTCTTCCCCATTACTCCATAAAATAAGTACTTACCCATGAGTCCCAATCGTCCCAAAACAATATGTACAAGGTTATGACTCGACTTAGCAACCATGTAATCAATTAGAAAGTTAACTTAGGGTTTAACAAATAACAATAATGCACTAAAACTGAGCGCATACACGGAAGGCTAAGGCGATTTAGTTGTACATTTAAGTGGGGTGTAACAAATTCTTCCTTTAAGTAAGATGCTTAAAGTTAGAAACGAAAAGATAAGCTCGGAGGGGGGTACTAGGGGTTTCGTGTACTAAAAATGAGTACAACGCTAAGGGTGTGGGAAAAATTAGTTGACTTAACTAGCCAAGTAATATGACTTAAATGGTCAAGTAATTATAATACGGGTTTAACACAAGGGTGATCCTAATGCCTCTTATCATGTAGTAAATCCTACCACACGAATGTAGTCTCACTAGCGGTCTCGGGATGCATCACTAACGCAAGTTCTAGAATCTAAATGCTACCGGTACACTCATAAGCACTAATAATGAATGCTTTTCCTATCAAATCTAAAGGCGAACCTCACATTTTTGGGTGGAAAATTTTTCTGAATATACGGTTATGTGCTAGTCATACAATCTCCTATCCATGAGACGCTTGCTATGGCTAAAGTTTCACTCCTAAATGTTGTAAAAAATTTTAAATTTGGCGCTAAAATTACACTAACAAGTATTTCCCATAGTTTTATTACACATCTACTATCAAACAAAACAAACTCAAGCGAAAGTGCATATGTAAGGTATCATCTTTTTACCCTCCCCTTACACTTAAGATGAACATTGTCCCCAATGTTCAAGTAAAGAATGTAAAAGTGAAAAAGTAAAGAGAATGAAATCAAATACTCCCCTGATTCGCTCGGTATGGATTATAGGTTGGCCAGGTTAGATCTTCCTTCAAGAAAACGAACAATCAAAGCTTCCCTTCCAGAATATAAATCATCTTCTTGTCGAACATAACCTGTAGATCCTGACAAAAATAGACAAGACAACCTCGCGTAAAATCGGCGGCATCCTATATAAGTTACTAAATCCTAGAAAACAAAGTAAGATATAATGCTTGTAGAATGAAGTTTACAGATTTCCTGGAGATTATAAAACTTAATAATTCACAAAAACCATAAGACTCCGTTAGAAAAACAAAACCGGTAAAATTTCCAGATTTTAACTCCTGACGCCGTCAAGAGTAATACTCTGACGCCGTTAGAATGGACCTGCAGAAATTCTTATGTTAAGTTTCCGGAAAATTTCTGGAAAAACTTCGTCCTACTTCCTGGAAAATCCTGCAAAACTTTATTATGACTCAATACAAGCATTTGACTCTAACAAATACGAATATGCACGTTCATTTAATATTGTGGAGAATCATGATCGGTTTGTTTCTTTAAAACATATTTGGGGTTTCCCCTTACACTTATCTTTTGCAAAAATACTTTTAGGTTGAAGTTAAGACTAGGCCAAACAACATAGTAAAGTATTTCCACATTTTAATTGAGAAACATGATCATCCAACAATAAAAATAAAACATGCATACGGAAGCAAATAACAATCAAACAAAATAAAATCACACAAAACATGGGTTGCCTCCCAAGAAGCGCTTTTCTTTATTTACGAGTCTTGTAGCTAGACTCAAAGTCATGGGTTACTACGTGATCTCATCATTTGAAATGATATACCCCATATAGTTGCGATCATTACTGTTATGGTGGTAGTGCCTCAATCTGTCGATACTCGCGATCACCTTCCCACCTAATTTGCTTCTCAAGTTAGCTACCCCATCTTGGCTCAATCCTTCGATTGTAAATGGCCCATACCACAAAGGACTTGGTTTATCGGGTGGTATTGTTGTTTCCAAGTGTCTCAAGAGCACCAAGTTCCCTTCCTCAAATGGTGTATAATTTTTTTCGTGTTGAGTGTGTTTGAGTTTAATCGGAACCTTATTGCTTTTTCTTCTTTCATCCTTAGCTTTCTTATAGCTTTTGATTCTTGCCTCCCATGCAAGAATCTTGTTCTGAACTCGAATGGGTGTCGTGCCAATGTTGTTTTTTATCATTCTCCAACTCAAATTCTCATGCCCACTTCGCGGGGTCATGGGGAAGCTAATCTTTCTTTTTCCTGATTTAAGCTCAATCTTCCTACCTTCATACTTAATGACAGCCCTAGCGGTGGTGAGGAATGGTGCCCCAAGGATTATTGGCATGCATCCATCCCCTTTATCATCGATGATCATAAAATCAACGGGGTACACCAATCCTGCGACATTAACTAGTACATCTTCTGCGATTCCTAGGGGGTATACGTACGAGTGTCCAACAAGAGATAACCTAACACGAGTAGGTGCTGGCATTTTTGACGTTAGTTGGATGTAGGTAGGTAGGGGCATAAGATTCACTTCCGATCCTTGGTCAGCGAAAGCACTAAGATGTTTCAAGTCCCCGATGCTCGTTGGTATTTCAAAGTTCCCACATGCTACCTGCTTAGTAGCCGCTTTCTGTACCAATAACCTCTCGACCACTGATCCTCCAGGAAGCGTATCATACTCATCTTCCTCTTCTTCCTCTTTCTCAGGAACCTGTCCGGAGGATTGGTTATGCCTATCACCCTTAATCCAATTTGTTATGGTGTTTTTGTTTATATCATGTTTCAGGTCGTAACTCAAAGGTTGGGACTCTGGTGGTTTTTCTAAGGTCTGTTTAGCAGGAGTTTCTACCTTCTCGTTATCTTTATGGACAATGGTGACGGAGTTAACAAATTGGGTGGTGGGAGTAGCGCTTTCTTTCCTTAGCAGTATTCGTTCGGGGGTTCTCTGATTGGTATACTCCTCCAATAGACTCAACATCTCATTCATTTTCTCCTGCATCTCCTCTTTTTGTTTATAAACTGCTTCTTCGAATCTAGCAAGCCGATCAGAGTAAGTTGCCATATATTCTCTCATCCTAGCCTCAAACTCCGAGCTAAGTTCCTTGGGAGGAGAACAAGGTGGGGTGCACCTCTGAAAAGTCTCGACATGTTCTCTAGAAGGTGACTCAGATAATGGTGCCGAAGTTGGTTTTGAGACAGAATTGACAGTGGCTTGTCTAGGACCTAAAGGTCTCCTTTGCCTTTCCTCAAAATAGTCAACTTTTGCTTCAAGTTTGCATAGGAGTTCATCGGGGATTTCGGTGTTTCCCCCAGATGTCGAGACTGCATTAATGGCCGCTTCTATCGTATGTTTAAATTCCCAAATCTCATGATTATCAACAGCGAGCTCTTCGATAATTGCCCAAGACTCCTCGGCATTCTTATCACGCAATTTACCTCCCGTGGCCCTGTCGATGGTGTGCTTAGTGTGATAGTCAACATGGTCGTAGAAGATCTGGACTAATAACCAAAGGTTTATGCCATGATGAGGGATCTTGTGGAGGAGGTCCTTAAAACGGGCCCAAGCCTCGTAGAAAGTTTCACCCCGCTGTTGCTCAAACATCAAAATGTCCCTTCTAAGCATTGCAGTCTTTTCCGGCGGAAAGAATTGGGTAAGGAAGCGATTGGCGAGATTATCCCATGTGGTGATGGATCCCGCGGGTAAACGCTCAAGCCATTGACTAGCTAGATCCCGTAGAGAGAATTGGAATAGGCGTAAACGGGTAGTCTCTCTAGTTTCAACACCTAGGTCTATGGAATCTACGATTTTGAGGAAGTCCTTAAGGTGTTGGTTTGGATCTTCGGGACGAAGTCCATGGAATGCACATCCGCTTTGCACCAACCGGATGGTGTCGGATCGCAAGGGGGTCACATTGTCTCCGGTGAGCTCAATGGTGTTTCGGTAGCCTTGATGGCTAGGTCGGGAATACTCTCCTAAGGTTCGGGGCCTAAGGGGTTCTAGTGGTGGGTTTTGTTGTGGTGGGATGACGGGTTCAAAGATGTTACCACCTTCCATGATGTCGGATGGTAAAGAGTTACGAACAATGGCACGAAGAAATAAGATAGACTAAAGAAAACCTAAAAATAAAAATAAAATCTTACTAGAAAGGAATCTAGCAAGTAGACCTAATAAAAAGAAATCCTAACCTAGACAATAACTATTCCCCGGGCTGCGGCGCCAAAAACTTGATGCGTGGGAATCGCAACAGGCTTTACCTCTCGAGGGATCTCGAGAAGCTTACAACCCCCACCAGGCAGTGTACCTGATCGTTGTAGTATAGTATAGTGACAAGTACCGGGGGATTGATCGTTCAGCTTAGGAATAGTGTCGCTAGGATAAGAAAGCCTAAATTACTAGTTCTAAAGGTGAGGGATGATTATTTTTGTCTTTTTATGTTTTTATGAAAGCAAGTAAAATCTCGGGTTTTGAAAGAGTGGGCGGAATTAGTTGCTATTCAACTAACCCAAAACTAAGATGCAATCAAAATAAAATAATAAAAATGAAAATAAACTAATTATACTAAGGTTGTGAGCAGTAATTGGAGAAAATGTGTTTACTTAGACTTCATTACTCCCTAGATATCTTTTACACATTAATTACTTGTTATAATTGCATGGATGACGGATCGTATTCCTTAATACCATTCATGGGGTGGCATACATAACTCCCCAATTCTATGAGCTCTTATCTCCTCCTACACCATGACCCAGCACAACTATAGGGATTGTAAATAGTGGCTCATGCATTAAATACAACCAATAAAGACCTAGTACGCCTCGGTTCATGTTTCTTAAGACGTTCAAGCATGTTACCATTTGGAGATCTGCCAGTTTTCTTAAGCCTAACATATAAAATCATTCATCCAAGACAAGAATAAACAAGTAATCAACACATAATCAACATCTAGGTTTCATTAGATCTAAGCAAACACAAAAGAGATCTAGCCTAGCATAATGGAATTGAGACAAGAACAAGATATAGACAACCAACACATAGACATATTGATTGAATTAAAAGAACAATTATCTTAATTACAATGCAAGGTATCAAGGGTTTGGAACCCTTGAAAACCTGTAAAAGTTGCACCAAATTCGTCTTTAGGGTTTCTCCAAAACTTCTCTCTTTTTTAATGAAAAAACTAGAAAACTATATATAGGAAAACTGGGGTGACGGCGTCAAGAGCAATGGTGTGACGCCGTCATCTCGCCGCCAAATACTTCCTCGGACGGCCTTGATCTACTTATGACGGCCTATGTGACGCCGTCAACAACCACGGTATTTTATTCATGGGACTTTGACGCCGTCAAGATCAAGTCTTGACGCCTTCATGCACTGTTCACAGCATAGAATTTGGAGACTTTGCCGTTTTCTTCACTTTTATGCTCCAAAAACGTCCAAAATGGCTTCTTTTCCAGAATTCACTCTCCAAGTACCTAAAATCACAAAAGGAACGATTTAGGGCAATATTTGATCAAATAAAGTCGGATTCGGGCTTAAATGACCCCCTAAAAACGGATCATTTTTCGCCTCATCATTGTGATTCTAAATATACAACTCTAAAAGAAGCTTATGATGATATGAAACCGAAATATAATGCTTGTTTTATTGAAGCTGCAACTTATAAAGAAGCTTTTAAAACTTTAGAACAACAAAAGGTGTGGTTTCAACAAAATCAATTGGCTTATGAGGAAAAGATTAGAGTTTTAAGTAGAGATTTAGAATGTGCTAGCAATGAATTGAAATTTTCTGAAAAAGAAAAAGCCAGAATTCAATCTGAGAAAGATGTTTTACAAGAGAAATTGAATAAAGAAGTAGCTGGTCGTAAGAAGTGGCAAGAAGGGTCTTCACATTTAGAAAAACTGATTGATAGTAGTCAATCTGTTAGGTCTAGAAGAGCTTTAGGGTATGATAAATATATTGATCCAGAGGAGTTAACTTACCCTGATATATCCAGTGTTTTTGACCCTGAACCTATCTTAGAATTTCAAAAGCCCGTAAAATATGTTAAGGAAGGGGGAATGAATGTTGTACCAGGACCTATCAGAGGTGTATTTATGCCTACTACCAAAACTTCTAACTTTGATGGTTCACACCATCTCTTTGGCAAAAAGTCTAAAGACTTGCCAAATAAGTCTGAAGACTGTCCATCCATAGGAACCCCTCAACCCACATCCCATAAGTTTGACTCACCAGAAACAAAGGAAACCACTGGCATTAGGATCAATGACTCCCCTGACACTAGAAGTATCTCTAGTAATGATTCTAACACTTATGTCTCTTGTTCTTCCAGGGACAAGACCTCAGAGACCTCTAGTTATGCCAGCTGTGATTCCAAGAGCAAGTCAGACTCACCCAAGTCCTCAACAAAGATTTCTGACAAGTCAACCTACAAGTCTGTGAACTCTGAAGTTGCTGCTGATGAAGTTCTTTATCAACCAGCCTCTTCTGAAGACTTGTTATTTACTTCTTATGAAAACAATTCCTTTCAGCGTTTACAAAACAATTCTGTTTCTGATGTTTGTTTGAATAATTCTATGTTTAATAAGACATCTTTTGGATTTAATAAATCTTATAAGAAAAAGAAGTGTTTTGTTTGTGGTAGCAAGTTGCATTTAATTAAGGACTGTGATTTTCATGAAAAGAGGATGGGTGTTTCTGTTGTGAACAATAGACATAAGTGGACTAATACAAAACCCTCATTAGCTCCACAGGCCAATTATCATGTCAGCAGAATGTATTCCACTCCAGCTGATTGGCTTGTTTATTCCAATAGGTCTGCTTTTAACAATAGATGTATAAATACCAATAGAAATAGATATGGATTTCAACCATTTAATGGTGCTAATCATTGGTATGAATATACTGACCCAATGAGTATGGGAAGGGGTAATTGGGATTCTGCTGAAAAGTCCTCAGCAGATTGTTCTTGGACATATAAAAGACCATTTAACTACAGGAAATCCAGGAACAATTGTGGATCTAACTCATCATCTTGGGTTCATCAGAATGATTCACAAGGCAGGCTCAAGTCTTTCATGACTTAAGTCTCTATATATTTGTTGTTGTTGTATATTAACTTTCTTTGTTGTAGGAACATCCTCTTCTTAATAAAGACTTAGGTATTGTTGATAGTGGCTGTTCAAGAAACATGTCTGGTAATGAAGAGAAGCTGGATGACTTTGTACCTATTAATGGAGGCATTGTGAGGTTTGGAAGTGGAGTAGGAAGGATTACTGGCAAAGAAACCATTAGAACTCCAAAGGTGGATTTTGAAAATGTCTACTATGTGAAGGAGCTTCAAGGATTCAATTTGTTCTCAGTCTCACAAATTTGTGACAAAAAGCTTCATGTGCTTTTCACTGAAGATGGTTGTTTCATTCTTTCACCTGAATTCCAAATGCCTGATGAAAATCTTGTGTTACTTAAGGCTCCAAGAAACCATAACCTTTATACCTTTGACTTGAATGATGTCAAGCCAGAAGGTGATCTTACTTGCTTGGTGGCTAAAGCATCCTTGGATGAATCTACAAAATGGCATAGGAGGATGGCACATGTTAATTTTAAAGTCATCAACAAACTTGCTAAAGATGGACATGTTCATGGACTTCCTTCCAAGATCTTCACCAATGAGCATAATTGTGTGGCTTGCAACAAGGGAAAGCAACACAAAGCTTCTTATAAAGCCATTACCACTGTGAGCATAATCTCAGAACCATTGCAGCTGCTTCACATGGATCTTTTTGGTCCTACATCCATCAGAAGTATTGATCATAAGTACTTCTGTTTGGTGATCACTGATGCTTTCAGTAGATTCAGTTGGACATTTTTCTTAGTGACTAAAGATCAAACCTTTCAGGCACTCAAAGAATTTGTGGCTCTAGCTGAAAATCAACTTAACAAGAAGATTAAAGGTATTAGGTGTGACAATGGGACAGAGTTCAAAAATGCCAAACTCATTGAACTTTGTGGTTTAAATGGTATTAAAAGAGATTATAGTACTCCTAGGACTCCACAACAGAATGGAGTTGCTGAAAGGAAGAATAGAACCCTTATAGAGGCTGCAAGATCTATGCTTGCTGACTCTAAACTTCCCACCATGTTTTGGACTGAGGCAGTTGGTACTGCCTGTTATGTATTGAATAGGGTGTTGATCACTAGACCTCATAATAAGACACCCTATGAACTGTTGACTGGGAAGAAGCCTACCATTGAACACTTGAAACCTTTTGGTTGTCAGGTGACCATTCTTAATACAAGTGATCATCTAGGCAAATTTGAAGCAAAAGCTGCTGAAGGTTATATTGTTGGTTATTCAGCACATAGCAAGGCTTATAGGGTCTATAATTTGGCTACAAAGAAGATTGAAGAGACACTTAACCTGAAATTTTTGGAGGATAATGTTAATGTACAGGGAAAGGGTCATGAATGGTACTTTGACCTTGATTACCTTACTGATTATTTGGGGTATGCTAGACACACAGCTAACCCATCTGAAGGTATGCAAGTGTCATCTTCTAACAATGCAGGTACACTAAAGGATGATTCAGACAGTGATGAACCCACTATTGTTGTAACAACTTTACCAATCAAGCTAGCAGATCCTCCTACCAAAGAAGCCTCTGATGCCAAATCTGCTGATGATGTGGAAAATTCAACATATGCAGAAGATCTTGCTAGACTCAAAAAGCAAGAACATGCAGCTGCTGAGGAAGCTAAACGACTTGGTCTTGAATTTGCTCAAGACACTGAAGCTCTCTTAAAACAAGTTGCTGTTGAAGAAAGCAGAAAACACAGTTCTGCTGATACATCAGCAGATGCAACTAGAGACTCTGCTGATGCAGATTCTGCTGAACCTAGTTCAGCTGCACTTCCTGTTTCCACAAGTTTAGATGAACCTTTTGGCAGGTTTCCTACTCCCTCAGATCTTGCTAATGTTGAGCAAAGTGATGGTATTTTTCAATCAGCTTCCTATGATCAAGACTTTGCTCCCACTTTAACCAATCTTGATACCTCAATTGATGTTAATCCTGTTACAATTAAAAGGATCAACACCATCCATCCACAAGATAATATACTTGGTGATCCAAATGCAATGGTACTCACCAGGAGTGCCATTAAGAATACCAAGTTTGGGCAATGTGCATTTTTGACTTATGTATCCACTCAGAAGAGAGACAATCACACAGATCAGAAGCATTGTTTGTTTGCTTGTTTCTTGTCTCAAGTTGAACCCACAAGCATTAAACAGGCTTTGAGTGAGCCTAGTTGGGTTGAATCTATGCAGGAAGAGATGCAACAATTCAAGAATCAAGATGTTTGGGTACTTGTTGATCTGCCTGCAGGGAAGATTGCAATTGGGACCAAGTGGATCTTAAAATGCAAGAGAGATGCCAGAGGTATTGTGGTAAGAAATAAAGCAAGATTGGTGGCTCAAGGTTTCAGACAAGAAGAAGGGATTGACTACACAGAGGTCTTTGCACCAGTGGCTAGGGTTGAAGCAATTAGACTATTTTTAGCCTTTGCCTCATATATGGGCTTTAAGGTCTATCAGATGGATGTCAAAAGTGCCTTCCTTTATGGCAAAATTGAAGAGGAAGTGTATGTTACTCAACCACAGGGCTTTGAAGACCCCCATCATCCCAAAAAGGTGTACAAAGTTGTCAAAGCACTTTATGGACTTCACCAAGCACCAAGAGCATGGTATGCTAGATTGTCTACATTTCTATTGGAGCATGGATACAGAAGAGGAGCTATTGATAAGACCCTCTTTATTAAGAAGAACTCCAGGGATATCATTCTAGTACAGGTATATGTGGATGACATCATTTTTGGATCCACAAAGGAAGCATGGTGCAGGGAATTTGAAGATTTGATGAAAGGTGAATTTCAAATGAGTACAATGGGGGAGTTAACCTTTTTTATAGGGCTACAAGTCAAACAACACCCTGAAGGGATCTTTATTCATTAAGAGAAATATGTTAAAGATATCTTGAAAAAGTTTGACTTTGAACTTTTGAGGACTGCTACCACTCCATATGAACCACCCAAGCTTAAGAATCCAAATGAGCAAGATGAGGCTGTTAATGTTCATCTGTATAGATCCATGATTGGCTCACTCATGTATCTCATAGCCTCTAGGCCTGACATTACTTTTGCTGTCAGTGCTTGCTCAAGGCATCAAGTCACTCCCTTGACTTCTCATCTAAATGCAGTAAAGAAAATTTTCAAGTACATCAAGGGCCAACCCAAACTAGGCCTTTGGTACCCAAGGGATTCACCATTTGTGTTGGAGGCTTACAGTGATAGTGACTATGCTGGAGCTAATTTGGATAGGAAATCCACAACAGGAGGTTGTCAATTTCTGGGAAGAAGACTCATCTCTTGGCAGTGCAAGAAACAAACCATTGTGGCTACTTCTACCACTGAAGCAGAATATGTGGCTGCTGCCAATTGCTGTGGTCAGGTACTTTGGATTCAAAATCAGATGTTGGATTATGGGTTTAACTTTATGAACACTAAAATCTACATTGACAATCAAAGTACTATTTCCATTGTTAAAAATCCTGTTTTTCATCAGAGAACTAAACACATAGAAATTAGGCACCATTTTATAAGAGATGCAAATGAGAAGCATCTAATTCAAGTGCTTAAGATTCACACTGATGATAATGTGGCTGATTTGTTAACAAAGCTTTTGATGGACCTAGGTTTAATCACCTGGTTGTCAATATTGGGATGGTTAACCCTTGAATGCAATGTTTAAGGGGAGGCATAAGCCTCAGGGGAGGCATATGCCTCAAGGGAGGATTATACATGTTGTATTTATTATGTATGTAGATTATTAGGTTTACTAACTTTCTTTTGCAGGTTTTTACTAATCTTGTACAATATTATGGTTGTTCTTTTGTGTTTTTGTGTTTTGTGTAAATGTATGGTCTTAGGTCATGTTCCTGCTGATGTTCAATGTTCTACAGTCAGTGGAATAAGATGTAAAGACATAAAAGTGAATTTTATTCATTTGTGGCAAGCTTGGTACATCAAGATCAGTCATCAGAAGAAACACAGAATACATAAAACATCAACAAAATAAACAACCACCATCCTACCACCACATCCCTAATTTGCAATCAACCACCAACATACCAACACACCCCAAGAAACAGCCTAATCCATCTTTCTTTCCCCTTTACCCAAGTCCTTTGGGTCTGGCATCTTCTTGCGGATTCCTCTTGATTGCATGTCCTTGTTCCATAGTTTTGGAGCTGCAAGACCAAGCACCACCTTCAATGGACCCTTCTTTTTGACTGAGGACTGTGGCTCTTCAGGGACAGAGATTCTTCTCATATCTGCACAAACTCTTTCCATTTCACTTGTTAAGAATGCAGTGACAGGGGTGAAGTCAGGGACAACCATAGCTAGAGGAGCTGGTGCTTCCTCAGCTTCAGTAGTTTCCTCTGATGAGGTTGGAGATGGACATAACTCTGAAGGACCTTCATTCAAATAGTAGTATGATCTTTGTATTTGAGGTATGTCAAAAGTAGAGTCTGATGAATCAGAAGAAATTTCAATGACATTGGGGGATGGCTTCATGGTGTAAATGTGTGAAAGACTTTGGGATATGTTATTTTTGGAATGGTGAGTTGATTATGACTTGAAGACTTCTTTTTAAAGAACTGATTTGGGTTTACTGCGAATTAATGTAAGTTAATGGGAGGTAGTTGAGTCAGTAGCAATTACTAAGTGTGCAAGTTGTCCACTTAATTGGATACTTCGGATGAAAGTCAATGGTTTGACCAACATGCTGCTGATACTAGTTATCTTGTAGCTAAGTGTGTTCCTGCTGATGGATTAGTCAAGTTCAAATTATTCAGGGGAATGCTACTCAGAAGAATTAAAACAAGTAATCATAAACCAAAAAAAATTTTATTGATTCTTCAGAGGTACAATACAAGATAACGAAAGTGAAAGACAAACAACAAAGTCCCTATTCTACTTTGCCCTTGCCCTTGCCATCCACAGCCTTCTTCTTGCCTTTGTTGTTGATGTTGAAGAGTCCTTGCCACTGAGGACAGGGCAAACCTAACACAACTTTTCTAGTCTTTGGTAATGGGGAATTCATTTTTCTTTTCTTTGGACGAGATGACTGAGGCTTATCAGAGGTTGTAGGAGTGTAAAGTTCATCTTTCTCATCATCCTCTTCATCAGAAGATGTAAAGAAGATGAGAGACTCATCAGGACTGGGAACTCGGTTTGCACTCTCCAATTCATTCCACTTTCTCTCCAACTCTCTCTGATACTCAAGATCATCAATCTCAGAGGGATAGGGAGGAAGATCTTCAGATGATGATGAACATGGTGCAGGCACATCATGTTTCTTCTTCTTAGCTTGTTCCTTTGTAAGACCGCGAGGACGTGTTGGCATATTCCATGGTGGTGGAGATGTTAATGAGTCAGAAGTATCTGATGAGTCAGAAGCAAGGTTGATGATGGGTTGATTGGAAGCCATGAATGAATTTTTAGTTGGAGATATGAAAATTAGGGATTTGGTTTGAAGGTTGAGAGATTTGGGGATAATTAGTCTTTATTTATAAGATCCCCCAACCGCGTGTCTTTATTACCATTAATGCGAGGCAGTTTGGAGATAATTAAGGGATCTTTGAATTTTGAATTAAAAGATCTTTGTTAAAGATATTTGGTTTCCACTGAAGGGTAGATTCTGCTGAGTGATGCTGCGGATGGATCTGTTGACTATAGTCAATGTTTGACTATTTTCTGCGGATTGACTATTTGTTTTTAGCCGCTTGATTTGGTTTCTACGGATGAGTCAGTTAATTGGGATTTGCCTTAGTTGATTATTGGGCAAGGATTTCTTTCCAATAATTCACATCAGTTTCATTCCACGTTTGGTAACTTCCATATTTACCAAAGACGTGTATATCCCACTCCTAAATTAACTGATTTCCTTTCATTATATAATTTTCAAAACCATTTCAACATCTTTCAGAACTTCTAACCCTAATTTCTAATTCGCAATCAATGGCTGAACTATATTTCAAAGCAGATCATAACAAACATACCTTTCTTGGTCGTGGAAAGGGTAATGAAGATTATTTGGGTATGATGGACTTTCTTCAAAGGTCCAAGATTCGATATGCTCTGCTCCAATACCCAGATGTTATTCATGAGTCTCTTGTTGTACAATTTTGGGAAACGGCACAAACTAGGACTGTTGAAGATGGACCACCAGAGATTGTTGCTGTCATAGATGGGGAAGAATATGTGGTTACTGAGTCTTTGGTCAGGACCAAATTACAATTGGATGATGAAGGAGGGGTGACTGATTTGCCTAAGAGTGACATACTTAGAGGGCTTCAGTCTACTGGGTATAGTGGTGATGGGAAAACATGGTACAAGAATCTATTTTGTCCAAAATGGAGGTTCTTGACACACACATTGCTTCAGTGCATGGGTTCTAAGTCTGGTGGATGGGATCAGTTTTCTACAGACATTGCTCTTGCTATTGTGTGTCTCTCTCAAGGAAGAACATTTAATTTTTCTAGGTATATCTTTAATGCTATGCTTGAAAATGTTAAGGATACAAAACTTAAATATTTGATGTATCCTAGGTTTCTTCAAATCATTTTAGACATTGAGACCAATGACCCCACTCACTTGCCTGTTAAGGGTTTGTCTAAAAAGTTGTTTTCCCAAATGAAAATTAAATTTACTGGTGAAAAAAGACCCTTACTTCCAGCTATGTTGCCTGGTGGCAATGCTCCTGATGGAGCAGCTGCTGATGTAGCTGCTGATGCCCCGGTGGGCAATCCCCCTGATGGAGATGCAGCTGATGTAGCTACTGGTGGTCAGGATTCCCCTGATGCTCAAGCACCAGAGGATTCTCCTGAGAGAACTAAAGATGCTCCTGATGCACATGCTTCAGTTGCTTCTGATGTTCAGCCTCCACTCTCTCCAAGGCTACCCACACCTGTACATTCACCAATTGATTTCAATTCTCCTGAGCATGATCTCAATGAGAATTTAGGCTTTGACCAACCTGTAATAAACTCACCACAATTTACAAGACTTCCTTCACTCAGTCCTTTGAGACCTCAATTTGAGGATCATGTACATGTAGATGTAGATGTAAATTTAGATAATTCCTCTTACAGGACCAATGATGTTCCCAATACCATAGATATCCCTGTTGGTGGAGCTGAAGGTCCTGTTACTCTCACTTCTGTATCAGCTTTGTTGAACAGGTATGTATTAAAGGTGGACAAATTGGAGAATGATCTGAATTTCACCAAAAAGAATCTTAGCAGTGCAGTCCTGACTTTAGTTGGAAGAGTTGAGAAGTTGGAGGGTAAGCTGAAGCAAAGAAAGAGACAAGGTGTAGTGTATGACTCAGATGAAGATTCTACTCAAGCATCTGACAACATTGATTTGGAAGGTCTTGAACTTCTTGCTGCTACCACTTTGGAGAGTGTTCAGAAGAATGCTGACATTAGACCTGAACCCTCTGTTGCTCCAACTGCTGATGTTGCTCCTACTCCTGATACAAGTGTTTCCAAGGATTCCATAGCCAAGAATTCTACTGGTGTTGCTCATTATGTCCGAAGGAAACATTCTGCTGATAAGAAGTCTGCTGATTCTCCTGCCAAGAAGACCTCTGCTGATAATTCAGGAAAGGCATCATTTCCTAATCCTTTGCCAGAAGTGGGCATTCCTGGTCCATCAGTAGATATTCCAGCTGATCTTCAACATGATGCTCATGATCAGACTTTTGTCCATCCTCAGAAGCAAGATAAAGGAAAGTCTATTTTGATTGATCAAGACATTCCTTCTAGAGTCAAATCCAAGGAGGAACTTGCTTATGAGAAAATTAGTGAGAATGTTGTTGCACATCTACAAGCTCAAGAGGATGTTGCAGTTACTAAAGAGGAGTTGGATTTGAAAGCCTCAGAAGAATTGGCTAGGAAAATTCAAGATGATTTGGACAAGATGGGACCTCAGTATACTACCACCTTACCTGCTGAAAGAAAGAAGGAGCTTGATGAAATAGCTAAGAATCTTACTGCTGAACAATGGGAGAATTTGGCTGAACAGGTTGCTTCCAAACCTAATTTGGATGAATCTGAGCTTGGAGTTGATAATCCTGATTTTGTTCAGATGATGGTTGAAAGAGGAAGATTACTGAGACAACAAGCGGCAGAAGTTAAAGCTAAGTATCAAAAAGAAAGACCTTGGACAAAGAATGAAATCAAGAAATATATGAGGAACTTTGTGAAGAACCAGGGATGTTCTATGTTTGGGTCAGGTTGGATTCAAAAGAAGGTTTGGGGATTTTCAGATTAGCAGTTGACCTACTATTATGACAAGATCATTTCCAATCATCATTCTGCTGGTATAATGGTTCCAGATGTGTTGGAGTTTAGAGGAAGACTTTTGGATGAGCCTCAAGCTAAGAAAGCAAAGATTCATCATTCTGCTGCTCAACCTGCTGAGTCTATTGGGTCTTTTCATGGTGGTCAGGAGAATGTGCACCTTTCTTCAGTTTTGTCTCAGAAGAATGATACTTCTGATGCTCAGAATGATGACACTCCTGATGTTCCAATGGATGATATTCCTTCTGGTTCTCATCCTGAAACTGCTGAATCTCATCATGATACCCCTGAAGCTCCCCATGATGTAACCCATGATGCTTCAGAAGATACTCCAATTGAGGTACCTGATGATGATGATTCTGCAGATGTTCCTGCTGATACTTCCACACAAGTGCCTAAAGAAGAACCTGCTGATGGTCCTTCTGTTCCTGTTACTGGTACTAGGAGAAAGACTAGAGCTATCAAGAGAAAGGCTCCAAAAGATATTCCTTTAGAGGATAGTACTACTTTTCTTGATTATTGTTGATGCATAATCTGGCGCGGACTTATTCAATGACTCTCCTTGGGCCGTTAGTCGTCTTCATAAGCCCTAAGTAGACCTGTACAACAAAGAGAACCCGTTAGGAGTGGACCCGAGGCCGTAGCCCCGGGATCCACCTCCGACAGTCAAGTTAGTATGTGATGCGCGGAGCATATAATAGCTATTAGGTTTAGGATAACCTGTTATGAGATCATATTGTATTCTGAATGAAACCCCAATCCTCTATTTATAAGGCATGGATTAGGGTTAAGGCGTAGAGTGGGCCGTTGGCTACCCGGGCCTGACCCATTCCTGGCCCAGTCCGGACCATACGTCCACAAGGTGCGTAAAGTGGGCCGCTGGCTACCCGGGCCTGACCCATTCCTGGCCCAGTCCGGACCATACGTCCACAAGCCCCCGAGTTTAGTATGACATAGCGCATGGCTATGTTATGCTAAACTTAAGTTCTGTTATGGCCGCGTAGGCTCAACCAACAATAACGGCGCGACCCAGATGCGACAGTGCGCACTAGGGTTACGATTGTGATTGCCTCACAATGGTGAAAGTGTCCGTGGTGAAGGTGGATTCCTCATGCTGTATCCTGGGTAAGGGCGTACCTTTTGTACCAGTAGCGATGCAACATGGTGCGACAGAAGACGTACTTCTGTGGCAGAAGTGCGCGTTGTCCGCGACAGAAGTGCGCGTGGTGCGCAACAAGAATGTGCGCAGTGCGCGACAAGGCTGCGCTTTGTTCGCGACAGAGGTGCGCGCGGTTTGCGCGTCTTTACAACCAACATAGGACGTCTCCCATGCGGCAAGATGGTGCGAATATTTAAATTCGTCTTTGTACCGGGTTTGCAATACCTCTTACGTACGATCTGCTTCCAAATATACCTACGTGACGCTGTCGCGCTCAGTGGTATTATATACTCTGGTAGCCCCCCAAGTTTGATGGTGCTACTCGTGTAGGAGCATTAAACTTAAGTAATCAAATCCTGAAAAATACTCAATGCAAATATTAGAAGTATATGTCGCGAATCGCGACATAGAAAACTTAATAAAATAAAAGATTAGCGTATAGCATAATATATAGCACATAGCATATAAAATAAGTAGTAGTGCGAATTACACCTATCGTGAGGTTTTATAAACTATATAAGAAGAAGTAGCATGTAGCTAATAATAAAAATAGTGCGCGCATGGCGATTGATTTTTTTGTTTTTTTTTTTTTTAAAGAATGCCGCGGATGGATGTACCATGACTGCGACTAATAATTTCTGTTGCACGCACAGACGCAGATAGATTTATCGTGACCGCATAGACTCTAACGTTTTTGGATGATCGCAGTTGACCACGGCTTTCGTCCAGTGCCTGTACGTGACAGGGCAGTGCGCTCATGGCGATTGACTAGCATCGTGGTGCCTGTACATGACAGTGCGTTTCATGGCGCCAATCTGCGAAGATTTCCGAACGCATGGACTAACGCGGGTAGATTTATCGCGACTGCGCTGTTTCGCGGCTAAAAGATAAAATAAGTCCGATCGTGCGGATTTAATGCGCTCATAGCGATAGATAAAATCGTGTTTATCAAGGTAAAAGATTTATGTAAAATCTTTTGAATCTTTAAAAGATATCAAATCTTACCAATTTAAAAAATATGCACAAAATATTAAAAGATAATATCTTTTTAATATTAAAAAATATTGGTAATATGTTACTACCAATTTAATATATGAAAGTTACGTATATTTACGTATTAATAGATACGTGAGCATCAGATTGCATATTGAATTTAGTCAAAGGATTGCACAGTACGAAGTCAAGATAAATACCTTATCACCATACGCACCAAACAACAATTCCTCTATTCATGTAATCATGCACACCGACCCACGAATAAAGAATTAGTAAAGATTTTAAATCGAATATACCATGGGCAAAACGACAATCGGATTTTACGAATCTTTTTTGTGCCGATAAGTTTTCGGTGATGTGAGAACACGAAACTTGTCGTGGCGTGTCCCACGGATGGCGCCAACTTGTTGATGCATAATCTGGCGCGGACTTATTCAACGACTCTCCTTGGGCCGTTAGTCGTCTTCATAAGCCCTAAGTAGACATGTACAACAAAGAGAACCCGTTAGGAGTGGACCCGAGGCCGTAGCCCCGGGATCCACCTCCGACGGTCAAGTTAGTATGTGATGCGCGGAGCATATAATAGCTATTAGGTTTAGGATAACCTGTTATGAGATCATATTGTATTCTGAATGGAACCCCAATCCTCTATTTATAAGGCATGGATTAGGGTTAAGGCGTTGAGTGGGCCGTTGGCTACCCGGGCCTGACCCATTCCTGGCCCAGTCCGGACCATACGTCCACAAGGTGCGTAAAGTGGGCCGCTGGCTACCCGGGCCTGACCCATTCCTGGCCCAGTCCGGACCATACGTCCACAATTATGGTTCTGATGAAGGTCAAGACCCTGTTGTATGGGAGAAAATTGTAAAGTGGGAACTTGTTGATTCTGAGCTTGGTGGAGGAAAAGTGAATGTTATAACCAGACAAGATGGATCTACCAAGCAATTCTTATTTCTAAGCCAGATTTTACATATGGTGGATAAACAAGATCTTCTCTCACTTTATGATTGGGTTACCAAGTATTATCAAACTCATTTCCCTGATGACATTGGAATGTATTTGATGGGTGATTTGCAGATTCTATGTGATTCTTATAAAGGTAATTCTGGCATCAGGTTTCAAGCATGGAAAGGTCAAAGTACATGGGTGGTTGACTATTGGAAGTTCTTTCCTTTACCTAATGTTCACATGATTGTCACAACCACTGGGAAGACCTTATATTGTTGGGTTGATGTTCTCTACCCAATCACAAAGGAAGTTATGAATCTCATGCTGGAGGCAAAGCTATCTGTTCCTTTGGATATGACTGCCAATGATCTTCATCTTGCTGAACAATTGGTAAGGTTCATCAGAAGAAGTATTTTGACTAAGAAGGAGTTAGCAACCAAGCATGGCATTCAAATGGATTCATATCTGCAATGAGTTGATCTTGGTATTGTATTGTGTTGTATATTTTTTATTTTATTTTCAAGTTTAGTAGGAAAAAAAAAAAAAAAAAAAAAAAAAAAAAAAAAAAAAAAAAACTAACATTTTTGTATAGTTTTGTGTTTGATGTATGCAGGTTTGTGTTTTTGGTCATCAGCTTGCCTGATGTTGACTATTCCATCAAAAAGTTGGCTAGTCCAAAGGGTACATCTTTGGTAAAGACTCATCAAATCTGTTGATAGCTGTAATGGTTTGCTCAAAATCATAGGGTTTTCAACTCACCCATGCTTTGTTGCTGAGTAGTTGAAATGGTTGTCAATTGACCATGGATTTTTCCTTTATGGATTCCAAATAATTGGCTAGCCCACATGTATATGGCTTGTGGTAAAGGCTGTGGAAAACCATATTTGGTATTCAATTGACCAAGATGATAATTCATCAATAAATGACTAGTCTTGAGCAAATGGCTACAGGTAAAGACATATCAAATTCGTTTATAGCTGATGATTTGCTAAAAATCATGTGGTTATCAATGTACCTTTGAACACTTGGCTACTCCAATAGTGATGGCTATTGGTAAAGAGACATCAAATCCATTATTTTCAATGATTCACCTCTTACGGGAGTTAACACACCTGGATGTGATGAGAATAGTATGAAACTTCTATGTTTTGATGTACATTTAGTCTTGTGTTGCTGCAAAGAATGGTGCTTTTTAATTGGTTAATGATCATAGAGATTATGTTTATAAAGATTCTTTGCTGCTGATGCTCATTCTCAATCCTCTGGTTTATGTTATTGGTGATCTATCAAGAAATCTTGAACTTAACTATGTCAAATTCAAGATTAGGGGAGGATTGTAAGGAATTGTTGAAGATACTACTGACAGATACTGCTGACAGGTTCCTGCGGAAAGCTTAGTGACTTTCTGTTGATGATTGGTTCCTGCGGATGACCATAGATCCTACGGATAGAGTTTAACCGTGGATATAACTTATGTATTTTAGGACAAGATATGTAGAATATCTTTTATTTGTTTTTTATTATTCGTTTCTTGTAAGAAAGGTTAGGGTTTCTACTAGTATATAAGGAACCCTAGGTCATTGTAATAGACACAAGTTTTAGTACGAAGTTTTATTAATATTATTGATCTATAGAGGATCAAGTTTAGTATACGTTTGTTTTTATATTCCGCATAATTACAAACTCACAGAGATTATCTAACTTAGTCTAGCTAGTGATTACATTAGTTGGCTAACGATCTATTGGCTCGTGATCTATCAAGGAATAGATCCCTACAAAGAGTTTAGCAACCAGTTCATCGAAGGATAATTCAGGGACGGTTGGAGTTGCAGTAGAAGCTTTTGCAGTGTGAAGCGTGAATGGTGTGGTTGACAACATTTTCCTAACGACACTTCTGATTTTGTGATCCAAGTTGTCCTTGATTGGTTCAATGAGGTCTTTGACTTCAGGAGTGACAATCTCAACTATATTTTCAGTAAGATAATCTAGTGTGATAGTCTTAATAAATCCCGAGAAATCAGAGTTCAAGAACTTATCGAATAGCTGCTTTGACTCCTGGAAGTCTTCAACTTGTTTGGCAAGACCGGTAACCATGGTAGTAAGTTTGTTGACTTGCTTTTGAAGATCATCTGGTTTAGACAGTTCATTGATTGAATGTTGCTTTGATGCTGTTTCTGAAGGTATGGGAGATGAATGCTCAGGTGATGATTCGGATGATGACTCGTTGTGAGAGTTTGAAGAAGAAGCAGGAGGAGTCGGATCCTTTGGTGGAGAGTCTTGAGGAGGTGGAGGTTGCACTGAGGAAGTCTGCTGAGAAGATGATTTAAGAAATATGTTGGTGTCGAAGGCGTTCTTCTCTTCATTTTCTTTTCTTCTACGTTCCTCTGCTTCCTCTGCTTCTCGTGCAAGAAACTCTGGAGTAATGAGGTATTCATGTTCCTGATCCGTAGCAATGTTCTCCTGTCCGCCAACATTCTCCTCTACATTTGCAGTCTCAGTCATATTGATGTCTCCTGTGTAATCTGTGTCTTTGACTATGTCATCAGGTTGTAAAGCTGATTCTAAAGTGGTGGACACAGTGGGAGGAATCATGTTGCTTGTAGCTCCTTCATGTCCTGATTGATCGACAGGTGGTGGAGGTGAAGGTTGAGACTGAAGTCGGCTTTCGAGTGCTGCTTTCCTTTGTTCTTTAAGAAGTTGCTCTTCTTCAGCTCGTGTGTCGACAATTATACTTTTCAATTTTCGTTTGTCGACCAATTGTTCAATGATTGGTTCGTATTCTTCATCATCATTTGGCTCATTAATCGTGATCCCTTTTCTCTTTCGAGACTCTGCTTCAAAGGTTTCAAGACTTTGTTGTATAGCGATCTCCGTTGCAGGAAATGCTTCTTCTGGTACTCTAACTCTTCGTTCAAAGTCTTGCTCTTCTTCTTCAGATTCCGTGTCGAACTCAGAGTCGCTTTCAGAAGGTGGAGGTGTAGGTTCATCTTGAAGAGAGTACTTAGGGGTTACCTTCTTCTTTGGCTTTGTTGCAGGCTTAGGCTTGGGTTTCGGTTTAGGTTTGGCGGAAGTCTTGGGTGTATCAGATGGTTTTGTCTTGGGAGCAGCCTTAGACTTAGTCTGAGGTGAGCCAGTGGTGCTTGTAGTACTCCCAGATTTCACACTTCCTTTGCTGCGAGTCTATATAGTAGCTTCTTCCTGTACCCCTTTGTAAGCATTATCATAGAATTTGAAGTTCAAACTTTTCTTGATATTGTCATCAAGAAGATATTCGGGAAGCCTCATCCCTTTTATTTTGGTAGAGGAAGTGGTCGTCTTGATGAAGGAGGTGGTGAAGTCGTCCTCGAAGAGGTGCTTTGGCTCATTACGTTCTACCATCCTTTTGATGAATTCTGGAGTGTCTTTGCAGAAATATTCAATGAGAAGCTTGGTAAATCTTGTGAACGGGATCATAGTCTTTACACGTTCGGTTTGGATGTTGTAGACTATATCGTTCATGATTGGAACTGCAAAGTCAATAGGTGTGTTAGCATTAAAAGTGACGATCATTATTGAGTTGACAAGTATTGTAATAGTTAAGTATATTGGGCTATGGACTTGGTACCTATTAAGTATATCATGTAAGCCTTTATTAGAAAATGTAAACTAAGCCCATTAGATAAAGCCCATGGAAAGCCTTTTAGGGCATGATGTAACTTACTATATAAACACCTCAAAGCTCATTTGAGGTGTGTGCTTGTGTGTGTATTATGTGTGTTTCTCTTGAATAAAAGCTCTCATTTCCATCTCTCTCTCAATACATACGAATTACATATATATCATACAAGTCACCATCTTTCATCTCTTCTTCATCTTTGCTTCTATATTGGTGTGATAAAGTTGTGGTATTTAAGGTCCTACAAGTGGTATCAAGAGCCTAACAATGATTTAGGAGTGATTTGAGTTTGTGTGTTTCGTTGTTTTAAGCTTCTACACGTTTTTGGTTTGAAAAAGTTCATCACTTTTCTTGTTTTTCTTGGCTTTTAACACTTTTTTGATTACAAACTAGTGTTATAAACCCTTTCCAACAAGAAAGTTTCAATCTTTTTGAAGTTTCAAAGCTTAAAAATTCGATTTTGATTATTGTACTTGTTTTCTAGATCACAAAAAATTTTCATAAAAATCATCAAGTTTGCAACTTTCTTTAAGTTTTGGTGTTTTTATAACTAGAAGTACAAGAATCTTGAAATACAAACTTCATTTGGATGAGCTTTTAGCAAAATCAAAATTCTAGCAAACTTTCTAGATCACAAAAAATTTTCATAAAAATCATCAAGTTTGCAACTTTCTTTAAGTTTTGGTGCTTTTATAACTAGAAGTACAAGAATCTTGGAATACAAACTTCATTTGGATGAGCTTTTTGCAAATTCAAAATTCTAGAAATTTTTCTAAATCACAAAAGTTTCGAGAACACACTTGGTCCCATTGCTTACTCGGTGTTTCCCTTGCTTGTATAAGTGAGAAAACACTTCGACTCATGGTATACTCTCTAAATTGTATAATTTAGAAAGTTTTGGTGCTAAGTTTCTAGAACACTGAAGAGTTTCTAAAACACTGAAAAGTTTCTAGAACACTGAAAAGTTTCTAAAACACTGAAAAGTTTCTAGAACACTGAAAAGTTTCTAAAACACTGAAAAGTTTCTAAAATACTGAAAATTTTCGAGAACACTGAAAAATTTCTAAAACACTGAAAAGTTTCTAAAACACTGAAAAGTTTCTAGAACACTGAAAAGTTTCTAAAACACAGAAAATTTTCTAAAACACTGAAAAGTTTCAAAAACACTGAAAAGTTTCTACAACACTGAAAAATTTCTAAAACACTGAAAAGTTTCTAGAACACTGAAAAGTTTCTAAATCACTGAAAATTTTTCTAGAACACCTTTTAGAAAAAAAAAAAAAAAAATTCTAGAACACTTTTAGAAATTTTTTCTAGAACTCTTTTAGAAAATCTTTTGGTGGTCAATGTTTCGAAAATTGTTGGTGTATTAAAAGTTCGTTGCCCAAGGAAAGTAACCTTCACCAAACCCAACTCCTATTTCGTTGAGCCAATCCAAGAATCAACTTTATCACATATCGTTAAACAATGGAAATGAAAGTGCAAATCCAAGAGAGAGATTCAAAGAAAGTGTTTACTGTGTTCAAGTCATATGTAGAGAAGGTCATCAATATTTATGGTTTAGAAATAAGGTTCGATGAGGCATTTGAATACTACGTTAGAGTCCAATTTCATCATTTCAAAGAAGAACTCATCCAAAACCTGAATCAACTTGAAAAGCTAATTAATGAAGAAGAACTTCATACGCATAACTGCAAAGAATCTCTTAAAGTCATCCAAACTCAGTTTCAGAGAATATTTAACCCTTGGATAATGAACCAGACAGAGTTTATCGATGCGTTTTATAAAAAATTTTGGGTAAGCTATTCTACCTTCAGAACTCAATGCATAAATCAAATGGATGAACTCGAAAAGATACCTGAAACTGAGGAAGCTAAGTTAAATGAGATTGAGAAGCTGAAACGGGAAAAAGAGCAGAATGAAAGTGAGATGCAGTTAATGAAAACTGAGGTGATTGCAAGAGAAGAGACAGAGAAAGATTTTCAAATAGAAGTGGAAACTGTCAACGTGGGTGATGCATCAGATGATAGTTTGGTTTTCACGGGAAGTGATTCATCTTCAGAACAGCAGGTTGAAAGCAGCAGTCCTAGCTATGATTCAGATACTGATGGTACACAAAGGAATGAAGCTGTTTGGGACACCGAAGATGATCATATCAGACATTCATCAGACACAGAGATATTGGCTACGGTACAAAAGTCAGCATTTGTCAGCCATTAGTATGAGAATGTGCATTTTGAACAAACATCGTCTTTGAAATCTGAAAATCTTTGTCTCAAAAAGAAAATCACCGAGCTTTCAAAAGAAGCAGCTGATGTCAAAGAAGAATTGTCAAAAAGAACAGCTCAGTTTGAGAAACATCTTGCAAAACTCGAAGCACAAAGTATCTCTTTCCAACTTAAACTGCAAGAGAAGAATGAGAAAATGTCTTCTGAAAACTCTTTGATATCAGTGCTTAAAGAAAAAGAAAAGTTTTTTGTAGAAAATTGTGATGATACCAATATCAAGTTTGATTTCGATGAACTTGATACAAAAAATCTTGAATTGGAACATACTGTGGCATCATTACAAAAAGAAAATGAGCATTTGAAACAGACTTACAAAAACTTGTTTGATTCAATCAAGCGGTCAAGAGTTCAGAATCAAACTTCTAACAAATCTGAATCTCAGATCACACCAAATCATCTTTTTGAAAAAGAAAAGTCTGTGCTTCAAAAGAAAATTGTTGAATTGGAAAAAACGATTGCATAACAAATCAAGGATTTTTGTGATGCCAAAAATGATTTTTCAATCAAAACAGACAAATATGAAAAATATTTTGCACATCTTGAAAATCAAAATGCTTCTTTGCAAGAAAAACTGGCATCGTCAGATCATCTTTCTCTTCAAAAAGAATACAATGATTTGAGAACGTCATACAATGCCTTAAAAGCAAAGTTTGATGTTCTTAAGCGGTCAAAAGCAAAATCTCAAGTTTCAAACGAGTCTAAACCACAAGTAAGTGTTTCAGAAAAGGTTTACACGAGTGAATCTTCAAAACCATTTTCTAAAAGGGTTTCTCAATTTACCACCTATTCTTTGCAAAAAGGAAGGATGTTTTCAGAGAGACCTAATTTTTCTGAAACATTTACTCCTCAAAAGGTTTCAAATGCAAGTGCTCATAAAGAAAAGAATCAAGGTTTTCAAACTCCATACTCTCGTTTTACTCCGGTAAAGCCAGTGTGGAAACCAAAGCAAAGCTGTTCAAAACATTTGAAATATTCATACTCTGAAATGCTTCCGCTACAACAAAGGAATGGTTATGCTTGGAAAAATCCAAATTCTGGAAGGTTTCCATTCATCTCAAAAACGAATTTTCGAAATGAAACGCCGATTTTCAACAATGGATGGAAAACTTCTTCTTCAAGTTTTAAAACTCCAAAAGAGACACCGAGTTTCTCAAACAACTTTCAAATGCAAAAGAGTTTTAAATCACCGTTGATTCCACGAGCTTTATTTCAAAATGAAACACAGGTTTTCAGTCCTCGTTGGAATTCAACTTCTTTGTCTCGGATTGACACAACTTACAAATGGATTTTAAAATATGGTAACCCAGTTGGCGCCGTGCTTAAATGGGTTCCAAAAGTTGTTGTCTAATCCAAATTCATAATGGCTTTCGTATACTTCAGTACGAAACCCGGACTTAAATAATGACTTCTTAGTATTTCTTCTAAGGACTCGGACTTCAACATAATGACTTCTTAGTATTTCAGCTAAGGACTCGTTCTTCAAAGAAAGGAAAGTGCTTAAATCAAACAAAAGTTTTAAATATTTTTTGAGCACTTATCCTAAAAACATTATGGCTTATGCACACATAACAGTGTATAACCCGTGATTTTCAAAAAAAGGACCCTGTTGTACATGTCTGTGCAACAATCCTAAAAGATAAGAAGGCTTCTCTCCAAAAAGCTTATCAAAGTCTTCTTAATTTTTTGAGCAAAATTTTGAAAAATGTTTCTAAAGGTTTTCAAAACTATTCAAGATATTACTCCCTCAAATCCTTCAAAGCAAATATTCACTCAAAATGTTCTATTTTTTAGGGAGAGTAATAAAATGATGTTCCAAAATGATCATGCTTAAAAGAAACTTATACGGAATTTACAAACATCCGTTTCTTCCATATGCTATCCAAAAAGAAAAGGTTTTAATCAATTGGTATAAAAAATACCATGGATATGCTATTTTTGAGGGGGGGAAGACGTGATTCAAATGTGAGCAATGTGTTTAAGATTGTGGCTGAATCTCGTGCGAGCTCGACTCAGAAATGACCCAAGAATTGACGAAACAACAAAAGTTAGTAATCGAAAAGACTTATCCTCGACGGGTAATAACATCAAGTTAGTTACTAGGGCTAGTTGTCACCTAAAAGCTGACAATGGAACTCTTTAACTAGCCACGTAAGCGTGTCTCGAAAAGGATTTGTCTTAGTAGAAATGTACTGTTTCGAGAAACTTTCTGTGGACTTGACCAGGCCGGGTAATAATTTCAAGCTAGTCTAACTAGTGATGTAAGCATGTCTCGAATCGGTCATGTTTACTAAAAGTGGATCAATTCAAAAAGTGCAAACCCCTCTCGCATGTGCAAATTTCTTAAAAAATCCATGAGCACATGTGAAGGGGGAGTCCTTCAAATGAAATGCAAAACTCTCGAAGTGGTAACAGAAATATGTTTCATAATCATAAACACTTTAAGAGATTTTCAAATGAATGGTTTTATGGCAACAATAGGATAGTCATGGAGTTATAATGTGACTAAGGTTAGGAAAAACCGTCCTATGATCCGCCAGAGCCGGAGGGATCTACCCAAGGACAATTCCAATAGAATAGAATTAGAAGTCCTTAGGTATGACTGAAAAAAGGAGAAAATGAGAAAGTAGAAAGAAGGGGTTGAAGAATTAAAAAGAAAAGCAAATGAAAAGGGTGAAAAGAAATAGCCCTCCAGATGTTCAACCTTAGGGCAGACACCGGGTTCAACTCATATGCTACTGGTTGTTACTAAAGTGACACCGGTATTGAAGACAAGACGTCATGGACCCAGTGACGCACTACACTAAACCTTCTAGCCACTCAAGTTCTCTTAAAAGAGCTTGTTTCATTCTCACGGGGAACCGGTGTAAACTATCAACGTATCTCTTAGAGATGGTTGATATTGAAGCAGGAGACCCATCCCTAGTCTCCGCATAGGAAACCAAATTATGCACTTATCGAGTCTAGAGCCATGAGATACAGTAAAAGATCTCTTAGGATACACTTTCCTATGAATACACTTGTGTTCGCCAAAAAGGACACAAGTTGTAAGAGTCTTTTATGAGATCTATGGATCTTTCCTTATCTATCATGATGGTTACTATGTCTCAAACGGTCTACAGTTGTGGGGTGATCTCCAGCAACTCACCTGAATCATTGATGTACTTCGGTGGATCTAGTAAGCCCTTTTCAGGGGTATCTGGTTCAGGAACGGCCTTGGCAAGGGTTAGAGAGAGTTTTCACACTATGCTGTTAACGATCTCTAATTCCGAACCTGTAAGTACCGGATGCTTTATTGCTAACTGTTTTATGCAGGTACTAATGAATGTTTCTTGGATAAAGACCGTTACCATCACTCAAATATCAACATGCTCATACCCTGCAAATCTCTCTTCAAAGATCAAAGCAAAACAAAGTTCAGAATGTTTCTAAGTCAAAGTCAAAGAATCTACAAACTAAAGAAACAAAGATTAAAGTCAAAGAAAAGAGAACTTCACAAAGTTTCAATGCCAAACAAAGTATGAGCATGTTGGAAAAGACGTAAAGACAACAGAGTAAAGACGTTGACCAAAGGCAAGAACAACCAAACGACATTTATCAAAGATCACAAAGCATGATTGGAACAAAGAATCTAGCAAAGCTATTACACAAAGACTCAAAGTTCAAAAAGAACAAGCTTCAAAGATCAAAGATCAAGGTCACAAAAGAGAGATCTCAATGATCACCCTTAGGGGGAGATTGTTAGGATTAGAAGTGTTGATCATTTATGTAATCAAAAGGAGATCTCAATGATCGTCCCTTAGGGGGAGATTGTTAGCATTAAAAGTGACGATCATTATTGAGTCGACAAGTATTGTAATAGTTAAGTATATTGGGCTATGGACTTGGTACCTATTAAGTATATCATGTAAGCCTTTATTAGAAAATGTAAACTAAGCCCATTAGATAAAGCCCATGGAAAGCCTTTTAGGGCATGATGTAACTTACTATATAAACACCTCAAAGCTCATTTGAGGTGTGTGCTTGTGCGTGTATTATGTGTGTTTCTCTTGAATAAAAGCTCTCATTTCCATCTCTCTCTCTCTCTCAATACATACGAATTACATATATATCATACAAGTTACCATCTTTCATCTCTTCTTCATCTTTGCTTCTATACTGGTGTGATAAAGTTGTGATATTTAAAGGTGTCAAAGTCACCATTCCCCAGAATGTTTGTAAATGCTCAAGCCTAGGATGTTCGTGACCACTTTTTCTTCCTGATATAGATCTTACAACCAACAGACAGAATGTTCTCCAGGGCTGAGGTATATGCTTTGCATTGAATCTGGAATGTTTGATCCGAGGTAAGTCATCATCAACTTCGTATCCTAATTCAATGAAGAAATCAAGGAGATCCAGTTCAGGCAATATTGGAGCAAATTCATTGTCAGTTTGAGGCAGGTTGAAGACTGTACGGAGGACATCGTGATCTACATTGTAGACTTGTCGATCCAACGTAACTTTGAAAGACTCATCATCCAAATTCGCCTTAGCAGTAAGCCAGAACTGATGAAGGTAAAACAGAGGAACTGAAGTAGATTTGTTGAGCAGATGTTTGCATGGATGTGCAAGTAAAATATCTTTCACAATCCTGCACGAGTTCTCAAGAATTCTCAACTTGTCGAAATCAACTCGAGGATTGTTGTTTCCAATCTTAACGTTGTAGTTAGCGGGAGTGATATCATCCATGGTGAGTAGTGGAAGATTTTGTTCAGGGACATTCTCGTTGTGTTCAGCCATGTTATTCTGAAAAACATTATCATAAACCAAACATCGAGATTTGTTACGAGTTAGCACGATTGCAAGGTTTGATTATAGATAAGCATTTAGAATCATGTATGGTTCGATTATTGCATGTAAATTGATAAGTGACGTATAGTTAGAAAGTCTATTGTAATTATGAATCACACATGCACAATGAATTATACATCACATTATACATCACATCACATTATACGTCGACAAGAATCCATTATCACATTATCACATATTACATGTTTTCGAAATTACAAGACAACACAATTATGAAACTGTCAATTCATCGCAAACATAAGGAACTCATCATCTCGAAAAATTACATATAGCCTGTTCTCGATAAAAACAGACATAAAAGAATGTTGACATAAATAATGCCTAAAAACATTATTAACATGTTATCAATATCTCTATGTTTTAATTATCACAAAATATAAACTCATATAACTAAAACTTGTCATAAACAAGTATTTAGTGATTAATATTTCTCTTTACATCCAAATCACTTAAGGTATGAATAAACAAAGTGTTTAGTGCATTTTATGATCAAAGGAAAGTTTAATTAAGCATTACAAAGTTTATTTAATTATATAAATATATTATATATTTTTGAAAAACACTTTTGGTAATAAAGAAAAATGTTTTATTCCTACTAAATATATGAATTCAAATTTTTAACCAAAATCAGTTAGTTTTTCACCAAATAAACTTTCCCCACTAAAAGACAAAGAATCTGGCCGTTTCAGCTGGGCGGCCCCCTTAATTACAAAAGGCGGTCCCCTTAATTTTAAGGGGGCCGGCCATGATTTAAGGGGACCGGCCACGCTCCTCTGTCAGATTCTGTTGCCTATAAATACCACCTTAAACCTGGATTTTTTCCTCACCTTTTGCACTACTAAACTTTCTGATCTAGATCCAAATCTCCATTCTTTTATCCTTTGATCATAAGTATATAAACTCTTTGTTTCAAAGTGATCCAACCTTCATCCTCTCAAGTGCAAGAGAAGAATACTTATATCCCTTAAGACAAGAAGTATTACAACTTGTTGTGATCTCCACATCCAAGTTGTTGGTGCATCATCAAAAATCATTTATATTATTCTTTGTGAAGATTGTTGTGAATATTTGATTGTAGATAGTTGTGTTAGATATAGATTGTGTGACTAGTTAGTAGCTTGGTGTGAAGAAGATAAGCTAAGTACTAGATTGGTGTGAAGAAAATAGGTGTGGAGTAGTTAGTTGTGAAGTAGATTGATTTGAAGAAGTTGTGTAGAAGTTGTGACTTAGGTGTGACGAAGTTGTGGTGTGACAAGTGGTGTGAAGATTGGCGTGTAGATTGGTGTGTATATTGGTGTATATATTGGTGTGTACGGTTTTCTCCGCCATAAGGGAGCTTGTTGATATAGTGAAGAAAACTCTCGAGTTAGGTGCTCGGGGAGTGGAGTAGGGCAAGGAAGGTGTCCTTGTAGCCGAACCACTATAAATCTCTTGTCTCGCGGTTCGATCTTTCCATCTCTTACTTATTTCATTACTTATCATTATAATATATTGTGTAGTATTAATTGTTTATATTGTACAAGACTTGAGATCACATATTATCGAATCTAAGTTTTTAAAAGCTAAGCAAAACTCTAAAACTAATTTTATAACGAACTAAAAAGACGTAAAACTATTCAACCCCCCTTCTAGTTTTCCACAATTGGTATCAGAGCCACGTCTAGCAAGACTTTCAAAATATATTGTATTTTAAAACTTGTAACGATATATGGAATCTGAAAAATATTTAGAAAGGCAATCTATGCAAAGACCACCACTATTTGAAAGTGATGGATTTTTATATTGGAAAAATAGATTCGAAACGTATGTGAAATCAAAAGATCTTGATCTTTGGCATATTATTACCTTTGGTGATTTTCCTCCTATTCAATATAATGTTGAAACTAAAATGAATGAAATTGTATCTTTTGAAGAACAAAATGATGATTTGAAAAAGAAATTAGCAAAAAATAATGAGGCTAAAATGGTAATTTATAATGCGTTACCAAGCAAAGAATATGAAAGAATTTTTATGTGTAAAACCGCCAAAGAAATTTGGGATTCTTTACTAATTACTCACCAAGGTAATAGCCAAGTCAAAGATAATAAAATAGATCTTCTTGTACAACAATATGAACAATTTACGATTCCGGAAGAGGAATCAATTGATAATGCTTTTGCTAAGTTTAACACTATCATCACAAGTTTAAAAGCACTTGATGAGACATTTTCTAGTAAAAATTGTGTTAGGAAATTTCTTAGGGCATTGCATCCAAAATGGCGAGCTAAGGTCACGGCAATCGAAGAATCAAAGAACTTGATGACGTTATCACTAGATGAACTAATTGGCAACTTGAAGGTTCATGAAGAAATCATAAGAAGAGATTCGGAAACGGTCAAAGTCAAGAAAGAACAAACCAAATCAATTGCTCTAAAAGCCAAAAAGGAACCTAATGATGATAATGATTCAAGTGACGAAAGTGAAGACGAAGAATATGCAATGGCCGTAAGAGAATTCAAGAAGTTCTTCACGAGACGAGGAAGATTCACTAGATCATCACGAGACGAAAGAAAAGCATTCCAAAGGAATAGAAGTGACAACTACGGGAAGAGAAAATGCTTTAGATGTGGAAGTCCAAATCATCTCATCGGCGAATGTCTAAAGCCACCGGGTTATGAAAGTCAAGGTGCTTTTGTTAGTGGAACATGGAGTGATAGTGACAAAGAAGAAGTTGAAAAGCCAAGAGACGAAAAGTGTTTTATGGCAAAAGAAACCGACGAAATATGTTTAGGAATTGACTTGGAACCTGACGAATGGATCAAAGATAGCGGATGTTCGAGGCACATGACGGGGAATCGCAATCTATTATCTACATACAAGGCATACAATGGAGGTAACGTTATTTTCGGTAGTGACTTACGTGGAAAAATCATTGGCAAAGGTACGATCTCTCAAGACTCACTTACTATTGAAAATGTAGAGCATGTAGATAAATTAACATATAACTTGCTTAGTGTAGGACAAATATGTGATAATAAATGTAGAGTCACATTTACCGAAGATGATAGCGAAATAGTTAAGGATGGAAAAATTATAGGTAGAGGAATTAGAAAAGGTGGCATATATGTTATGAAAATAGGAAACAAACCTGAGGATAGGATATGCCTAACGACCCTAGATGAAAACTCTACACTATGGCATAGGAGATTAGGACATGCTAATATGCAACAAATACAATCTTTGGCCTCTAAGGAATTAGTTAGAAATTTGCCTAATCTAAAATATGACAAGCATTTTTGTGATGCATGTAAAATTGAAAAACAAGCTCATGCTAGTCACAAAGCCAAGAATATAGTATCCACTACTAGATGCCTAGAATTCTTACATATGGATCTTTTTGGTCGATCCGCTGTGCGGAGCTATGGAGGATACAAATATACCTTAGTGATAGTAGATGACTACTCACGATACACGTGGACTAGGTTTTTAAGTGACAAAACCCAAGCCTTTGAAAAATTCGAAATATTTAGTAGAATGATTCAAAATAAATTAGGATGCTCAATAGTTGTCATTAGGACGGACCATGGTAAGGAATTTGATAACGAAGTACAATTCGGAAAATATTTCGAGTTAAATGGAATATCTCACAATTTCTTCGCTCCTCGTACTCCTCAATCAAATGGCGTAGTAGAAAGAAAAAATAGGTCACTACAAGAAATGAGTAGAACTATGTTAAATGAACAATCTATCCCACAAAAATTTTGGTGTCACGCCGTAGATACATCAACTTATATTTTAAATAGGGTATCAATTAGAAGAATTATAGGAAAAACTCCTTATGAGTTATTAAGAGGTAGAAAACCAAACTTAAGCTACTTTAGGGTATTTGGAAGTAAATGCTATATTTTAAACACTAAGGACTATCTCACTAAGTTTGATCCAAAATCATATGAAGGAATATTTTTAGGATACTCACAAAATAGCAAAGCATATATAATACTTAACAAACACTCCATGAAAGTAGAGGAATCACTAAATGTAACATTTGATGAAACACCACCACCTCCTAAAACATTACCTTTAGAAGATGATGATTTAATCGAAGATGAAGCCATTGAGGTTAGTAAAACAAAACCCATAGGAAATGATAATGAAGACATTCACTTAGAAAATAACGAAACTATTAATATTAAAGAATCTAGATCTCATCCATTAGATAATATAATAGGACATCTTAACCAAAGAACCCTTAGGTCACAAGCCCAAGATAAAAATAACTTCTTTTGTTTCCTCTCAGCAATAGAACCTAAGAATATTAGCGAGGCTTTAAAGGATGAAAGTTGGGTTATAGCTATGCAAGAAGAATTAAATCAATTTAAGGCGAATGATGTTTGGGAATTAGTCCCAAATCCAAAGGATATGACCATCATAGGAACCAAATGGGTATATAGGAATAAGTTAGACGAGAATGGAATAGTTACTAGGAATAAAGCTAGGTTAGTTGCCCAAGGTTATAATCAACAAGAAGGAATTGATTATGACGAAACTTATGCCCCTGTAGCTAGACTAGAATCGATTAGGATATTACTTGCCTATGCTTGCGCCCTAGATTTTAAGTTATTCCAAATGGATGTGAAAAGTGCATTCCTTAACGGTTTTATCAATGAGGAGGTATATGTGGCACAACCTCCAGGATTCATTGACTTCGCAAAACCTGATTATGTTTATAAGTTAAAGAAAGCTTTGTATGGACTCAAAAAAGCTCCCAAAGCTTGGTATGATCGATTAAAAGCTTTTCTTATTAAACATGATTATTCCATGGGAATGGTAGATAACACTCTTTTCACTAAAAGGAAAGACCCAAATCTCATCATTGTCCAAATATATGTTGATGACATTATATTTGGATCGACTTGTCAAGACATGTGTGATGAATTTTCCAAAATCATGCATGATGAGTTTGAGATGAGTATGATGGGTGAACTTAACTTTTTCCTAGGATTACAAATAAAACAATTAGAAGATGGAATATTTTTTAACCAATCTAAGTACATTAAGGAAATGCTTAAGAAGTTTGCCCTAGAAGACTCAAAACCCATGAAAACTCCCATGTCTACGGAGGTAAAGCTCACAAAGGATGATGAAGGTGAGTCCGTAGATAACACCAAGTATAGAGGAATGATAGGTAGTTTACTATACTTGACGGCAAGTAGACCCGACATCATGTTTAGTGTCTGCCTTTGTACCCGTTTCAAGAGGATCCCAAAACCTCTCACCTAGAAGCGGTTAATCGTATCTTCCGATACGTTAAAGGCACTATACACTTAGGATTATGGTATCCTAAGGAATCCGGCATAGAAACCATTGTCTATGCGGATTCGGATCATGCGGGAGACTACGTAGATAGAAAGAGCACTAGCGGTATTTGCAAGTTTATGGGATGTTGTCTAACGTCTTGGTTTTCAAAGAAGAAAACCGCTCTTGCTATTTCTACCACCGAAGCCGAATATGTAATCGCCGGAAAGGCATGTCAACAAGCACTATGGATGAAACAAGCTCTCGTAGACTATGGCATTAGGTTAGAAAATGTCCCCATTATGTGCGATAACAAAGGTGCGATAGATTTAAGTAAAAATCCGGTGCAACACTCTAGGACTAAACACATAGAAATACGTCACCATTTTCTTAGGGATAATGTACAAAAAGGAAATATATCTATAGAAAAGGTTGCATCGGAAGACAACATTGCGGATATATTCACAAAACCCCTTAAGCGTGAATTATTCAACCACTTGCGTTTAGGATTAGGAATGATGGAACAAGTTGACTAAATTATATTGAATTATTTCAAATTTATACTTGCATGAAATTCATTTTTCTTCCATTTCACCTATTCTGAGTCTAGGAATCTATTTCGCACAAAACTAAAGATTGAGAAAAGTTATTTTCTTTGCATAAACCGTTTTGTAAAACTCAATCAATTTTCTCTAAAAAATATTCTCACAATCTAGGAACCCCATGAAGATCATTTTTCTTGCATTGTTGACTAATTTTAAAAACATTCTATTTCAAAATCAGGCATAAATTCTCACATAAATTGTCAAAATATATAATCTAATATATGTCTTTGACATTCATGATCGAGCAAAAATTGAATCAAGGAGATTATTTGGATTGTTTCTTAGGATCGTTATTTCTTTTTGCTTCTAGGAGTCGAAACAATCACAACTCCACATTTGTTGCATATAGACACTCACTAGGACAAATTCATTAATAATGGTGTCATCTTGATCCATCATTAGTTATTCACTCACTAATAATCCTTGCCTTTAATCTAAGATAGATGCCTTAGGAAGCTTAATTGAGCTTACCTTTATTTGCCTCCTCTTGCCTATTATATGTTGATTATTTGCTCTTGTGTTTATGTGTTTTTGCATGCATGCTATATCTTGATTAGATTAGACTCTATATTGCCTAAGAGAATTGAACTTGCTTGAATTCTAATCCAAACACATAACCTTTCTGCAAATTTTCTGCCAAAAACCCAATTCTGGCAACCTGGAAATCACCAGATGGGCGGCCCCCTTAATTTTGTAAGGCGGCCCCCTTAATCTTTAAGGGGACCGGCCATCTGATGGTCGGGTTTATAGAATCTTTTCTGCTTTTTAGCCCATTTCAACCTACATTTCCCATCATGAACTCTCCAAACAAACCAAATTCAAAAGCCTCAAGGCTAGCAAGGATGACGGAAAAACCCGTTTGGCGAAGAAAAAGCCCTCGAAACAAATCCATCGTCATAAATGAAGTTGGAAATCATTCCTCACCCCCAACTTCTTACTTCCCAAACTTTGCATCAAACCAACAAGGTCATTCATTTGATCCTCTTTACAAACCATACAACATTGGCCAAACTTCTTCCTTCAAGCCAAACTACACCTCTCAACCTCCAACAACTTATAATGATCCATGCAAGTTTGATCAACCATCAAACTACAATTCCAACTACACAAACCCAACTCATCCATACCAAACCTATGATCCCCTCCACATTGTCACGGAAAAACAAAAGTTCCGTGATGAAATAAACCAAATCCATGATCTTAGTGATCTCCTTGCTATGCATCTTGCACAACGCAACAAAGGGCAACCTCCATCATCACCCTATGCAAATTGCCTCCCCCACTCTCTCAACTTGGATCAAGTTACAAACCACACTCACTTTTGCCCTTGTTGCATATTCCTTCAAAAACAAATCCTCTACTTGATTGAAGATATCTCTTGGATTGAATATCTTCTCACTCGCAATCATCCAATACCACCCTTAACACGATACAACATCGTGAGATCCACTTCTTCCGCTCCACACTCCACTCCATATCCCTCTTAATCAAACATCTAGGCTTTATGCTTATGTTTCTCTTCAAGCAAATAAAACAATCAACCATGGGTTGCAAGCAAGTCCAAGTGCTCTTTTAGGCAATATAGGACTATGTCTTTTCTTTTGTGTTATTTTTATCAATATGCTTCAAGCATATTGAATGTTGTAATGCTTATCGTTTCTATAATGCTTGAATGAATCTATGTTTAGTTGCATAATTGTTGCCTTGCATATATGTGTATCTTGCTCTATTCAAATACTTTTGTAGCAAAGATCTCCATTGCTCGTTCCCTTGGTGCTCTCAAATGAGGGGGAGCATACATCAAGGGGGAGCATTCTACCCGTTTAAATTTCCCTCGCGAAGCTTACTCGGCTTAACCTTTTTAATTATACAAAAAGGGGGAGAAGAGAAATGTAAACTATATAATACTTGTCTAAAAACAAGTTTTAGATATATTGAGTTTAAGGTTTTGTAATAATTAAAAAGGGGGAGATTGTTGACATAAATAATGCCTAAAAACATTATTAACATGTTATCAATATCTCTATGTTTTAATTATCACAAAATATAAACTCATAGAACTAAAACTTGTCATAAACAAGTATTTAGTGATTAATATTTCTCTTTACATCCAAATCACTTAAGGTATGAATAAACAAAGTGTTTAGTGCATTTTATGATCAAAGGAAAGTTTAATTAAGCATTACAAAGTTTATTTAATTATATAAACATATTATATATTTTTGAAAAACACTTTTGGTAATAAAGAAAAATGTTTTATTCATACTAAATATATGAATTCAAATTTTTAACCAAAATCAGTTAGTTTTTCACCAAATAAACTTTCCCCACTAAAAGACAAAGAATCTGGCCGTTTCAGCTGGGCGGCCCCCTTAATTACAAAGGGCGGTCCCCTTAATTTTAAGGGGGCCGGCCATGATGTAAGGGGACCGGCCACACTCCTCTGTCAGATTCTGTTGCCTATAAATACCACCTTAAACCTGGATTTTTTCCTCACCTTTTGCACTACTAAACTTTCTGATCTAGATCCAAATCTCCATTCTTTTATCCTTTGATCATAAGTATATAAACTCTTTGTTTCAAAGTGAACCAACCTTCATCCTTTCAAGTGCAAGAGAAGAATACTTCTATCCCTCAAGACAAGAAGTATTACAACTTGTTGTGATCTCCACATCCAAGTTGTTGGTGCATCATCAAAAATTATTTATATTATTCTTTGTGAAGATTGTTGTGAATATTTGATTGTAGATAGTTGTGTTAGATATAGATTGTGTGATTAGTTAGTAGCTTGGTGTGAAGAAGATAAGCTAAGTACTAGATTGGTGTGAAGAAGATAGGTGTGGAGTAGTTAGTTGTGAAGTAGATTGATTTGAAGAAGTTGTGTAGAAGTTGTGACTTAGGTGTGACGAAGTTGTGGTGTGAAAAGTGGTGTGAAGATTGGCGTGTATATTGGTGTGTACGGTTTTCTCCGCCATAAGGGAGCTTGTTGATATAGTGAAGAAAACTCACGAGTTAGGTGCTCGGGGAGTGGAGTAGGGCAAGGAAGGTGTCCTTGTAGCCGAACCACTATAAATCTCTTGTCTCGCGGTTCGATCTTTCCATCTCTTACTTATTTCATTACTTATCATTATAATATATTGTGTAGTATTAATTGTTTATATTGTACAAGACTTGAGATCACATATTATCGAATCTAAGTTTTTAAAAGCTAAGCAAAACTCTAAAACTAATTTTATAACGAACTAAAAAGACGTAAAACTATTCAACCCCCCTTCTAGTTTTCCACAAAGAAGATTTTTGCAAACACATGTAATGAAGTTTTTCGAAAATATTTTTGGGAGTGTTTTCGATAAATAGTTTATCGAGAACAAACATCTTTAAATTATTTTCGAAAACATTCAATATGTGATTGCGAAAATTTTGTCTTCACATGTAATCTCGAAAAATGACCAGTTATGAGAATATTTCGCAAACACATGTTCAACTATTTTCGAAAAGAAATCAAGGTGTATTTTTCGAAAAAAAATACAAGACCTTGAGATCTTTTCGAAAACCTTTGATTAATGTGTTTTCGAAAAATTCACCAAAGCTGGTGATTGCGAAAGAACAGGTTCTCGAAAAATTCTTATACAAGAATTTCGAAACTATGCCAACGTACGTTTCTTTGTGATAATATGAATTCCAAGTGATGAAACCTGTTTTAAAGAGTGATATTCAACAACTAGAAACAAGCTACACAATCGTATACAGTGATTTCGAAAATGATACAAGAACATGTTCTCGATAACAAGAAAAATCATGATTCAATTGAGGAAGACAGGTTCTAGCATATCATAAACGTACATTTGAAGCATATAGGCACAATAAGTCAGCTCATATAAACACAAAACGAGAGTACCCATTTTAGAACAAAAACCCTAAATATCGAGAATCATGTATTCATGGCAATTTTTCAAATTAACGGGAACATGGATGATACATACACACAAGAGACCATAACCCACCAAGAAAAACACAAAAACATTAACAAATCAACAAAAACCCAATTCGTACGAAAACCCTAGGTATCGAGAATCACACAAACATGTATTTCAGAGAGATTAAGCGTTATAGGAAAGTTAGAAACATATTATAGCACAAAACCCCTATCAAAAATTAACCCCCCAAACACGATATGTATAATTCCGAAATTAAAGAAACCCTAGTTTTTCAAAGCATGATTACTTGAAATCAAACCGTTAACATTACAATTAAACGAAATCCTATGTTTGAAATAGTCTTGAGATCATTTAGAGACTTACAAATTGAAGATTTGATGCACGGGTTTTCGTGTTGAATGCAAACCGTAGATCTCAAAAGGGGTGTTTGTTTGATATTTTGTTTTGAATGATTTTTGAAAAAAAAAAAAGGACGGGGTCTTTGTTTTTGTTATTTTAGAAACTTTTAAGAATTGTCACTTTTGGTCCCTTAACTACACGTAATGTATAACAAGCCCTAAAGTTAAATGCATTTGGAATGTCAAAAATATCCTAACTTACGACACCATTATGAGAAAAGGAAACGAGATATTAAAATAACATATGAAATCCCGAAACAACGCATCAAAGGAAATATGCAAGTGTATCGTTTTTGAAAAATTTATAAAATTTAGGCGAGTCTCCCCCTCAACACTTGTAAAATAACAAGGTGTTGAAAGAAAGCGATATACTTGCAGGGTTTTTTTTTTTTTTTTTTTTTTTTTTTAGTGCAAAAATAGAAAAATATTTTTGTGTTTTTGAGGTTTATGAAAAATAAAATAAAAGAAAAGTTATTTTACAGAGATAGTTAAAGTTTTGATGTTTGACACTTTACTTTTGTTTTAAAAACTTTTTCCAGATCCAATGGTGTCAAACATCGCATACCAATTTGATGAACTAAACTTGCAAACCTTGATGGAGCTAAGGGTTTTGTAAGTAAGTCCGCCAATTGGTACTCAGTACCCACAAAATATAATTCAACTGTACCCTTCTCGACATGCTCTTTGATGAAATGGTGTCGGAGATCAATGTGTTTGGATTTGCAATGATGAACTGTGTTGCAGGAGATTGCAATGGCACTTTTAGAATCGCAGTAGATCATAATCTTATTGAATAGGTAGCCATAGTCTTTAAGTTGTGATCGCATCCAAATGACTTGAGCACAACAAGCAGACATAGCTACGTATTCAGATTCTGTAGATGACAGTGAAATGCAATCCTGCTTCTTTGATTGCCAAGACACAAGTTTATCTCCAAGAAACTGTAGGCCACCTGATGTACTTTTTCGCGAGTCTAAGCATCCTGCATGGTCAGCATCTGAAAAAGCTATTAGTTCAAAACTAGAATCCTTCGGATACCAGATCCCCAAGTGGATGGTTCCCTTGATGTATCGAAGGATTCTTTTTGCCTCATTGAGGTGTTTTTCAGTTGGTTTAGACTGATAGCGAGAACACATAAAGACAACAAATACAATATCAGGTCTACTAGATGTGAGATACATGAGGGACCCAATAATACTTCGGTATTTGGTAGGGTCAACTGGAGTCCCATGTATATCAGCATCTAGTTTAGTGGAATTTGCCATCGGTGTATTCATAGTATCACTATTTTGCATTCCATGTTTCTTTAAAATCTCAAGAGCATATTTGGACTGACTTAGAAAAATTCCACGGGGTGATTGATGAACTTGTAGTCCTAGAAAGAACGTAAGTTCACCCATCATGAATATTTCGAAATTATCTGTCATTAATTTTGCAAAATCCATTGAGTAATTTTTGTTGGTTGAAGCAAAAATAATGTCATCGACATAAATTTGAACGATTAATAAGTCCATCCCGTAGGTTTTTGTAAACAGTGTTGGATCCACCGAGCCTAGAGTAAAATCATTAGCAAACAGGAATTTAGAAAGCTTATCATACCACGCCCTGGGGGATTGCTTTAGACCGTAGAGAGACTTCTTTAGCTTGTAGACATGATTTGGACGTTCTGGATCAACGAATCCTTCAGGTTGACTTACATAAACCACTTCTCGGAGTTGACCGTTCAGAAAAGCCGTTTTCACGTCCATTTGATAAACAATCATATTCCGATGAGTAGCAAATGCTAAGAATATCCGTACTGCTTCAAGTCTAGCTACAGGAGCAAATGATTCTTCAAAATTGATTCCTTCTTCTTGAGAGTAACCTTTTGCTACCAAGCGTGATTTGTTGCGTATGACAGTGCCTTCTACATCCAGTTTGTTTTTCCAGATCCATTTTAAACCAATGACAATGATGCCTTCTGGTTTTTCAACCAATTCCCAGACTTCTAATCTTTGAAAGGTTTCGAATTCTTCTTGCATAGACTCAATCCAGTTCTCATAAGTCATTGCTTCCTTGACGTTTTTAGGTACGGTTTCACAAACTGTGAGTGCATAAATGCAAGTTTCACCGTCTGTGTGAAGGCGTTGTCTTGTCATAATTGGTGCATCTGGATGGCCAATAATTTGAACTAAGGGGTGATCTCTAGTCTATTTGTGTGTCGAAGGATGAAGTTGATAAGTATCTCGCAAGTAAGCAGGACCCAAATTGCGTGAAGATGACTCAGCAATGTCGGGGACAGGTTGAGCATTTGCAAATGGTTTAATGAATGGTTCTGGGTCATGCTTTGCGGGTTGTGGAACTGATAAAGGTATGGAGTCTCCAGTTGATTGTCGTGAGTTGGACCCAGTTTGTTCTGTTGTTGTAGGTGATATGACTGGAGGACCGTCTCTTCCAACAGTAGTTGTTGTTTGTTGAGGTGTATCAGGTACTTGATGTTGATCAAGATGTGCAGCGGAATTTGGTGTAACCTCAGTTGGACGGTTGACAGGCGTATCATCAAACAATGGAGCAAACAAGGTTTCCACTTCTTTATGAGAAAGTGACAATGGTTCAGCCGAAGAGACTGGAAAGTTAAGATGGTTGGTTGCGGGTCCTAAGCCGTTTTGCTCAGAAGCCATTTGAGTGAGTTCATCGAAATTAGCATGAATAGTTTCTTGAATTTCTCGAGTACGACGATTCCATATCCGATAGCCTTTTGAATTTTCACAGTATCCTATAAATATTCCAATGTCAGCTTTTGCTTTAAGTTTACCTAGATCATCACGATCATTGACTGGGTAGCATAAAGCTCTGAATACATGAAAGTAACTGATGTTTGGTTTCCTTTTGTAAACAATCTGATATGGGGTTTTGTGATCATGCAACGGTTTTGAGTGTAACAGGCGGTTGAAACAACTTCTGCCCATAAGTAATCTGGTAATTGAGCGTTGATTAACATCGTTCGAGCAGCTTCCACTAACGTTCTGTTGCGTCTTTCGACTACTCCATTCTGTTCGGGAGTGCGTGGAATAGATGTTTGATGTTCAATTCCCACTTTCTCAAAATACGACCTTAGAGTCTGATTCTTAAATTATGTGCCATTGTCAGTTCTTACAATTCTGACTGTGTTGCATAGCTGAACTTGTATTTTGGTGAGAAAGGTGATGATCATTTGAGGAGCTTGATCTTTAATTCGAAGAAAATAAACCCAAGTCCAACGAGAGTAATCATCAACAATTACTAAAATGTAGCGTTTACCGTTGATTTTTTGAACACGCATCGGACCACACAAATCCATATGAAGCAATTGTAAAACATGATTAGTACTGTGTTCAGGTTTTGAGGGAAAATGAGCACGAGTACTTTTTCCTTGTTCACAGGCTGGACATAGATGATCTTTGGCATAACGGAATCTTGGAAAGCCTTCAACTAATTTGTGACGAGCGAGATCAGTCATCGTTTTAAAATTCAAATGAGAAAGGCGTTTATGCCATAACCAAGATTTAGTCGTTTCAGCTTTGGATAGAAGACAAATTGGAGATGAAGCGATCATGTCTGACATTGAAATAGTGTAAAGGTTAGTGCCACATTTGCCAGACATCAAATCATTGCCTTGTAGATCACGAACAAAACAAGTTTTCTCGCGAAATGCTACTTCTAAATCTCCATCACAAAATTGACCGACTGAAAAGAGGTTGTGACCCAAGCCTTCAACATAATAAACTCTGCTAATTTCAATATTCCCATGCATGTAGTCTCCGTAACCCATGATTAAAGCGTATTGATCATTCCCGAATCTGACAGTTCCAATAAACTTTGAGACAAAGTTTTTTAACAGTTTGAGATTGCCTGTCATATGTCGGGTGCAACCGCTATCAAAACGATCTGAACCACCTGTATCAAAAGAAGATGACAGAGATGGAACAGAAGTAAGGGTGGAACCCGAGGAAATTGTGGGTTCCTGTTGGTTAGAAACATAAATATTTAACAATTTAGGAATCCATTTAAAATTTGGTTTGTATTGTAACCAACGTTGCCAGTTCCAACTAGTTTTTGCTTTGTTCTTAGTGAATGCACTAGCTTTTGGCGTGTTCCTAGAATTGTTGATTGCTACTTTTGGGTTGACTACAACATCATTTGAAACTGTAGTAGGCGTTTTTCTTAAGGTAGACTTAGAGGCATTAATGGACCTAGAAGAAGAGCCGGATCTACGTTTCTTTTTACGGTGTAAGAGATTATTAGCTACACATTTGGTATGATCATCAGATAACACACTTTTACGACAAAACACACAAGATGCATTAATATTCAAAACATTAGAAGGTTCAGCATTCGTTACATTAAGATTTGGATTACAATTTGCCAGATTGGAATCTAAATCAGAAGCAACATGAGTTTTATTCGAGTTCCTAAGGTGAGCTTCTACTTCTTGAACTTCTAGTGTTCCACTTTTACGTTGCGAGAGCCTAGTCTTTTTAGTCTTCTTAACGCTTTTTGGCTTTGGGCTTCTAATGCTCTTAGGGGAAACTAGACATGTGGAAGTGGAAGAGCTATCATTAGAACTCTTAGCATGCTTACCCTTATCTGTTCTGTCTATTTGAAACATTCTTGGTGCTATCACAGTGGTGTCAATAAACTTTCCTTTTTGAAGTAGCTTAATTTTCTCTTTCAAATCAATAATGATGTGTTTTTTGTCCTGAATGTCAGACTCAATTAAACCATTGCAATAACGAATGTCATCGCGGTTTTGTTGCCATTCGGCGTTTTCAATTTTTAACTCCGCAATTTCATGTTTAAGTAGAAGACATTTGTTTTTGTGAGACTCAATCTTGGTACGTAGTTGCAATTCTGTTTCAATATGTTGAGCTTGACACCAATCAATCTTTTGTTTGAGTTGACAAATTTCGTTTGAAAGTTTGTTTATCACATCATCACTGTTTTGACGCAACGTTTCATATTGATGTTTCAATGTTTCATTTAGTGACCTCAACAAAACAAGTTCAGTACAGTACTCTGCAAATAATTCAGCATTGCTAGAAAAATAGAGTTCATTCATGAGAAAACTATGAATATCAGCATGAAGAAGTTGTTCCAAGAGTCGATCAGAATCTGTTTTCAAAAATCGGTTTTTGCTTTGTTGAACCAAAATTGCATTTTCATTAAGAGCGAAAATTTCTTTCATATCTTTAACTTCTTTTTGGAGTTCCTGTTCCCAACGAGTAGCACAATAACGCAAATTTTGAACTAAAGGCAGAATTTGTTTTTGAAAAATGTCTCGCTTTTCCTGCTCGTAAGTTGATTGAAAAGTAAGAATTTTAATTTGCGAATGGTGTTCGATGATGTTTTCCAAATTATCGATGTCTTTCATGAATGTTTGAAAATAGTCTAAAACTTTACAGCGTGTAGGTAATGGTGTCACATGACCGGAAGATGGTAATGGACCATTTACTTGTGCCACGGGTTTGACAGGAGCTCCATCGGAAGATGAAACATAAGACTCAGTAACATACCATGATTTCTCAGGTATTTCTCTTGATGGAACAAAAAATTTTGAAATGTGAGGAGCTTTTGAGTAATCATATGGTTTGCAATATTCAACTTGACTCATTTTTTATCGACTCTTCTCTTCTAGTTCGTATTCTTCCTCAGTATTATGTACAATAACACGCACAACATTATTATCCATCAATTGGTCCATACTGTACAGCTTAGGATTTGTTTTGAATGCAGTGCGAAGAAAAGAGGATCTGTAATCGCCGAGGCCAAAACCTTTATCTGGTCTTGGTTTTAAAGTAAACTTTTGAATTATCGTTACAGATTCCCCATGTTTATAAACGATATTTTGAAAAGCTTTAATTTGACGTTCGAGAGCGAGATTATCATCAAGTAAAGAATTTTTTTTTTCTCGTTTTTGCACTTTATGTTCATAAAATTCCTGTTTGCAAGTTATCACCTCTTTTTGTGTTTTTGAAAGTTCCTGTTGGAGTTGAACAACTTGTTTTTGAAGATCATGCTTTTCATTTTCCAGTTTGGAAACCAATTTACCGTTTGACTCAACTATGTCATATATTTGCTTTTGAAGGTTTTGTTCTTTGACATATGAATCCTGAAATGACTTTTCAAAGGTTTTTTCACGATGAACTGCATTTTGAAAGTTTGAAAGTTGTTTTTTATAACATTCAATGTCCTTTTTCAAATCGGCATTTTCTTTCAAAACTTTAGTTTGCTCGTCCATTATGTGATTAGAAAGAAGTTGATCATTAAGTTGTTTGGCCGTAACTGTATAGTCAGGAGCTGGATCAGAAGGAGGTTCATGTTGTTCAATATAGTCATTTTCGTCTTGCTCAATAGGATCATCAAATGAGACGACAGTGTCATCATCAAATATAACAACTGTGTCTAATTGTTCATCCTCTTGAGAAGAGAAAAATGATTCAGAAGGAACAACTTGCGCCTGATCTGATTCAGAAACAGAGGGTGATGCATTAAATTCTATGGAGCATGTGGTTAGGTCATTTACCTGAGATAAAAAATCAGTGGAGAACACTGGGCCTGAATCATTCAACTGATGTTCCTGCATGTTGGCCATAAGCATCACAGCTGCATTGGCTTCAAGATCTTCCATATCATCATCATTGTAAGCATTAGCAAAGAAACTGTTCTCATGAGCATTGAAAGTTCCTTCCTTTTCATCTTTGAGAGCCATAAGTAATGCTTGCTTGTGAAACTGACTGCCGCGGGTTCTTGGGTGAGGACATGCAGTTGCAATATGACCTTTTTCGTTGCAATTATAGCACCATATTGCATTCCCAGAGACTGTGTTGTTACTAGCAACATTGTCATTACTTCGCTGAGGAGTACCTTGATTGTTTCTGAATCCCCCATTGTTGTTCACTCTTTGTCCATACCCAGAATTTCCAGTATACCCACCTGAACGTCCAGAATTACGGTTCTGAATCTCAACTCGACCATCTTGAATGACAGCTTGGTTTCTTGTATTTGATGAAGAATGAAGACGGTTGTTGGTTTTGTTGGAGAATTTGCTAAAAGCACGAGCAACAAGAGCAAGTCCTTGATTCAACGTATTGTGATGAGGCAAAAAATGAACCACTTTTAGAGGGTCATTTAAGCCCGGAATTGAATTTATTTGATCAAATATTGCCCTAAATCGTTCCTTTTGTGATTTTAGGTACTTTGGGAGTGAAATTTGGAAAAGGAAGCAATTCGGACGTTTTTGGAGCATAAAAGTGAAGAAAACGCCAAAGTCTTAATTTTCCTTGCTGGGAACAGTAGGTGACGGCGTCAAGAAGGAATCCTTGACGGCATCAAGAGCAATTTTCCATGACGACCCAGTACAGATTTGATGGCGTCACGAAGTAGGGCGTCAAGAGTAAAAGTCATGACGGCCTGGAAATGCACAACACATGACGGCGTCAAAAGTAGATCAAGGCAGTCCGAGAAGAGTTTTGGCGGCGAGGTGACGGCGTCACAAGTTTGGTCTTGACGCCGTCAGACCCCTTGTCCTATATATAGTTTTCTAATTTTCACATTAAAAAGGAGAGAAGTTTTGGAGAAACCCTAAGTACGAACTTGGTGCGAATTTTACAGGTTTTTCAAGGGTTCTAAGCCCTTGATACCTTTCATGTGTAATTGAGATAAGTGTTCTTTTAATTCAATCAATATGTCTATGTGTTGGTTGTCTATATCTTGTTCTTGTCTTAATTCCATCATGCTAGGCTAGATCTATCTTGTGTTTACTTGGATCTAATGAAACCTAGATGTTAATTATGTGTTGATTACTTGTTTATAATTATCTTGGATGAATGAATTTATATGTTAGGCTTAAGAAAACTGGCAGATCTCCAATTGGTAACATGCTTGAACGTCGTAGGAAACATGAACCGATGTGCACTAGGTCTTTATTGGTTGTATTTAATGCATGAGCCACTGTTTATAATCCCTATGGTTGTGATGGGCATGGTATAGGAGGAGATAAGAGCTCATAGAATTGGGGAGTTAAGTGCGCCACCCCATGAATGCTATTAAGGAATACGATCCGTCATCCATGCAACTATAACAAGTAATTAACATGTAAAAGATGTCTAGGGAGTAGTGAAATCTAAGTAAACACATTTTCTCTACTTATTGCTCACAACCTTAGTATAATTTAGTTTATTTTCATTTCTAGTATTTTATTTTGATTGCATCTTTAGTATTGGGTTAGTTGACTAGCAACTAATTCCGCCCAAATCCTTCAAACCCGAGATTTTTACTTGCTTTCTAAAAAATATAAAAATACAAAAAGAATCATCTCTCACCTTTAGAACTAGTATTTAGGTTTTCTAATCCTAGCGACACTATTCCTAGCTGAACTATCAATCCCCCGGTACTTGTCACTATACTATACTACAACGATCAGGTACACTTCCTGGTGGGGGTTGTAAGCTTCTCAAGATCCCTTGAGAGGTAAAGCCTGGTGCGATTCCCACACACATCATATTGACGTCATCATCATCATCTTCAATCTGATTAGAGTAATACATGCTATCATTGTTGTCATATGGAGCAAGTTGAGTAGAAGCGTTTTGAGAAGTAGGAGGTTGCTGGTGACTGAAATAATTTTGTTCCTGATCATAAGCATGATTAGACATCGGGGGATGTGAAGCATGAGTTTGAGCAACGAGTGCAAGGGGATTAGAAGTAGGTGGTGATGTATATCCTCCTAGGGCGACTTTATCTTTTTCAACTTCAGACTCATAGTGCTTGAGATAGTCGTACAACAAACCATATGGATCTCTGTGAAGATTCTTAGCTTGTCTCACAAATGTCACATACTTTTGCCACTCAGGACCCAGACTACTAACAAACTTTGTAATGACAGCGATTCTTGGAAGAGGTACTTCATGTCTCTCTAAATCATTGACGACATTGGTGAAACGATGAAAGTAAGATTCAAGAGATTCCCCTGGTTCGATCATGATATTAGTGTATTCCAAGTAAAGTTTAGATTCCATGTCTTCCTTGTTCAGTTGTGTGCCTTGCATCAGTAGATGGACGTGTTCCCACATAGCTTTTGCAGTTGTTTGAGCATCAATACTTCTGAATATGATGTTTGGTATCCCTTGAAGTATGTAAGAAATAGCATACTCATCTGCTTCACGATGGTGATTTTGTTCAGCAGTAAGTTGAGACTCAGGAACACGCACAGCAGTTGGAGCTACTGGAGGATCAGCCGATGGGTCACCGCCAACGTAGTTAACAGGCCAAGGAAACGGTCCTTCAAGCATAACTTGTTTCATGTACTTACCATTGGGTTTCTTGAGTTCAATGAACCTTAAGAATCGACTTGCCCATTGAATATAATTACCCGGTGTTAGCATTGGTTGGGTGTCAGGAGAGCCTGCTTCGTGTCTGGATTGTTGAGTTGAAATGACTTCACACATCCTGTCAAACTAGTGAGTAGGTTTTGGTGGAAGTTGGCTTTGTTGTGGTGACATAGGATAGGATTGTTGTATTGGAACCATCTGATGTTGTTGCATGAAATTATGTTGTTGTGAGTAAACCGGATGTTGATAATATTGTGGTGATTGTTGATACTGTTGTTGTTGCTGATGATACTGTTGATTCTGATATTGCTGAGGATGGTTAAAGTTGTAGTACGGTGGTTGAGACAAATTGAAACACTTGTGTGAAAAGATGGATCTTGTAGAAGGTATAGGTTTGCCAAATCTCGAAAAGTTTGCCCAAGTAGATGTTTTCGAAACTTAGTCACTGAACTTGTGATTGCGAAAAACTGAACTTTAGGGATTGCGAAATTAGTTACTCAAAGATTTCGAAAATTTGGGATTTCGAAAGAAAGTTTCGCGAAACTTAGTATATTTTCAAAAAAACTTTGAGATTTCGAAAACCAAAGATGTTTTCGAAAACCATGTGATTTCGAAAATTAATGAAATTTTCGAGAACACAATGTCACAAACACACTTTCGAAATTATACAATTTCAAAATTTTACCAAAAGTCGAAGTACTTTTCTTCCTTATACAAGAGAGAAAAGACTGAATTTTCGTAAGGCGATTTGAAGCACTAGAGCACGATTTCGAAACTTTGTCAAAGGGTGATTTCGAAATTTTGCAGAAATGTGTTTTTCAAGGAAAGCAATCCAAAAACGAGTTTTTAATCCAAGATTTTTGTACTACAAGTTGTAAAATGATGAAATCTTGAAGAAAGTTATAAACTTGACAAACTTTTTCAAAAATTTATATAATTTCGAAAAATAGTACAAAAAACAAATCGAAAATTTTGAAATAAAAGTTGATACTTTTTTGTTTGATATGATTTGTAGCACAAGTTTGTAAGCAAAGATGTGATAAAAACCAAGGAACAAACAAGAAATTGCAATTTTGTTAACAAAATATCGAATTAAAAATGAGTTTAAGGATCGAATTTCAAAGAAAAACAATAACTACACCTTCATATGGCGAATGATACCACTTGTTAGGTCACCATATTGATTTCACACAAACAAGAATGAGATAGATATAAGGAGTTGGGTGAATATTTGAATGAGAGAAATATAAGTGCAAGAGTTTCCTTAAGATTTCAAATAAACAACCAAGTTTACAAGAGACCTAAGACTAGTATTTATAGGTAAGGAGTTAGGGCAACACTCCTAGTCCTTCCCTTCATACAAAACATATGGGCTTAAGGCCCATGGGCTAGTTAACTTAAGTCTAGTAACCTTGTAAACATAACATGAATGAAAGTAACTAATAACTTAAGCAACCTATTATTACAAATGACCGAGACTTGATAAAATAGTAAAACTTTGATCCCAACACCACTTAATGAATTACCTGAAAAATGTGATCGGCTCCATTGTTCAGCTGGAATCTTCAGCAACCAATCATAAGCTGCAGCATTGTTATTCTTCAGATGATCCATCTCTTTGTTGAATTCAACAACAGTTGTGGCTCTTGCAGCCTTCCAAAGCATGTCCTTGTAAACACCTCCTTTCAAATGTGACTTCATTTCCTCATGAATATGCTTAACACAAAACCTGTGTGCAGCATTTGGAAACACACTAGCAACAGCTTGTATCAATCTCTGTGAACAGGTAAGGTTATGGATGGTGTTAAAACTTTACATGTTCTCATTGTGCATAAAACACATGATTAATTATACAATAGAAATGTGCACCTTTTGCCTATCAGAAATGAAAGTGAACTTGCAGTTGGTTTCTATCCCAAGATCCTCTCCTAGTAGTTTCAAAAACCAACACCAAGTTGCCTTATTTAGTGCATCAACTACAGCATATGCTACTGGATAAATCCCATTGTTTGCATCAATCCCAACTGCTGTTAGTAACTGACCTGGAAAAGGACCTGACATGGAGAATCCATCTAATCCTAAGAATTCTCTGCCATAAGCTTTGAAACCTTGTTTCATAGCTCCCAAACACACATACACCCTTTTAAAAGTTCTTGTTGAACTAGTTGGATTTGGTTCTAGCTGTACATCAATCCTAACAGTAGTGCCTGGATTTTGATTAACCAACTCTTTGGCATACTCTCTAATCAGTGCATAATGTTTGGTAAAAACAGGTATACCTGATTGAATTTCACAAGCTTTATAGCATAGCAAATCAGACTTACTTACGGGAACATCTTCAATTACCTGATCATCGTCATCAAACACTTCATCATCATTTCGATTATAGTCCAAATCCTCTGAATCACTCCCGCCACTCTGTTCTTCTGTTTCATTATCTACCTCTACTACTTTCACATTTCCCATCTGACCACCTACAATTGTAACATTAACAACAAATACACCTTTCACAAATAAATAAATAAAAAAAAAAAAAAAAAAAAAAAAAAAAAAAAAAAAACTCACAAAACAGGAGGGAAATTAAAGCGGAAATTGCACTGGTAAAGATTTGGCGGCAAGAAGTAGGGTTGTATCTGAAGTTAAAGGGGTATATTTGTCATTTCATGCGATTATACCCTTGACTGACGGGAAAACTAACGGGAGTTAACGGAAAAGGGCTCTCAGTGGCGATTTTGCGAAAATGTGGAACGTGGGTGGCTTTTTTGCGCTACTTTTTGTCTCGGTCCCGTTTTTGCAATTTTTTGGAACATTAAGGACCATTTTTGCAATTTACCCAATTCAAAAGTTATTTATTTATTTATTTTAATTGGTATGTGTTAGGAGTAGGGGTAAGCATGGTCCAAAAACCGGACCGGACCGACCAGGATCGGACCGGACCGAAGACCGAGAACCGGTAAAACCATAGACCGAGACCGGACCGAATGTGGTCGGTCCGGTCTCGGTCCGGTTCGGTCCGGTCCGGTCTTCGGTCGGTCCGGTCCAATTAGGCATATTTTGGCACGTTTTTTCGGTTTTTTGGTCGGTCCGGACCGGACCGACCGGACCGAGGACCGAATTAGCCAAAAAGACTAGACCGAGGACCAGACCGAATGTGGTCGGTCCGGTCCGGTCCGGTCCATCCGGTCCGTTTGCTCACCCTTAGTTAGGAGTGTTTTTTTTTAATTGGTATGTGTTAGGGAGTGTTTTTAGCCCGTCTGTAAACGTGGATTAAGATTATGATAAAGTGATGGTAAATAAAAATGATTTGTGGATTAAGATTATGATAAAGTGATAGTAAATAAAAATGATTGAACTATTATACGTTAGGCCAACTGAGTAAAATGTTTAAATATGCGTGTCAAGTGAGAATAAAAAGTAGAGTGATAATACATGTCTAATGTATAAATTACTAGTACAATTGTATTATATATTTTCTTTTTTCAAATTCCCACCAATCACTTATTTAAATTCACCGATCAAATCATTTAGCATACTAGTAGGCTTGCTAATTAGCCATAAGAATATTTTTCTAAAAAGCATTGAACATTGCAACTATGAGTCAAATGTTAAAAACTAAAAATGTACCAAACGTAAAACATGGAACTCTTAATCTCTTATCTTATATGTTATATAAAGCTTAAGTAGCCTTATAAATGTAAAGGGGTCATAAGGGGGTGGCATTAATTAGCCAATAAAAAGAAGCAACACATTTCATGCCTAACTACTTATTTTTAGTGGCAATGTGATGCCTAACCATGCCCAACGGTCGAATTTTTAATGCTTCACTCTTTACCGATTCGGTGATGTTCACCGCTTCCATTTCCGAATTCATCATGCCGAGACCGAGGCAATGTGATGCCGAGCTTTGCCGAGTCCACACCGACTCCACACCGATCACGTTGCCACCCCCTAATAAATGTCCCAAGAATTGATTCTATCATATAAAGCCTTCAACATTGATTCCAAGCAACTCAAACATCTCAATTAGTATGTGTACATTGATTTCAAGCAACTCAAACATCTCAATTAAAAGTGGTTAGTCTTTTTACATTCCCGTCCATGAGTTACAAATATTTTATCAACTATATAATGTGTCAAAAACTACACAACAAACCACAACTTCCTCCACACCGCGTGCACATTAGGCTACAACTTATTATGATGGTAAAGTATGCATCATATCGTCTTACTTATTTAGCATATTGTGCTTTATGTAAATTTCACGTGTGTTTTGTGCAGGGCTGAACATCGGGTCGGAACCGACCCGACCCGAACCGAAAAAACCGAGAACCAAAATTCTTGAAAAACCGAAACCGAACCGACGGGCCCTCGGTTCGGTTCGGTTTTCGTCGGTTCGGTTCGGGTTTGTCGGTCCATGTGTATTTTGGCATGTTTTTGTCGGTTTTGCGCCGAACCGGACCGAACCAAACCGACCCGAAACCGAAATCCTGTAAAACCTGAAACCGAAACCGAACCGATGGGCCGTCGGTCCGGTTCGGTTTTTGTCGGTTTGGTCGGTTTTGTCGGTCTGGTTCGGTTTTGAACCTTCGGTGCTCAGCCCTAGTTTTGTGTATGTAACAATGTAGGACATATAGATGTGCTTGGGAGGTTTGGTAGTAACATCATCTTCTCTGATGGTTTAAGATATCCTACACATCGTTATCTTATCAATTAAGTGGAACATGCACGAACAATTTCAATTTGATCGAAAATGCAATATATTGATTAACTGTATTTAAGTTACTAACGATCAACTATATCTAATTGTTTTTTGCAGCGCGTCAAGAAGCATTAAAGAAAGAGATCGAGAAGTCACAAAATTTGTATCAAGAACAAAATAAGCCAAAGGCCAATGAACAACAACTACAAAGACAAGAACAACAACAACAACAACAACAACAACAACAACAAGAACAACGCCACAACCACCAGTGGAATGAATACTTAGCATTCATATTAATAGTACGTTAAAAATTAAACATGCAATATTTTACTTCATGTAATACCTATAAACGGGCTAATACTATTGATTTGTTAGTAAGTAAGTTTATTGAAAATAATGTGACGAGCATTCAATTTTTAGTCAATAATTATTACTACACTTTGTTGGTGCATTTTAATATTTTTGCTTTTAGTGTAGTTTTTTGTCTTGCGGTGTGTTAATGTCACTTTCTTAATTAAACATCTTGGAATATTGCTTGCCGTAGATATTTGATATGACTGTGTAAATTATGTCGATGTTACATACTGAAAATGGAAGTATATAATAAAAACATCTTCACACTATCATCTTAACAATGATAATCTTCTAAATGGAAGAATTATATAAAGGAGAAGAAAATTGTGTTTAGTTAAATATCAGGTCTATTGATTGATTGGAGAAGGTTTATGATTCGGACTTGGGTCATTGGATCTGATTTTTTATTATACGAGTTATAATTTATACTCTTAAATACACTAATTACTTTAATGTTGTATGTTTCTATAGTTTTGTTAAAAAAGAAATTTGTTTTATAGTTCGCTTTTAATGATGTCATTTATTTAAACAACAAAGTCCGTCTTTCACAAAAAACGAGAGTTTCAAACATGAACCGAAAATTAGTCCCGAACATTACAAAAAAAAAACAATTAGATCAACATGTGTGCATTGCATGGGTCCTGAGGCAGTCCAAACCTGTGTGCATCGCACGGGGATGAATATAAAAGGTCTCCAACATTAATGTAATCGCTTCATATTTAAAACAATTTATGTAACTTATACATATTAAAAATGTGAAGAGACTCTTTTCAATGTAACATCTTGAAAAAATTCTCTTCACATAAACTCTTTTAATGTCAATAAACTATTGTTATATATTTGGGCCTCATCATCATACTAACAACCCGACAATTTACACAATCATTTTCACACGGGTCCTGAGACAACCCAAGTTGTTCATGACAAAAATTAGTGGCAAACATAGTTTTTGACTCAACCCCAATTAAAACTGACAGAAATAAAAGCACCAACATTTTTCATGTCATGCTAACAAAAGTTGTTGTAACATCACAACGTAGGAACTTATTGACGAACAAAAGTTGTGGTAACATCACAACTTAAGAACTTATTGTCAATAAACTATTTTAAATGTGTGTCATGCTTAGAAAAGGTGTGATACCATTACAATTTAAATATATAATAATGAAAATAAGTGTCAAAGCTTACATGTAAATAAACTATTTTAAATGTGTGTCATGCTTAAAAAAGGTGTGATACAATCACAACTTAGATATATAATGACAAAAATAAGTGCCAAAGATTACATATTAGTTTTATATCAAAATATAGGAATGTTACAATTTTGAAAATAAATACAAAATCTAAACTTTATAAATAACTATTAATATGTCATAAAAAGTTTAAATATAATGTTACAATCTTGAGAATAAATACAAAATATAAACTTTATAAATAAATATTAATATATCATAAAAAGTTTAAATATAAAATTTACTGATCAACTAAGGTCATACTTACGAAAGTCTAATAACGAAAAAAAAATTACTGCATATTACACTATAACCAATTAGATCATAAAAAAGGTTATAAGTTAGCTTTAGTTTTATATTAAAATATAGGGATGTTACAATTTTGAGAATAAATATAAAATCTAAACTTTATAAATAACTATTAATATGTCATAAAAAGTTTAAATATAATGTTACAATCTTGAGAATAGATACAAAATATAAATTAATGGTGCGTTTGTTTTGTTATAAGGAATCACTATTGGTAATGGTATCATTATAGGGTAAGAAAATAAAGATATCATTGGTGATATTGTTGTTTGGTTTATTAATATGTTACGGGTCTTTGATTTCGAAAAGTGGGTTCACTTATTATTTATGTGATGGTAAATAAATAAAGTAGAGGGATCCATGAAATCCCTAACCACCCCCACCCCCCGTGTAGCCACTTGAATGGATCTATGACTATAAAATGATAGTTTGATTGTGATAGTAGTAAATCAAACATTTGATATTACTATCATAGTCATTCCATCATTCTCATATACCTAAACCAAACGCACCCTAAACTTTCAAATGAATGAAAGTTAATGTATCATGTGAAAAGACCAAATTATCCTCTATTTTACTATTTATTCCAAAATGTATCATGTGAAAAGACCAAGTTACCCTTATTTTACTATTCATTCTAAAATTTGTTTGATAAGTGATATTAGGCGGGTTTTTTATGAGGGTGAAGCATCACCTTCACACTACCTATCACGGGTGATCCCTCGTAAAAGACCCTCACTATCACCTTTATTTTTTTATCACCTTTGCACATACCGGTGGTCTGCACAACCTTTATTTTATTTTATTTTTATTTGTGAGTGTGCGTTGTATGTTTGTATAAAGTAAGTATTTTTATATTTTTTGTTGGTAGTAACCATAAGTGTTAAAAGTGATGATAGTGATGGTGTGTTAAATAGTAATGTGTCGCTTATGTGGAGGTGGTAATAGTGGTAATCATAAAGCTTTAAGGGTTGATGTGCTAAAATTTGCACATAAATAAAAGTGTAATTAGCATAAGCCATCTCCATCATACATGTATCTTTTTATCTACAGAGGAAGTAGTAGAAGCACATTGGATCCAACTCCATCCATTACGGATGTCTAAAGTCCAACAAATCTTTTGACATAAGGCAATGATCACTTCACAATGGCACGCATAACGCATCATACCCATAGAGGAACCATACGAAGAGCCTTTTAGCCAAACAGAGAACCAATGTCCTCACAGTGGGTTCTAGTTACCAGTACACAAATGAGAAATCATAGTAACGTATATTATTATTCTCCTCCTGCTTTTATGTAAGTACTATTGACAAAATACTTTCAAGGCTAGTTGTAAACACAATCTTGATCATGATGCTTGGAGCCTGTAATTGCATGTTGATTTCAATTTATAGTCAAAAATTTTCTTTCTATTTCAACACATTCTCAAAACCAAGAAAAACGTCATGTTTAGACTTTATACAGCTCGAATCAAATGGCTGATTTTTTATTTTAAAAACAAAACCCTGATATCTAACTCCCTTTAAAATTTGTAACTGCCATAACTTGAAGCTTCCGAGACTTCATTTTTGGTGTATTTTTGCTCCACATAGTAGCAGACACATTCAAGACAAATTATAACATAGAACAAAAGATGCAAGTTCAAAGACTGTCAGCTTATGATATATTTGTGTATAACTGTATATCATAAGCAAACTTAAACATGGGATTCATAGATGCATATGCAATATAACGAACGTGCTTTTATCATAGAATTTTACTCATAGCAAGCAGTTTCTCAAGGTCTAGCCGGGGAGAGTCTCAAGCAACTTAAAACATAGTCATTATTGCATTACACATTAAAACATAACCGCAGTCTAATATACCCAATACAGTTAAGTTCTACTGCTGTTTAAATCAACCACTAGTTGCCTTCATACTTCTGGTCGGCCATCACAAAATGATAACCAATAACCAGAAAGAGTATAACGATGCCCAGTGAATTAGCAAAGAATCCCAAATCCTGATCATTAAACATCTGCATAAAATACAGCAAGGCCATATATTAGAGGTCATAGCAATCATTTGACAGCTATTAATCCAACTGAAACAGAGTTCACACCGAATCTCAAGAAAAAAGGACGTAAGTAATTAAGAAGCGATTGTGCCCCTTTTGGGAACTAGAAGATGGCATTCAATCTAAATCTACAGATGCTATGTTCAGTCCACAGCCGGTTTCCAAACTCATAGCAAAAGAAAACAGCATAACCATGTTCTCACTTTACAAAATTCAGCAGAATTTGCTAACCCAACCTATCATCACAAACATGTTTGAACACAGCTTTTAAGATTTCTAAATCCAGTAAATGTAATAACTCTGTAAGCATGGGCTTAGCGGTCCTAACATTTACCGCATGCCAATGGAAGCCGCCGATATCTGTAACTTGCCACTGGAATGGGAGAAAACATGAACTGTAACTGTGTATCAAATTGGTCTATCAACTCAACCCACCAGAGATAAAATACAAAAGTCATGTGCAATAATTATAATGTTTTTATCAGATTAAAAGCTTCTGAATTCTAGACTCGTTATGAGTAGCTGACCTAAGTCAGGCAAGTCAATTTGAGCAGGAAGTTAAAATTAAGAGTATTTCCTTTAGTCATCTCTTACAAATAAAAACTACTATATGATTAAACATTATATCCTGCAGCTAAGACCAGACCACTCACTTTTAAGGACTACATGAATTAGAAATTGTTTTAAAAGAATAACTCCACCGGAACAGTTTAACAAGTTTTTCGGTTGGTGCAAAACTGCAACTAGTAAATAAGTAGAAAAGTTCACACGGTTTTACAGCAGTTCTTAATACTGAACCAGTTGAGATTGGATTATAAAGATAAGGCAAGTACTTTGAAGATTACCGTTTTGTCTTAAACAACAATGCAACTCTTATACTTAATCATTTTGTGAAGGGTATGTCTCTCTCGAGACATTTGTTTTTCAATCATATCAAGGTACTAAGAATATGAACCAACAAGGGGACCATAAATTATAAGGATCACACCAGAGTCACGTGTTAACATTCAGCTACTACAATGTGAAAGCCCAAACATGCTAGAGCTTATGCAATAATAGAAAGATATACTTAGAAGATGATACTCATGTGACGAATTCTTCATTTCCCAAATTAACCCAACTCACTAGAAATACTCACTAATTACATTGTATATAGGACTTCTCGGTATGCATTTCACAGCAAACGTTAACCCAAAAACATCGGATCCTAACATCATTTCTAATTCATAAAAACCTTCTATATGTGACACGTACAAAGAACGCAATACAGTGCATATCTTTCTACATTATAAAACTTCTCGTATAGAGCAATATTCATCACAATGTTGCGAAAAAAATGTAACTTGTCATCCTACAAAACCCGTCATCCCAAATTACATTCATCTTGAGCAAATTGTTTTCATTAAAGTCCAATGGTTCTTTTTCCATCGAAATACACAGTTCATTATAAACCAAAAGACGATCACACTAAGCCAGGTGCCCAAATAACATCTTGGAAACCTTTTACATAGTTATCAGTTATCGACACGTGTAATCGATAACGGCACTACATTACTTACAACAACTTTATAAAATCACTTCATTTAATCGCTAAGAACAATAATAAATAAGCCATTCTCAAATATTCAGTACAAATTATATATCTTATCTTAAAAACCTAGATCTAAGCCCAAATTTCATAACAGTCAGATTTAAAACCCTAATTTAAATCTCAAGATCATAAAACCCTAAATCTTATGCATCTATAATGAACCAATTGACTAAAATAAATACAAACATCACAGATGCAAAGATGATGAATATTGATTAGAAAACTTAAATTGATCGAAATTGTAATGGTACCTTTGTTAAGGGAGTGAAATTTCACTTTTCAATTAAGCAGACCTGAAGACGAGAGCGAGTCAAGAGGGGGTGTTTGGATTTGCTTATGTGAAAACTGCTTATTTATTCAAATGAGTAATTTGCATGAATAGTCCTCAAACTTGCATTACAATTGCATTTTCTTTTAGTGATATGTGCAACAAGTTATGGATGTTGACTTGTTACGGCTATGTTCCCGAGTTTAATTTTTTGAATGAAAGGGAAAAGTCTGGGATGCTAATAGAAAAAAAAATAAAAAATTGTGTTTTTGAGATTTTTTAAGAGGGGAGAAGAAAGCAAATGATATTAAATTACACCAAAATTACTCTTTTAATCTTCTTCTCAGATTGAGATGAAATTGTTTTTAAAACTTTTTTTTCTTATATATTTTTTTTTAACTTGGCAACACAAGATAAAAAAAAAAAAAAAAAAAAAAAAAATCTTATTCCTCTTCTCTTTACTTCTCTCTTTTTTTCTTTTTTTTTTCTCTCTCCATCTCTCTTCTTTCTATTTATACTCAGGAACAGAAGGATTTAAAAATGTGTATAACTAGTAGAAAAATAGGCTATTTTCCAGAAAATTATTTTACACAAAGTCAGAAAAGAACAAATGACTCACATTCTTATTTATAATTAAGATTTGAAAAAACATAATTTTTATCTTTTCTAAATTTTTCCTTTTCACTTTTCACTTCTTTAAAATAAAGGATGCAATTTCGTCTAAACCAAAACTTCAGCTCATTATATGCAATTTCGTCTCTTCAACGTTAATACCTTGTAATTTCTACCGTCACTCTATTTTACTTGTTCTCATTATAGCTTCATTTACAAAAAGTTCATCCATAATCTTCCACAAACAACAAGCATAACCCATACATTTTGTTTTAACCACACAAACATGTGCTCGATCAGCAAATCTAAGGAGATACTATGTATATATTGATGCTTTTGAGATGTATAGTTACTCTTACAAGTGAAATTTTGAAAGTTTCATATATTTAATAGAAAAACATATACATGTCAACCACTTTTCGGCTAATTTCAAGATTCAAACAAAAACAAACGACCCAATTCAGTCACAAACCTATTTCGATTATCTAACGAGGGCTTGTTTGTTAAAATTTTCTATTAAGTTATGTTTAATTAACAAATGACTTAATGCAGACACGCTACGTTTTATTACTTAATATTTTCAGTCATCTTTCTCTATTAAGTTACAAACAAACTGTTTCATATGGAGATTTCTCTTCGGTTTTCTCTCTTTTCTCTCCCCTCTAACTAATATCCTGCCCATTTCCTCCATTAATATCTTCGTTTTTCTTAGATCTAGCCCCAATTAATACATAATTTCCAAATCTAATCCGATCATTTGAATTAGTTTTTCATTCTACACATACTAGTATACTTTTCCCCAATTTTAACCAAGTAATTGAATAGTTGACTATTTGGCGCCAAATTACAAATGATTAAATCCTCAATTACTAGTGGTTAGGTTACTTGTATTTGTAAGTTTTTATCAGTATGCCAAATAAGAAACGATCTCAAAGACAGAATAAAGTCCCAGCGAGATATCAAGATCATGTGGTGGCAGGTCTAAGTCAGAAACGTCACGAAAGTGATAAGAATTTGGGAGGATATGTATCTGATGTGGAGACTCGTAAGGATAAGAGAGGAAATGTAATTAGGAATACTGAGAAGGATTATAATGAAGAAGAGGCATCATCTGTAAGTATTTCTATGCCTACTGATGTGGAGAATGTTGTTAATGCTAGTACTGTTAATAATAAGACTGAGAATACTTTAACTAATAATAAAACTGTTGATATTACTGAGCATGTTAATAAGGAAACTGCTACTGATAAAGTGAATAGTAGTATTAATAATGGTGATAAGATTCGTGATAGTACCTCTTATGCAAATGTTGTGAAGAAGAATGAATTTCCTAAGGAACTCATGTTCATTCCAATTGCATTGTCTGAGACTGGTAACGAAGTTGTAGTGTTTGATGAATTGCTTGTGAAGAATGGAAGTGAAAGGTGGTTACTAACAGCTTGTGGACAGTTTATTGGTTATCATATGAGTATTCACGAACTAAGGTACAATATAAGAAGAATGTGGAACAAATTTGGTATAGATGATATAAGTGCTAGTAAGAATAGGCAGTATTTGTTTAAGTTTAGGGATGAGGAAGGTTTGAATTTTGTAATTGAGAAAGGGCCTTGGATGGTTCAAAACAAACCTCTCTTTGTTCGAAAATGGAGCCCTGAGATTGGAATGCAGATAATAGAGCCTAAGAAGTTACCTGTTTGGGTTAAAATGACAAATATTCCCATTGAAGCTTGGAGTATGAAAGGGGTAAGTGCTCTTGCTAGTAGCTTAGGGAAACCTATGGTAATGGATTCTATGATTGCATCTATGTGTTATAGTAGAGTTGGCAATATTGCTATGCACGGGTACTAGTAGAGATTAATGCTGAGAAGGAAATTAGGAATGAGATTGAGGTGCAATACAGAGGTAAAGAGAATAAAGTCAAAGGTACTAAGAAGGTAAGTATCATGTATGACTGGAAACCTTCCAGGTGTACTAAGTGCAAGGTTTTTGGTCATGGTTTTGTTCATTGCAAGCTTAGCAAGGCTACTGAGGTTGGTATGGTAACATTAGCTGAGAATGTGAATTTGGAAAAGAATGACAAGGAACAGAGTAGTATGAGGAGTAATGTGGAAGTTCAAGCCTAGAAGAAGCAAGTTACAGGTAATGTTCATAACCAAGCTGGTGTTAATAGATGTTTCACACAGCTTACTCGTAAGCAACAAGAATATTGGAGGAAACAAAATATTGGGGAAGTTAGGAAAAAAAATGGATAACCTGATCCATCTGGTAGTAATGGGACTAATAAAAAGGAGAACAAATCTGCAGATGTTAGGTCTTTTGAGAGACACGAAAAAGATGCTGATGATGTTAATGGTAAAAAATATGAAGAGGAGTTCCCTGCTCTAGGATCTAAAGAAGGAAGGAGCATATCACAAAGCATATTACAAAAAGTGAACAAGAACATATTTGATGTATTGGGAAGTGAAGGCAACAATGAAACTCTGGACTCTTATGATAATCAAAAGTGCCAGGATGAGGGAGATTTATGCAGGGATAAGAATGGAAAGTCTGTAAGTATGGAAGGGAATATAGTCAAAGAAAATGAGGAGGTTGATATTTTAACTAGGTGGGAGAAGGATGAGGAAATGATTGATATGTTTGTGAATAATAAGAGGAATCCCACTGATGAAGAATTAGAGACTTGGGCTCGATATATGTGTGAGTGGTACAAGAAGAAGTGGGATGCAAAATGGAAATGTAAAATGCCTCATTGTATGAAGAAGTATATGGATTATTGATTGATTGAAGTTGTTAGACACTAATGTTGTCTTTGTAGTGCTGTCTATATGAGTTTTCATGTTTGTATGCGTTTTCATGTTATGGTGGGAGAATTTGAGAGTATGCAGTCATGGATAGAAGGTATGTTATCTGATATCAGATAGAATGTATGTTTGCTGTTAGTGCGACTGGATAGGTAATTGCCATCTCAGTTGAGTGAATATCTTGTAATCGTTGATGAATATTAATATAATTCACCCTTTGCGGAAAAAAAAGTTTCATATGACTTAACTTTTTTTTTCTTTTTTTTTCTTTCATATCAAGTCAATTAAGTCGAATTCAAATGTCACCTTAGCAAACCATCGGTTTTTAGAAACCTAAGGGTACCCTAAAGCTTGGAAATCATCATCATATGCCCCGAGGTCAAACTTCGTAAGCTACAACTATATTGGGATATTACAAGCAGGTTACGATAGTCTTATTATAAAACCTGAAAATCCGTTTCTCCTAAATTTTCATATAATTTAAAATTTTCCTAAGTCTTGTAAACTAAACCGTATTAGAGAGTTATAAAGTGGAAGCTACAAACTAACTTAACATATAACTTATATATGATGAAATCGAAACAACATGATCCTATACACTAAACAAATCACACGTTTGTACAATACCATAAAGTCCAAAATCAAAATTATTTGATACACATTATTAACATACGTATGCCTAGTCCTAATTGGCCTAATATATCCATAAGAGTTAGACATATACTGGTTTTGACACAATTATATCACACGTCACATAAGATACAAAAGGGTCTGAATTCCAATTTATATGTTGTACACCACATTAATATAAATAGGGAAAAACATTTGAAAGATTTGAAGAAGAAAGTCTAATTATTCCCCATAAGACTCGGCCATTTCAGCCTATTTCTCCCATTCATTTCTCATGTTAAACAACCACAGACCACACTTTTATTTCACATAGAAAACCCTAAACATACAAAAGTGACGGCATGATCAATTCTCCTCTCAAATTCAATCTATCAAGAAGCGTTTAAAAGAGCTTAGATGATGGCTTGATTTGTGGTATGTGTACGAAGGTAGTTCTTTTGTGGTTATTCTAGTCGAGATGGTGGTAACCTGGTATGATCGTGGTGAGGTGATCGGTTTTGGCGTGACATTGGTTTTGTTCGTGTGGTTTTGATTCGAATAAGGGCTACGGTTTGGTTCGAATACTGTTTTGGTCCTTTGGCTCTTGAGTATTTCGTTTGGTCGTCTTCAAGGTATCATCCTCCCTTGTGTTTATCTTTCATACGACACACATATATAACACACATAATCTATAGATAACACATGTAATACGATTACAATCTGGTTTAAGTGCTAAATATATGTCTCGTCGGTATATAAAACGAATAAATATGCAACAAGAAATCATGATTATATAAACCATGTATGTGTCGACTGAGCTTGTTGATATCTCTTCCCAAATCTATTCCGATACATGCCTTAACCTGGTTATTTAAGATTTGTATATAAACCAAAGTAAGAGCTCTTATATTCAACTTTAAAATCTGAAGATAAACCTAAAGAATAAAGAGGGAACATGCATGGTGGCTTACGTGGTTAAGGGTCTTGGTAATTATATTGCTTCTTCGTTTCGTCTTTCGGACCGTTTGTTATAAAATTCTTCCGGGTTTCCTGTATGCATGGGCGTACATAAGTATTTACGTGAATATATGGGCTGATCATGTGTGAGGTTATGTGATAAGTTGGGCTCGTTAATTTGTATTATGTGTGTGGTATCGTATGGGTCGACAAACGCGTGGGTGTGTGTATATAGCAGGTCTGGTGCATGCATGTGTTGGTTTTATAGACAAAATAATAATAGTCGTGTGTTAGGATCGAACTTGAGATCACGGGATTGCACACAATACGTATGAAGAGAAACAGAAATAATTATTTATAAAATGTTATAAGTAATTATTAATAAACACAAAATAAATAATAGTAATTAGTATTTAATGACTAATGACTAATTATCTATTAAACGAAGATTAGGAAAGTAATACTAAGCAAAATTTGGAAACAGGAGAAGGTTCCGGAAACCCCTTGGGGATCCAAATCCGATCGGCAAAGGGGGGGGGGGGGGGTAACCTCCTTTGTGCCTTGAGCTCCAAGTTTCAATTAGTATATAAGCAAATCCAAGATGCATGTTTTTCTCATAACTTGTACACACACATCTTGGTGTTTTCTCTCCTCTCCTTTTCTTTGGTCGATCTATCAAAACAAACCCCTAAGGGTTTCGATTTTCATAAGATCAAAACAAGTTTTGTGTTTAATTACTTGCATAAACTTTTTCTTGAATTAGTACGTGTGTACAATAACGTGAATCAAACACACTATTGTTTGATTCTTGGATTGAATTACAAAAGAGGTAAGGGGTAATTCTTGTAATCCATATAAACCCTAATTAGGGTTCTTGTTCCGGAAGATTGCTTTTGATTCTTGTTCGGGCTAGAATCACAAAGGTATGTTTACTATTTAATTATTGATTAATTAATTACATGTTATTTGATCTTGTTATAATTGCTTCCGCTATGCTCACTTGATGTGTTTGGTTTATAATATATGAATCTCATGATATCATAATTCCAACAGTGGTATCTAGAGCCGTTATAATGTGTAATTAATTATCGAAACGCATAAAAATTGGATCTTGATTCGTTTAGTTACATGTTTTTAGGGTTTATTTTTTAGATTCCTAACCCTAAAATATTTATGGGTCCATTGACCTTATTAGGGTTTTAGGGTTTATGGTTTCTAATTTTTTAATATGATTAGAAACCCTAGGATGTCATGTAATTGTTATGCGTTTTAGTAAACGATCTTGGTCCAATATGTTAATTGTTAAACTAAATCCATGAAAAAGTGCATATTTGCATGGATTTTTATATTGTGTTATAATTTAAATGGTTTAAATTGTTTATATGAATTAATGGTTAAGTTATATCGAAACATGTAAATTTATTAATAGATGTCGAATTGGGGTAGACTCCAATATTAAGTAATCAATTATGTGTTATGTGGTATTTATTTAATTTTGGCTTACGCAATCGATTTATCGATGTATGTGGCTCTTTTTCCTAGAAGAAGAAAGCCTTAATTGAATTAATACGTTATACACCTAGATTTGATTATTAATAGGACTATTGAATAAGATTTGCATATGGCTACATGTTTTATACATATTTAATGGTTATGATTATGTATATTTGTTTATTTAGTTGTTTTATTTTTTTATTGTACATTACTTGTTTTTGTTTATTAATTGTGTTAGACATGTTTATAAACGAAAAGGGTAATTTTTGAATAGAAAAATAATACGGACTAAATAATGGCGAAATTGTTTTGGTTTTTAAGAGTTTAAATTTCAAAGAATTGGTTGATTGATGTTTTTATACGTAATGGTTAACTAGGCCCGACCGAAGTTTACACACTATAAGATGGGTATAAGGATGGCTTCGCATTAAATTGTGGCCTTAGAGAGACAACATTCTGTCTTAACGCTCGTTTGTGTGTAAATTAGACTTACAGAACAACCATTACATGTACACTGTCATCTTAAGGGTGAATTAACCACAATTCCACAATGATTATCCGAAACACTAAGCTTTCGGGCTTATGCAAAAGTACGATATAGTGGACGATAATTGATGGTAATTCTTTAATTGGTGAACCCGATATCTCAATGAAAACTTTGTTATTTTATTCTTAGCAAATTGGTAATAAAAATGTTTTGTAAAACCAATGTTATGAAGTTGTATGCATGCTTCTTCATACATTATTTTGATCACATCAAAATATTAATACCCTTATAAAATTAAGTCGAATGCCATCTAATTAAGAGCACTTGAAGTTGTAATTTACGTCATGTGAGAACTTGGCGAGATTGCAATGGAGAGGTAAATTTCATGAATTCATTGCTAGCAGATCAATTGTTGTGATGGATTTGTGAGTTTGCAGTTTTTAAGTTAGAAGACTTAAATTGAGTAGTAAGTGAGATCTTGGACTCAAGGTATTAAGATGGGGACTAAACATGCTTACAATACAAATGTTTTGTGATTGTAAATCCCATAAATCTAGGAATTGGACAAATGTTATGCCAATTACTTGTACGACAAGTTACCTCATATTATACTTTCATTACTAGCAGATCAACTGATGTGATGAAACTATGTTTATGGAGGATCCTAGTTTTCAAGATTATTCTATGGATATGATTTCCTTGGGTATTTTAATTTTCTTGAAAAATTATATTATCAAAAAATACTAATGTTTTGAACTTTCTTTATCTGTAGAAATGGCTCAAACTGATAACACCAACTTTCGTTCTGTGTTCAAAACTTATTTTGAACGAGAAAAATTGACTGGCTCATAGAATTTCAATGATTGGTATCGTTCACTTTGGATTGTCCTGCGAGTGACTGGTCAACTTGAAATCTTGAAAACGCCTTGTCCTGCTGAACCTGAAGGCGAAGCAGCTACTGAAGCTACTAAGGCTAAATGGAATCTTGATTGTAAGGAACATATTGATGTGGCTGCAATGATGTTAGGGGCGATGTCCACACCTCTTCAAAGGCAGTTTGAAGAGTATTTCCCCATGAACATGATTGATGAACTCAAGAAATTGTATGAGAAACCATCAAATGTAGAGATTTACGATTTGATGGAGGCTCTATATGGTTGTAAGCAGGGTAATGGTGAACCTGTGAGTGCTCATGTGTTGAAGATGAAAAGTTTCATGGATCAACTACAAACACTTAAGAAACCCTATGACAATGATATGGCTATGAACTTAATCAATAGATCCCTTAACAAGGATTTTAATGGTTTTGTGAGGAACTTCAATGTGCATTGTGTGGGGAAGACAGTAAGTGAATTGCACGCACTGCTCATTGATTATGAGAAAGGGTTAACACCAAAGGCTCCTACGCCCCAAGTTCTTGCTATACAAGGGGGTAGAATTAACAAGCCAAATGCGAACAAGAAGAAGGGTAAAGGAAAGAAGAAGGCTGATAAGAATAAGCATGTTATGGCTTATCAACCACCTCAACCTAAGAAGAACCCTCTTGTGAAGAATAATCCAAAGAAGGATCAAGGATGCCATTACTGCAAGGTGATGGGCCACTGGAAGAGGAATTGTCCTCTTTATCTCGATGACTTGCGAAACAATAAGGTTAAGAAGACTGGGCACATGGGCGCCAGCACTTCAGGTAACTTATTTGTCATTGAATTATTTACTTTATCTCATAAATTAAATTCCTGGGTATATGATACTGGATGTGGTATTAATATTTGTAATACACGACAGGGGTTTAGAGAGGAAAGGAGACTAGCACATGGGGAGCAATTTCTGCATGTGGGAAATGGAGCACAAGCAGCAGTTGAAGCCATAGGGATGTTTAATTTAGTTTTACCTTCGGGTTTAGTACTTTGTTTAAACAATTGTCATTATGCACCTTCTATAATTAGAGGTGTTGTTTCCTTTTCATGTTTGTTGGATCTTGGTTTTACTCATACTATTGATGGCAATAAAATTTCTGTTTCTTTAAATGGTGTATTTTATTTTAATGTTGTTGCTGTGAATGGTGTGTTTGAAATTGATATGAATAATTGTATGACTTCCAACAATAATAATAATTCGATGTACAACATAAGTAAGAGAATGAAGTATGACTTGAATTTGTCTTACCTTTGGCACTATAGACTTGCCCATATAGGCAAGACTCGCATGCAAAAGCTGCAACGTGAAGGGCTTTTGAATAATATCAATGATGAGTCATTTGATAAATGTGAGTCTTGTATTTCTGGGAAGATGACGAAGAAACCTTTTCATAATAATATGGAAAGAGCTTCAGATCTACTTGGTTTGATACATACGGATGTATGTGGACCACTTAGACATGTGTCAAGGAGAGGTGCTGTTTACTTCCTAACTTTTACAGATGATTTCAACCGTTATGGTTATGTTTATTTACTTAAGCATAAACATGAGGTGTTTGAAACATTTAAAGTTTTCAAAGCAGAAGTAGAATTGCAATTGGGAAAGAAGATTAAAGCTCTTCGTTCTGATCGAGGTGGTGAATACCTTAGTCAAGATTTTAAAGATTTCTTAACTGAGAATGGAATTGTCCAGAATCTCACATCTCCATATACTCCACAACAAAATGGTGTATCTGAGAGAAGGAATCGTACATTGTTGGACATGGTTCGATCAATGTATAATCTTACTAATCTTCCTTTGTCTTTTTGGGATTATTCTCTTGAATCAGCTGTTCGTATTTTGAATATGGTTCCCACCAAGAAGGTTGATAAGACACCATATGAGATATGGACTGGAAAAGCTCCGAAATTGTCTTATTTGAAGGTCTGGGGTTGTGAGGCGTATGTTAAACGTGACTCACAAGATAAACTCCAACAAAGATCTGTCAAATGGATTTTTGTAGGATACCCAAAGGAAACAATGGGTTACTACTTTTACTACCCACATGAGAACAAAGTGTTTGTTGCTAGATATGGTGATTTTCTTGAAAGTGATTTTGTAACTCAAGAAATCAGTGGGAGAGTATATGATCTAGAAGATGATCTAAATAATGCATTACCTTCAAAAAACACTAGCACACTTCTTATAGAATCGGAAAGTCTGGGTCCTCCACCGGAAGTTGAAGTAGTTCCCATTCGCAGATCTTCAAGATCTGTGAAAGCTCTTGACCGTCTATGTCTTAATGTAGAGGTCGATGAGCATACACTAGGGGATCTTAATGAACCTACTAGTTATAGAGCTGCCATTAATAGTCCTGAAAATGTTAAATGGAAAGCTGCTATGGATGGGGAAATACAATCCATGCATGATAATAAAGTCTGGGAAGAAGTTGACTTACCTCCTGGTGCCAAGGTAGTTGGGAGTAAGTGGCTCTACAAGATTAAGACTGACATGGATGGATATGCACACATTTATAAGGCTCGTCTAGTTGCTAAAGGTTTTACTCAAACTTTTGGAATTGATAACGAGGAGACGTTTTCTCCTGTAGCAGACATAAGAGCTATAAGGATTCTCATAGCTATAGCAGCGTACTATGACTATGAGATTCGGCAAATGGATGTGAAAACCGCTTTCTTAAATGGTCATCTAGATGAAGACATCTATATGGCACAACCAGAAGGGTTTGAAAATCCAGAGTTTCCAAATCGTGTATGCAAGCTTAAAAGGTCCATTTATGGATTGAAGCAAGCATCACGACAATGGAACAAGAGGTTTGATGCTGAGATCAAAAAGTTTGGATTCACTCAAAATCTTGATGAGCCATGTGTGTATCACAAAGCTAGTGGGAGTGATAATGTAATTTTCCTAATTCTAGATGTTGATGACATATTGATCATGGGAAAAGACATTCCAAGTTTGCAAAAGGTTAAGGCATATCTTGGAAAGTGCTTTTCTATGAAAGATTTAGGAGAAGCTGCATACATTCTGGGAATCAAAATCTATAGAGATAGATCAAGGCGGTTAATTGGATTAAGTCAAAGTGCTTACATTGACAAAATATTGAAAAGATTCAATATGCAAAATTCCAAGAAAGGATATTTGCCGATGGAAGTAAAACATGGCTTATGTAATGAGTTTTGTGCTTCAACACCTGCTGAGGTGGCTCGCATGAGTAAAGTTCCTTATGCTTCGGCTGTAGGATCTATTATGTATGCGATTAAGTGCACAAGGCCAGATGTGGCGTTTGCTCAAAATATTACCAGTCAATTTCAACAGAATCCAGGTGAAAAACATTGGATTGCTGTTAAGCATATTCTTAAGTATTTGAGAAATACAAAAGATATATTTTTGGTATATGGTGGAGATCCAGCTGCAGAACTTTGTGTTACAGGTTTCTGCGATGCATCCTTTCAAAGTAATAAAGATGATTCGAAGTCTCAGACGGGTTATGTCTTTGTTATTAATGGAGGAGCTGTAGACTGGAGGAGCAAGAAGCAGAGTACAATTGCGATGTCTGCAACAGAAGCTGAATACATTGCTGCTTCAGAAGCTACTATGGAGGCTGTTTGGATTAGGAAATTCGTTTCTGGGCTTGGTGTTATGCCTTCAATTGAATTACCTATTAATATGTATTGTGACAATTCTGCTGCAATCATATTTGCCAATGAACCTGGAGTCATGAGAGGCACCAGACATTTTCTACGGAAGTATCACTTTGTTCGTGAAAAGGTTAACGAAGGTGAAATAAATCTGCTGAAAGTTCACACAGATGATAACTTAGCTGATCCGTTCACTAAGGCTTTGGCAAAAGAGAAGCTTAATGAATTATCCAATGGAATTGGACTTAAATTAGCTAGTAGTTTCATGCATAACTGTGATTAGTATTTGGATAAAATATATTGTAAACAATTATTATTTTAATGAAATAAAGTATGTTGATATGTTTATTTCTATTGTTAATTATTGTTGTCCTATTTTTGCATGTTTAAATCCATGAATAAGAGTTATTCTAAATTGTCCGTTGTCAGTTAATAATATGGGAATATTATTAAATTAAGACAAATCTGAAGTTGGTATAATATATTTAAAGTATATTGATGCGTAGACATGCCATTTCAGATGATATTCGATGATACTGAATATAGGACTTATCCCAACTATATGATGTTACTTTATGGATCTTGTCATTAAGTAAATCATAAGAAGTTATCCTTAGACTTGAGATACAAGATAACGGTCATGAATGTAGTATATTTTTGTGGAACAACTTAACGCTATACGTAACTGGTAGTCATAAGGGTTGTTTTCGGAAGTGTTACAAAGTTTGTGTGTTTTGCTTGTGATCAATAAAGAATTTGTTCCTTCAAATTAATTTTTGGAGTTTAATACTGCTGGGCCCCTCGTAGGGTTGTCAAGGTGTTTGCGTGGCCACGCCCAAGGTCTTTCCTGAAAGGTTCAGAAGATTTGGTAATCTTGTCAATTTCTAACAACGAGAAACAGAATGGTTAATTAAGGAATGACCTAGATCCATATCCTTATTTAACACGGTATTAGAAACAAAGGGATAATAATAATGAGAAATCATTAAAAGGTTTTCCAGGAGCCTTACTCAAGTTGTACTAGAGGCATCGGCGTGTTGCAAGACGCTAACCGATGTGATCACACTATTATGATATGTCTAAGTGGGAGCTGTTGGTTTTATAGACAAAATAATAATAGTCGTGTGTTAGGATCGAACTTGAGATCACGGGATTGCACACAATACATATGAAGAGAAAAAGAAATAATTATTTATAAAATATTATAAGTAATTATTAATAAACACAAAATAAATAATAGTAATTAGTATTTAATGATTAATGACTAATTATTTATTAAACGAAGATTAGAAAAGTAATACTAAGCAAAATTTGGAAACAAGAGAAGGTTCCGAAAACCCCTTGGGGATCCAAATCCGATCGGCAAAGGGGGGGGGGGGGGTAACCTCCTTTGTGCCTTGAGCTCCAAGTTTCAATTAGTATATAAGCAAACCCAAGATGCATGTTTTTCTCATAACTTGTACACACACATCTTGGTGTTTTCTCTCCTCTCCTTTTCCTTGGTCGATCTATCAAAACAAACCCCTAAGGGTTTCGATTTTCATAAGATCAAAACAAGTTTTGTGTTTAATTACTTGCATAAACTTTTTCTTGAATTAGTACGTGTGTACAAGAACGTGAATCAAACACACTATTGTTTGATTCTTGGATTGAATTGCAAAAGAGGTAAGGGGTAATTCTTGTAATCCATATAAACCCTAATTAGGGTTCTTGTTCCGGAAGATTGCTTTTGATTCTTGTCCGGGCTAGAATCACAAAGGTATGTTTACTATTTAATTATAATTAATTACATGTTATTTGATCTTTTTATAATTGCTTCCGCTATGCTCACTTGATGTGTTTGGTTTATAATATATGAATGTCATGATATCATAATTCCAACAGCATGGTGTTCCATTTTATTTTGAAACCAAATAGTGTGAATGCGTGTGTATATACATGAATACTAAATATGAGTTAAACTTGTAAGAACGTGTGGATGATCAGATTTAAATATGGTTAAGTGTCGAGTCGTTGTGGTCTTGTTATTATATGTGTTGGGGTTTTGTTAATGGGCTGTAAAAATAGTGTGCATGGGTGGATCATGCAAAGGCTACAAACATATGTACAAATGGTTTAAAAAGAGGTATAAAGTAATGTAATGTCACTAAACCTTGCTAAAATGCCATGTTAAACCCTAATATCTAATAATGATCATTTTAATCATTTAAACCTATTTAATTGTTAATTGTAATCATAAATGATTAAACTTACTAAATTGGGAAACTTACTAAATATTGAAAGTTTCTAATTCGGGAAATTTATTAAATATGAGAACTTACTAAAAATGGCAAGTTATTAAAAATGCAAAGTTTCTAAAAATAGAAAGAAAACTAAAATGAGTAATATGATTTTAAAATGAGCTTATGAATAATAAAGACGATCATTAATTCGTGTAGATTTGCTGAAGAAGGAGTAACTTCCTATCCTTGTGTTTTTGATATGGTTTCATTTGCGGTTTGAGGTACATATATTCTATCCCTTTTCAGTAGGGACTTCTCATGACTTTCTTTCGATCCTTGACACTGCTAAGATTTCCTTCAGTTAGCTATGTTCTCCATTTGATATGATTCGTTGATATGATCTATTTGATATGAGCCTTGCTATGATACCTCTGATTTGATTCTGATTTGCTATCCACTTTGATTATTATTATGTGATTGCGAGATTCTGTTATATTATGCTCTGGGAGCATTCTGTTCTGTCATGCTCTGGGAGCATTTTGTTATGGATAGCCTTGCTTTGTTTGTTCTGATATGTGCTGTTCTGATGCCCGAGTTTTTAGTCTACTCATGGAGGTACCATGGGCGTGTCATTGAGGCACCAATGGCATGACACTATCTGGGGCGGTGTGATTAGTCCCCAGCGTCCCCGTCTGTTTATGATATGATATGTGATCACTTGGCCACTTTGGATATATGTATGTTTGTTTGTGTGGGGGGGGGGGGGGGGGTATGGATGCATCCTAGGTATGTTTGATATGATATGATATGATATGATTTTGTGACTGGCTGTACGTGCCTTGTACCCCTTTCACGTCTGGTAGTTGGAGGTCGCCCCTCTATGTACACCCTATGAATTGACGGATATGTGATTATGTGATTTGAGACCTATTCGAGTGGCTTTAGTAGGTCGGCTCGTGGTTTTCCTATATTTCTTTGTGTCTATTCGAATGGCTCGGGTAGACAAGCCTTTGTTGATACGTGCTCTTTGATTCTGGTTACTATATGATTCATATTATCACTTGACTCTTCATACTCATTATTCATTTGACTTATGATATTTGTTCAGTTATCGTTGATCTCTTATGCACTTGACAGATGATATTCATTTCAACAGGAGCTTATGATTTCTTTTCTTATACTTATATACGTTACGATTATTCGTTTTGTTATATATCTGTTCACTGGGCTTTTTAAGCTCAGCCGCGTTTTCTTTTCCTGCGGCAGGTTTTAGGTTGGAAGCTGGGTTTGGGTGAAGAGTGCATAGGAGCGTTAGTGGACTATCCCGATGATTAGAAGCCCATTTACATCTGGATTAGATTTGGATTTGGAATCGATTAGATTTTTGTTTAGTTTTGAATTCTCATTTTCATATAGAGTTCGTATTTCTTTTGTATTTTTAGAATACCTTTGTAACTTTATGTTTATAAGTCTTCCGCTTGCGTTTGTATGTTCTGATTTGGCACCATAATGTGACATTTTGACCCTTGTCGGGTTGGGGTGTTACACTTATAATCGAGGATTGTAGATGATTGGTGATTTATCAGGCTTCATAAGCCGTGAAAAAATGTTTATAGAGTTTGAATTTTGCATGATAGTGTGCAAGGTCAAAAGTTCATCTACATGGTTGTTATTTATCGTGTTACAATAAATTAATATACTCATTATTTAGATTTTATTGTCCATCTTTTTTTTACTTAGGTGTTGTGTTGTTTGTTTATCAGATTTTTTTTTGTCTGATTTGTAGTATCAAATGTTTGTGGAAGAAGAGGTGTATTTGATATCTTTAAAAAAAAATGAGAAGTGATAATTAGACTTTAAAAAAACATGCAAAAAAAAAAAAAAAAAAAAAACTCATTTCATTCATTTTTTTTTCTCATTATAACATTTCTTTTCTCATTATAACGGTGTCAAAGTGCACCGGCGTGTGTGTTATACGCACATTATAGGTCCATGTTATCCACATAACTAGTTTTTTTTTTTTTTTGTTGTTTTTTTTTTTAATTGTTTGTGTTTCAATTACATTATTACTTTTCATTTTAAACATTGGTATTATATATGTTTATATTATCAGTCCTTAAAAGTGTTTTTCTTACACTGTTTGTTCATGGTATATTTACATTGTTAGTCCATGAGCTATTTTTTAAACATTTTTAGTCCTTAAAAATGTACGTATAAACTTTGGTTTAAGTGTATTTAATGAAGTGCGTTTGTTTTTTTTGAAAAAATGAAGAGTAAAAACTAAGACCCACGTATACCTATAACATGTCTTATAATTGGGAAAGTGTTTTTTGGGATTTTGTGTTATAAGAATATTACAAGTTAAAAGTTGACGTGATGCGTTTATAACTTGACAGATAACCTGGACTTCACATAGCTCCCTTATGACTTCTTTCATAACTCTCTTATAGCTTCTTTAAGCGGGAGATGAATATCAATATACTATACCAAGTTTCAACAATTGGCTCAACTAAATTTACTAAACTTGGCCAAAACATTAAATACCTTAGTAAATTGTAAATGTTTTATGTTTTTTTGTTTTTGTTTTATTTATTTTTAATTGTAATGTGTTAATAAGGGCGTGCTTGGCTCATAAGCACACCATACAAGCTTAGCCAAACACCCCCTAAAATTTGTTTCCTACATTATTTTGAGTTTGTTGAACTAAAAAAGAAAAAGAAATGATTGAGATTTGAGATGCCTAATTTTGTGCTTAAAATTGTGTGGCCTTTACTTATCAGTTTGTGAAATTGTAAGTCCCTCATCTGCAACTAACAAAATGATGACACCCAATTTTAAACACAAAATTAGGCTTTAAGCACATCAATAATTTCTCAAAAAGAAAACACAAATAAATAGGAAAAAGAAAACCAACTAGATTTCGAAAAAAAAAAACAAAACACAACAACATATAAAAAGTACGGTAGTTGTCCTGTCTTGTCTCATCATCTTCCCCAACTCAACTCAACTCCATTTCACCTGAGATCCAAAACCAAACCATGACCACCACCACCAAACGCCCACCACGTTTCAAATTCACCCCATCTCACCGCTTCACCACCTACCTCACTCCCATCCTCCTCACACTCTCACTCCTCCTCTTCCTCTCTCTAAAACCCTCCCACCACCCACCCACCCCACCACCACCAACCCCCACCTCCTTCCCCCCTCCTCCACGTTTCGCATACTTCATCTCCGGCACATCTGGCGACGGCCCACGTCTCACGCGCCTCCTGACAGCAGTGTACCATAAGAGAAACTATTATTTGCTGCATTTGGATATTGAAGCTGGTGATCATGAGAGGGATGGGCTAGTTAGGAGTTTTGAAGGGTTGGAGAATGTGGTGGTGGTTGAGAAAGGGAACTTGGTTGTGTCTAAAGGGATTACTATGGTTGCTTGTTTGTTGCAAGGGGTTGCGGTTTTGTTGCGGAAGTGGAAGGATTGGGATTGGTTTGTGAACTTGAGTGCTTCTGATTATCCACTTATGCCGCAAGATGGTTAGTTTTTATAAAGTTTAGTTTTTATGTAAGTTTGTAATTTAGATGATTGATAATGTAAATTATTCGTAGATAGAGTGGCGGAACTTGAACATTTATAGGGGCGGTGGGAGATTTATCCAAGTTTTGAATGAACTTTGTAACTTATAGAAGAATGGTAATAGTAAAACCAACAAAAAATAATACTATTAAGCACAAGTCTCAAATCTTGAATACAGATATCTCATAATACTAATTGATAATCTGAATTTCAAATGTTAAACATGAAAGAATTAAATATTTAGAGAATAAGAAGTAAATTTTTGTTAAACAAGATTACACATCAGATAAGAAGTTTATGCTAATAGTATAAGAAAAGTTTAGGCTTGGGTGTGGTTGGCAAAAGTAGTTGTCAGTAAGCAGTAGTTATGCGTAGTAGCTGTTTTTTTCTATATAAATGTTTGGTAACGTTGTTGTAGGTGTAATAATAATGTGTAAAACAGCTACTAAAGGCTCAACGCTCCTAAATGCTACTTCATGGAACGTTTGAAAATGAGCATTCCGAAAAAAGATAAAGCTACTTGTTGCTTGCCAAACGAGAACACCCAACACTCACCGCTCCTAAATGCTCCTAAAGTCCTAAACGCTCTGCGCCAAACAAAATAGTTTTATACTTTTATTGCATGAATCAAATGGGCCGAGATTATCTATCTTATCTAAGCCATAAATAACCTATCAATAATTTAATTATGAAAATAGAAGAGGATATGTCACAGGGGCGGAACTAGGAGCCAAGTTTAGGGGTAGCGAAATACGAAAATTTGTTTAGGGGTAGCGAAAATTTGTTTCAGGGGTCGCGAAATCGCCAAAAAATGGCCAAAAATCGCCAAAAATGGTCAAAAATCGCCAAAAATTCCACTACCGGGTAAAAGTTCAGGGGTAGCGACCGCTACCCCTGAACTACATGTACATCCGCCCCTGATATGTCATATGGTTTATAGTCAAAGGCCGGTTAAGGAATTGGAGAGATTGGTTTGTATTGTCAAATTAATCACCCCTAAAACCTAAATATATACACTAGTTGCCACCCTGCCTCTTAATAGTTCCGCCCTTGCTTAGATATGTCGGTGTGCCAGAAAGAAGAGTTTTTAGCTTAGCGGTGTGTGAGTGACAATTACCACATAGTTGCGGGTCAGTCTCAGTTGAGGCATATGTGTGGGCATTTGTTTAAGCTTATTTGTCCGGCTAAGCTAAAAACTATTAATTTTTAGGTTTTTCAAAGGTGTTATGCTGTAAGTTTGTAACTTATATTATGAAAAATTGAAATGTTACATATTTGATTGATGTATGAGCACTGGCGGAACTAGAACATTTTTTTGGGGGCGGGGCTGAATAGGAGATTTGTTTGTAACCTCAACTAAATTACCCCTAAAACCTATAATATTTACACTAGGTGCTGCAAATTTTGAGGGGGCCTGGACCCTCCGGCCTCCCCTGCCCCTACATAGGTCCGCTAATGTGTATGAGTGCGCATTGTTTTAAGATATTGCATTGTGCTCGAAATTTTTGCTCAGCAGGGTGGCTCATCAACCGATTAGAAAAAAATTGTGTGAGTCTGTGCTGTTGTGATTGAGCTTGCTGTGTCAGTTCATTTTAGTTGTTAATTAACTATACAGTTGAACTGAGTAACTATCCTCTCGATGAAATGTTTCAAACAGGTGAGGGTCCTGTCTAGGATATGTGCTAGATTGCTTGAGACCGTGTAAGGAATATTCAATACGAGCACTATATAGTTACTAAAAAGCAATATATTCTTCAAGAATTCGATCAGGAAGTTATAATGTGCCAGTAATAAAAGTTTAGATTGACACTAAAGTTGTGAAGAAAGAAAACATCTCATAGTAAGTTTAACTAGTTATAATACCTGTGCACGCACAGGGTTTTTAAAATTTTGTTTTAATTATTTATTATTATCGATTAAGAAATGAACCAATTAAAATGTTTTAAATGGTTTTACTTGGTGGACTAAAAATAAAAAATCATATGTATATGTTATAACCTACCTATTATTTTAGGAGAGTGATTTTGAATTAAAAATTATATTTTATTATTCAAGCAAAATTACATGATGATACTTGACTTGCATGAGATGTTAGTGATATATGTTTTTAGTTTTGCAAACCCGTGCTATTAATTTACGATGTGTTTTGTAATTGTGGTATTTCTTTTACTTATATATTCTTGCTGAATAATTCTCATGTGTTTTATGATGTAAAAAGTTCACTGTGAATTTTGTAATTTTTTTGTAATTGTGGTTTATGTGTTTTAATTTTTTGAATTTCTTGCATATAATTCGTTTACAACAACAACTATTACGTTTTTTTTTTTTTTTTTTTTTTTTTTTTTTTTTTTTTTTTTTTGATAAAACATCATGTCAATGAATAAAGTTAGGTTATAACCTACGTTTTATTTTTATTTTATTATTATTATTATTTTTTTTAGGAGGTGATTGATGATTGTTATCAAATAAGGATTGTGATGCGTGTATTTTTTTTTTTTTTTTTATAATTTAAGGAAAACACCTTCTATATTAAACAACGACTATCTAACCATTTTAAATTTTTTTTTTTTTTTTTTTTTTTAATAATTAGCTTTGTATAACGTTTTTAACTGATAGACATGTTGAGGTTGAGGTTGATTTTGTTGTTTAACTTTAACTATTAATATCATGTTGTACAAAATGTGTTAATTTAGTAGCACATAATGAGCGTTGATAAAGTTAAAATATGCTCCGTAAAGTTTTTAAAATGTTTTTATGGATATTTATATACAAATTTTAAATAACAATTTCATGAGTCGTTGTTATAAGTAGAATTGCGTATACTTATTTTCATATCACAGTATCGTGTTTATCATTTTATATTTATATTCCCGTTACTAATAATTTACCCGTATTTCAAACCCGTGTACGTATAAATTAAACTTTTAAATAGTAACATGAGTCCTTATTTAAAAAAAAAAAAAAATCTAATAGATGAAAGTTTAAAACTAACATTAGTTTAAAAAAATATTTAACGTATACTAAAACTAATTCGCATATTTATCAAATTTTGTGATTTTAATGGATGAAAGTCTAAAAAATAATACTAATACTCATATAATTTTAAACAAAGTAGGGAAAATGGCAGGAAAATGCATCATACTTGTCACTTTTTGTCATTGTATGTAGCGTCCTTTTTTTTTTTGAATTTGGCACTAACCTTTTTAAATCGTGTCATTGTATGTACTTTGCGACTTTTTCAGCCGTGAAATGACCATTTTACCCCTGAAAATTTTCAAAAAAATAAGGGTAAAATGGTCACAAAGTACACATAATAGCACGATTTAAAAAAGTGGGTACACACAATGACACGATTCAAAAAGGTTAATACCAAATTCAAAAAAATAAAAGGACGCTACATACAATGACAAAAAGTGGCAAGTATGATGCATTTTCCTGCCATTTTCCCTATAAAGTAAAAGGGGTATAAAGTGTAAGGGTTATTTGTGTTTTTTATAAAGTTATTAAAAAACATGAAAACTTGTAATTTTACACTTTACTCTTATATAAATTATTTAAAATTCAATCACTAAAGTTTTATTAATTACTTCCTCTTTTTTTAACTTTTTGTTTTCATAAATTTGACACCAATATTTTTATGCATTTTTTTTCTTAACCAAATTTCTCTACTAAATTTATTAAGTTTGACTAAAATCAATTTAATTTTGACTTTCTATTGACCAATCACATTGCTTGATTTCGCCTATATGGCAAAATCGAGCTCTACTATTGGTCCAATTTTTTTTCAATGAGAAGGGATTTGCTAAAATACTCCGAAATGATGTAATTCTTTTATAATATAAAAGATAAGTTCAAGAACATCTATTGATATAGGGATTCAGGCAATGACGATCATTATCATGATATGACTTTAGCACAGGCTCACTTGCATCCTAGATAATCCTTTCTAGTGTGGTGGTGTTATAGAACCAAGTAACATTTTTTGTTTTTACAAATTAATGTCCTGTTACATCAAGGATCATACATCTCTTGCACATTTGTGGATATATCACTGACACAAATCTCAAGAATTATGAGCTTTACTGTCAATGATTCAGCTGCAGTGAAGGAAGTGGAAACAAAATGGAATGTGAAGATCAAAAGAGCAGTGAGATGATTTTGTTTGTTGATTTGTATATCTGAAGCATGCTTCTGAGATTGTTGTTATAGTATGTAAAATTGTATACAGATTAGGTTTTGTCTGATTGAATGAACCTCTATTTGTATAGTCTCAAAATATAACTTCATGGGTATGTCCATGAGTATTTGAGAGACTAATTCTTTTGTGATTAATAATATTTCTCCTTTTCACAAAAAAAAATCTCAATAACAAAAGAACAATGTAGGTTAGGGTGGTATATATAGCTAGTTGAAGTATACATCCCATCTCCCAGCCATACGTGGACTCTTGTATGGGCACTGCATGGACAGTGACTTAGTTTTTGGCATAGAAAACATAAATGCAGTAAATGGAAAGGTGACAGAGGCCAATGGAGGGCTATTTATTCACAGAACAATGGTTGAATTTTGGTGAACCTTAAAATAATGCATAAATTCTGATTCTGGATACAAATGTTAAGAAGCTTATCCAAATTGTCTATGTGAATCAAGTTTTCTTACTCAAAACACATGGTAGGGTCTATATCGGGGGAAGAATTGGTGTATCAAAGATTCAAAGTAGTCTGCTAGACATTCGAACTTCTCATAAGGGGTGGTGGTGTAACCCGGGTTTGCAGTCTGGTACTGCCCTTTCTATCATGCACACATACAATATAAGTTTGGTAACATAAATGAAAGGATATCTAATCACTGGAGTATTAAATAGTAACCTGGTATTGGCTATGTTGATTCTATGTTTATATGATGATTTTGACTATATTTTGACTCTTTTCAGTTTTGTTTTTCAGATATCCTCCACATATTCTCCTACTTGCCAAGGGATTTAAACTTTCTTGAGCACACAACCAACATAGGCTGGAAAGAGTGGGTTTGCACTGATACACATTGGATAGATCTTCCTTAATAATTTCTAGATAAGATGTTGAGTGGTATTCTTCTTGCTTTGCAACTTTGCAGGCATCAAAGGGCAAGGCCAATCGTTATTGATCCCGGCTTATATCATTCAAAGAAATCTGGTGTATTCTGGGCCAAAGAGAAACGCTCCATGCCTGCTTCATTCAAGCTATTCATGGGTACTTTTCCTACACCATGCTTTATTATGATCCCTTTTCTTTGTTCTATACCTTTTACTACGTTTTAGATGATAGTCAATTTGTTGAGACATAGATGCTCTTAGAGTTTGAAAGTGAGAATTGAGAATGATAAACTATAACAGAAGGCTATTAGTTTAGGTGCTTTAGGAGTCTATATCCTACCCATGGGCATATCCACTGGGCTTACAAGGGATCTATCATTGAGTAGTGGTAAAAATTTCTTCCATTTCGGGTGTGGATTCTGAGCTTTTTTCAGTAACAATACCGCTATCATCCAGATAAACTGGTGAAATGTGCATCAAAAGTTAAAATAGTGAAAAAGTAGACATCATTCTGTCACTGTCTTTGGTTAGCATTCGAAATACTTGCGAACAGAGTGGCAAGTCATCCAATTCTTGGTTTCATCATGCATACTAATACCCTGTTTTTTCACTGTTCACCGACTTTGTAAGGTGGTTTATGTTCTGGTGTACTTTCATTACCCATTAGGGGTAAACGGGTCGATTTGGGTGGGTCATATGGTTGCAGTTTAAGTTTCAATTCACCAAAAGTGTATTATAAGTCCTTAATATCTCCTGAATCATCTTATTGCATAAATGAGATTATAATTGTAATAATATAGCTTCTTAAGTATATTTAAAGCATTGTATATGTATGAAAATAAAGAAAACTAAACAATGTGTAGATACCCGATCTGATCCAACTGCTTCTACTTGCACTAAAAACTAAAAAGATGCCTGTTTTGGCATGTTACTCAACCTGCCTGACACACCCTTTTTGCGTCTTGCTGGATCCTTGTTATGCATTACTTTCCTTCCAATTTGCAATGGATGCATGAAGCCATGTCATTTGGATTCATGATCTGCTGGCTGTAAAGATACCAATTTCTCCAAGGCTTGCACATGTCTGCCACACCTGATTGCTTTAATTGTTTCTGTGTTTATAATGCATGTCCATGTTATGCTTGCTTATATATGTTCCTTCGTAATTTAAAGCTATGTACTTGGCAAAAAAAAGGTGCAACTGTGCAGTTTGGCTTTCTTAGTTTAACTGTGCTAAATTTTGACTTTGCAAATAGTGATCAGAATTTGAAATTCTTTGCAAAACACTATATTCCACTGTAAAGTTGACGGTCTCGGAGTCATTTCAGATTGCTTTTAAAGTTTTAGAATTAAGCTGACCATAAAAGTCAAATTACACTCTTGATTTCACCGAAAACGCAGGAATTTACCTGTATCTGCAACTAAAATGTGGTGGTTGATTATTTTCTTGTTTTGTTCAATAGGTTCTTCGTGGGTTGTGCTTACTAGGCCTTTTCTTGAGTTCTGCATTTGGGGTTGGGATAATCTTCCTCGTACTCTTCTTATGTATTACACAAACTTCTTGTCGTCATCTGAGGGCTACTTCCACACCGTTTTATGTAACCATAAAGACTATCAAAATACAACTGTTAACCATGACATGCACTTCATTAAATGGGACAATCCCCCTAAGCAGTACCCTGTAAATCTCACAATACAACACTTCCCTGAAATGGTCGAGAGTGGGGCCCCTTTTGGTCATTCTTTTGCAAAGGATGATCCTGTCCTTGACAAAATCGACGTAGAGCTTTTGGGAAGAACCAGACCTCTTGGAAGATCAGTCCAAAATAGTGTTTTCGGAAATACAGATGCCATTAGACCATCTATGAGCTCAAAGAGACTCGAAAAACTTGTATCTAATCTTCTAAGTACCGAAAATTTCAGGCCTAAACAGTGCAAGTAATTTGTTTTTCATTCACCTGGAATGAAGCATTGTAAGTGTCCTGATTCATGATTCTTTGTGCTGTAATATCGTGTCCTTAGGTGGTGAAGAGATGATGAACAGGTAAGGTGGATTGAAAATTATGTAAAAATGGGTATGAGTCAAAATGGCCGATTTTTATGATAGGCGATTTTTATGTACATGTAAGAACTGGTTACAGGGCATCATCAATCTATCATTTTTAACTTTTAGTCTGTATTTTCTTAACGAAGTTATAAATGATGCGCCTTCTTATACGTGTATCATGATTTTCGCTTACAAGTATATTTATTTTCATTATTTGAAAATTATAACATTCTTAGAATGTATACGAATTTAGTGTGATTACCTGTTTGGCTGTATATATAACCAGGTGATTGTCAAACATTTGGTAAACTAGTTTATGTGTAAATTTATACCCCGTATGTTTTTTTGTATCGAAAGAACATTTAGTTATTGATGCTATGCGAGAAAATTTGTTTTGGGTCTCGTTGATCGAGTATGCATTGTTTTTTATTTGACCCGATACCCAATTATGTAGACTTAAAAAGGAGGTTATTTGAGCCAACCCTGAACTGCTGTTTTTAGAGTCTCTGACGATTCAAGGCCCGTTATATTTCGTGTGTGCCCACATTATCTGATCTCGATCGATTCATCCCTGTGTTTCTTTAATCGTCTGAAAATGCTTTCTGCTCTGTTTGTGTTCTTTGGTCTTTTGTCTTCTTTCGTTCAACAGCGGACACGACACTATTACCAGTTGGCCTTCTTCAGGTCGTTACTATACTGTCCATTAAGGTCCGACCAGGGACGGAACCAGAACGCGGTGTGACCAGGTGCAATTGGAATAAACTAAACAATATTAACACCATGACACAAATATCCATGGGTGTCCCGGGACCCCTGGTTCTATCCCTGGGTCCGACCCATTCTACCGGTTACATTATTAGTTATCAATACTTTCATAATACGTTATATGATTAATGTCAAGACTTATGTAAGAAGAACAATGTATTTCGAGGATATAACATTAACACACGCAAGCTGGCTTTTAATGACTTGTGGATTAAGTTGCTAATACAATTCCCAAGAGGTTGACTGTTGACATGCTCGTAATTAAACCAGTAAAAGGTTACTAAAGCCTAAAATGTTGATAACTTTTTTTAAGATTATTTTTAGGAGCAAGGTTATGACCAATATATTGTGTACTAGTATAATCTGATTTTTAACCTTAAAATAAATCCTTTTGCAAAATTTAGCATTAAGAAACAAGCAACATGCTTATATAATATGTGACCAACCTAGCTTTTTTATTATTAAAACAATGAGGAAGCCATGGTTAGAGTGTTAAGGTTTGCATGTCTTTAAGAGACGTGACAAGTAGTGATCACGTCATGTCATGTATCCCTTGATTTCCTCTCTTCCAATCGCCATTTTTTCCTAAAGAAAAATAAACATCTCTTTCAACCCATTTCAATATATATTATCATAATAATTTGCTGCCAGATTGTTGTTTAATACAAATGTGTAAAAATGGAACCCAGAAGAACCATGACGATGAACTGGGACGGGTTAGGAGACCTTGACGACGATGAAGAACTTTTCTTTGATGCTCAACGACTCTCGGCTGTTTCTCCTCAGGATCTCGCGTCTTCGTCATCTGATGAGGAATTTGATGATAGTCGAATGTCATTTTCGTCGTCGGCTGATTATAGCAACTTTTCAGAATTTCAAACGAGTGAATATGATATGTGGATGGCGGCGCCTGAATCTATTACAGATAGGCGCCGCAGGCTTCTCCAAGATATGGGATTGGGAAGCAATAAAGATTTGTTAGGGGGCTTTGGGGGTCCAACAACGCCAATACTTTCGAAAAAAACTGACATTCCTCCACCTGTGGAGAAAGAGTTGTCAGATGCTTCGGTAAAACCAAAAGGTGATGACCAACTCGGGTCCCATCAGCCATGCGAGCCTGGTGATGGATTATCAGGCTCGCAAGGGATTCTGGTGCGGTCAAGATCAGATGGAGGTCTAGATACATTTTACACCGATACGAAAATTAGAAAAGAGGAAATGATTGGTTCGGTATCTAAACAAAGCCTTACACGCACACCCTCAGGGTTCTCGACTCCGTTTGTCGGTTTAGCGTCTCAGAGCGAAGGCCAACAAAGAAGGATTTTTGTAGCCAACAATAACGAAAACAATTTGACGTCAAAATGCCAAAAGGAATCCATTCTTTTGATCAAGAATTTGGATAATGGGAATGAATTTATGGTTAAAGAGTGTCACAATGAAGGGAATTGGAATAAACTGAGTGATGTTCAAACCGGGAAGCAGATTACTATGGAAGAATTCGAGAAAAACGTTGGGCATTCACCGAAGGTAAAGGAGTTGATGAGGAAATCAGAAAACGGTGATCGGAAAATTTTGACAGCTAATAACTTGTCTTTCAAGCAAAGCTTCCAAAAAAGCAAGAAAAGAGGGGCTGCATTGTTTAAGAACATAAAATTAGGATCAATAGGGGCATCCAAAACAGATAAAGAGCGAGCTCCCACGATCACGAACTCTCCTTCAGTCAATAGTACTAATTCAAATTCCTCCTTAACAACCGAGCAGAAACCATCTTCACAATGGGTAAAAGCACGAGTTCATGGGAAACCATACAAAGAATTCACAGCATTGCATTTAAGTCAAGAGATTCAAGGTCACGACGGATCGATTTGGGCTATGAAATTTACATACGATGGTCATTATCTTGCGACTGCAGGTGAAGATAAGTTGATTCATATATGGGAAGTGCAGGAATGTGATGTGATGACAATGCGGAATGTAGATGATTTGGGTTCAGTCAGTGGGACACCGGTTCACCCGATGGCTATGATGGCTAGTCCTGATGGTAGGCCACCTTTACCCGATTCTACACCTGATCAGAAGAAGAAAAAAGGGAAGAAAAAGAAAGGGATTCCAGACTACGTTCATGAGCCAGAAACTGTTTTTGGGTTGTCGGAAACACCGGTTTGTACTTTGACAGGTCATCAGGACGATATTCTCGACCTATCTTGGTCAAGATCTCGGGTCAGTTTATATTTACAAAGTTTAGTTCTTATAATTTGATTGGCATAAGTTTCTAGTCAAGGAATTTGAAGGTTATATTATATGTTTTGAACACCAAGCCAAGATACAAATAAAGGGTTTTTCGTCATTTTAGCCTACTTAGACCAGATTTAATCAATAAATACGACCCCTGTAGATCGTGTACGTAGCGCTTAAACTTGCATAGCATAATCAATGGGTTTATTTATGGCAGCTCCTGCTTTCATCTTCAATGGACAAGACAGTAAAGCTATGGGATATCGAAACTAAAAACTGTTTGAAGGTGTTTTCTCATAGTGATTACGGTATGCACATACATAACTAGTTGATCAAGTTATTGTTTAATGGCAATAGATGATCTTTTCTAAACCATATAACTTATATGTATGGCAGTGACGTGTATTCAGTTCAATCCAGCAGACGATGACTACTTTATAAGTGGTTCACTAGACTCTAAGGTTAGAATCTGGAACATACCGGATCGGCATGTTGTGGACTGGCTTGATCTTCATGAAATGGTGACCGCAGTTGGCTATTCTAATGATGGCAAGGTAGAAATTATAATCCGAAAAACTTACTTCTTTTCTCTCTGTAGATTAAAATGAATAACGAACTAATTTGTTTCTAAAGGTTTCAGTTGTTGGTTCACACAAAGGAATCTGTCGATTTTACAACACTGCCGGTATGTAGTGTTCCTAGAACTACTTTCCCCGTTTGTGTCTTGTGTAGTAAATTATATTAGTTGTCTTATTTTTTATCTTAGATTTCAAGCTTGAGTTTAAGGAGCAAATAGAATTGAAAACAAGTAAAAAGCCACAACCTAAAAAGATAACCGGTTTTCAGGTATGTATACAGGTTTCAGTGCATCTTAACTACCCGACTACATTAGTCCTTTACATTAACCTAACCAATCTTGATTTACAGTTTTCATCATTGAATCCATCAGAAGTACTTGTGACATCAGCAGATTCACGGGTTAGGATCTTGGATGGAGCAAAACTTGTCCAAAAATATAAAGGTATTGCCGTTACATGGATGAATCAAACTCTGTTTGTTAAAAAAGAAGTTTGACTTTCAGGTCAAACAAGCCTTATCTGCACACGAAAATTGCCATAATTTTTTTTACATTTTTGAAATCTGTTATATCAATTGACGGAATTTTGAATATACAATGAATTCTAGGAACTTAACTGACAAAGTTTTAAATAGACAATTACCTGAAAATTGAATTTGAAATTTGTATATTTGACTTTAGAAGTCAACTTGTAACACTAACTACTAACTACTGATATGCCACAGGTTACAAGAACAATAACAGTCAATTTAAAGCTGGCTATAGTCCTGACGGAAAGTACATAATCAGTGCTAGTGAAGATTCACACGTATGCATTTGGAGGCACGAAGAAACACGAGGGAAACACAAACATCCAATCATCACATCATACGAAAACTTCCCTTGTAAAGAAGTTTCCGTTACAGCACCATGGCCTGGAATCACCAAACTCCAACAACCGCTCGTAGCAATGCATTCCAAAAAAAATGCAAAAAAATCCACCCCCACGCTCCCAACACCATCACCATCACCTGGATTTTCACCTACACGCGATGACATCAGCAATAGTAAGCCATCATCATCACCTCTGCCACCCCTTCCTAAAAGCGGCAACCCTTCAATGGAAAGTATGGAGTACACGGACCATCATTCCCAAACTGACTCAAGCGTTGGGCTATGCGAGTCTTTCAACTCAGCCAATGGTTCCTCGGGTAGGTTTGATGAAATGACTTCACCTTCACCCTCACCCTCACCCTCACCCTCAACCAACCTCAAGTCTCCATTGGGTGGTAACCATGGTCACAAGACTATCCAAGCAACAGCGTGGGGGTTTGTGATTGTAACAGCAGGGTTGGGTGGTGAGATTAAGGTTTTTCAGAATGTTGGTCTACCATTTAAGGTTGGCCGTTTGTAAGCATTTTTTTTATGTAAGGATTCATTGTTAGGTCTTTCGAACATGGAGGCCTGCCATTTAAGGTTAGCCCGCAAGGTAATGCTTTGAAGACTCGTGTAAACTAAGAAATTTTGTAGTAGGGAGGACTTTAACGAACTTCTATCCTCGCGTATGGACTCCCTGAAGCGACTTTGTATATTAGATTCTATTCGCACCACCCTTTTTTGTAATTTTTTTTGTAATGATATACAATGGAACATTGTACATTAGATTATAATCACAACACACTCTTTTCTATTCTACAAAATGGAATCAATGATATTTCATATCTTTTAATTAGTTTCTACCATCAGTTGCATAGATGTTAGAAACTTACAATGCTATAATCCAAGTATCGAACAATCTGACAATAGCATCGAAAAAAGTAGCTTGTTAGTTTAACGGAGGTTAAAGTAAAATTCGCGTAATTGTGAGATATACACTACAAAAATGGGATCTATTTGGGTCGACAATCTCGACCCAAAGAATGAAGTGGGGTCGTACCAAACGTTTTGGGTCGACAATCTCGACCCTTTTTGGTTGTACCATTTTCCTTGTCCCAAAAACGTTTGGGTCGACATTTTTAAAACGAATGGCAAGACATAAAAAGGGGACCCACTAACCAGTCAAACATGAATATTACGTTTGGAACGACATTGTCGTTCCAAATCTTTATTTATTTTTTGCAAATCATTTATTTAAATACTAAAAATATTTTGGAAAATGCCCAATGGAACGACAATGTCGTTCCAAACCTTGATTTATTTTCCATTTTTTAGTTATTTAAATACTAAAAATATTTTGGAAAATGCCCAATGGAACGACAATGTCGTTCCAAACCTTGATTTATTTTCCGTTTTTTAGTTATTTAAATACTAAAAATATTTTGGAAAATAACCAATAGAACGACATTGTCGTTCCAAAGTTTTTAAATATTTAAACATTTTACCAACTGGAACGATTATTTGCTTGTAATTTTGGGACGACATTGTCGTCCCATTTTGTGAAGTATGCAAAAAAAAAAAAAAAAATGCAGCAGCAGCCTGCATTTCCAGGGTTTTTCCGGAATATTTTCCGGAAAAAACCTACCATTACACAAGCTGTAAATCAACCAATATCCGCAATACCAATTCGGCAATATGATACAATACCAAATTACTCATCTATGACTTAAATTCGACAAATACGATACAAATTAAACTAACAAATACGAACTTAATACAAAAACAAACCAAGATTCAGCAATATATAGATTCTAGTATTACATAACTAATAACAAATACGATACAAATTAAACTACGCCTACTCCTCCTCCTCCGATTCCTCCGGATTCCCCCCCTCCTCCTCCTCCCCCTCCTCCTCACTACCACTAGCATTAAAATTCTCGGGAATGTGGCTCATATGAGGATTTTTTTTGTCGTCCCAAGGCGTGGGGTATTTTTTTTTTTGTTTTTATTACCTTTGGAACGACATTGTCGTACCAAAGGGTGTGATTTTTTTTCTTTTTTTTTCAGCTTCATTGTTTTTAACATTAGGAACGACAATGTCGTTCCAAATATTGTGGCGGGATCAGTTAATATTCATGGCGGGTTCATTCAATTTTCGCGAAAAATTTTGGTGAAAACCAAAGGGACGACATTGTCGTTCCTTATGGGTTTTTTTTTTTTTTTTTTTTTTTCATTAATCTTTTATATACTAAAAATGATTTTAATTATTTAATTAATACTAAATAAATTAAAAATGATTTAAATTATTTAATTAATACTAAATAAATAAATAATGATTTAAATTAATTAAAAAAAAATATTTAAATAAATTAAAATTATTTAAATAGATGTTGTAATCTTGTTTTGAATTATTTAATTAATACTAAATAAATAAAAAAATAAATCGCGTCCAAAAACGAGACAATCTTGCCTAATTTGAATAAAAAAAAAAAAAAAAAAAAAAAAAAAAAAAAAAAAAAAAAAAAAAAACCCGACCCGTGGATGAGAGAACTGTGTTCTGCTATACCTACTAAATTTTTATGAACAAAATAGGACGACATTGTCGTCCCAATGCCATAATTTCCCACCAAAATTTTCCTACCTAACAACTTATCCTCACAATATAAACACACACACACACACACACACACACACACACACACACACACACACACACTCATCTAACTAATAAAAACTCTCACACACACACTCAGTTTTCACAACCACTCAACCTCACAACCACAAACACACACTGTTATCATGGTGAAGAAGATGGCAGAATTTGAAGCTTTTCCTTGTCCTTGTGGACGAGGAGACGTGATTCTACAAGAATCGCGTAGATCTTACTCCCGTGGTAAACTATACTATGCGTGTCCTTTCTCGAAGGTGAACAATTACATACTTTTTCGTGTATTATATGAATAATTTGGTTAGTTGTTAAAAATAATAGTTTTTACTCTTTAACAGCCTGGGACAAATGACCATGGATGTGATTTTTTTTATGGAAAGAGGAATGACTCGCCAAAATGATGACCGGTTCTCTGGGAGCTTCAACATCAAGCGGTTCTGGATCTGCTCCAACAAGGTGCTCAAACTGTCATGAAAAAGATCTTAGAATAAACCTGCTAGAGGCATAAAAACAGGTGCTGGAGGCACAAAAACAGGTGTGATGAGTGTGTAAATACTCATCATTTTGAGTCAAATATAAGCTGCAAAACGATCAAAAATACTCAAAAACGCACCAAAATGCGAAGAAAATCCCAAAGATCGTATTTTATATGTTTCTGATGCAAAACAAGTGAAAACAAACGAAAAACGAACAAAAGTTACATATTTGGCAGTTTCAGTCCCCCGACTTTCAAAATTTCACAAAACTAGTCCCTGGTCAATCATTTTCAAAGAAAAGTCAACTATTGATCTTTAAAAGTCAAAACGAATCACAAATGATCTTTGGGTAAAACTTTTGGAAAAATAACAAGTTTGGTCCCTCAATTTTGGCGAATTGGCAATTTTAGTCCCTTGTGCTTCAAAATTGGAAAATTGCATTTTTAGTCCTTTGGTTTATCTAACCTGACAGGATTGATCCGTGGTTAAAGTTTGGAAGATAGGCAAATTCAGTCCTTGGGAAACTCAAAAGTTACAAAAATTACCCTTGGGCTTCACAAGTTAATAAACCAAACGGATCATTAATCCTTACCTAGTCCAAGTATTCCCTTAACCCTTTTAAAACAAACAACACCTTGGCCCATGTTGGAACATAACCACCCAAGCCCAAATTGTTCTCCAAGCCCACTCCCCCTCCCCTGCTTCACGTTTAATAACAGACGCCCCTTACCCTAACCCTAATCAAACGCACAACTCCATCTCCCCCACTCATAACCTGAATAAAAAAATTACCTCCACTATCACCTCCAAATCCACCCCGTGACCACATCAGGCCAACACAACCATCTCTATCTCTCCCATCACCCTCAAAACCCTCTCCCCAATCCCACTAATCCCTCCAAAAAACGTACCTAACACCCTCAACCAGTCAAGAGAAGACATGGTGGCAATCCACCTCTCACTATTAGGCGCCAAGATTTGACTTGAAGGCTGGGATGATTCAAGATTTATCCAAGGGTTGAGATTCATCTCAAGGAAACACAAAGTGTCCAGCTCAGAAGCCACCTCAGTGGAGAAGCACACAAGGGAGAAGACAAAGAATTGAAGCAAAGTCATACCTACCAAGGTTCTAGTATAAATAGGTTGTCAATTGTAAGCCTTAGGGCATCCATATCTTTTTATCATATCATCTCTCTATTTTTTATTTGTAATCTTTAAAAAAAGATGTTAGTTTGTAATCTGAGATTTCAATGTTTAATGGAAGTTTAATTTAGTTTTTGGAAAATTCGAGTTCTATTTAAAATTCAAGTTCTATTTTTCTTTTGAGTTCTGCTTATTAAAAATTTAAAGGGTCATTGACTGGTTGTCTCAATTAGTTAAAGAAAGTTCGAATTAAAAGAAAGTGGAAAGTCAGAAAAAAAAGGGAAAAGAGAAAAGAAAAAAAAAGGGTATACGTAAAGGATTATTGAGGAGAAGTAGCAGTAGCAGGGTATGATTGAATGGAGTATGGGTTAGGGCTCATGGGAGCATATAGGTGGTCCTTGAATCTTTGTCTCAGAAACATCCTTGCTCGGATAACAAGTAGGCTTTATATTCTTTTAACTTGAATGAATCTGCGTTTGTTAATTTGAGTTGTTAGACTCTGCTTGTTTGCTTTTAGTCTAGTTATTATATGGTTAAATTTAACATAATTTCTCATTAGTTAATGTTTTGCTTTGAAATTGTTAAGATTAGTTAAGATAAGAATGTTTGGGTCAGAAGTATTGACTGCATCAGTTATTGCAAAAACGTAGATGTCACTTAGAGTTGTAATCTGTAGGAATTAGGAGGTATAATTTAGTCTCTTAGGTAGTCTTTGGAATATTGCTCTTGTTTGCCCATGATCACTTATTTAGAGATTATTTCGAGCCATCATTTAGACTTTTTTTTGAACTACTGCTGCTACAACTCAGTTGACGGAGTACTTAATTTTTGATCTTTTAATTATCCTTGTTGGTATTATTGGACTTGAGATTTGTTGCCTGTTGTTGAAATCATTCATAAGAGTCATAAGTTGTTTTAAGCTTATGTGGTCTAGTTTGGTAGTCACAAAAAGAGAAGGAAAACAAAGATTTTGAAATTAACATTGATTCTCAAATCTATTTTAAGTTGTTATTGGTTTAAATTTGCTTCACGTGAATCTGCATATTGGATGTGTATTGACGAATCAGAAACCAAAAGAAAGAAAGGAAAAAAAATAAAATAAAAAAGTGCATAAGGGTGGACTCGAACCCTTGACCTCACGCTTGCCCATAGTCACAACACCACACACTTAACCAACTGTTCCCTGGTGACTTTTCTTATAAGACTTGTTTCTTTAATTGTTTTAAAGTAGAACTTTCTTTTGGGCCTTATAAGCTTATTTCACTGTTTGAGCTTATTATAGCTTATGGGTACAAGCAATTCCTGATTTGACATTTTTCTTAAGTTACAATTAGTATAAAATAATTTCCTGAAAAAGTCTCATATTTTTAGCAATTGTAGTTTATTTATTAGAATTTAATTTGTGTTAACTAGTTTTTAATTAGTAATAAATAGAATTTGTATTCAAAAATTAATTTTCTTTTTTTTTTAAAGATTTTCTTTTGTCTTTTATTACGTTAGAAAATTATTTGCAAAACCGTAGAACGTTGGTAGCTCGAATTTCACGTTTTATATTGCGCACTCGCGTAATTTTTTAATAAACGTCACGTTTTTAATTTAATTTACGTGTTAAGATTCCCAATACCTAATTATGATTTTCCGTAGTTTTTAGGAATTTCTTAGATTGTAGTTGCCTTAGGTTAATTTACTTTCGTTAGTTAATTTTTAGAATTCGTTAATTTAATATATCGCAAAACCAAATAACATTTCTCAACTGATTGGTCCTAAACCGTCTAATTATTATTGACCAAGGTCAACAAGTCAAAGATAGCCTAGAATCAATACTCCGGTGATAGTGTAGTGTTTCCCCGGGTCGTAAAAGTCCCAGCGAGATTGCAATGGTGCTTTTGGAATCGTTTATGAGAAAGTGGCACTGAGGACAGTAGCCAGATGATGTGGGAATGATATTGCTACTGTTATTTTGGTATTGACAAACAGATATAATATTCACAATAATCAGATACCAGATATATGCACAAATTCACAATTAAGATCACGTATCGGGCTGGAAAAGTGGATTTTTGGTAATTATCAAACTACAGGGGGTGCTTTTGACACTTTTCAAAACTTAAAATTAAAAATGAAAAAGAAATTATAAAAGTGATTAAAATAATATTTAATTAATTAAACTATTTAAAATCTAATTTATATCTAATTTCTATTTAACTAATAATTATAACTATTACAAATTAAACTAAAAATTTGCAAAAACAATTTCTAAACTTAAAATAGAACTTGAAGAAAGTATAAAAAAAATTAAAATAAATATTTTTGTCTTTTTGTGGTTTTGTTATTAATTAAAAACTATTTAACTTAATTAAACTAAATAAACTACTTTTAATTTATATTAATACTAAATTAACTTTAGAAAATTAAGATAAAATTTATAAAATTATTTAACCATCACTGGAATCCTACAAAATTATAAAAACTCTAAAATTATGTCTTAAGATTAAACAACTAATTATTTATCTATTAATTAACTTAAATCTATTTTAAACAAATAAAATAAGGAAAATAGAAAATGAACAGTAGAATCTCAAAATTTATTTTCTAAAAACTTATTATGCTATATTAGAACTAGAAAAATTATAAAAACTAGATTTAACCTTATAAAAACTAATTAAGCTATTTAATATTTGATATTAATTAATAATAAAGAAAATTAAAATTAAATCTAATTAACACTAAATGACAAAATAAAAATCTGAAAAAATTATCAAACTTACTTTACTATCTAAGGTATTTAATAAAAATATAAAAACACTAGTGACTTAATAAAAATATAAAAATGAAAATTAAAATTAACTTGAATTAAATAGAAACTATCACTTATTTTAAACTTGACTTTTTTGGATTTTTCTTTTTCAGAGCTACTTAACAACTTAAAATAACAAACTTTTGTAAAAACACTTTTAAAAATAGCTTATAAATAAGCTGTGACACCCCCTTGTCTTAAACAGTTGACTTTGGTTGACTGTTTGGTCAAACTGGGTCAAATGGCCTTGGGTGGGGACCACAATGGTGAAATCAGATCCCAATTAGTTCAACAAGCTTAAACAAACAAATAATAACAAGATACAAGCTCAAATAAGCTAAACAAAAGCAAATAAGCACTTAGCAATCTTGAACTGAACCAGGTTTGGGGACAAACTTGATGAGCAATTGCAGGTGGGGTCCACATGTCCTAAGGTCAAACAAATGGTCAAACCTGAGACTCTGGTAGGAGGGGGGATGTAAAAACCTATCTATGGGGTCTGGGGTCCACTGAGGTGGTCACAAAACACCACCAAAGTGGTGGTGGTGACTGAGTGTCTGGGTGAGCAGGGCACAATCCTTGCCCTGCAGGTCACTTTGATGGTCTGTGGGGCCTAGGTTAAATTTTATAAAAATGAAATGAAAGCATATTCTCAAAGTTGAGCTGGTAGAAAACTAAACCTCCAATTCTCACAATCCCAAATAAATCACTAAATTCAGAAATGAACAAGCAAATATGATGAAATCTGAGAACAAGTATTTTTGACTTTGAGTGAAACTTTCCTAGTTTGACTTTTATGAGATTCCAACACTCCTAATAAGCTGTAACTATGATAATAAGCTAATGTGAGATTAAAAATAGCTACAATGATCACTTATGAGCAATTGAGCAAAGTTTTGGGACACAAATCCCTCACAGTTAACTGTGAGGGTGAGTTTTCTTTGATTTTGACTTTAAACCTAATGAGACACTAATTTTATTACTTACCTAACTGGTTTAGACCTAATGAAACTTGACTGAGCTAAAAACATCAACTAGAACACCCTTAAGGATAGTGAGCACTGATTATCCAAACACACCTTTATATTTAGAAATTGAAGATTTTCAAAACAAATGAATGCTCTGGTTCAAGTTTTTGATTTCAACCTACTAAATATTACTAAGTGACTTTATCTAAGTACTAGAAAACAGATTGCCACTACAATAGCACAAGTTTTAATCTATAGCTAAGTTTTGACAGTTAAAATTAAATGATTAAGTAGATATAGATCTTAACAAACAAACTATTATGATTAAACTAAAAATTACTCAAATAACAATCAAAAACTCAATGCAAGCACAGATTTGCAAATACAAGCAAGGAAATTAGAAACTAAACTTTTGAGGAAAAATGGAAATGAGTAAAAAACTTACTGAGTACTTCTAGCAAGAACAAGAAGTTTTCCTATGATGCCTATCTTTAAATAGGCTATTTCCAACTCAATCCAGCTCCTTGATTGTGCTCAAAACCTGAAACAAACAACAAACATACAAACAGTTGACTTATGTTGACTTTTTTTAACTTTTTGATTTTTCTTCTAATGTAGCTAAATTTTAAGGTCTCTAAAGCTTAGATAAGCTTATGGGAGCTTATATGAACCTAAATACAGTCCATAATCACCATACAAGTAATGCAGACTTTTAAAATGAAACTCATAATTCTCAAAACACAATACAGATTGAAAGCTTGAATTTTATAACTGAAATTAAGTTTACAATACAATAAAAAGAAGGTTACCACTGCTTAATAGCTTGGGTGTACCCTAGAATTGAAAAGTACAATTGAACGACATACATAAAACTAAAATTAACAACTGGTTCATCCTTGTGCTTCCCCCTCTATTTATAGCTCCCAATTAGGGTTTCCCATCCTCTTCTGAGCATATCCCACCACTCTCTGATCAATTTGGTCCACTCTTGAGTTGACACGTAATTTTGGCGCCAAAATGTGTTTCTTCAAATTGCCTCTGATAACGTGTAAGGGTGAAGGGGCATTTATTGTGGGTGGCTTGGGTAGGTGTAGGGAGGTGGGAAGGTAATGATTGTGGGGGCTTTGGCTTGTGATTGGAGGAGAAGGGAGGTTGGTTCAAGTGGGGGAGACTGAGAGGGAAACGGGGAAGGAGGTGGTAGTTTGATGGTTTGACCGGGGTCAAACATGGGGGTTGGACTGGGCTTAGGGTGTGGACTGTTTGTTATTTTGGGCCCAAAGGTGTAAGTGGTATTTGGTTTTAGCTTATTTTGAGTCCGGTTAGGATTATTTTCACAAGGACCTATTTTGTAATTAGCTGAAAGTTGAGGGGCTGTTTGTGATTTTTTTCCAAACTTCAAATAAGGATCAAACCTGCAATTTAACATTAGTACAAGGACCACAAGTATAAATTTTATTATTTTAAACCTCAGGGACCAATTTTGTAAATTCCACAAACTCCAGGGACCAAACCTGTATTTTCTGATTTTTGAAGGGTTTAATTTGTAACTTCTCAAAAGTTATCATAAGGACCAATTTTGTCATTTTTAGAATAGTATAAGGTTTATTTTTCACATTTTCCATTTTTCAAAACCTTAGGGACTATTTTTGACATTTTTCAAAGTTGAGGGACCAAAGTTGTAAATATGTGATTTTAAACTTTAAAGGACTATTTCTTACAACTTATGAATCCCAAGGACCTTTTATGATATTTGTACAAGTTTTGATTTACCAGGGACTAGTTTTGCAAATTTATGAAACTTGAGGGACTGAAACTGCCAATTATGCAAACTTTGTACGTTTTTTCATTTGTTTTTGCATATTTTGTGTTTGAAACATATAAAACACACCTCTAAGATATTTTAAGTATTTTGATACATATTTGGGTGTTTTTGTATGTTTTGGCAGTTCAGAATTGGTAAAAATGATGAGTATTTACACACTCATCAATCCCCCACACTAAACTATTGCTAGTCCCTAGCAATCTTTTGAGAAAAATTAATGGATTTGAAACTCTTTACCAAAAGCCTTCACTTCTGGAGTAGCCAGGTGTAAGAACTGTGGCACACCTGATAACCGTGTGATTTTGAGCAAACCACCAGCTGTCAACGGATTTGATTAGTCTTTACCAAGAGCCGTTTGCTCCTGGACTAGCCAGCATCTTGATGGACTAAGTCAACATCTTGGTGAGCTGAATACCAATTATGGATTTTCCACTGCCTTTACCACAAGCCATAACCTTGCGGGCTAGCCAACTCATTTGCTTATGAGGATACGGGGGAGCTGAGGAACCATGCAATTTTTGGCAAACTGCCAGCCATCAACGGGTTTGAGATGTCTTTACCAAGAGCCGTTTGCTCCTGGACTAGCCAATCCCTTTGTCATTTAGACTTTGGCGGACTGATAACCACAAAAATTTTGGAATAAAGTGAAAAATTTTGAAAATTTTTGGCCTAAAATGGGGGTACTTGGAAAGTTTTGTGATAAAATTCGTAAGAATTTCCCCCCCCCCCCCCCACACTAGAACTGAATATTGTCCTCAATATTCAAAGTCCCGGCTATTATGCCGAATCTCTGAATGGAAAAGCTAATATTCGATTCTAACTGTGGAAATTTCTATTTTTCACTTTATTTTATCTGTACGTACAATGTTTTGAGATTTTTTTTTTTTTTTTTTTTTTTTTTTTTTTTGCTCACTACCTTCCAGGCTTGTGTTAGGTTTACCACGCTAGCTAATCACTTGTGAATGATTAACTGTGATAAATTTGCCCTAACAGCCCGGGAGTTGAATGATAAAGTTTGATAATATACATACACCTTCCAGGTTTGTGTCAGGTTTACCACGCTAGCTAATCACTTGTGAATGATTAACTGTAATAAATCTGCCCTGACAGCCTGGAAGATGAATAATAAAATACAAAAAATGTTTATTGAATTTTGAAAAATATTTACTTTTGAAACGGTGGGAGATGGCCACTCCCCCACACTAGGGTGGTAGAAAGTAGAAAGAAGTCAGAAATACGAGTGAAAACCCATATATGCTGCTAATTTTTGTTCACCGAGTCACTAGCTTGACTCGATCCCCGAATTCATTGGTCCATGGGGAAGGTTTGGAGATCCGGGACAACCATGGGTGGTGTGTCCTCTCCAAAATAATGTTTCAATCTGTGACCATTTACTTTGAAGTTGGGACCTTCGGGTTGAGATAACTCAACAGTCCCGTATGGGTATACTTTAGCAATAGTGAATGGTCCAGTCCATCGGGTTTTTAATTTTCCCGAGAAGATCTTTAATCTGGAATTGAAAAGAAGGACTCTGTCACCGACGTTGAAAACTCGGTTCTTAATTTTAGAGTCGTGAATCTTCTTTGTCTTTTCTTTGTAGATCAAAGAGTTCTCGTAGGCTTGATCACGAAGTTCGTTTAATTCATTGATTTGAACCTTACGATGATCACCCGCTTTATGAAGGTCGTAGTTAGCATGTTTCAAGGCCCAGTAGGCTTTGTGCTCGAGTTCGATCGGTAAATGACACGCCTTCCCGTATACAAGCTTGTATGGAGTACACCCGATGGGTGTTTTGTAAGCTGTACGGAAGGCCCAGAGTGCATCATCTAGTTTATCCGACCAGGAAGCACGGTTTTCACCTACTGTCCTCTCAAGAATCCGTTTAATACCACGGTTGGAAACCTCCACCTGCCCACTTGTTTGGGGGTGATATGCGGTGGAAAGACGATGAGTAACACCGTACTTAAGCATGACTTTTGCAAACTGATCGTTGCAAAAGTGAGTACCGCGATCACTAATGATGGCACGTGGGGTTCCAAAATGAGCAAAGAGGGATTTCAAGAATTTCACCACAACTCGGGCATCATTAGTGGGTAAGGCCTTAGCCTCAACCCATTTTGACAAGTAGTCAACAGCCACGAGTATGTATTTGTTTCCATGAGAAGATGGGAATGGCCCCATAAAGTCAATGCCCCAGACGTCAAAGATTTCACAAACTTGAATAGCATTTTGTGGCATTTCGTTCTTTTGTGAAATATTCCCGTGACGCTGACAAGCATCACAGGCTTTGACTAACTCGTGGGCATCCTTGTAGATTGTGGGCCAATAGAAACCGGAATCAAACACCTTTTTGGCGGTGTAGTTAGGACTATGGTGGCCCCCGGTGGGTCCAGCATGGCAAGCCTTGAGAATATCAGTGGCTTCCTGTCCGTATACACATCGCCTGATGACTTGATCGGCACAGATTTTGAAGAGGAAGGGGTCGTCCCAGAAGTAATGTTTAACGTCTTTGAAGAATTTTTTCTTTTGTTGGGACGTTAACCCCTTCACTATGAAGTTACCCGCATGGTAATTTGCAAAGTTGGCAAACCATGGGGTAGTAGAGTCACCACGAAAAGCAACCGCATTGAGTGTCTCAAGAGGAAATGTTTCATTTATTTCCTTTTTCTCGGACACATCTTGATGAGGGTTCTCTAATCGTGAGAGATGATCAGCAGCAAGGTTCTCGGCTCCTTTTTTATCACGGATAATGATATCAAATTCCTGAAGGAGGAGAACCCAACGAAGAAGCCTCGGCTTTGCATCTTGTTTTGCAAATAGGTATTTCAAAGCCGAGTGATCTGTGTACACTACGCATTTAGTCAAGATTAGGTATGACCGGAATTTCTCGAAGGCATACACCACAGCTAGGAGTTCTTTTTCAGTGGTGGTGTAATGACCTTGAGCCTCAGTCATAGTTTTGCTTGCGTAGTGTATAGGCTGAAAGTATTTTGCTTTTCGTTGCCCCAAGACCGCACCTATGGCAAAATCACTAGCATCGCACATAAGCTCAAAAGGTTGGTCCCAATCGGGGGCAACAAGAATCGGTGCCTCGGTAAGCTTTTTCTTTAATGTTTCAAAAGCTTCGATGCACTCAGGAGAGAAGATGAAAGGAGCATCCTTCTCGAGGAGATGGGTCATAGGCCGGGCAATCTTAGAAAAATCTTGGATAAACCTACGGTAGAAGCCGGCATGACCCAAAAAGCTCCTAACACCTTTTACAGTGGTGGGATGAGGTAATTTGGCAATGACATCGATTTTAGCTCTGTCAACCTCGATCCCGTTTTTTGAAATCTTATGGCCGAGGACAATGCCTTCCTTGACCATAAAGTGGCTCTTCTCCCAGTTGAGACTTAGATTCGTTTCTTTGCAACGTTTAAGCATCTGTTCCAAGTGGGAGAGGCAAGTCTGAAATGAATCCCCGATGACCGAAAAGTCATCCATGAATACCTCCATAGTTTTCCCGATCATGTCGGAAAAAATAGACATCATGCACCTCTGGAACGTGCCTGGTGCATTACATAAGCCGAAAGGCATACGTCTGTAAGCAAAAGTTCCGTAGGGGCATGTGAAGGTAGTCTTCTCTTGATCCTGGGGATCAATGGGGATTTGGAAGTAACCCGAGAAGCCATCGAGGAAGCAGTAGTATTCATTCCCCGCAAGTCTTTCGAGCATTTGGTCCATAAAAGGGAGAGGAAAATGGTCTTTACGGGTGGCTTCATTTAACTTTCGATAGTCAATACAAACCCGCCAACCCGTGACCAAACGAGTTGGAATCAACTCGTTATCCTCGTTGGTGACAACGGTAATGCCACCCTTTTTGGGAACACAATGAATTGGGCTAACCCAAGGACTGTCAGATATAGGGTAAATCAATCCCGCATCAAGAAGTTTAAGAACTTCTTGTTTGATAACTTCGTGGATTTTGGGATTTACCCTTCTCTGATGTTGCACAGCTGGCTTAAAGTCATCCTCCATTAATATTTTATGAGTACAAAAGTTCGGGCTTATGCCCTTAATGTCGGAGAGTTTCCAAGCAATTGCTTGCTTGTTTGACTTAAGAACCTTTAGGAGTGCAGCCTTTTCCTCATCTTTTAAGTCTTTGGCAATAATGACGGGTAATTTATTATCACCCTCCAGAAATGCATATTCTAGATGAGGAGGCAAGTCCTTGAGCTCGACCTCGGGGAAGTCTTCAGTTATTTCAACATTTTTGACTTCCGCTTTATGAAGTATTTGTGGAGACGGAGAGGGTGAAGGATCGTCATTTAACAATCTTTCAAGGAGAAGAATGTCCCCCTCCGGGTCAAGATAGTTTTCATCAACTCCATTGGGAATTGAGCTATCTTGAGCAAGAAAAGCCTCGACCTCTTCCAGGAGGAAGTCACTTCCCTCAAACGGAGTGAGGGAAGGGGAAGAGTCGGAAATGATAGGATCAGTAGAAAGACTGCCACTGGATGAGAAACCGAGGACCTCTTGAGAATACTCCTCAGACGCAACATCGATGACATCAATTCGGTTAACCGTTTCAGCGTCATAGTTGGAGGAGTATCTTGAAGTCTGATCAAGATTGAATGTGATGGCTTCGCCACCAACACGTAGAGTGATTTCTTCTTCGAATACATCGATTAAAGCACGACCCGTTCTTAAGAATCCTCTCCCGAGAATGAGAGGAACTCGTGGGTCAGCATCGAAATCAACAATCACGAAATCTGCAGGAAAGTGGAACTTTCCTACTTTCACAAAGATATCTTCGGCAATGCCGAGAGGACGGGATATAGTACGGTCTGCAAGCTCGAGTGTCATGCAGGTCGGAGTGAGAGTAGGTAGAGAAAGTCTTCTCCAGACTGAGTACGGCATCAGGTTAATGCTTGCGCCAAGATCGGCCAAGGCAAAGCATTCAACCATCCCAGGGAAAATACATGGAATGAGAAATTTCCCGGGATCTCCAAGCTTTTCGGGAAGCTTTCTCAAGAGCACTGCAGAGCAATGTTCATTGAGTGAAGTTTTTGCCATCTCACAGAGTTTTTCTTTGTTGCTTATCAGATTTTTGATTGTCGAAGCAAACTTAGGCATGAGAAGAAGAGCGTCCGCGAAGCTAATATCGAAGTGTAATTCTTGGAAAATTTGATAAAATTTTTCCATCTGATGGTTAGCTCTTTCGCGGTTCTTTTGATCATACACACGTGAAGGATATGGAATTGAAGGCTTAGGATCATTCTTCGGAATTTCATCAGGACTCACAGGAGGATCAAATACAACTTTCGGCTTACGAGCCGGAATAGGGACAACTTGAGGGTGGACGTTGTTGGTACCTCCGTTATTAGTAGGAAGTACCTTGCCCGTAGTAACCTCAGGCTCACGTTCCGCTACCTTAGGAGGAGAAGAAGAGGTAGAAGGAATTGAGGGTCCATTGTATGATACCCCACTTCGGGTAGTGATCGCTTTGACATCGCCCCTCGGGTTAGCGATCGTGTTGCTTGGTAATGTACCCGAGCCCGAGGGTCGATCATTTAAAGACTTCTGAAGATCAGAGATCGTCTTGATCAATAACCGATTCGTTTCCTCTTGTGCTTTCATGAATTGTTTAATCTCAGCATCGGAGGAAGACGAGGGTGGAACAACGTTTTGATTTTGAACAGGGGGATTTTGAACACGGTTGTTTTGAAAATTCCCTTGGTTTTGATTGTTGTTACCCTGAAAATTGTTTCTCTGATTGAAATTACCCTGATTGTAATTCCCTTGATTCTGGTTTCTTTGAAAATTTCCTTGAAAACCTTGGTTTTGATTGCCATTTTGAAAATTGTTTTGATTAAACTGGCCTTGATTTTGGTTCGAGTTTTGGAAATTTGAGTTTTGACCTTGGTTAAAATTCTGATTCGCGTTACGGTTTTGATTTTGGTTAAAACCGGGAGGTCCGAGAAAATTGTTGGAACGATAGCTTAAGAGATTACGGTCCCCTTGCGGTTGGTAAGAATTACCCCCCGTGTTGTAGGAACCGTTAGCAGCATAAACGTTCTCTTGAGGAAATTCAGCAGTAGCTGGACACTCGGAATACAGATGTGGGCCCCCACAAGTTTCACAACTTCGGGCCACGGCTTTGACTTGTTGATTTTGAACCTGATGTTGCATTGTTTGGTTCATTCTCAACACAGCCGTAGAAATATCATCCATCTTTTTGGTAAGAGCAATTATTTCAGGAGATGATGATGAGGGAGTAACTGAATTACATGATGCATCCCTCTCCGCAGAGGAATCCCAAAAGTTATGATGGGCAGTCATGTTTTCAATCAAATCATAGCACTCCTCGGGACGCCTTTTCATAAAGGTCCCACCAGCAGCAGCATTGAGAATGTCTCGGTGCCTCAATGTCAGACCATTATAGAAGGTATCTATGATGGTAACTTGTAACATATTGTGGTTAGGGCACCGATCAATGGCTAGCTTATAACGCTCCCAAGCCTCAAAAAGAGACTCATCGGGACGTTGCCGGAAGTTGCTGATATCATTTCGTAACTTGGTAACCATGGATGGTGGAAAATATTTTGCTAGAAACTTGGTTACCATTTCATCAAAGGTTCGAATAGAATTCTTTGGGAGTCGGTCAAACCATGCAGTGGCATGATGAGCGAGAGAATAGGGGAAGAGGTACAGCCGAAGGGCATCATCGGTGACACCATGCTGTTTCATGCTTTGGGTGACCGTAAGATATTTGTCAAGATGCTTGTTAGCATCGTCACCTGGTAATCCGTGAAATTGACACGAATTCTGGACTTGTTGGATCATGTGGTGCTTGAGGCCAAAGTCCGCGGCCCCAATAGTTAGTGGTGCAATAGGCCCACCCCGCCCTTGCATGGTAGGCTGGCACAGCTCCTCCATCGTTCGGAGATCGGGAGCTGGCTCATCAGGGGGTGGTAATAGTGGTGGTGGTGGCCCAGCGGCCATTTTGGTTTCTGTATTAGAACGTAGCTCGGGTACGTCTTTCTGTTTTTTATTCTTTGTTTAAGACCGAGTGCGCATGCACTAAAAACAATTTTTCAACACAAGTTCGAGGCAAAACCACAGTGAACTTAAACCAATAATCACAAGCGAGCAGCTTCTTTGAAAAAGGTACACTACTCACAGGGATACAAAGGCAAGTTTTAATCTTAAGTTTGGGAACTTATTATGGGTTTATTAATTGATTTTTGAAAAACTGCTTTAGGCTTATGGGTGTGTGTGCAGAAAACTTGGGAAATATTTTTGGAACTGATTCGTTAACCGAAATCGTCCCTTTAAGATTACTCGCAGGCTGGCGGGAGGAAGTAAATAGGTTTCCTCTTCAGTTCGCAATTTAATGTCAGAACTTACCTTAAACCAACTGTTTCAGGTTGTAATCTTAAAGAACACGAAGTAATTTAACTTCACAGTTTGTTTTTGATTGTTTTTAATTTTTTTGGTGTTTTTCAACACTTCAGGAGAAGTGTTAATGAACGTTTTTGATATGATAATATTTTTACAAAAACTTTTTACAGGGAGGGTTTTGAAACCACTAAACTTAAAACGATTTTGTAAAACACGCAACAACCTCCCCGGCAGCGGCGCCAAATTTTGATTGGTCCTAAACCGTCTAATTATTATTGACCAAGGTCAACAAGTCAAAGATAGCCTAGAATCAATACTCCGGTGATAGTGTAGTGTTTCCCCGGGTCGTAAAAGTCCCAGCGAGATTGCAATGGTGCTTTTGGAATCGTTTATGAGAAAGTGGCACTCAGGACAGTAGCCAGATGATGTGGGAATAATATTGCTACTGTTATTTTGGTATTGACAAACAGATATAATATTCACAATAATCAGATACCAGATATATGCACAAATTCACAATTAAGATCACGTATCGGGCTGGAAAAGTGGATTTTTGGTAATTATCAAACTACAGGGGGTGCTTTTGACACTTTTCAAAACTTAAAATTAAAACTGAAAAAGAAATTATAAAAGTGATTAAAATAATATTTAATTAATTAAACTATTTAAAATCTAATTTATATCTAATTTCTATTTAACTAATAATTATAACTATTACAAATTAAACTAAAAATTTGCAAAAACAATTTCTAAACTTAAAATAGAACTTGAAGAAAGTATAAAAAAAATTAAAATAAATATTTTTGTCTTTTTGTGGTTTTGTTATTAATTAAAAACTATTTAACTTAATTAAACTAAATAAACTACTTTTAATTTATATTAATACTAAATTAACTTTAGAAAATTAAGATAAAATTTATAAAATTATTTAACCATCACTGGAATCCTACAAAATTATAAAAACTCTAAAATTATGTCTTAAGATTAAACAACTAATTATTTATCTATTAATTAACTTAAATCTATTTTAAACAAATAAAATAAGGAAAATAGAAAATGAACAGTAGAATCTCAAAATTTATTTTCTAAAAACTTATTATGCTATATTAGAACTAGAAAAATTATAAAAACTAGATTTAACCTTATAAAAACTAATTAAGCTATTTAATATTTGATATTAATTAATAATAAAGAAAATTAAAATTAAATCTAATTAACACTAAATGACAAAATAAAAATCTGAAAAAATTATCAAAATTACTTTACTATCTAAGGTATTTAATAAAAATATAAAAACACTAGTGACTTAATAAAAATATAAAAATGAAAATTAAAATTAACTTGAATTAAATAGAAACTATCACTTATTTTAAACTTGACTTTTTTGGATTTTTCTTTTTCAGAGCTACTTAACAACTTAAAATAACAAACTTTTGTAAAAACACTTTTAAAAATAGCTTATAAAATTGGTCCTTATGATAACTTTTGAGAAGTTACAAATTAAACCCTTCAAAAATCAGAAAATACAGGTTTGGTCCCTGGAGTTTGTGGAATTTACAAAATTGGTCCCTGAGGTTTAAAATAATAAAATTTATACTTGTGGTCCTTGTACTAATGTTAAATTGCAGGTTTGATCCTTATTTGAAGTTTGGAAAAAAATCACAAACAGCCCCTCAACTTTCAGCTAATTACAAAATAGGTCCTTGTGAAAATAATCCTAACCGGACTCAAAATAAGCTAAAACCAAATACCACTTACACCTTTGGGCCCAAAATAACAAACAGTCCACACCCTAAGCCCAGTCCAACCCCCATGTTTGACCCCGGTCAAACCATCAAACTACCACCTCCTTCCCCGTTTCCCTCTCAGTCTCCCCCACTTGAAACAACCTCCCCGGCAGCGGCGCCAAATTTTGATTGGTCCTAAACCGTCTAATTATTATTGACCAAGGTCAACAAGTCAAAGATAGCCTAGAATCAATACTCCGGTGATAGTGTAGTGTTTCCCCGGGTCGTAAAAGTCCCAGCGAGATTGCAATGGTGCTTTTGGAATCGTTTATGAGAAAGTGGCACTGAGGACAGTAGCCAGATGATGTGGGAATGATATTGCTACTGTTATTTTGGTATTGACAAACAGATATAATATTCACAATAATCAGATACCAGATATATGCACAAATTCACAATTAAGATCACGTATCGGGCTGGAAAAGTGGATTTTTGGTAATTATCAAACTACAGGGGGTGCTTTTGACACTTTTCAAAACTTAAAATTAAAAATGAAAAAGAAATTATAAAAGTGATTAAAATAATATTTAATTAATTAAACTATTTAAAATCTAATTTATATCTAATTTCTATTTAACTAATAATTATAACTATTACAAATTAAACTAAAAATTTGCAAAAACAATTTCTAAACTTAAAATAGAACTTGAAGAAAGTATAAAAAAAATTAAAATAAATATTTTTGTCTTTTTGTGGTTTTGTTATTAATTAAAAACTATTTAACTTAATTAAACTAAATAAACTACTTTTAATTTATATTAATACTAAATTAACTTTAGAAAATTAAGATAAAATTTATAAAATTATTTAACCATCACTGGAATCCTACAAAATTATAAAAACTCTAAAATTATGTCTTAAGATTAAACAACTAATTATTTATCTATTAATTAACTTAAATCTATTTTAAACAAATAAAATAAGGAAAATAGAAAATGAACAGTAGAATCTCAAAATTTATTTTCTAAAAACTTATTATGCTATATTAGAACTAGAAAAATTATAAAAACTAGATTTAACCTTATAAAAACTAATTAAGCTATTTAATATTTGATATTAATTAATAATAAAGAAAATTAAAATTAAATCTAATTAACACTAAATGACAAAATAAAAATCTGAAAAAATTATCAAAATTACTTTACTATCTAAGGTATTTAATAAAAATATAAAAACACTAGTGACTTAATAAAAATATAAAAATGAAAATTAAAATTAACTTGAATTAAATAGAAACTATCACTTATTTTAAACTTGACTTTTTTGGATTTTTCTTTTTCAGAGCTACTTAACAACTTAAAATAACAAACTTTTGTAAAAACACTTTTAAAAATAGCTTATAAATAAGCTGTGACACCCCCTTGTCTTAAACAGTTGACTTTGGTTGACTGTTTGGTCAAACTGGGTCAAATGGCCTTGGGTGGGGACCACAATGGTGAAATCAGATCCCAATTAGTTCAACAAGCTTAAACAAACAAATAATAACAAGATACAAGCTCAAATAAGCTAAACAAAAGCAAATAAGCACTTAGCAATCTTGAACTGAACCAGGTTTGGGGACAAACTTGATGAGCAATTGCAGGTGGGGTCCACATGTCCTAAGGTCAAACAAATGGTCAAACCTGAGACTCTGGTAGGAGGGGGGATGTAAAAACCTATCTATGGGGTCTGGGGTCCACTGAGGTGGTCACAAAACACCACCAAAGTGGTGGTGGTGACTGAGTGTCTGGGTGAGCAGGGCACAATCCTTGCCCTGCAGGTCACTTTGATGGTCTGTGGGGCCTAGGTTAAATTTTATAAAAATGAAATGAAAGTATATTCTCAAAGTTGAGCTGGTAGAAAACTAAACCTCTAATTCTCACAATCCCAAATAAATCACTAAATTCAGAAATGAACAAGCAAATATGATGAAATCTGAGAACAAGTATTTTTGACTTTGAGTGAAACTTTCCTAGTTTGACTTTTATGAGATTCCAACACTCCTAATAAGCTGTAACTATGATAATAAGCTAATGTGAGATTAAAAATAGCTACAATGATCACTTATGAGCAATTGAGCAAAGTTTTGGGACACAAATCCCTCACAGTTAACTGTGAGGGTGAGTTTTCTTTGATTTTGACTTTAAACCTAATGAGACACTAATTTTATTACTTACCTAACTGGTTTAGACCTAATGAAACTTGACTGAGCTAAAAACATCAACTAGAACACCCTTAAGGATAGTGAGCACTGATTATCCAAACACACCTTTATATTTAGAAATTGAAGATTTTCAAAACAAATGAATGCTCTGGTTCAAGTTTTTGATTTCAACCTACTAAATATTACTAAGTGACTTTATCTAAGTACTAGAAAACAGATTGCCACTACAATAGCACAAGTTTTAATCTATAGCTAAGTTTTGACAGTTAAAATTAAATGATTAAGTAGATATAGATCTTAACAAACAAACTATTATGATTAAACTAAAAATTACTCAAATAACAATCAAAAACTCAATGCAAGCACAGATTTGCAAATACAAGCAAGGAAATTAGAAACTAAACTTTTGAGGAAAAATGGAAATGAGTAAAAAACTTACTGAGTACTTCTAGCAAGAACAAGAAGTTTTCCTATGATGCCTATCTTTAAATAGGCTATTTCCAACTCAATCCAGCTCCTTGATTGTGCTCAAAACCTGAAACAAACAACAAACATACAAACAGTTGACTTATGTTGACTTTTTTTAACTTTTTGATTTTTCTTCTAATGTAGCTAAATTTTAAGGTCTCTAAAGCTTAGATAAGCTTATGGGAGCTTATATGAACCTAAATACAGTCCATAATCACCATACAAGTAATGCAGACTTTTAAAATGAAACTCATAATTCTCAAAACACAATACAGATTGAAAGCTTGAATTTTATAACTGAAATTAAGTTTACAATACAATAAAAAGAAGGTTACCACTGCTTAATAGCTTGGGTGTACCCTAGAATTGAAAAGTACAATTGAACGACATACATAAAACTAAAATTAACTACTGGTTCATCCTTGTGCTTCCCCCTCTATTTATAGCTCCCAATTAGGGTTTCCCATCCTCTTCTGAGCATATCCCACCACTCTCTGATCAATTTGGTCCACTCTTGAGTTGACACGTAATTTTGGCGCCAAAATGTGTTTCTTCAAATTGCCTCTGATAACGTGTAAGGGTGAAGGGGAATTTATTGTGGGTGGCTTGGGTAGGTGTAGGGAGGTGGGAAGGTAATGATTGTGGGGGCTTTGGCTTGTGATTGGAGGAGAAGGGAGGTTGGTTCAAGTGGGGGAGACTGAGAGGGAAACGGGGAAGGAGGTGGTAGTTTGATGGTTTGACCGGGGTCAAACATGGGGGTTGGACTGGGCTTAGGGTGTGGACTGTTTGTTATTTTGGGCCCAAAGGTGTAAGTGGTATTTGGTTTTAGCTTATTTTGAGTCCGGTTAGGATTATTTTCACAAGGACCTATTTTGTAATTAGCTGAAAGTTGAGGGGCTGTTTGTGATTTTTTTCTAAACTTCAAATAAGGATCAAACCTGCAATTTAACATTAGTACAAGGACCACAAGTATAAATTTTATTATTTTAAACCTCAGGGACCAATTTTGTAAATTCCACAAACTCCAGGGACCAAACCTGTATTTTCTGATTTTTGAAGGGTTTAATTTGTAACTTCTCAAAAGTTATCATAAGGACCAATTTTGTCATTTTTAGAATAGTATAAGGTTTATTTTTCACATTTTCCATTTTTCAAAACCTTAGGGACTATTTTAGACATTTTTCAAAGTTGAGGGACCAAAGTTGTAAATATGTGATTTTAAACTTTAAAGGACTATTTCTTACAACTTATGAATCCCAAGGACCTTTTATGATATTTGTACAAGTTTTGATTTACCAGGGACTAGTTTTGCAAATTTATGAAACTTGAGGGACTGAAACTGCCAATTATGCAAACTTTGTACGTTTTTTCATTTGTTTTTGCATATTTTGTGTTTGAAACATATAAAACACACCTCTAAGATATTTTAAGTATTTTGATACATATTTGGGTGTTTTTGTATGTTTTGGCAGTTCAGAATTAGTAAAAATGATGAGTATTTACACACTCATCATCAACATACAAGATTTTAATCCAAATCTCACTCGAAGCTTTCCATTCACACCTCGTTGGGGTACGACCCGGGAAATCACTTCCCGGTCTCACAATTTGAATATCACTTTCACAAGTTTTGCGAGGTAATCGTTTTCCTAAACGGTTTACTCGTATTACTTGACGTTTATTTGTCTCACGACAAATTAAACTTCACGTTTGTTGATATTTTGATAAATTGTTTTTTTTACACACACCAAAACACAACGAATCAAATGGCGCCGCTGCCGGGGAGGCTGTGTGTCGAAAGTCTCGATAAGGTTTAGACAATTAGTCTTGTAGAACCTTCGCAAGAAGTTACGCTTTCATAAAACTTATAAAAAACCAAAAATATTTTTCTTTTGTTTCTAGTATATGTATTATATCTATATAAGATAAAGAAAAACACAAAAAGATTTTCCCGTTTCATTGTTTAATAAATACAAAGTTAAAATCTTACCACCGCAAATCAAGGCAGAACACCTACCAACTGGGGGTGTGACCATAATAAGTTCCCAAACCAAAGATCAAAACTTGCCTTTGTATCACTTGCGTTTTGGAAAATTTTTAAACGAAATTCATACTTTAAGAGGAGTCGAAACGGTATGTGGCGATCCAACGAACTTCGCCCAATGAGAGATCCATTCTTCTCTCCCGCTCCTTTGTGCGTTTTTTCTTAGAAGTTAGCCTTGCGTTCTTCATTATTGGTTTAAGTTCCCTTGTCTTTAAAGTGGTATTGTTTTAATTGATTTTTTTGTGTGGTGCATGCGCACACGTTCGTCTACGTCAACAAGTCCTTTGCAAACGCTAAATAACATTCCAAGGAGAAGGCGTAATCGTCGACGTACCAACCGAATAGCCGAACCCGAGCTTCGTGCTATTCCAATCATGGCGGCCGAACCCACCACGAATGAGCTTCTCCAAGCACCCATCGAGGGTTACGGAGATGCTATCATCATTCCAGCCATCGTGGCTGACAATTTCGAGCTAAAGACGGGGTTGATTAACTTAGTCACCTCGCGTCAATTCTATGGTTTCGAGAGGGACGATCCTCAAGATCACATTCGATGGTTCAACAAAATCACGTCAACCATCAAATGCAAAAATGTCCCTGAGGAGGCTATCAAACTTCTTCTCTTCCCGTTTTCCCTCGATGGGGCTGCCAAAAATTGGCTAGACAAACAACCCCCTCGATCGATTGAAACGTGGGAAGATTTGGTCAAGAAGTTTGTGAACGAATTCTTTCCTCCATCCAAAACCACCGCCCTCAAGAATGAGATCATGAAATTCACTCAAAATTTTGATGAATCATTCGGTGAGGCATGGGATCGTTACAAGGACATGCTTCGTAAATGTCCTCATCACGGTTTTTCCGAGTTGATGCAACTCGACACTTTCTATAATGGTGTGAGCCAAGTCGATCAAGACTCTCTTAATGCCTCCGCGGGAGGCAACTTCTTGAATCGCACCACCAAAGATGCTTTGATGATCATTGAAAACAAATCCAAGGTCCGCATTCCACGAAGCAAATCGGTTGTTTCGCAAATTAATGTTGGTCCTTCTTCCTCATCATCCGTAGCTCAATCTAGCACCGATGCTAGACTTGACAAACTCACGGAAGCAATTCATGCTTTGGTTCTCACCAAAACAAAGAAAGTCTCTTCTCAACCTGCTGAAGTCAAAAAGGTTGACACTTGCGTTACTTGTGGTGGTCCACACACTTACTACAATTGTACTGCCACCGATGGCAATCCTTTTGAAGTCAATGCAATAGTCGGTAATTCCAACCAAGGAGGTAACCAATACCGTCCTCAAATGGAACAAAATTACCGTACTAACAATCAAAGTGGTCCACCCGGTTTTTCTCAACCCAACAATCCAAATAGATTCAATCAAAATCAACAACAAAGAAACCCGAATGTTCAAAACCAATTTCAAGCCCCTATGAATCAATATCAAAATCAAGGGGGAAATTACAACCAAAGTTCTCAAAATCAAGGAAACTTGAATAGAAACCAAGGTTATGGTAATTTCAATCAAGGAAACAATTTTCATGGTAATCAAAACCATGGAAATTTTCAAAATCAAGGTTTCAATCAAAACAACCGAGCTCAAAACTTTCCTCAAAATCAATCTGTTGCTCAACCTCAATCATCAACCGATGAGTTGTTGAAGCAATTTATGAAAGCTCAAGAAGAAACTAATAGGTTGTTGATCGGTCAGATTTCTGAACTTAAGAAGTCTTTAAATGATCGACCTTCGGGATCGGGAACGCTACCAAGCAACAGGATCGCCAACCCGAAGGGCGATGTAAAGGCGATCACAACCCGTAGTGGAGTTTCTTATGATGGACCCACGGTTCCTACTACCTCATCTTCTTCTCCTCCCGAGGTAGTGGAACGTGAACACGAGGCTACAAAGGACAAGGTGCAAATCACAAGTACACGAAGTACCGCACACGTCCAACCTCATGTTGTCCCAAAAACCAAATCAAAACCGGGAATTGTTTTTGAACCATCGGAAAATCCCGTTCAACAAAAAGCTTCAATACCATATCCTTCACGTTTAAATGATCAAAGACTCCGCGAGCAAACTAATGATCAAATGAAAAAGTTTCTTGAAATTTTTCAAAAATTACACTTCGACATTAGTTTCGCGGATGCTCTTCTCTATATGCCCAAGTTTGCTTCCACTTTGAAGAGTCTTCTAAGTAACAAAGAGAAACTATTTGAACTCACCAAAACTCGTTTGAACGAAAATTGTTCGGCGGTTCTCCTAAAGAAACTTCCCTAAAAATTAGGAGACCCCGGAAAATTTCTCATTCCTTGTGATTTCCAAAAGCTTGTGGAATGCTTTGCCTTGGCCGATCTTGGCGCTAGCATAAACCTCATGCCTTTCTCGATTTGGCAAAAACTTTCACTTCCTGAGCTTACGCCAACACGAATGACTCTTGAATTAGCAACCCGTTCGGTTTCGATTCCGAAGGGTATTGCTGAAGATGTCTTTGTGAAGGTTGGCAAGTTCTATTTTCCTGCCGACTTCGTAGTCGTCGATTTTGATGCCGATCCTCGTGTCCCCCTTATTTTGGAAAGACCATTCTTAAAAACGGCTCGTGCATTAATCGACGTCTTCGAGGGAGAAATGACTCTTAGAGTTGGCGATGAGAAATTGATCATAAACATTGAAAACACTTCTAAAGATCTTCTCGACCTTGAACGAGAAGAAATCAACCGACTTGATGTCATCGATGTTGCATGCGATGACCATATTGAAGAAGTGTTAAGTGTGCAAGGATCAATCAATTCTTCCATTGATGTCTCTCCCCCCTCTTTTACTCCATTTTTGGGAGGTGACTTCATTTTGGAAGAAATCGAAGCTTGTTTGTCGTGTGATTCTCATGTTGATTATGATTCTATCAATCCCGAGGAAGATTTACTTCTCCTCGAGAAGTTGCTCAATGATGATCCTTCATCTCTTCCTCCAAAAGAATTTCACAATGCGGAAGTCAAAGATGTTGAAAAAACTGATGACTTCCCCGATGTCGAACTCAAGGAACTTCCGCCTCATCTCGAGTACGCGTTTTTGGAGGGTGACGATAAGTTTCCCGTCATAATCGCTAAAGACTTGAATGAGGAAAACAAAACCGCTCTTCTCAAGGTTTTAAAGTCACACAAGCGAGCCATTGCTTGGAGGCTTTCCGACATCAAGGGTATTAACCCGGAATTTTGTATGCACAAGATTTTGATGGAGGATGACTATAAACCGGCGGTTCAACAACAAAGACGGGTAAATCCTAAAATTCATGAGGTTATCAAGCAAGAGGTCATTAAACTTCTTGATGCCGGTTTGATTTACCCCATTTCGGATAGTCCTTGGGTGAGTCCCGTTCATTGTGTGCCCAAAAAGGGTGGCATAACGGTTGTAAAAAATGATGATAACGAGTTGATTCCAACTCGATTGGTGACGGGTTGGCACGTTTGCATTGATTATCGAAAATTAAACGACGCCACCCGTAAAGACCACTTCCCATTACCTTTCATGGATCAAATGCTCGAAAGATTGGCGGGAAACGAATACTATTGTTTCCTTGACGGTTTTTCGGGTTATTTCCAAATTCCCATCGATCCTCAAGATCAAGAAAAAACAACTTTTACGTGCCCATACGGAACATTTGCTTATCGACGCATGCCTTTTGGCTTATGCAATGCTCCGGGCACATTTCAAAGATGCATGATGGCCATTTTTCACGACATGATCGAGAAAACAATGGAGGTCTTCATGGATGATTTTTCGGTCGTTGGGAATTCATTCGAATCGTGTCTCTCCAATTTAGACAAAATGCTTCAAAGGTGTGAAGACACCAATCTTAGTCTAAATTGGGAGAAAAGTCATTTCATGGTCAAGGAAGGAATTGTCCTTGGCCATAAGATTTCCAAGAGTGGGATTGAGGTTGATAAAACTAAAATCGATGTCATTGCTAAGCTTCCTCCTCCCACTACTGTCAAAGGTGTTCGGAGTTTCCTGGGTCATGCCGGCTTCTATCGTAGATTCATTCAAGATTTCTCGAAGGTAGCTAGGCCTATGACCCGACTTCTTGAAAAAGAAACTCCATTTGTCTTCTCCGATGAGTGCATCGAAGCTTTTCAAACTCTCAAGAAAAAGCTTACCAAGGCACCCATTCTAGTTGCCCCCGATTGGGACCTACCTTTCGAACTCATGTGTGATGCAAGTGATTTTGCAATGGGTGCGGTCTTGGGGCAACGAAAAACCAAACATTTTCAGCCAATTCATTATGCAAGCAAGACCTTGACCGAAGCTCAAGCTCATTACACCACAACGGAAAAAGAATTACTTGCCGTGGTGTATGCGTTTGAGAAATTTTGGCCGTACTTAATCTTGACCAAGTGCATAGTGTACACGGACCACTCGGCTCTAAAATATCTCTTTGCCAAGCAAGACGCAAAGCCGAGATTGCTCCGTTGGGTTCTCCTCCTACAAGAATTTGATATCATAATTCGTGATAAAAAAGGAGCCGAGAATCTCGCTGCTGACCATCTTTCCCGATTGGAGAATCCTCATCAAGGAGTTCTCGAGAAAAAGGAAATAAACGAAACGTTTCCTCTCGAGACACTCAACGTGATTTCCTCTCGTGGTGATTCTAGTACCCCATGGTTTGCCGACTTTGCAAACTATCATGCGGGGAACTTCGTTGTCAAAGGGATGTCGTCCCACCAAAAGAGCAAATTTTTCAAAGATGTCGATCACTACTTTTGGGACGACCCCTATCTGTTTAAAATTTGTGCGGATCAGGTTATTCGAAGGTGTGTTCATGGCCAAGAAGCCATGGAAATCCTAAAGGCTTGTCATAATGGACCCACCGGGGGACATCATGGCCCGAACTACACCGCTCGAAAAGTCTTTGAGTCCGGTTTTTATTGGCCCTCCATTTATAAAGACGCCCATGACCTAGTCAAATCTTGCGACTCGTGTCAACGTCAAGGAAAGATCACACAACGGGATGAAATGCCTCAAAACGTCATCCAAGTGTGTGAAATCTTTGATGTATGGGGCATAGACTTTATGGGGCCGTTCCCGTCTTCACGAGGGAACAAGTACATACTCGTGGCCGTTGACTACTTGTCAAAATGGGTCGAAGCAAAAGCTCTCCCGACCAACGATGCCCGAGTAGTTGTAAAATTTTTGAAGTCGTTGTTCTCAAGGTTTGGAACTCCCCGCGCTATCATAAGCGATCGCGGTACACACTTTTGCAACGAACAATTTGCAAAAGTCATGCTCAAGTACGGTGTCACTCACCGTCTTGCCACCGCATATCACCCACAAACGAGTGGGCAAGTGGAGGTTTCAAACCGAGGTTTGAAAAGAATTCTTGAAAGAACCGTAGGCGAAAACCGTGCCTCTTGGTCGGATAAGCTAGACGACGCTCTATGGGCCTTTCGCACAGCTTATAAAACACCCATTGGGTGTACTCCTTATAAGCTCGTGTATGGAAAAGCTTGTCATCTACCGATTGAACTCGAGCACAAAGCCTATTGGGCTTTGAAGAATGCAAATTTTGATCTTAAGTCTGCGGGTGATCACAGGAAAGTTCAACTCAATGAACTCAATGAACTTCGTGATCAAGCTTACGAAAACTCTTTAATCTACAAAGAAAAAACCAAAAAGATCCATGACTCCAAAATTAAGAACCGCGTTTTCAACGTTGGTGACCGAGTCCTTCTTTTTAACTCTCGATTAAAGATCTTTTCGGGTAAGCTTAAAACCCGCTGGACTGGACCTTTCACCGTTGCCAAAGTTTATCCTTATGGCACCGTCGAGTTATCTCAAGACGACGGTCCCAATTTCAAAGTAAATGGGCATCGGTTGAAACACTATTTTGGAGGGGACATACCACCTGTTGTCCCGGACCTCCAAACTTTCCCCATGGACCAATGAATTCGGGGATCGAGTCAAGCTAGCGACTCGATAAACAAAAACAAGTAACAAACACGGGTTTTCACCCGTGTATCTGATTTCCTCCTATTTTCTAACACCCTAGTGTGGGGGAGTGGCCACCCCCCGCAGCTACTTGAGATGTACATATCTTTCAAAAAAAAAAAAAATGTGTGTTCGAATAAATAAAGTGAAAAATACAAATGACATTCCCACAGTTAGCTTTTAATATTCTCGTCTTTCATTCAAAATTTCGGCATAATCGCCGGGACTTTGAATATTGAGGACAATATTCAACTCTAAGTGTGGGGGAGGGGAAAATTCTAGCGAATTTCATCAAAATATACCGTCTAGTACCCCCATTTTTAGGCCAAAAATTTTTCACTTTATTTCAAAATTTTTGTGGTTATCAGTCCGCCTTGTCTAAACGACAAAAGGGATTGGCTAATCCAGGAGCAAGCGGCTCTTGGTAAAGATAACTCAAACCCGTTGATGGCTTGCAATTTGCCAAAAATTGTATGGTTCCTCAACTCCCCATCATCCTCAAAAGCTAATGAGTTGGCTAGCCCGCAAGATTATGGCTTGTGGTAAAGGCTGTGGAAAAACCATAATTGGTAATCAACTCACCAAGATGTTGACTGTTCCATCAAGAGTTGGCTAGTCCAGAAGCAAACGGCTCCTGGTAAAGACAAATCAAATCCGTTGAAAGCTGGTGGTTTGCTCAAAATCACACGGCTATCAGGTGAGCCACATTTCTTACACCTGGCTACTCCAGAAGTAATGGCTTTTGGTAAAGAGACTTCAAATCCATTAATTTTTCTCAAAAAGATTGCTAGGGACTAGCAATAGTTTAGTGTGGGGGATTGATGAGTGTGTAAATACTCATCATTTTGAGTCAAATATAAGCTGCAAAACGATCAAAAATACTCAAAAACGCACCAAAATGCGAAGAAAATCCCAAAGATCGTATTTTATATGTTTCTGATGCAAAACAAGTGAAAACAAACGAAAAACGAACAAAAGTTACATATTTGGCAGTTTCAGTCCCCCGACTTTCAAAATTTCACAAAACTAGTCCCTGGTCAATCATTTTCAAAGAAAAGTCAACTATTGATCTTTAAAAGTCAAAACGAATCACAAATGATCTTTGGGTAAAACTTTTGGAAAAATAACAAGTTTGGTCCCTCAATTTTGGCGAATTGGCAATTTTAGTCCCTTGTGCTTCAAAATTGGAAAATTGCATTTTTAGTCCTTTGGTTTATCTAACCTGACAGGATTGATCCGTGGTTAAAGTTTGGAAGATAGGCAAATTCAGTCCTTGGGAAACTCAAAAGTTACAAAAATTACCCTTGGGCTTCACAAGTTAATAAACCAAACGGATCATTAATCCTTACCTAGTCCAAGTATTCCCTTAACCCTTTTAAAACAAACAACACCTTGGCCCATGTTGGAACATAACCACCCAAGCCCAAATTGTTCTCCAAGCCCACTCCCCCTCCCCTGCTTCACGTTTAATAACAGACGCCCCTTACCCTAACCCTAATCAAACGCACAACTCCATCTCCCCCACTCATAACCTGAATAAAAAAATTACCTCCACTATCACCTCCAAATCCACCCCGTGACCACATCAGGCCAACACAACCATCTCTATCTCTCCCATCACCCTCAAAACCCTCTCCCCAATCCCACTAATCCCTCCAAAAAACGTACCTAACACCCTCAACCAGTCAAGAGAAGACATGGTGGCAATCCACCTCTCACTATTAGGCACCAAGATTTGACTTGAAGGCTGGGATGATTCAAGATTTATCCAAGGGTTGAGATTCATCTCAAGGAAACACAAAGTGTCCAGCTCAGAAGCCACCTCAGTGGAGAAGCACACAAGGGAGAAGACAAAGAATTGAAGCAAAGTCATACCTACCAAGGTTCTAGTATAAATAGGTTGTCAATTGTAAGCCTTAGGGCATCCATATCTTTTTATCATATCATCTCTCTATTTTTTATTTGTAATCTTTAAAAAAAGATGTTAGTTTGTAATCTGAGATTTCAATGTTTAATGGAAGTTTAATTTAGTTTTTGGAAAATTCGAGTTCTATTTAAAATTCAAGTTCTATTTTTCTTTTGAGTTCTGCTTATTAAAAATTTAAAGGGTCATTGACTGGTTGTCTCAATTAGTTAAAGAAAGTTCGAATTAAAAGAAAGTGGAAAGTCAGAAAAAAAAGGGAAAAGAGAAAAGAAAAAAAAAGGGTATACGTAAAGGATTATTGAGGAGAAGTAGCAGTAGCAGGGTATGATTGAATGGAGTATGGGTTAGGGCTCATGGGAGCATATAGGTGGTCCTTGAATCTTTGTCTCAGAAACATCCTTGCTCGGATAACAAGTAGGCTTTATATTCTTTTAACTTGAATGAATCTGCGTTTGTTAATTTGAGTTGTTAGACTCTGCTTGTTTGCTTTTAGTCTAGTTATTATATGGTTAAATTTAACATAATTTCTCATTAGTTAATGTTTTGCTTTGAAATTGTTAAGATTAGTTAAGATAAGAATGTTTGGGTCAGAAGTATTGACTGCATCAGTTATTGCAAAAACGTAGATGTCACTTAGAGTTGTAATCTGTAGGAATTAGGAGGTATAATTTAGTCTCTTAGGTAGTCTTTGGAATATTGCTCTTGTTTGCCCATGATCACTTATTTAGAGATTATTTCGAGCCATCATTTAGACTTTTTTTTGAACTACTGCTGCTACAACTCAGTTGACGGAGTACTTAATTTTTGATCTTTTAATTATCCTTGTTGGTATTATTGGACTTGAGATTTGTTGCCTGTTGTTGAAATCATTCATAAGAGTCATAAGTTGTTTTAAGCTTATGTGGTCTAGTTTGGTAGTCACAAAAAGAGAAGGAAAACAAAGATTTTGAAATTAACATTGATTCTCAAATCTATTTTAAGTTGTTATTGGTTTAAATTTGCTTCACGTGAATCTGCATATTGGATGTGTATTGACGAATCAGAAACCAAAAGAAAGAAAGGAAAAAAAAAAAAAAAAAAAAAAAGTGCATAAGGGTGGACTCGAACCCTTGACCTCACGCTTGCCCATAGTCACAACACCACACACTTAACCAACTGTTCCCTGGTGACTTTTCTTATAAGACTTGTTTCTTTAATTGTTTTAAAGTAGAACTTTCTTTTGGGCCTTATAAGCTTATTTCACTGTTTGAGCTTATTATAGCTTATGGGTACAAGCAATTCCTGATTTGACATTTTTCTTAAGTTACAATTAGTATAAAATAATTTCCTGAAAAAGTCTCATCTTTTTAGCAATTGTAGTTTATTTATTAGAATTTAATTTGTGTTAACTAGTTTTTAATTAGTAATAAATAGAATTTGTATTCAAAAATTAATTTTTTTTTTTAAAGATTTTCTTTTGTCTTTTATTACGTTAGAAAATTATTTGCAAAACCGTAGAACGTTGGTAGCTCGAATTTCACGTTTTATATTGCGCACTCGCGTAATTTTTTAATAAACGTCACGTTTTTAATTTAATTTACGTGTTAAGATTCCCAATACCTAATTATGATTTCCCGTAGTTTTTAGGAATTTCTTAGATTGTAGTTGCCTTAGGTTAATTTACTTTCGTTAGTTAATTTTTAGAATTCGTTAATTTAATATATCGCAAAACCAAATAACCTTTCTCAACATACAAGATTTTAATCCAAATCTCACTCGAAGCTTTCCATTCACACCTCGTTGGGGTACGACCCGGGAAATCACTTCCCGGTCTCACAATTTGAATATCACTTTCACAAGTTTTGCGAGGTAATCGTTTTCCTAAACGGTTTACTCGTATTACTTGACGTTTATTTGTCTCACGACAAATTAAACTTCACGTTTGTTGATATTTTGATAAATTGTTTTTTTTACACACACCAAAACACAACGAATCAAGGTGCTATAGACAAAATTAAGGATGCTGGAGGCAAAACTTGACATGGCAACGTATCCCAACCACGACCACGCATGTCAGTCGGATGCAATACTCCGTGACCTTTTAGGTGACATGGATAAATTTCATATATAGTTGATGCGTGGGAATCGCAACAGGCTTTACCTCTCGAGGGATCTCGAGAAGCTTACAACCCTCACCAGGCAGTGTACCTGATCGTTGTAGTATAGTATAGTGACAAGTACCGGGGGATTGATCGTTCAGCTTAGGAATAGTGTCGCTAGGGTTAGAAAGCCTAATTACTAGTTCTAAAGGTGAGGGATGATTATTTTTGTGTTTTTATATTTTATGGAAAGCAAGTTAAAATCTCGGGTTTTGAAAGAGTGGGCGGAATTAGTTGCTATTCAACTAACCCAAAACTAAGATGCAATCAAAATAAAATACTAAAAATGAAAATAAACTAATTATACTAAGGTTGTGAGCAGTAATTGGAGAAAATGTGTTTACTTAGATTTCACTACTCCCTAGATATCTTTTACACGTTAATTACTTGTTATAATTGCATGGATGACGGATCGTATTCCTTAATACCATTCATGGGGTGGCATACATAACTCCCCAATTCTATGAGCTCTTATCTCCTCCTACACCATGCCCAGCACAACTATAGGGATTGTAAACAGTGGCTCATGCATTAAATACAACCAATAAAGACCTAGTACGCCTCGGTTCATGTTTCTTAAGACGTTCAAGCATGTTACCATTTGGAGATCTGCCAGTTTTCTTAAGCCTAACATATAAATCATTCATCCAAAACAAGAATAAACAAGTAATCAACACATAATCAATATCTAGGTTTCATTAGATCTAAGCAAACACAAAAGAGATCTAGCCTAGCATGATAGAATTAAGACAAGAACATGATATAGACAACCAACACATAGACATATTGATTGAATTAGAAGAACACTTATCTTGATTAATCATGCAAGGTATCAAGGGTTTGGAACCCTTGAAAAACCTATAAAGTTACACCAAAATCGTCTTTAGGGTTTCTCCCAAAACTTCTCTCTTTAAATGTGAAAAACTAGAAAACTATATATAGGAAAACAGGGATGACGGCGTCAAGAACAAAGGTGTGACGCCGTCATCTCGCCACCAAATACTTCCTCGGACGGCCTTGATCTACTTCTGACGCCGTCAAGGCCTAGGCCGTCACACAAATTACTTTTGACGCCCTGTGTGTGACGCCGTCATCAACTACGGATTTTAATTCTTGGGGTTTTGACGCCGTCAGGAAAACTCTTGACGCCTTCATGAACTACGGATTTTAATTCTTGAGGTTTGACGCCGTCAGGGAATTACTCTTGACGCCGTCACCTACTGTTCCCAGCATGGAAAATTGAGACTTTGCCGTTTTCTTCACTTTTATGCTCCAAAAACGTCCAAAATGGCTTCTTTTCCAGAATTCACTCTCCAAGTACCTAAAATCACAAAAGGAACGATTTAGGGCAATATTTGATCAAATAAATTCGGATTCGGGCTTAAATGGCCCCCTAAAAACGGATCATTTTTCGCCTCATCATATACCCTTACACTTGAGATTTGCTTGTCCTCAAGCAAATGCGCTTTTATTCTACTCAAAAGACAAGTTAGGGGTCATTTAACACTAATATAAAAGTAATTACAACAAATAATCGTTCCACTAAAGACCAAAGACAAGCACGGAGGTCATACACAAGCACCTCACAAATAGTGTTTAGATACTCACATCTCTCTGGTGTAATAAAGTGTAAATTACAATATGGAAACGGAAGATATCTCTCACTACCTGTCATAGCAAAATAGATTACCATAGGCTTGTGAAAGGATCAAACCTCCACCACATGGCGTAAGCACCTAGGATAAACTATCAAAGAGGTCTTTTAAAGGGTTGTAACGTTAGGTATAGGGATATGAATTACACGGTTTTGTTGGATAAAGGAAGTTTTACTGGTGGCGAGTTAACAATCTTAGTTAATTACATGTACAATATAGCGTTGCTAAGCCAAGACTAGACTCGACTTAAGCTAATAAATCAAAAAATAACAAAAACGTAAAATAAACATAGAATGAAACGGGATGGTAGTCCGTATGTTTTTTTTTTTTTTTTTTTTTTTTTTTTTTTTTTTTTTTTTTGCATACACTCTTACCCTACCATCCAAAATAATACATCATAGGGGATGAGAATTACCCTTACACTTGAATCTTTACATACTTTACAATTAACTAAACTAATGACTCGAATTAAGAAAATCAAAACACTTGGAGCACTTTTAAGATTAACGTACATATGGGGGTAATAATATGATGTTCTTCCCCATTACTCCATAAAATAAGTACTTACCCATGAGTCCCAATCGTCCCAAAATAATATGTACAAGGATATGACTCGACTTAGCAACCATGTAATCAATTAGAAAGTTAACTTAGGGTTTAACAAATAACAATAATGCACTAAAAATGAGCGCATACACGGAAGGCTAAGGCGATTTGGTTGTACATTTAAGTGGGGTGTAACAAATTCTTCCTTTAAGTAAAATGCTTAAAGTTAGAAACGAAAAGATAGGCTCGGAGGGGTGTACTAGGGGTTTCGTGTACTAAAAATGAGTACAACGCTAAGGGTGTGGGGAAAAATTAGTTGACTTAACTAGCCAAGCAGTATGACTTAAATGGTCAAGTAATTATGATACGGGTTTAACACAAGGGTGATCCTAATGCCTCTTATCATGTAGTAAATCCTACTACACGAATGTAGTCTCACTAGCGGTCTCGGGATGCATCACTAACGCAAGTTCTAGAATCTAAATGCTACCGGTACACTCATAAGCACTAATAATGAATGCTTTTCCTATCAAATCTAAAGGCGAACCTCACATATTTGGGTGGAAATTTTTTCTGAATATACGGTTATGTGCTAGTCATACAATCTCCTATCCATGAGACGCTTGCTATGGCTAAAGTTTCACTCCTAAATGTTGTAAAAAAATTTAAATTTGGCACTAAAATTGCACTAACAAGTATTTCTCATAGTTTTATTACACATCTACCATCAAACAAAACAAACTCAAGCGAAAGTGCATATGTAAGGTATCATCTTTTTACCCTCCCCTTACACTTAAGATGAACATTGTCCCCAATGTTCAAGTAAAGAATGTAAAAGTGAAAAAATAAAGAGAATGAAATCAAATACTCCCCTGATTCGCTCGGTATGGATTATAGGTGGCCAGGTTAAATCTTCCTCCAAGAAAATGAACAATCAAAGCTTCCCTTCCAGAATATAAATCATCTCCTTGTCGATCATAACCTGTAAATCCTGACAAAAATAGACAAGACAACCTCGCGTAAAATCGGTGGCATCCTATATAAGTTACTAAATCCTAGAAAACAAAGTAAGATATAATGCTTGTGGAATGAAGTTTGCAGATCTCCTGGAGATTATAAAACTTAATAATTCACAAAAAACATAAGACTCCGTTAGAAAAACAAAACCGGTAAAATTTCCAGATTTTAACTCCTGACGCCGTCAAGAGTAAACCTCTGACGCCGTCAGAATGGACCTGCAGAAATTCTTGTGTTAAGTTTCCGGAAAATTTCTGGAAAAACTTGGTCCTACTTCCTGGAAAATCCTGCAAAACTTCATTATGACTCAATACAAGCATTTGACTCTAACAAATACGAATATACATGTTCATTTAATATTGTGGAGAATCATGATCGGTTTGTTTCTTAAAAACGTATTTGGGGTTTCCCCTTACACTTATCTTTTGCAAAAATACTTTTAGGTGGAGTTAAGACTAGGCCAAACAACAAAGTAAAGTATTTCCACATTTTAATTGAGAAACATGATCAACCAACAATAAAAACTAAACATGCATACAGAAGCAAATAACAATCAAACAAATAAAATCACACAAAACATGGGTTGCCTCCCAAGAAGCGCTTTTCTTTATTTACGAGTCTTGTAGCTAGACTCAAGGTCATGGGTTACTACGTGATCTCATCATTGGTTCCACTCTCTAGGTCGTCTTCTAAACCATTTTTGTATTCCGGACCTAGTTGCAAGCATTCTTTGTAGAAACCAAGCATTCTATTCTTTACATACTCTACTCCTCTACGTCTATCCTCCTCATTCCTATAATAAGCCGCTTGCTTGTGTTCTTTTTCGAAATTAGAGAGAAGGCGGTATTGTTCAATCTTGTGGGGCATTTGATAGGCAACCTCGTCGTTCTCTTCCTTAAATCTAACTATCCCTAAAGTCGGATCATAATTCATCCTAGTGGCCTCAACAAATGGTTTTCCGAATACTATTTGACTTAGGCAAGCATCAATCACCGGACGAATGTCTTCCACTATCATAAAATCGATTTCATAGGTAAGATTCCCTATAATCACATGTAATCCCTTCACTCTTCCTGCAAAATTACTTATCAGATTCTTACCGGGCATCATCCTAAAATTGAGTTGCTTCTTCATCACCCAATTGTAATAAGTCCTAGTCATGATGTTCACGGGGGATCTAAGGTTGATGTAAGCTTTCCATATATGCATGTGCCAGATATTGCATGGGATGTTAATGTTAGAGGGGTCTCCCATTTTGATAAGGGGGTCACCAAAGATATATGTTCTCTCGGGACTATTGAATAAATCCTTATGGTATTCCCGTTCTTCCTTGGTTGGCAACTTATCAAAGTATTCTTCTACAGGTTTTACCTCCTCTAATTCCTCATCCTTATTAACCTCAACTTCCCTACTCTCATCCTTACTATCGGCTTTTACTCTAACTTCATCCTTGTCACTCTCTTCTATCTCCTTATCAATTGGCTTAATGGTGACAACATTGACAAAGTGGACATGTTTGGATGATGAGGGATCCTTAATTTGGCTTTCACTATTGGTGTCCCTAGTGTCCTTCCTAGGTGTGATTAACGCTTGGTTGTTGAGGGCTTTCAACAAGTTGTCAATCTTGTGGGTCATCTCCGTTTGTTGTTGGTTGAATTCGGTTTCAAACCTAACTATGCTGGCTTCTTGAGATGCCATGAACTTTGACATCAGTCCTTCAAGATTGTTGGTACTACCATAGTTGTTAGAAGGATTGTTGTTGAACGTACGGTTGGATGGTGGACCGTTTGGTTGGTAACGATTAGGCGGATTGGAAGAATTGGGTTGATTTTGTTTCCACCTAAGGTTTGGGTGATTTTTCCAAGAGGGGTTGTATGAATCACCGTAAGGGTTTGGCTCGGGCTTGAAAGTGTACCACTTATCTCCCGCTTCGTCGGTACGCGTGGATGCGTAGTCCGCAAAAGCTGTTCCGGGGAGTTCCACACAATCATGAGTGTCATGGGGACCACTACATAATTCGCATGAAGAAGTGATTTTGTTCACTTGGCTTGAAGGCTTAGGAGCATCGTAAGATTTCATGAGAAACTTGACTTGGTCCTCAAGTTCCATGATCCTACGATCGGGAGTGCTAGAATTGTTCGAAGGCAAAGATATTGCCTTGACCATTTTGTTCAAATCACGGGGATCATTCCAACTTTCGTTGTCATAGAGAGCAAGATCTTCTATGAGTTCCCATGATTGTTCCGCACTAAGATCACGTAGCTTACCACCGGCCGATTGGTCAATGGCTTGCCTCATGGAGATATCGATATGGTCATAAAAGATTTGGACTTGAAGCCAAAGATCTATGCCATGATGAGGGACTTTTTGGAGTAAGTCCTTGAAACGAGTCCATGCTTCATAAAGAGATTCATTTTGACGTTGTTGGAACATCAAGATGTCATTTCTAAGCTTAATAGTTCTCCCCGGTGGGAAAAATTGAGCAAGGAAACGAGTGGTGAGATCATCCCATGTGGTGATGGATCCCGCGGGTAAACGCTCAAGCCATTGACTAGCTTGATCCCGTAGAGAGAATTGGAATAGGCGTAAACGGGTAGTCTCTCTAGTTTCAACACCTAGGTCTATGGAATCTACGATTTTGAGGAAGTCCTTAAGATGTTGGTTTGGATCTTCGGAACGAAGTCCATGGAATGCACATCCGCTTTGCACCAACCGGATGGTGTCGGATCGCAAGGGGGTCACATTGGCTCCGGTGAGCTCAATGGTGTTTCGGTAGCCTTGGTGGCTAGGTCGGGAATACTTTCCTAAGGTTCGGGGCCTAAGGGGCTCTAATGGTGGGTTTTGTTGTGGTGGGATGATGGGTTCAAAGATGTTACCACCTTCCATGATGTCGAATGGTAAAGAGTTACGAACAAAAGCACGGAGAAATAAGATAGACTAAAGAAGACCTAAAAATAAAAAATAAAATCTTACTAGAAAGGAATCTAGCAAGTAGATCTAATAAAAAGAAATCCTAACCTAGACAATAACTATTCCCCGGGCTGCGGCGCCAAAAACTTGATGTGTGGGAATCGCAACAGGCTTTACCTCTCGAGGGATCTCGAGAAGCTTACAACCCCCACCAGGCAGTGTACCTGATCGTTGTAGTATAGTATAGTGACAAGTACCGGGGGATTGATCGTTCAGCTTAGGAATAGTGTCGCTAGGGTTAGAAAGCCTAATTACTAGTTCTAAAGGTGAGGGATGATTATTTTTGTGTTTTTATATTTTATGGAAAGCAAGTTAAAATCTCGGGTTTTGAAAGAGTGGGCGGAATTAGTTGCTATTCAACTAACCCAAAACTAAGATGCAATCAAAATAAAATACTAAAAATGAAAATAAACTAATTATACTAAGGTTGTGAGCAGTAATTGGAGAAAATGTGTTTACTTAGATTTCACTACTCCCTAGATATCTTTTACACGTTAATTACTTGTTATAATTGCATGGATGACGGATCGTATTCCTTAATACCATTCATGGGGTGGCATACATAACTCCCCAATTCTATGAGCTCTTATCTCCTCCTACACCATGCCCAGCACAACTATAGGGATTGTAAACAGTGGCTCATGCATTAAATAAAACTAATAAAGACCTAGTACGCCTCGGTTCATGTTTCTTAAGACGTTCAAGCATGTTACCATTTGGAGATCTGCCAGTTTTCTTAAGCCTAACATATAAATCATTCATCCAAAACAAGAATAAACAAGTAATCAACACATAATCAATATCTAGGTTTCATTAGATCTAAGCAAACACAAAAGAGATCTAGCCTAGCATGATAGAATTAAGACAAGAACATGATATAGACAACCAACACATAGACATATTGATTGAATTAGAAGAACACTTATCTTGATTAATCATGCAAGGTATCAAGGGTTTGGAACCCTTGAAAAACCTGTAAAGTTACACCAAAATCGTCTTTAGGGTTTCTCCCAAAACTTCTCTCTTTAAATGTGAAAAACTAGAAAACTATATATAGGAAAATAGGGATGATGACGTCAAGAACAAAGGTGTGACGCCGTCATCTCGCCGCCAAATACTTCCTCGGACGGCCTTGATCTACTTCTGACGCCGTCAAGGCCTAGGCCGTCACACAAATTACTCTTGACGCCCTATGTGTGACGCCGTCATCAACTACGGATTTTAATTCTTGGGGTTTTGACGCCGTCAGGAAAACTCTTGACGCCTTCATGAACTACGGATTTTAATTCTTGAGGTTTGACGCCGTCAGGGAATTACTCTTGACGCCGTCACCTACTGTTCCCAGCATGGAAAATTGAGACTTTGCCGTTTTCTTCACTTTTATGCTCCAAAAACGTCCAAAATGGCTTCTTTTCCAGAATTCACTCTCCAAGTACCTAAAATCACAAAAGGAACGATTTAGGGCAATATTTGATCAAATAAATTCGGATTCGGGCTTAAATGACCCCCTAAAAACGGATCATTTTTGTTCGAGTCACGAGTAATTAAATTTCATATGTAGTACTGTTATTGTTGTTGTTGCTGTTATCTTCGTATGTAGTGTTGTTATTGTTGTTGTTGCTGTTTGTTTGTCATTGTTGTTGTTGTTGTTTTTTGTGTTATTGTTGTTGTTTAATAAAATGTTGTTGTTGTTGTTGTGAAAACTGATGTCGGGATTCATTGCAATTTCATCCGTTTAACATGTTATGCATATCCGTAACAACTCGACTCATCCGTTAAACATGTTATGCATATCCGTAACAACTCGACTCATCCGTTTAGCATGTTATGCATATCCATAACAACTAGACTTAAACATGTTATGCATATCCATAACAACTCGACTTAAACATGTTATGCATATTAATAACAACTCGATTCATTCGTTAAGCATGTTATGCATATCCATAACAACTCGACTCATTCGTTAAACATGTTATGCATATCCGTAACAACTCGACTGATCCATTTAACATGTTATGCATATCCATAACAACTCGACTTAAACATTTTATGCATATCCATAACAACTCGACTCATCCGTTAAACTTGTTATATATGCATATCCATAACAACTCGACTCATCCGCTAAACATGTTATGCATGTCATAACAACTCGACTCATCCGTTAAACTTGTTATATATGCATATCCATAACAACTCGACTCATCCGCTAAACATGTTATGCATGTCATAACAACTCGACTCATCCGTTTAACATGTTATGCATAGATTATTGGATTTAATTTTAAATTAAATTAAATAATTTTAAATATTTTTTATTAAATAAAAGATTGTCTCGTTTTTGGTATTTATTTAGTATTAATTAAATAATTCAAAACAAGATTACAACATCTATTTAAATAATTTTAATTTATTTAAATATTTTTTTAATTAATTTAAATCATTATTTATTTATTTAGTATTAATTAAATAATTTAAATCATTTTTAATTTATTTAGTATTAATTAAATAATTAAAATCATTTTTAGTATACAAAAGATAAATTAAAAAAAAAAAAAAAAAAAAAAAAAAAAAAAACCCAGAAGGAACGACAATGTCGTCCCTTTGGGTTTCACCAAAATTTTTTGCAACAGATAAATGAAAAAAAAAATAATAAACCCAGAAGGAACGACAATGTCGTCCCTTTGGTTTTTATGTAAAATAAAATTGATTTTTAAACCATTGGCACGACATTGTCGTTCCTTTGGTTTTTATGTAAAATAAAATTGATTTTTTCACAACAGATAAATGAAAAAAAAAAAAAAAAAAAAAAAAAAAAAAAACCTCAGAAGGAACGACAATGTCGTTCCTTTTGTCTTTATATAAAATAAAATTGATTTTTAAACCATTGGCACGACATTGTCGTTCCAAAATGAGTGGGCCCAAAACATTCACGTTGACTGCTATATATATTTGTTGAAGAAAGTGTGACCCTTTGTCCATTTGGGACAACATATGTCGTCCCATTTGTTTGCCCCGTCCCAAAGGCTTTCATTTGGTGTAGTGATAGTTAGTTGCGGTCGTTAAAAAAATAAGAAAAATAGAAAATAAAAAAATAAATAAAATAAAAAAATCCGCAAACATGGAATTTAAATCAGATATAATCTTTTATATAATACAAGAATTACATTATTTCGGAGTGTTTTTGCAAAACCATTCTCATTGAAAAAAAAATTGGACCAATAGGAGAGCTCGATTTTGACACATAATCGAAATCAAACAATATGATTGACCAATAAAAAGTCAAAATTGAATTGATTTTGGTCAAACTTTAATAAATTTTGTGGAGAATTTGATTGATAAAAAAAACACATAAAAATATAGGTGTCAAATTTATGAAAATAAAAACTTAAGAAAAGAGGAGGTAATTAATAAAACCTTAGTGGTTGAATTTTAAATATATTAGAGTTAAGTGTAACATTATAAGTCTCCATATTTTTTAATAACTTTAGATAATAAACAATTAACCCCTTACACTTTATACCCTTATACTTTATAATGTTAACTTTGTTTAAAATTACACGAGTAATAGTATTAGTTAGTTTTTTTTTTTTTTTTCATCAATTAAAGTAAATTTAGTAAATATGCGAATTAGTTTTAATATACGTTAAATATTTTTTAAATTAACGTTAGTTTTAAACTTTCATCCATTAGAATATTTTTTTTAAATAACGACTCACGTTACTATATAAAAATTTTATGCGTACACGGATTCGAAATACGGCTAAATTATTAGTAACGGGAATATAAATATCAAATGGTAAGCATGAGTTACTTTGATATGAAAATAAATATACGTGATTCTACTTATAACAACGACTTATGAAATTGTTATTTAAAACTTATATATGGATATCCATAAAAACATTTTAAAATTTTACGGAGCATATTTTAACTTTATCAACGCTCATTATGTGCCACTAAATTCGCACATTTTGTATAACATGATATCAATAGTTAAAGTTAATAACAATATTAACCTCAAACTCAACATCTCTGTCAGTTAAAAACGTTATACAAAGTTAATTATTAAAAAAAACAAACAAAAACACATCGATTAGATAATCATTCTTTAATATAAAAGGTGTTTTTTCTTTAAATTGTAAAAAAATGCATGCATCACAATCCTTATTTGATAAGAATCACCTCCTAAATCAAAAAAAAAGAAAAAAAAAAAAAAAAAAAAAAAAAAAAAAAAAAAAAAAAAAACTACATAACGAAAATATAAGTAAAAGAAATACCATAATTACAAAACACATCGTAAATTGATAGCACGGGTTTGCAAAACTAAAAGCATATATTACTAACATCTCATGCAAGTCAAGTATTATCATGTGATTTTGCTTGAATAATAAAATATAATTTTTAATCCAAAAGTATTCTCCTAAAATAATAGGTAGATTAGAACATATATACATATGATTTTTTTATCTTTAGTCCACTAAGTAAAACTATTTGAAACATGTTAAGTGGTTCACTTTTTAATCGATAAGAATATATAATCAAATCAAAATTTTAAAAACCCTGTGCGTGCACGGATATTATAACTAGTTATTAGACGATGGTAACATTTGTATGTGATGTTGAAAAAATGTGTCAATTAATGTATGAGGTAAAAAATATCAGTGAAAAAAATCATCACCTTAGAAAAAAAGATCAGCACCAAAAATAAAAAATGCAATAAAACAATATAAATATCTCAACGATAAAATAGGTAAAAAAATATCGAATCCTAGTTAACATCTAATACAAATGTCGTCATATCAAATAAATAGAATTTGACTACAAGTATCAAAGTCATAAAAATGTCGACATTTATACACATAAACACTTCCCATTCTTCTCCTATATAAACCCTTCATATAACTTACATTTGTTTCACAATTAACATCGAATTAATCAACCATGAATTTGATGTGGTGTTTTTTTCTTTTACTACTCCCAATCTCAGTTTACGCCGAATGTACTTGTGAAGAATCAAGCCAAGATGGTAACAACAAGTCACAAGCTCTAAAGCTCAAACTAATAGCCATAGCTTCGATTCTTGTAGCGGGTAGCGTTGGTGTTTGTGTTCCTTTGCTAGGTAAGAAGTTTGAGTCTTTGAAACCCGAAAGCAATGTGTTTTTAGCGGTTAAGTTCTTTGCGGCTGGAGTTATTTTATCAACCGGTTTTGTCCATGTTTTTCCTGATGCTAATGAGAGTTTGGAAAATCCGTGTCTTGGTGACATGTTTTGGGGGGATTTCCCTATAGGGAATTTTGTGGCTATGTTGGCCGCGGTTGCTGTTATGGTATTTGAGACTGCGGTTACAAGTTATTTTAATAGATCACATTGTAGTAAGAACGAGGTAATTAAGAATGGTGATGATCATGATGTAGAGAAGCAGTTGCATGAAGGTCATGTGCATGTTCATACGCATACGTCTCATGGCCATGCACATGGTCCGGCACTCGATGGTTTGGACTCGTCAGAAGTTCTACTTCGTCACCGGATTATTTCAATGGTAACTGATCTCTTTATGCATTCATTGTAACATTGTACGTATTAGTATGACTAGTTACGTTATGTGACAATTGTCATTCTTCAATTCTATTAAAAGCCTCTTATAAAAATTTATCAAAATGTGTGTCCAAAATAAATGCTAGTAAAAAGAATCTGCCACACGTATGTGCCTATTTGAATAATGAAATTAATGATACATTGTTTTTCTTTTGGTTTGTATACTTCTAATTGTAAGGACTAACTGAAATTTGTGTTGTAGGTTTTGGAGATGGGGATCATAATACATTCCGTAATTATTGGAATATCATTAGGAGTTTCACTTAATCCCAATACAATTAAACCACTAATTGTGGCTTTGAGTTTTCACCAAATGTTTGAAGGCATGGGCCTTGGAAGCTGCATTAGCGAGGTACCTAATTAATCTACTCTTTTAGTACTTTTATAGCTAGTATTGATCAATAGAAAATATTCATTTTTATGTGTATGTATGATGCAGGCCAAATACAACATAAGGACCATGGCAACAATGTCTATAGGCTTTTCTGTTATAACCCCCATAGGGATTGTTATTGGGTTTTTGATCTCGAACACATATAACGAAAATAGCCACACAGCTCTCATATTAGAAGGCGTATTCAATGCTGCTTCGGCCGGGATACTTATTTATATGGCACTTGTGGATCTTCTTGCTGTGGATTTCATGAAAGCAAAAGTGCAAACAAGCTGGAAGCTTCAAATAATGGCATTCGCGTTTCTTATTTTCGGCTTAGGTTGCATGTCTCTTTTGGCCATATGGGCTTAGATGTCGATTTTATCCTCACGTTTTTAAGATTTAGATGTTTTAGTGTCGCCCATAGATAATTAACATAGAATGAAGTATGATCAATGTAAGAGGCACGGTCTATGCAGGGTTTTTTTTTTTTTTTTTTTTTTTTTTTCAAGACATTGAAGACAATGATATATATGTAAAATAATGCATCTCACATGTGATAAGTTATTGTTCCTAACATAGCAACATTTACAAAAAAAATGAAGAGACAAAACATTGAGATCTGATTAATTGAGGTCAGAAGAGTTCATGTATCACAGAGCAAATTGGGGGTCACTTGACTTTGGTAAAAAGAAAAAGGTTTCCGTGCTATATGCTATTGTCACGGGAAAAATCATTGTCATCCCTTCTTTGTGTCTCTAGTTTAAAACGTTTTGAATAAAGGATTGGTGGAAGTTGTAAACGTTTTTTTAGCATGGGTGTCCAATTGTCCATGCACTCATCATTGTTCCCGTTAGTCGTTGAAGAGCTGGTCGTAACTTATACATGTTGAGAAAAATGACCTCGTACTAAAGCAAAACCGTAACTAATAAATAAAATATGATAAAAATAACACACAAATTTAACGTAGAAAACCTCAATATGGGCAAAAACCATGAACAAGGAAATATACGGTTTACAATGAGAAAAAGTGGGAGTTACACATTCTCCTAATTACAAGGAAATATACCAATCTTTTGTATCTTTTGTAATTAGGAGATATCACACAAACTCTCAAATTAACTTACAAGTACATTTAGAGATTTACTAGTGTTTTAGAATGATGAGATTGTAGAAAGAGTCAAGTTTCATTGCCTTTTGTATGCTACATTTATAGCCAAATAAATCAACAATCACAAATCTTTCATTCATTCAAAAGACAAATGATACCTTTATCCAAATGGTAAATACTCAATACCATTTCATCCCTACTACTTATAAAGAGTATGCATTTTTTTTTTTAACTTAAAATAATGTAGTTTGTCTAAATTACCCTTAAGTGCCTCTTAATAAACCATAAACTTGATCAATTTTAAACTTGACAACTTTTAAAAAACACACACTATATTAATTTTAAAAACACACGCTTTGTATTTCAAAAAACACACGTTTTCCATCAATGGTCAAACTAAAATCACAATTTCACGAATATAATTATTGCCGCTTTAAACCGTCGCTTTACGCAGGTATTTATCTGTATTTAACAATACACACATGATACATGATGCTCTTTTGAAGTCCAAAGTTTTCACATTTTGTTTTATTAATTTTTAAGCTTATTTGGTTTTACTTATTTTTTATAATGTCAGGTTTTTTTTTTTTTTTTTTTTTTTTTTTTTTTTTTTTTTTTTTTAAATACTTTGCGGAAAATTTTAAATATGCAAACAAAATAAGTGCATAGGTGTGTTTGAAAACATATTAGAATTTATAAAAACTTGGAGCTTTTGTAATAAGATTATGTCTAAGAATCAAATGAGAAGAATCTTTAAAATAAAAAGGATGAGAAATAAATATATTTACACATTAGAGATGCATCAATTTGAATTAGATGCATCCCTAATCTTTTAGATGCATCATCATATATTTTCTAGTTAACAATTAGATGCATATACATATATTAGATGCATTTCATCAAATTAGATGAATCATATGTATTTTCATACTCTGCGGGTCAAATTTGTTGTTAGTACTACTTTGCATCGTTTTCACTTTAAAATCACTTTCGAAACTAATTGTGATGCATCTAAATGAATAGAGATGCATATAATTCAAGTCGATTCATCTCAAATATGCGGTTATAGTTATTTCTCATTCTTCTAATTTAAAGTTTTCTTCTCACTGAATCCTTACCTATAAGATTGTTTATAAAATAAGTTTTATTTGACACACAATTCTATGAAAGTTTTTAAAATCATCATCTTTCATAATCTCAATGCTAATGGAATAAGCTTTCAAAAATGAGTGCAACTTTTAATTAGACAAAATAATTAAATACCTTTCATAATATGTATGAACAAGTAAAAGATAAAAATATATGTGAATTTTATGTGATTTATTTTACATTAATAAGCTATAGCTCCGGTTAATTCATCAGATATCTCCATAGAAACAAAAAAAATCACATATATTTTATCTAATTATGGGGGTGTTTGAGAGTGCGATTCGTACATAATTATCTGGTTATTTCAATTCAGAAACGCAATAATCTAATGGACAATTTTTAGTAAAGAAAACCAGAAATGTGATTATTTGCGCTTTTAAATCATCAAAACACGGTTTTGAAGAAGCGGCTCCATGCATGCTTTTTCGAAACACAACTTACTTTTTTTCTTCTTTTTTTTTGGGTGCAATTTACTGAGTTACCCTCGCACATGCGTGTATTTTTGGTTTTTTGCTATTGTGAGAGAGATGTTGAGGCAGACGATGAGTGAAAGAAATACGAACGTTGGGAAGAAAAGTAATACGACGTATAAAACCTTATTTTTAACTTTCATAATTTTTATTAATTTAAGCTTAGAGCATCTATTATGATGGTTTATGAAAAGGTCTAAGAAACTTTGAAGAGGTTTATTATTTTGTAAACCATAGTAGAAATGTGTTTCATGCTTATTTAGAATGAAAATGTCTAACATCTTGAACCTTTTCTAAATTTAATGCATTGATGTTTAATGAGATTTTTATAAAGCTTTAAAAAGTTTATGCATAGTAGAGAAAGGTTTATAAAGAAAAAAGTTTATGAATTAATGTATGGGATGACTTGTTACTATTATAAACTTTTACAAAAATTTATCATAATAGATGCCCTCGTTAAGAAAAATATATATTACTTTATCTTCTATTTTTTCTTTTAAAGTCCGCAATATGCCCAAACAAATATTATGCGGAGTAGTAAAATTGTCTATCAAAATAATATGTATAAAATGTTTTGTCATTTGTCTTAAAAAGTAAGTTATAATATGCTAAAATCATGATTTGCCAAACACAAAAAAACTCATTATCTGATTATTATGATATGCCAATATCAAACAACATAATTAGATCCAAGCATTATATTTCAAAATCACATTTTGTAACTGTTAATTATCGAATTATGCGATATAAAAACGTATATTCTAGTTTAAATAAGCAAGCTCAAACACCCTTTTATATTTGATACACAAGATTATTGAAAGAGTTTGTTTATTTATAAAAAATAACCTACTTAAAATATATGATTCGTTTGGCAAACATAACTTAATAAAAAAATTTAAAAATAATAATTTTGCATGATATCTGAAAATCAAATAATATTTCATATAGCTATAACAATAATTTCCTTTTATAATTTTCATCATCTACAAATTTATTTCCAATTATAACAACAATTACCTTTGCTGAACATACTTTACAAAAAATATCAATCAATCTTTTATATAATAAAACAAAACCTTAAATAAGGATTTTCGTATTTCGAAAAAAATAATGTTTCCTTATTAGGTAATAATTGAATTATTATTTTTTTATTTATAAATTTATAAATTCGTTTTGTTGATATAATAGATAAATACAAAAAAATATAGATAAGAAGCAACTAACAATAAAATTAAACTTTTTAAATGATTATCTTTAATAATAAAAAACTATAATTAAAAATCATAAATCAAACAAAAATAAAACGAAGATTAAATTATTTGTTTTTTAATAAATAAAAATATATTATTCAAAATCTTTTTTTAAAAAATCTCGCACGTGTGCGGGCATTATAACTAGTCAAACAAATACGAAAAACAAACACCCCGTTTAGTTCACTGTTTATAAAACGTTTAACTGTGGCGGGAATTTGAAATTTTGAATATTCAAAATCCCCAAAACATGATCTCCCCAATAACCCAAACCCTAGACGACAACGACCTCGACGACGACGCTCTCTGGGCCGCGATCGACTCCGCGGCCGCCACCTCCTCATCCGCACTCACCACCACCACTACGAAACCACTCAAACCACAATCCACCAAAAACCGCTTCAAATCGCCCAAAATCACATTTCCAATCATCTCATCTCCATCATCCACCACCACCTCTACACCTACCAGAAAACACTCGCTAGTTACCGATAACGTATCGCCTGTGGCGAAGAGGGTTTGTGGAAATGAAAGAGGCTATTATTCGCTTGCGATGGTGAGTACGCCGAAGACGATGGTGACGTATGGTTCGGAGTATGAGATTCGGAGTCCGGGTGTGGATGTGGTGGATAGTTCTTCGGATTGTTCGGTGATGATGAGTCAGCATAGTTTGTCTGGAAGGTTTCCATCTGTTGCGGTTTTTAAAGAGTATCAGAATGCTGCTATGGCGGTCTGTATACATATTTTTTTGTTCCGTTTTGTTTAATTACTTTATATACGTATTTTTTTAGGTAAATAAATCGTGTAGAAGAAAAACACGAGGATTATAGTTTCTTTAGGTTAATTTTATTGAGGCCTGAGGGGGTGTTTGGCATTGCATTTGGAAAGTGATTATCTGATAATTGTGTTTAAAATGGTATATAATAAGTTCGTGGTGTTTGTACATGGAAATTGATTCGGATTATATGATTATTTAGGAATCAAATAATGAGTTTGGAGTATTTGGAACGAAGCTGGTTTTGATTACATGCTTATTTAATGGCATCACAGTTTTAAATAGGAGAAGCGTATCCATATACTATCAACCTGTTTTGTTGTAGCTCATTAGAATACAGTGGTAAGAGCCATAGAATATATATTGTTTAAGTAAAGTCGTATAAAATAATGCTGATTATTTGATTTTAAGTTATTTAAAATCACGTAATTAGTTTTAAAACGCAATGCCAAACATCCCCTGACTTTGTCCAACAATAATTTTAGTATTTACAAACTGATGGAAGTAGCTTACTGTAGCAAAAATATTGAATAATCATTTCAAATACCGTGTTCATTCGAACCAAAATATACATTGTGGACATGATCACCACTACTATATGATAATTCAGGCGAGAACAAAATAATAACAGTACTTGAGATAATTTCTGTATAGGAAAGCTTGCAAGTTATAAGGAACATTACTCAAAGAATTCCATTGTAATCGTGTTAGGTTTAGGGAGTACTTTTTCCTTCTCTTATTAGAACGAAAAACATATCAGCTTTGCTGTCTATATATTGGAGGATGAGAGTGTTTTCATAAGTATATCACATTTTCAGCAGGGCCATGTTAAAGTCTATCCTAGAAGGTAGGATGCAGGAGGTGTGTAGGTTTCTAATGGACTTTGATCATAATTTCTTAGATCTAATCATAAGTTGTTGCACCAATCAAATACAAGCACTAGATACGGGAACAAGAATAATTATGGTTCAGGGTCTGGATATCTGATCTTTCTTATGGAATGGGACCTATTAAATGCTAGCTTGCTACTAATTTAGTTAGGTTTTTCAATAGAAGAGACAGTAGAGGCTGGAGACTAGTAATGCATGTACGAGTTGGTCACAAATTCATATGCATGCTTTATTTCTGATTGCAATGAATCACTTCACCATCAGTCATTCTATAGAAGAGACTACAGAACTATTTCTTCCGAAAAATACAGCCTTTTTGTCATATCAGCAATTTAATGCTTTAATTATACAATGAAAATTTTCAGAGAAAAAGTGTAGAATTCCAGATTATTACCATTAGATATAATACTTAAAAAGTCTAAATGATACTTGATGTCTTTGCCCACTTCAGACTTCATTACTCCATACCAAGAGTAATACAAGTTGATATCTGTTTGCAGATTCTGGAAAAGAGTGACTATACTATGATCTCTGGGAATCCTTTCATCAAAAAGTCTGGTAAGAACTTTCAGCTTCTAATACAGTTATGGTCTGTGCAATTTTTTTTGCTGATGAATTCAGATTGCAAAAACAGGTTGGAGAAAGATATCATTTTATTTCAACATCTCTTATGAAATCAAAGATAAGACTATAGAATTTGATGATGACCGTAATGTTCAGCGTGCTGAATTCATAGTCCGGGCACATATGCAGTATGTTTCTGTACTTGAATTTCTGTATAAGATGCAGAGTTGGTTTCTGTTTATCCTATCTATTAAAATTCTTTATCTGTTTCTTAGAGGGGGTAGGTTCTCTGATGGATGGGGTTCATGTGAAAGACGTGAGAAGAGATTCAGTAAACCAAATCATGATATTCCTAGCACAGCTGAAACCAGAGCAAAAAATAAAGCATGTCAGGTAAATTTCTCTCTTTGCAGCTGCTGACACATCAATTATTTAATTGACCACCAAGGAATTAAGCATTCAGAACACTTTGATGTGCAACTACCAGTTTAATAAAGAGTTTGGAAAAGGTTAATCAGATAAACGTGTTTACTGCATGAAACTAATTAACTAAAAGTATGAAATATCCCTTTGTTTAGGGCTTTAGGCCACTTACATGTATCCAATTATTAGGGCGGTTTTTAAGTTGTGCCAACTTAATTTGACAGAAAAAATGTTTACTTTATAAATATCCTGCACAGAGACATATGGGGATGGAACTGATCATACATCTATGAGAACTGCTATTATGGAATCTTAATTTCACCTATTTGTATTCTTCGTGAATGTTGGGCCCATATATGCTTCTTTCATTGATGTAGATTAGTAATAACACTTGACTATTCGCTAAATGTCCTAAGAGAATTGAGTATCGGCCACTTTGTGATGAGTACCAAATGAATTGTGACACTCGACAGGAAGAATTATTTAAGTTGACAAGAAATGGTTCCATTATATACGGAACATGAAATGTTAACCTTTTTGTGGGTCGAGGGCTAACTGTGCTTTTTTGAACGTCACGTAGAAATATCATATCATCGGTTATTTTCTTCCATTCAGAATCACTTTCTTTAATTCTGGCAAGACTGAAGTCCAATTCTTGGCAAGTAAATTTTGATTGTATTTGCAGGACCTTCTAGGTATTGGAGAGTACCGTCGTCCTGGTGTCAATTCTCAGAGATAAAAAAGAGGCCTACTTTGTAAAAGCGTTTAGAGTTGCAGTGATACAAGTGTATAGCTCTACTCGAAATTTAGAAATTGGGATCAAATCTCTCTGATGGTGGATGTTGCCCAATGCTTTCTAAGAGTTTGCTGGTAAGGTGGTTGTGTACAGTTGTACCCACTGGTTCAACTTTCTGCATAGGTTATGCTTAGAAACTCTAATTTTCTAACAGTAACTGTAATTTGACACGAAAAGCAAGTGTACAAGGAAAAACGTAGGGCATATGTTGGAGAATATGATCCTGTCATTTCTGGTTATTGTCTTTGGATACAGATATCTTAATCTGGCAAACACTATGCAATGCGCCTTGTGACGCCGCATGCCAATGTTTATGGAAACCCCTTCAGAAGAAAGCTCTTTGGCATTGAGTACATGAAAGGGTGAGAAACTGAGCAAATCCAGGGTCGACATACCAATTAACCAACTACATTGCTATTATAGGTGGCAAAATGGCGACGTAGATAACTGTGATAGAGAAAATTTAAAGTCAAAACGAGCTGGATTGGGTTGATAACCCTCAACACTTTTTACCCGTTATTTTCAAAGGTATACAAATAATTTATGTATCAATATGATTAATAATAAGATTTTATAGAACTTAAACTGTTTAAACTCATTAAAATCTGATATAATCGAAGTTCGATTAGACTGAGAAACAGGCCCTGTCCTAACCTAAAACAGGTTATTAGTTCAATACATTCTGATCCTAAGAATAATGTAACAATTTGACACTTGAATTGATTTTTTGAACAATGTTATTGACACGTAAATGTTTTATAGCAGTTCTCATAGATGCAGATGCAAATGCAAATGCATGGCAGAATCAGAGAATTATAGCTCAGCCAGTCAGCCGCCATATGCAAATAGTTACGAGCTGATACTTCGATTATTTCAATGCAAATGTACCGACATAAATGTGTTATTTGTGATTAAACTATAACAAGTGATGGTGTTTAACTAGTCATGATTAGTTTGATAACCTGTAAACAGATTGGATGATTCATGTATCTGTAGTCTGTACATAATTACATGCCACCCTTCGCAATTGGCGGTCATATTCCATTCAGACTCAAACCAACCAAACACATCATAAACATAAACATGGTTCAACATAACTTCACATTTCAATGCACCTGAGTTTTTACAATTACACATTTCAAAATGTAATAATTATACAAGAACTGAATAAAGTGGCATAACCAGTTATGGTTATGCCAGTAGTTATTGTAATTTTTCAAAATCTGATTAAAATAACTTAGTACCTAAACTGCATTCTGTCCATACAAAAATGGGAAATAAAATAAACAAAAAGTCATTTAATCTCTTGTATCTCTATTTTGAAGCAATCAACTTTCTAAATATTTCCTGAGATCTTTAATCGCTATGTTCATCAAATAAAAGATATATGTAAGAATCATCCTCTTAAGTACAAGTTGGCAGCAATCCTTCATAGACAACTTCAGATATAGTCCAATAGCAATCCAACAGATCTTAAAAATCTAAAATATAACCAACAAAAAACAAAAAATCAGGAACTCGGATTTCACTTGTAATAACCATCAAGAAGAAAAAGACTAGTCTATGGACTTTACATGTAATTGGTAACTAAAAAGACACTTACAGTTTCTTGCACAGCCATTACGATGCACTTAAACACACTTTGGTGACAGAGTTATCTTTAACGTTCAAATCCGCAGATCCGCTTTCACTTCTACAAATCTCCTCATCGGATCTGAACTCAAGCTGCTTTTCAACAGACTTATTGCTAGACTTCCGTTTATACTTTAATCTGTACGGTGGAGATGTATTGTATGTATTATTAACAGTAGCCACATCACATGATTCAGATTCCTCCAAATCATGATTAACTTTTTTCACTTCATCAGCCTTTACTATCTTCTGAAAAGAAACAGACGAGTGATATTTTCTTTTTCTCAATATCGAAGGTGTATTAGGAAAGCTTTGAGCAGCAATCTTTAATCTTGATTCAGGTGTCTGAGCATTCAAAGCATCACACTTTTCAGCATAAGGTGGAGTTGAAGAACATCGAGAATTGTAATCGCGGGAGCTCCAGTGTGTATAAATAACACCATAGTCAACTGGCACAAAACTTTCAATTTGTGGAGGCTCATAATACAAAGAACCGTATGCTGGAGCACTGGATTGTAAAGGGGTTGCATTTAATGTCTCCTGATTAATTCCATTATGTCTTGTACTGCAACTGTCGAATCTTGGAACCAAATTTCGGCTAAGGTGACTAAGATCTTTTGAAGGGTGTGATTTGGTTCCAATGGGTTCAGAATCAGTAGATCCGCTTGGAATAAAACTTGATGAAGCATCTATATCTTGAGAAGGGGTCGAGCATTCTATATCATCTGTGGTATCTGTTTCTACCTTACGGTATTCTGCAGGTCCAGGTGATAGTGATACCCGAGAAGGTGCAACTGAGGAAATTGGTTTTGCAGTTGAAGGTGTTCTGGTTACATCACTATCGTTCTTTGAGATAGCTGGAAGGTTCCCGGTAGCTAAATAGAAATCTAACTTTTTCTTTAAGGAACTATTCCAATGATTTTTTATTGCATTATCAGTCCTGCATGACAACATTCCAGTTATGGGAAAATGTTAATATCATGTTATTTACTAGACTTTATAATGTGTTCAAGTAAAATGATAGAATTATAAAAACTGGGAGTTAAGTGTAAAGAATTACCTTCCTGGAAGTGCCTTTGCTATTTCAGCCCACTTGTTTCCATGCACACGATGTGCATTCATGAGGGCCATCTCCTCTTGCAGGGTCCAAGCATCCTTTTTAATATCTGGATTCAAATGATTGTGCCACCTGTAAAAAAATTATCAAAATATTTAACATAAGCAATGAATGAATGGTAGATAACGTATTACCAACCAGTTACGAAAATACCTTTCACGACATTGTTTCCCGATTCTACCAGGCAGAGACTTGGCTATGAGAGACCATTTTGTTGGTCCATATCTTTTCACCAGCTCGACAATTATGTCATCCTCCTACAGAAAAAAAGAGACCGAGAGGGATTTTATGTTATCATATGCACACAACACACAAGAAAACTATATTTCAATGCAGTAAGGAATCAGGTGCATACCTCTTGAGTCCAAGGACCTTTAACGAGTTCGGGATTAAGAACCTTTTGCCAGCGATGCAGACATTGGACTTCTGATCTATCAGTAAAATACTCAGCTGCAAAACAGCAACATTGATAAGTAAACTCCCTTTCCCTCAGATAAGCATTTCTTGGTATAGTATTTAAACTCCAATTCCATGAATTTTCATGCAAATAAAGTCCAAGTATATTAAATATAAATAGACACCATTACTAATTAAAGAAGGCCACCTGAAAAGTTATACCATAAAGTATAAACCACATTCATGTTCCATTTCTTAGGGGGTTGGCAATGCACCCCTCACCCCATCACCCTTCACTCACAAACTACCAATCTCCTTATGCCACATCACCCTCCCACTTTTCCCTTCACTCACTCATTTTTTGTTGGCGGCACACCCCTCACCCTTCACTCACTTCTTTTTTTCTTTTTTCTTTTTTCTTTTTTAAATTCTATTAAAATTTTGTGCATATTTATATACTCCTATTATAAATTATAAAATATAAATATTGTTTTGTTTCTTGAAGTTGCAAAGCTCAGAATAACTTCCCGTGCGGTGGGAGAGCACCGGCGGCGGTGTTCCCGCACGGGAGCCACCCCTCACCGTGCCTCCCCGCACCCATTGCCAACCCCCTTAGGTCACTGAATGAGCTGCTGCAAACTAATATTTGGACAAACAACTATAGCTAACTAACTTAAAAATAATATTTAACAGGTACTTGAACTAGTATTTAGAGTAACTGTCCTTGATAAATATCATTGAAAAACAGATTAATCTATGCTGAAACATTGAAAAATTAGGGCCTCCTGGCAGTATTCATCTTAAAAGAATCCGTATCCCTTCTACAGCTAATTGCATCAATATTGAGACCTTTCCAAAATATTAAAACGAGCATCAATTTATCAATTCCTTAATCTAATATTTTCAAATCATTGCTTAGAATTCTGATAGACAGGATTTCTTCAAAAAGATTACTGCATCATAGCAAATACCTGCAGCTTTATTACTGACTTAAGCAAAAATTAATCTTAAGTCTACGGTCCAACAAATTATGCACAGGGTTTTGCTTCTTAGTTAATGTAGGCTTATCACAATATTTCTAGTCAAAAAAAGGCATTTGCTTCAAGATTATCCCACAGGCCAACTCAGGTTGTTGATTAAGGTTAAGAGATAGTTAATATTCTTTAATCAAATACTACACATCATCTCCTTAAGGTCATAACTACTATTTATGTGTTTCTGATATGTAATGGATCAATCATGACAGCACACTTATCAACTGTCTCAGTTTTGACATTCTTAGCCATAAGATAGCTCAGTAAACAGGTTAACTATTAAGTGAATGAGAATCAAATTGAAGAGTTACAAACTCAGAATCCATTGACCGATTTGAAGTAAATCAAACAGCTTGTCCAAGTAAAATTTTACAAGGTACAGATAAAGGAAATTATCAAACAATTATGAAATTGCTAAGGGACCATTCCAGCATTTCACCCTATAGTTAGTTACCGACTTTAGGCTGTTAAAAGTCCTTTTATGTTATCATATGGCTTAAAAAATCTGCTTAACATATTTAACGTGCCGAGTCATATAAAAGTAAATGCTATGGGAAATGCAATGAAAAGACTCACCTACTTTCTTCCAACATTTGCCCTTGAATTTCCCAACAGCCTGTTTTAGCGTCTCGTCCTGTGAAAAATCAAAGAAACATTATGAAACAGAGCAACCACCAAACATGTTATTAGTGCAGATAAATATGACACTAAGAACATATATATGCACATCGATTACATGGGATGCTAATTATAACTTTGAAACAGATGTAGGAAGACTTGTTAGTGTCATAACAGTTCACTTTGACATCTTTTTACAACAAAAAAAATCATGAAACCACCAAAATAATGCAAAGAAACAAGGAATGCGTGTTATCTTTAGGTCTAAGTCTATCTACTATATGAAAACAACAACTCTTTTACATTACAAGTTCAAAACTAGCAAAGACTTAAAGACTATCCCTCCAATGCAAATTTATACAGAAAGAGGTGATACAACATCACGATTAGATAAAACTTATTTGAAACGAAATACATACCTCCTCAGGTGTCCAACCCCCCTTTGCTCGTCTAATTGGTCCAGTTGTCCTCCTGTAAATCCAAAATCACATTGTTATCAGTTAAAAAAAAAAAAAAAATTAAGGTGGAGAAAGAGTAAATAAACATAGCCATTAGATTATGCAGTAACTCTATAAAACCTGCACACTTATTATGCTATCTACAAGTCTACAACTATCAATGCTCTCAACAACCTTGCATCCTTGTTAACAATGTTAACTAACACCTAACTAGACATGAATAGTAAGTTGCACCTTGTATATTATCTCATTACCAAATACATCTCCACAATAGAAATTTTCCAAAAGTACCCTTGGGATAAACTTTAACAAGCATACCACTTAGAAGATATACAACAATTCGATGAACACTGATTAGTCCTATTTAACATAACCAAGCTCAAAGTTTCCACCAAGTTTTAATATCTACCTTCACTCGCCACACAAACATATCAAAAACTTATGTCACAAGATACAATACAAATTATTCATCACAAACGCAATTCCGCTAAACAAAACAGCAAACAAAACACAAGCAAATAAACCAAAACCATAGCCCATACCGTTGAGGAGGGGATGTAGCAGTAGGACTCGAAACCCTCGGCGACCTAGGTACCACAATGCCACTACTACCTTCCGACATCGACGAGCTCGAGGCAGCTGTCAATTGCTTATTCTCAACACAATATATCTCCAACTCCATCCCACCCATATCCAATCAAACTCTTCCTATAAAACAACAAACAAAAAACCATCAATTCATCACAAACACCATAATTCTCAATCCCTAATTACCAATTTACCATAAAACACCAGAAAAAACTCAATCCAATCATTACCAAAACAAATAAACACAGATCTAATTAACTAAATCCTTAACTACCAAACCAACTTAAACCCAATTCAATTCTACAAAAACCCATCATAATTCACCCAAAAAAAAAAAAAAGGAGAACAAACCCAGTTGAGAAATCAATAAAGATTGCAACTTTAACTAATAAACCATAAAAACAAACATACCTTTAATATCTTTTTTTATAAAAAACTGAAGTTAAAAAATAAAGAACCCTATTTATTTTTAAAGAATTGAAAAAACCATCCGTTGAAAGATCGAGATATAGAGAGAGAGAGAGAAAGAAAACGCATAGATTTTGTTTTGTAACGAATATAAATGAAGGGAAGGGGGTGAGTTAACGGCGTTAAGTATATCGTTAAAAAGGGTTTGAATGTGGAGTTAACGGTCGGTGGTTAACGTTACCTAAGGCAAGGGTGTAAAAGTTTGAACCTTGAGAAAAAACGGCTCGTGAGTTTTTGTGGGCCGTTGGATTTAATGGAAACTGGCCGTCCCATTGGTGATTTATTTTCTTACTTACTTAATAAATAAGGGATTTTATTTGATTAGACAGACCAGTAGTAACTTGGAGGTTGTTTTGTTAAGTTTTGTCTCATTATGGTGTTTGTGGCATAACCGACTGCGGACCAGATCAAATCGACAACTTATTTTGATCCACATTTTACCTCATGTTTGATATTTGGTCCGGTCTAGTTCGGTCTGGTCAAGTCCGGTCCTGTCTTACGTACAACTGACCATTTTACCTTCTCGGACCGGACCGACCAAAGAACCAGACCGACCCGGACCGGATCGAACACATTTGGTTCGGTCCTCGATCCGTGGTTTTGGGTTAAATCGGTCTTGGTCTGGTCCGGGTTTGACCCGATTGTGGAAAACTAAAAAGGGGGTTAAATAGTTTTACGTCTTTTTCTTAATTTATTATGAAAACTTTGTTTACTTTTAAAAATTTTGATTCGAATATTATGTGAACTCAACTCTTGAACAATATGAACAATTATAACTAAGTAATATAAGAAAGCAAGAAATATAATAAGTAAGAAATGAATAGATCAAACCGTGACGCAAAGGATTTATAGTGGTTCGGCTACGAAGCACCTCTTCGCCCTACTCTACTCCCCGAGCACCTAACTCGAGAGTTCTCTTCACTATGTCAACAAGCTCCCTTATGGCGGATAAAACCTTACACTCTTTCGCTTACACCAATTTAACGACACAAACCTAAATGTCGAGTTCTAATCCTAGCTAGAACCAATCTCACACCAACAATCACTACTCAACTTCTTCACGACTTAGCACTACTTATACACACCACTACTTCTTCACACCTTCACTACTTACACGCCACGACTTCTTCACTCCTTCATAACTTACACACTATACTAATCTAAGCACTTAAGTTCACACCTATCTAACTAATATACACACCTTATACATAAATGAATGAATGATTTACAATGTATAATACACCATGAACTTAGGTAGTTGGATTACACTAAGTTGTAATACTTCTTATCTTGAGAGGTAGAATTATTCTTCTCTTGCACTTGAATGGTTGAAGCTTGGATCACTTGGAAACAAAAGCTTAAGATTAAATGATCAGAGGATTTAGAAAGATGTGTAGAAAGATTTAGATCAAAAAGTTTGGGGTGTAAAAGGTGAGGAAAAATCCAGGAATGAACCAGTATTTATAGGCAAAATTTACAGCTGGATGAGTGGGGCCGGTCCTCTTAAATAGGTGTCGGTCCCCTTAATGTTTAAGGGGACCGCCCTTGTGTTGAAGGGGGCCGCCCCCTGTAACGGCTCTAAATTGTCTTTTACTGGGAAAGATTTTTCTGGAACATTTTTTTGTTGAAAATTTGAATTCATATATTTATAATGAATTAAGCGTATTTATTTAATACTAAAAATGATTTTCTAAAAGATATGAAATGTTTGTAGCATTTTATAAAAAATCTAGATATTAAGTTAATGTTCCTTTGAACATAAAATGCATTAGACATTTTGTTTATTCATACCTTGAGTGATTAAGTTGTTAAAGTGAATATTTACGACTAAATACTTGTTTATGTCATAATCTTATGTTTAATGATTTTATATTTTGTGATTATCAAAACGTAGAGATATCGAAAAATATTAATAACGTTCATTATTTATATCAACAATCTCCCCGTTTTTGATGATTACAAAATCTAAACTCATTAAATCAAAAAATAATTTTTAGACAAGTATTTAGTGAGTTTATCTTCACTTCTCCCCCCTTTTTGTAAAATCAAAAAGGTTATGCCGACTAGTTTCATTAATGAATTTAACAGGATGAGAGCTCCCCCTTGATGTGTGCTCCCACTCGTTCGAGGGCACCAAGGAATCGAGCTATGAAAATCTTAGCTACAAAAACATGTTAAGAACACAAGACATATATATGCATAGCAATAATAATTTAGAGCAAACAAAGACAACTAATTTATTCATGCATTCAAGATGATCATGTAGAACATATAAGTATCATTACATCATGCAATATGCTTGAAGCATATTGAATACTGTTGGAACCATAGTTTTACTATTTTATGAAGTCTCGGTCATTTGTAATAATAGGTTGCTTTAGTTATTTTATTTCTTACACTTATGTAATGTTACATGTTTACTAGACTTAAGCTAAGTGATCCATGGGCTTTATGGCCCATACGTTTTCTAGAATGGGAGGAGAGGGAATGTTGCCCTAGCTCCTTCCCTATATATAGATGGCTTAGGTCTTTGTAATATTTGGTTGGTTATTTGAAAACATTAAGGAAACTCTTGCATTTCACTTTCACATACTTCTCATAATCATCCCACTCTCATTCTCATCTCATTTCTCTTATCATTATACTTGTGCTTACTAAATGGTGACCTAACAAGTGGTATCATTCGCTAGAGGAAGGTGTAGTTATTGTTTTTTCATTGACTTATTTCTTTACAAATCGTTTTTTATTATCGAATTGTTTGTAAAAGTTTAAATTTTTTGTTAGTTTCTTGGTTTTTCTCACATCTTTGCTTACAAACTTGTGTTTAAAATCAAAACAAACCAAAAAGTTTCAAACTTTTTACTAATTATTCGACTTTTTAGATAATTGTACTTTTATCGAGATCTTTACAAGTTTGATATTTTTCATAAAGTTTTCTACTTTCCTTAAGATTTACACATTTTATACACAAAAGTACAAGTATCTTGAAAGAAAAACGAATTTAAGGATTACTTTCTTTGAAAAACAAAACCTACAAGTTATCGAGATCTTCCTACTTGCCTATTTCGAGATCTTCTCAAAGTGCACTACCTCGTCTTCGTTTGTGTGGACTCGGTATTTTCTTTCTTGTATAAGAAAGTTAAGTACTTCGACTTTTGGGAAAGTTTTCGAAATTGTATAATTTCGAAAACTTAGTTTCGCAATTTTCGAAAATTATCGAGCAAATTATTTGGTTATCGAAATCTTATTTTTCGATAAACCTGATTAAGTATCGAAATCTTATTTTTCGATAAATCTGCTTAAGTATCGAAATCTTTTTCTCGATAATACTGAAATTTTTCGAAATCTTTTTCTCGATAATCTGCCAAGTTTCTCGATAATCTGCCAAGTTTCTCGAAAATCTGCCAAGTTTCGAAAACTTATTATCGAAATCTTCTTTGAAGTTGTGCTAAGTTTCTCGATAATTGGTTTATTCTACACTTTCCACAAGATCCATTTCTACACAAGTGTTCGAAGATGTCTGAGCCACCGAATCACTACTTTCCTCATGTTCAACAACAAACATCTCAGCAACAACAACCTCAGCAGTATCAGCAACAACATTACCTTCCGCACACAATGAATCAACAACCTCCTAAATACAATCCACAACAACAATACCTAATGATGCAACAACAGCTCATTTCTCAACAACAACCATATCAAGTGCCACTACAAAACACTCAGTTTTCCTCCAAACAACCTCACTGGTTTGACAGAATGTGTGAAGTTATCACAACTCAACAATCCCGACATGAGGCAGGATCACTTGAGACACCTCCAATGCTAACACCTGGTAACTATGTGCAATGGTCAAGTCGATTCTTACGCTTTCTTGAACTTAAGAAACCTCATGGGCACTTCTTAAAGCAAGTGATACTTGAAGGACCATTTGAGTGGCCAACAAGATTTGAAGCTGGTGATCCTAATGCTGATCCTCCACGTCCTCCTGGTGATAGACCCCTTCCAGAAACTGCACTCACTGAAGAACAGAAACTACATCGTGAAGCTGATCAGTATGCAATGGCTTATATACTTCAAGGTATACCCAATCCGATCTATCGCAGTGTCGATGCTCAGAAAACAGCCAAAGCAATGTGGGAACACGTTCATCTCCTCATGGAAGGCACTCAATTGAACAAAGATGACATGGAATCCAAGCTTTACATGGAATACACTGACATCACAATTGAACCTGGAGAGTCACTTGAATCCTACTATCATCGTTTCACAAATGTGGTTAATGATCTGGAACGTCACAAAATCACTGTACCAAGGATCGCTGTGAACTCCAAATTTGTGGGTAGTCTTGGCCCTGATTGGCATAAATATGTGACATTTGTTCGTCAAACGAAGAATCTTCATGATGCTCCATATGGCTTGTTGTATGATTTTCTGAAACACCATGAACCTGAAGTGGAAAAAGATAGAGCTCTACGAGGAGGATACACACCAACAACAACACCAAATTCATTGGCTCTCGTAGCTCAATCTCACTATGCTCCACCACCAATGTCAAATCATGCATATGTTCAAGAGCAGAACTACTTCAGTTATCCACAATCTTCCACCTCGAACCAAATGGTCCCTTATGATTCATCTCCACAAGATTCTTCTACTCTACTTGTTTCATCAAACAACAATGATGCTGTGTACTACTCCAACTCCAATGATGATGACGATGATGACTTTAATACGTTGAATCAGGGACTTGCTCTTATTGCTCGTGCATTCAGCAAATTCTCCAACAAAACAAACAACCGTCAACGTTCATCTTCAAACACAAGAAATCAAGCTGTTGTTAATGATGGAAGAGTGGAAATTCAGAATCGTAGCTATGGTCGATTTGGTTCAGGAAGCTCTTCAGGAAATTATGGGAATGGTCAAAGGTTTAGTAACAATACCGGGTTCAGAAACAACTCAGCATCTCCTCAACAAAGGTCTGACTCAGTTGCTACAAGGAACTCCAGCTCAGGGAATGCAGTTTGGTGCTACAATTGCAATGAACAAGGTCATATAGCTACAGCATGTCCCAAACCAAGAACTCGGGGTAGTAAGTTTCACAAGCAGGCATTACTCATGGCTCTTCAAGATGAAAAAGATGGACATTTCCCTGAACAGGACAACAACTTCATGGCAAATGTGAACAACGATGATGACATGGAAGATCTGGAAGCCAATGCTGCTGTGATGCTTATGGCCAACATGCAGGAACTTAAGCTCAATGATTCAGGTCCAGTGTATGACACTGACGGCTTGTCCCAGGTACATGACCTCAATGCATGCTTTATTAATGAAATAGTCTCACCTTCTGCTTATGAATCAGATATGGCGCAAGTTGTTCCATCTACATCATCTTCATCCTCTCAAAAAGATGAACAAATAAGCACAGTTGTCATATTTGATGATGACACAGTTGTTTCATTTGATGATCCAATTGAGAATGATAAACATGATCATTTCGAACAACATGAACCATCATTTGATCCAGACCCTGACCTCATATTATTATCTAAACAACTGGATGCTCAACAATTGCAAATACTCAAATGCAACGAGAAAAACAAAGTTTTAAAAGAACAAAATGCGTCATTTGCAAGAGACATTGAGTGTTATAAAATTCAGCTTTCAAATCAAGAAGAAAAGATAAAACACACTAAAAGTTTTGAAAAAGCTTTTCAAGATTCTTATAACAAAGAACAAGATCTTCAACGCAAAATACAAGATTTAATTGAGTCACACGGAAAGTTGATTTCGAAACTTGAAAGTGAGAAGGGTGAATTGAAAAAACAAGTTGAATGTCTTCAAACTGAACTTTCAAAAACAGAAACAAAATTGTCAAGTTGTCAAAAAGATTTTCATGAACATAAAATACGGAAAAGGAAGTACATAGACAACTTACTCGGTGGTATTGTTGATCTTGAAAAACAACTCAAAGAATTTCGTCACATTGTTTACAAACACGGGAACTCTGTCACAACAATTCAGAAATTTACTTTAAAACCGAAACCCAATTGCGGATATGCACTTGGTGATTACAATTCAATGTTTCTACACACGGCATTCAAAGAAATTCCAAAAATTTACAGTATGGATTATTTTCTTGATAATACGGTTGTGCGTGCTGTTGTTTTTGATACTGAGGAGGAAGAAGAACTTGAAGACGAGAGTCGATCTAAAATGAGTCAAGTTCAATATTGGACACCATATGACTATTCAAAAGCTCCTCCACTTTCAAAATCTTTTGTCACTCAAAAGGAATTACCTGAGAAATCATGGTTTATCAAAGAGTCATATGTTTCAGCTCACAATGCGGCTCCTGTCCCACCTGTAGCACAAATAAATGGTCCTTTACCATCATCCGGTGAACTTACACGTTTACCAAAATGTCGTGTCTTAAATTATTTCAAAACCTTTATGGAAGACATCGATATTTTGGAGGAAACAATTGAACGCAATTCAGAAATAAAAATTGAAACTTTTCAATCCGCCTACGAGCGAGAAAAGAGAGATATTTTTCAAAAACAAATGAAACCAATTGTTCAACACCTTCGTCTATATGCTACACGTTGGGATCAGGAACTTCAAAAGGAGGTCAAAAATATGATAAACGTTTTTGATACTGCTGAAAATGAGATTTTGGTCCAAAAGCTACAAACTAAAGTTTTCAAAAATGATGCTGATCGACTCTTGGAACAAGTTCTCTGTGCTGATATTTTGTCTGTTATCATGAATGATCTTTATAATTCTGGTACTTCTATGCTTAAGCATGATCATTGTGTTGATAATATCTTGTTGAATGAGGAAATTGAGACACTTAAACTGGAAAATGAAAAGTTGAGAATTAAAAATGATGATGTGACAAAACAATTTTCAAAAGAAATTTGTCAACTCAATCAAAGGCTTGAATGGTGTCAAGCTAAAAGTCTTGAAAGGGAATTGAAGTTTCAAAGTCAAAATGTTTCAAACTCTTGTCAGATTTGCAAAAACAACGAGTCTTTAAAAGGTCGATGTTTCAAATACGAGAAAGAAATTGCGGATTTAAAAATTGAAAACGCCGAATGGCAACAAAACCGCGACGACATCAAATATTGCAATGGTTTACTTGAGTCTGAAATTCAGGACAAAAATCACATCATCATTGATTTGAAAGAGAAAATTAAACTACTTCAAAAAGGGAAAATGGTTGACACCACGGTGATAGCACCAGGAATGTATCAAATAAACAAAACTGATAAAGGAAAGGTTGTTCAAAACACTAATGTTGATAACTCCACTTCTACAGGACTAGTCTCCACTTCTAGCGTTAGCAGACCCAAGCGAAAAAGTAAAAAGAAGAATAGGATCTTGCAACGTAAGAGAGGACACCTAGAAGCTCAGGAAGTAGAAGACCAACTTAGGACTTTGAATAAAACTCATGTTGCATCAGATTTAGATTCTAATCTGGCAAATTGTAATCAAAATCTAAATGTAACGAATGATGAACCTTTGAATGTTTTGAATATTAATGCATCTTGTGTATTTTGTCGTAAAAGCGTATCATCTGGTGATCATACAAAATGTTTAGCTAATTCTCTTCTCAATCGTCATAAGAAACGTAGGACACGCATTCCTTTTAGGCCCACTAATGCCTCTAAGTCTAACTTAGGAAAGCCGTCTTCTACGGTTTCTAATGATGTCCCAGTTACCCCCATAGGTGCCGAGAACAAATCTAGGACTGAGCCAACTACTAGTGCATTTAACATTAAGAAAGCAAAAACTAGTTGGAATTGGCAACGTTGGTTACAACACAAACCAGACTTTAAATGGATTCCTAAATTGTTGAATATATGTGTTACTAACCAACAGGAACCCGCATTATCTTTGGGTTCCACCCTTACTTCTGTTCCACCCGTGTCTTCTTCTGGTGATGCAGGTGGTACAGATTGTTCTCTGGATTGTTGATAGCGGATGCACCCGACATATGACAGGCAATCTCAAACTGCTACACAACTTTGTCTCAAAGTTTATAGGAACTGTCAGATTCGGGAATGATCATTACGCTCTTATAATGGGATATGGTGACTACATCAGCGGTAACATTGAAATTAGTCGTGTTTACTATGTGGAAGGCCTTGGACACAACCTTTTCTCTGTTGGTCAATTCTGTGATGGGGATCTAGAAGTTGCATTTCGTGAGAAAACTTGCTTTGTTCGTGACTTACAAGGAAACGATCTAATGTCTGGCTCACGCGGCTCCAATCTTTATACAATATCAATGTCAGATATGATTGCAACATCTCCGATATGTCTTCTCTCCAAAGCAGAGTCAACTAAATCTTGGTTATGGCACAAACGTCTTTCGCACTTGAATTTCAGAACCATGACTGACCTTGCTCGTTATAAACTTGTCGATGGATTTCCAAGATTCCGTTTCACCAAAGATCACTTATGTCCAGCCTGTGAACAAGGAAAAAGTACTCGTGCTCATTTTCCGTCTAAACCTGAGCAAAGTACGAATCATGTTTTACAACTGCTTCATATGGATTTGTGTGGACCGATGCGTGTTCAAAGTATCAACGGTAAACGGTACATACTCGTAATTGTGGATGACTTCTCCAGATGGACTTGGGTTTATTTTCTACGAAGTAAAGATCAAGCTCCTTCGATGATCATCACCTTTCTCACCAAAATTCAAGTTCAGCTTCGAAACACAGTACGAATCGTCAGAACTGACAATGGAACTGAATTCAAGAATCAGACACTTCGGTCTTACTATGAGAAAGTGGGAATTGAACATCAAACGTCTATACCTAGAAGCCCAGAACAGAATGGTGTGGTTGAAAGACGCAACAGGACGTTAGTGGAAGCTGCTAGAACTATGTTGATTAATGCTCAATTACCAGATTACTTATGGGCAGAAGCTGTTTCAACCGCATGTTATACTCAAAACCGTTGCATGATCACAAAACGCCATCGCAAAACACCATATCAAATTGTTCACAAAAGGAAACCGAACATCGATTACTTTCATGTATTTGGAGCACTTTGCTATCCGAAAAATGATCGTGATGATTTAGGTAAACTCAAAGCAAAGGCTGACATCGGAGTGTTCGTTGGATATTGTGAAAATTCCAAAGGTTTTCGGATATGGAATCGTCGTACAAGAGAAATTCAAGAAACCATTCACGCTAATTTCGATGAACTCACCCAAATGGCTTCTGAGCAACACAGCTTAGGACCCGAATTTAACCGTCTTAACTCTCCGGCATCTTCAGCTGAACCTTTACCACTTAACCGCAAAGAATTAGAAACCTTGTTTGCTCCACTATTTGATGACACGATTGAATACCGTCCTACTGAGGTCTCACCAAATTCCGCTGCTCAACCTGAACACATTCCAGTACCAGACTCACCTCAACAAACTTCTACAAGTGTTGAAAGAGACGGTCCTTCAATTGAATCATCATCAACAGCAGAACAAACTGGTTCTACTCTCTGCCATCCAGCTGAAGATCCAACACCACAATCAGTTCCACAATCCGCAGAGCATGATCCTGATGCGTTCATTAATCCGTTTGCACCAGCTACTACAGATCATGATATAGCTGAGTCGTCAACACGCAACTTGGATCCTGCCAACATGCGAGATACGTATCAACTACACCCTTCAACACATAAATGGACTCGTGACCATCCACTTGTTCACATTATTGGCCATCCAGATGCACCTGTTATGACTAGACAACGACTTCATACTGATGGAGAAACTTGCATCTACGCACTCACAGTTTGTCATGAAGAACCCAAGAACATTAAAGATGCACTGACTTATGACAACTGGATTGAATCTATGCAAGAGGAATTTCAGCAATTCATAAGACTAGAAGTCTGGGAATTAGTTGAAAGACCTGACGGAGTCTTTGTCATCGGGTTAAAATGGATATGGAAGAATAAGCTTGACGCAGAAGGGACAGTCATCCGCAACAAATCACGCCTGGTAGCGAAAGGATACTCTCAACTTGAAGGTCTAGACTTTGCTGAATCCTTTGCTCCAGTGGCACGACATGAAGCTGTTCGGATCTTTTTGGCTTATGCTGCTCATAGGAATATGGTGGTTTACCAAATGGATGTGAAAACTGCATTTCTGAATGGAGAACTCCGTGAAGAAGTTTATGTCAGTCAACCTGAAGGCTTCGTTGATCCTGAGCGTCCTAATCATGTCTACCGACTCAAAAAGGCTCTCTACGGACTCAAGCAAGCCCCACGGGCGTGGTATGACAAACTGTCCACTTTCTTATTGGCCAATAAATTTTTTAAAGGATCGGTGGATCCAACACTGTTTACAAAAACCTACGGGGAGGACTTACTTGTTGTTCAAATATATGTCGATGACATCATTTTTGCCTCAACAAAACGAAGTTACTCTAATGATTTTGCAAAATTAATGAAAAATAATTTTGAAATGTCCATGATGGGTGAACTTACGTTCTTTCTAGGATTACAAGTTCATCAATCACCCCGTGGTATTTTTATAAATCAGTCCAAATATGCTCTCGAAATTCTTAAGAAACATGGAATGATGTCTTGTGATACTTTTAATACACCAATGGGCTATACCACAAAACTAGATGCTGATTTACATGGGACTCCTGTTGACCCTACCAAATACCGTAGTATGATTGGGTCCCTCATGTATCTCACATCTAGTAGACCTGATATAGTTTTTGCTGTCTACATGTGCTCTCGTTATCAGTCCAGACCAACTGAATAACACCTCAGTGAGGTCAAGAGAATCCTTCGATACATAAAGGGAACCATTAACTTGGGGATCTGGTATCCGAAGGATTCTGGTTTTGAACTAATTGCTTTTTCAGATGCTGATCATCCAGGATGTTTAGACACACGCAAAAGCACATCTGGTGGCTTACAGTTTCTCGGAGACAAACTTGTGTCATGGCAATCTAAGAAGCAGGACTGCACTTCACTGTCGTCTACAGAATCTGAATACGTAGCCATGTCTGCTTGTTGCGCTCAAGTCATTTGGATGAGATCACAACTTAAAGATTATGGCTACCTATTCAACAAGATTCCTATCTACTGTGATTCAAAGAGTGCAATTGCTATCTCCTGCAACACGGTGCATCATTGCAAATCCAAACACATCGATCTCCGATATCATTTCATCAAAGAGCATGTGGAAAGGGGTACAGTTGAACTTTATTTTGTTGGAACTGAGTACCAATTGGCAGACTTACTTACCAAATCTCTGGCACCATCCAGGTTTGCTAGTCTAGTCCACCAAATTGGTATGAGATGTTTGACACCAGAGGATCTGGAAAAGTTTTTAAAATACCACTGATCGTCAAACATCACAACTATCTTTGTATAATATTTTGTTTTTTCTTTCTTTACTACAAATTATTTCATAAAAAAAAAAAAAAAAAAAAAAAAAAAAAAAAAAAAAAACTAATGCAAGTATATCGCTTCCATCAACACCTTGTTCTTACTTTACAAGTGTTGAGGGGGAGTCACGCTTAAATCTTTTACCAATTAATTGGTATACTTGCATAATTCTCGTATTTTACGGATTCGGAATGTGTGCGGGTGGTTTATTTCACTACACTTTGTCTTATATGGTTTTAGTCTTCATAAGTCAACTTAACGAAGTCACATCTCAAATGTCAATAGACTTGCTAGTTACTTTAGGGTTCTAGTTAAAGTACTTCATAGTTAAGGGACCAATGTAGTCAAATTCTTTAAGTGTCAAAAACTTGAGTACACTTGTTTGTTTCTTATAAAAGTCCAAGGACTAAAGGTGACTATACTCAAACTTTTCAAAATTAACAAAAACAAACAAACCGTTCCACCCTAAAACCCACTGTTTCATAAAAGATTTAAAACCTCTTAAACCCTTTCATTCTAACCTACGGCTCACAATCAATCGAGCTAACCACGACCTTGATCAACAATCTGTAAGTTCCTATGTTATCACTAGGATATTACACTAATAGGATCTTGGTTAATTGGAAATTCAACGGTTCGATCTCATGTTATCTAGATTTCGAGAACTAGGGTTAGGATTTCGATTTTGCTATTAACGTGTTGTGGTGTGTAATTATTGATAGGGTTTTGGTGCTATGATTGTTTCTAATACATATTTATCAACTATTATCACATTCCATCATGTTTCCTTGTTTTTTTCGAATTCTTTTAATTGGGTCGAAATGGGTTTATGAGCTTCTGTGATTATTGGGTTGTTTTTAGTGGTGGGATTTGCTTCTTTGGTCTCTTATGTGCATGTTCTATCTAGCTAGGATGTTTCTCACTGTTTATACATGTATCTCGATATACTTGTTTGTTTCGGTCGTGAAAATTATCGAGAAAAGCATGTCACAAAGTGTTGTCTATTGTGCTAGGTGTCTCGTTATGCCTCTTACTTATACTTGTGATATGATAGACGTTGTCATTATCTGTTGTATCGAATTTATCAAAGTTCTCGATAAATATGTTCTTGAGCATTTTCGTAATCTTTGTAATTGTGACTAAAAGATGTTTATCTATGGTGGTGACAGGCCATAATCATTGGAAAGGTTATTTTTTGAAGGAAAAATACGTATGACTTCAACTTTACTCGAGTCAATTCTTGTATAAGAATTTTTCTCGAAAAACTGTGTTTTATCGAAATCTTCTCATTATTATCGAGAACATTAAGTTTTTTTCGAGAAATATAGTTCAAAGCCCAATTTTTTTCGAAAACTTCAATTTTTTCAAAATCTTTCGGTGAACTATACTTTTCGAGAACCTGAGAATTAATGTTTCTCGATAAAATTATGATTTATCGAAAAATTATCTTTCTCGATAAATGATCTCGATAAAAGTCAGTTTTTTTTTTGAATATTTTTCGAAAATAACTTTCTCAATAAATGATCTCGATAAAGTCAGTGTTAAGAAAATTTTTTCGATAATAATTTTTCTCGATAATGTTTCTCGAAATTCCAGCCATTGAAGAAACCACTCGTATTTTCAGCAACTCCATCGTAGCTTACGACAGAGATGCTCTACACGGAATTCAACATTGGCCTGATCGTCGTCGTCTCGGTTATACAAGCAGATTAGGAGAGACATCATTGGAAAATGTGAAGCAGAAATCAAAGATCATCGCTATCTTGGAGATTCAGCAGTCAAAACGGTTTAACTACATTTTCATGCGTGAAATTGTTGTTAAACGACAAGATGAAAAGAAGTACAAGTTCTCCGAAGCCAACTTTCCCAACCTTAATCTCAATGACATTGAAGATATGTATCTTGAAAAGGTTCAGAGTAGAATGCGCGGATTCGATAGAGACGTTCAGTACAACTTCATGGCATCGCTACTTCTTTACATCCAACGACTGATTGTTCAAGAAAGAGTGGAAGATCTTCAGCTTGGAGTGGAAAGTTACCAACAGAAGATCAATTTGACAAAGCCACAATTCTACTTTGATGGTCTTTATGAAACACCACAGTTTACTCTCATCCAAGAACCGTTTGGTTTCACCTACATCAACAGCAAAAAGCTACAAAGCTTCATGAGGTTCGATGAGGTACATAAATTCTGTGATGTTACACTCACGTTTGTTCGTGATGGGCTTGTCAAAAGGTTGAATGATGATCGACGTAAGATAGCTAAGGGGGAACAACCTAGATGGAAATCCAGCTCCAGAAGACAAGTTCGTAACTTTGTCTTAAAGATTGAAGAACGGTTATTTCGACGGGAACAGATCAGACGACTGGAAAGCTACATCGGTGCCAGACCATCGTTTCCTGTCAGAAACTTCGAAAGACCAGAACCTCAGTTCACTAACTTCAATGCTCCACTTCCAGACGAAGAATAACTTGGTACATTTGGTCATATTTTTTCATTATCAATTGTTTCATTGATTGAATCATTTTTCCATTATGGTTTGTGCACACATAACAGTGTACAACCCGTGCTTGTAATTAAAGGACCCTGAGGTACGCTTCAGTGCCTCAATCCTAAACATAAGGAGCGAAGGCTTCTTACTTTTGAGTAGAATTAATCAAACATTTATGATTTTTCATAATTCTGCTCAAAAGGACAAGTATTTCACCTCAATAAGACCTAATCACTTGTTGAGGGGGAGCACTAGTCAAAACAAAATACTTTGCTCAAAATCAAAAGTTCTTGATGTATCTCCCCATAAGACTCAAAAGGCATATTTTAATCTAAAAGTTTGTCAAAAACACCATCTTATATGCCATTTTTGAGGGGGAGAAAAACGTAAAAGTGATTATAATATACGAAGTCAATGCTTTAAGTTGTATCATGTGCGAGCTAGACTCAGTATTGACCCAGGAATTGACGAGATAATACAAGTTAGTAACATCGAAAGGACTTATCCTCGACGGGTAATAACATCAAGTTTGTTACTAGAGCTAGTTGTCACCTAAAAGCTGACAATGCATCTCTTTAACTAACCACGTAAGCGTGTCTCGAAAAGGATATGTCTTAGTAGAAATGTACCGTCTCGAGAAACTTTCTGTGGACTTGACCAGGCCGGGTAATAACTTCAAGCTAGTTTAACTAGTGATGTAAGCGTGTCTCGAATCGGTCTTATTCACGGAAAGTGGATCAATTCAAAAGTGCTTGCTCCTCCCGCATGTGCAAATTTATTAAATACTTATGAGCACATGTGCAGGGGGAGCCCTTCAAAAGTGTACACAAAACTCTCAAAGTGTTAACCAAAATATTTGATTATCACAAACACCTTGAGAGATTTTTCAATCAAAGGTTTCTTGGCTAACTGTCGGAGTTATAAGGTGATTAAGATAGGAATATCCGTCCTATGATCCGCCAGAGCCGGAGGGATCTACCCAAGGACATCTCCCATAGTTAGAATTAGAAGTCCTTAGGTATGATACAGAAAAAGGAGATATGAATGAAAGGGAAAGAAGGAGTTGAAGAATTAAAAAGAAAAGTAAAGTAAAGGGTGAAAAGAAATAGCCCTCCATATATTCAACCTTAGGGCAGACACCGGGTTCAATACGTATGCTACTGGTTGTTGCAAAAGACAACACCGGTATTGAAGACAAAGTCGTCATGGACCCAGTGACGCAATGCATTAAACCTTCTTAACCACTCAAGTTCTCTTAAAAGGATTTGTTTCATTCTCACGGGGAACCCGCATAACCTATCTACCTATCTCTTAGAGACGGTTGATATTGAAGCAGGAGACACCTCCCCAGTCTCCGCATAGGAAACCTAGGTGTGCACTTATAGAGTCTAGAGCCTTGAGATACATCAAAGATCTCTTAGGAACACTTAGTATTTCTACAACTGGTGTTCTACATCAATGGGCATCAGTTGTAAACTATCGAGTCCTTCGCAGATCTTAGCAATCTGCCGAGAACGTTTATGAGAGGATTACGTAAGTATTTCTCAATGATTGAACGAAAATCCTGCCAGGGTCAACATCAAACAGCCCTGACAGCAGGTCACTTCGGTAATCCCACAAGGGTTACGCTTAGTGTTTGCGGTGGTTCCATTACGGTCTACAGTCGTGGAGTGATCCCCAGCGACTCACCCAGTCATTGAGCTACCTAGTAGGTCTCGTAAGCTCCTTCGGGAGTATCTGATATGGGAACGGCCTGGATAAGGATTAGAAGGAGTCTTCACACTATGCTGTTGACGAGCTCTAATTCCTTATCCGTAAGTACCGGTGATTTATTGCTAACTGTTTACATGCAGGGTTACATCATCTCCATGGCGATAGATTCCACATGCTCATACATGCATCTTGCAGTCATCAAAAGCTCCCTCAAAGATCAAAGCAACACAAAGTTCAAAGTAAGATTCTACGCCAAAAAGAAGAATCTACAAAGTTTAAAGACCAAAGATCCAATGTGAAAGAAAGGGACTACGTGCATGTATAAGTCAGAACTCAAAGATGTATGAGCATGTTGGAATGGCGGACAACCACCACAGACGCAGGAGTGACGAATGGCAGATTACTTCATAACATTATCACTACAACATCATCAAAGAACAAAGACAAAGAGCAGAGTATATCCATCTTTATTCTAATCATTTCTAAAGACGTCTGAAGCTATGAAAGTCAAAGATTACGACAAAGACGTCAAACAACCATGATGACCGACCCTTAGGGGGAGATTGTTGGAACCATAGTTTTACTATTTTATGAAGTCTCGGTCATTTGTAATAATAGGTTGCTTAAGTTATTTTATTTCTTACACTTATGTAATGTTACATGTTTACTAGACTTAAGCTAAGTGATCCATGGGCTTTATGGCCCATACGTTTTCTAGAATGGGAGGAGAGGGAATGTTGCCCTAGCTCCTTCCCTATATATAGATGGCTTAGGTCTTTGTAATATTTGGTTGGTTATTTGAAAAAATTAAGGAAACTCTTGCATTTCACTTTCACATACTTCTCATAATCATCCCACTCTCATTCTCATCTCATTTCTCTTATCATTATACTTGTGCTTACTAAATGGTGACCTAACAAATACAACGCAAGTAAAAGAAATTAAAGGTCCTAAATTGCCAAAGAGAGCGATTGGACTTGCTTGCGACACAAAATGTTGAACGATATTATTTGTAGGTGGAAACATAAGCATAAAGCTTAGTTGTTTGATGGAGAAGGGTATGGAGCTTAAGGGACGGATCTAACGATGTTATATCGAGTTAATTGAGACATTGGATTAGGACGAGTGAGGAGGTATTCAATCCAAAAAATGTCTTCACTCAAGTAGAGAATTTGTTTTTGAAGGAAAATGCAACAAGGAAAATAATGGGTGTGGTTTGTAACTTGGTCCAAGTTGAGAGAGTGATGTAAGCAATTTGAGTAAGGTGATGATGGAGGTTGGCCCTTGTTGCGTTGTGCAAGATACATAACAAGGAGATCACTAAGGTTATTGATTCATGTGAAAACCAATTATATAATATATAGTATAGTATCGAAGTGATCCGCGTAAACTACGGATCACCCAAGTCGTTTCCCAACGAAGGCGAATGGAATCGAGAATATCGATTCGTGAAATCGTGAATTGAAAAGTGAGAAAGTGAAAATAGCAATCAAGATATTCAAGTAATCACTAACAACTATGAAATATGCAAAGCGTACAAGCTAATAAAACACCAAAGTTAAAAACGTAAAAACGGTAATGCAACCGCGAAATTTAAAACGTAACGTTTATTGAAAAATGATCCTACAAACTTGAAAATATTTTCTAAAAATCTTTAACTAATAAAAAGAATTTTAAGAAAAAGAAAAATATTTTTTTGAGTTTTTATTTATTTTCTAGAATTAATTTTCTATTTTTGGAATTAAAAATGAATTAAAAATAAAGAAAAATAGAAAAATAAAGTGGAAAAATAAAAATTTAATTCTAAGAATTCTAAAATATTATAAAAGAATTTCTAAAAATATTTTTGTATTTTTCAAAGCTTTTTCTGATTTATATTGATTTTTGGTAATTAAAAATGATTTAAAAAGGATTTAAAATGAAGAAAAATTAATAAAAATAGTAAAACAATCCAGAAAAATCTGGAAAATTTACAGAAAATCTAAAATATTATGAAAATGTTGCAGAAAAAATTTTGGATTAAAAACTATAAGCAGAAGTGCTTATTCAAGCCAAAACAGCTTATGGCAAGTGCTTATTTATAAGCACTTGCCAAAGAAACTTTACCAAACTTTAAACACAGATACAATGGACTAAATAACACTCAAATAAGCTCATAAAAGAACAGTGGAAGCACAGAAACAAGAGATGTAAACAATAAGCAGTCAAGTTCAAACTAATCAATAAGCACAATTCAAAAATGAATAAGCCAGATGAATTAGACCAATAACAATTCTCATATAACTATAAAGGAACTCAGATAAGCTAATAAAACACAATCTCAAACTCAAACAACCAAATGCAGTCTGATGAGGTGAAAAATGATCCGTTTTTAGGGGGTCATTTAAACCCGAATCCGACTTTATTTGATCAAATATTGCCCTAAATCGTTCCTTTTGTGATTTTAGGTGTTTGGAGAGTGAATTCTGGAAAAGAAGCTATTTTGGACGTTTTTGGAGCATAAAAGTGAAGAAAACGGCTAAGTACCTAATTTGCATGCTGAAAATACAAGGTGACGGCGTCAAGACCATCAGCTTGACGGCGTCAGACATGAAGAATTAAATATCGAAGGTGGTGACGGCGTCAGACGGACTGGTGACGGCGTCAAAGTGGCAAAATTAATATACCGTGGGTGGTGACGGCGTCACATAGGCCGTCATAAGTGGATCAAGGCCGTCCGAGGAAGTTTATGGCGGCGAGGTGACGGCGTCAGAAGTTACTCTTGACGCCGTCAGACTGTTTTTCCTATATATAGTTTTCTAGTTTTTTCATTAAAAAAGGGAGAGAAGTTTTGGTGAAACCCTAAAGATGATTTTGGTGCCTCTTTTACAGGTTTTTCAAGGGTTCCAAACCCTTGAGACCTTGCATTGTAATTGAGATAAGTGTACTTTCAATTCAATCAATATGTCTATGTGTTGGTTGTTTATCTCTTGTTCTTGTCTCAATTCTACTATGCTAGGCTAGATCTCTCTTGTGTTTGCTTAGATCTAATGAAACCTAGATGTTGATTATGTGTTGATTACTTGTCTATTCTTGTTTTGAATGAATGATTTATATGTTAGGCTTAAGAAAACTGGCAGATCTCCAAATGGTAACATGCTTGAACGTCTTAAGAAACATGAACCGAGGCGTACTAGGTCTTTATTGGTTGTATTTAATGCATGAGCCACTGTTTACAATCCCTATAGTTGTGCTGGGTCATGGTGTAGGAGGAGATAAGAGCTCATAGAGTTGGGGAGTTATGTATGTCACCCCACGAATGGTATTAAGGAATACAATCCGTCATTCATACAAGTGTAACAAGTAATTAACATGTAAAAGATATCTAGGGAGTAATGAAGTCTAAGTAAACACAATTTCTCCAATTACTGCTCACAACCTTAGTATAATTAGTTTATTTTCATTTTCATTATTTTATTTTAATTATATAATAGCTTTGGGTTAGTTGAATAGCAACTAATTCCGCCCTATCTTCCAAAACCCGAGATTTTACTTGCTTTTATAAAAATATAAAAATACAAAAATAATCATCTTTCACCTCTAGAACTATTAATTAGGTTTTCTAATCCTAGCGACACTATTCCTAAGCTGAACGATCAATCCCCCGGTACTTGTCACTATACTATACTACAACGATCAGGTACACTGCCTGGTGGGGGTTGTAAGCTTCTCGAGATCCCTCGAGAGGTAAAGCAAGGTGCGATTCCCACGCATCAAGTTTTTGGCGCCGCAGCCCGGGGAATAGTTATTGTCTAGGTTAGGATTTCTTTTTATTAGGTCTACTTGCTAGATTCCTTTCTAGTAAGATTTTTATTTTTATTTTTTTAGGTCTTCTTTAGTCTATCTTATTTCTTCGTGCCTTTGTTCGTAACTCTTTACCATCCGACATCATGGAAGGTGGTAACATCTTTGAACCCATCATCCCACCACAACAAAACCCACCATTAGAACCCCTTAGGCCCCGAACCTTAGGAGAGTATTCCCGACCTAGCCACCAAGGCTACCGAAACACCATTGAGCTCACCGGAGCCAATGTAACCCCCTTGCGATCCGACACCATCCGGTTGGTGCAAAGCGGATGTGCATTCCATGGACTTCGTTCCGAAGAACCAAACCAACACCTTAAGGACTTCCTCAAAATCGTAGACTCGATAGACCCAGGTGTTGAGACTAGAGAGACAACCCGATTACGCCTATTCCCATTCTCTCTACGAGATCAAGCTAGTCAATGGCTTGAGCGTTTACCCGCGGGATCCATCACCACATGGGACAATCTCGCCAACCGCTTCCTCACCCAATTCTTTCCGCCAGAAAAAACTGCAATGCTTAGAAGGGACATTTTGATGTTTGAGCAACAGCGGGGTGAACCTTTCTACGAGGCTTGGGCCCGTTTTAAGGATCTCCTCCACAAGATCCCTCATCATGGCATAAACCTTTGGTTATTAGTTCAAATTTTCTACGACCATGTTGACTATCACACTAAGCGTACCATCGACAGAGCCGCGGGAGGCAAATTGCATGATAAGAATGCCGAGGAGTCATGGGCAATTATAGAAGAGCTCGCTGTCGATAATAATGAGATTTGGGAATTTAAACATACGGTGGAAGCGGCCATCAATGCAGTCTCGGCATCTGGAGGAACCACCGAAATCCTTGATGAACTCTTATGCAAACTTGAGGCAAAAGTTGACTATTTTGAGGAAAGGCAAAGGAGACCCTTAAGTCCTAGTCAAGCCACTGTCAATTCTGTCTCAAGATCAACTTCGGCACCATTATCTGAATCACCTTCTAGAGAACATGTCGAAACTTTTCAGAGATACACCCCACCTTACTCTCCTCCCAAGGAACTTAGCTCGGAATTTGAGGCTAGGATGAGAGAATATATGGCGACTCACTCTGATCGGCTTGCTAGATTCGAAGAAGCAGTTTATAAGCAAAAAAAGGAGATGCAGGAGAAAATGAATGAGATATTGAGTCTATTGGAGGAGTATGCCAATCAGAAAACCCCCGAACGAATACTGCTAAGGAAAGAAAGCGCCACTCCCACCACCCAATTTGTTAACTCCATCACCATTGTCCATAAAGATAACGAGAAGGTAAAAACTCCTGCTAAACAGACCTTAGAAAAACCACCCGAGTCCCAACCTTTGAGCTACTACCTGAAACACGATATAAACAAAAACACCATAACAAATTGGATTAAGGGTGATAGGCGTAACCAATCCTCCGAACAGGTTCCCGAAAAAGAGAAAGAAGAGGAAGATGAGTATGATACGCTTATTGGAGGATCAGTGGTCGAGAGGTTACTGGTACAGAAAGTGGCCACCAAGCAGGTAGCATGTGGGAATTTTGAATTACCAACGAGCATCGGGGACTTGAAACATCTTAATGCTTTCGCCGACCAAGGATCGGAAGTGAATCTTATGCCCCTGACTATCTACATCCAACTGACGTCAAAGATGCCAATACCCACTCGTGTTAGGCTGTCTCTTGTTGGGCACTCGTACATATACCCCCTAGGAATAGCAGAAGATGTATTAGTCAATGTTGCAGGATTCATGTACCCCGTCGATTTTATGATCATTGATGATAAAGGGGATGGATGCATGCCAATAATCCTTGGGGCACCATTCCTCACCACCGCTAGGGCTGTCATTAAGTATGAAGATAGGAAGATTGAGCTTAAATCTGGGAAGAGAAAGATTAGCTTCCACATGACTTCGCGAAGTGGGCATGAGAATTTGAGTTGGAGAATGATTAAAAACAACATTGGCACGACGCCCATTCGTGTTCAGAATAAAATTCTTGCATGGGAGGCAAGAATCAAAAGCTATAAGAAAGCTAAGGATGAAAGAAGAAGAAGCAATAAGGTTCTGATTGAACTCAAACATACTCAACACGAAAGCATTCATACACCGTTTGAGGAAGGGAACTTAGTACTCTTGAGACACTTAGAAACAACAATACCACCCGATAAACCAAGTCCTTGGTGGTATGGGCCATTCACAATCGAAGGATTGAGCCAAGATGGGGTAGCTAACTTGAGAAGCAAGTTAGGTAGGAAGGTGATTGCAAGTATTGATAGATTAATGCACTACCACCATAACAGTAATGATCGCAATTATATGGGGTACATCATTTCAAATGATGAGATTACGTAGTAACCCACGACTTTGAGTCTAGCTACAAGACTCGTAAATAAAGAAAAGCGCTTCTTGGGAGGCAACCCATGTTTTGTGTAATTTTATTTGTTTGATTGTTATTTGCTTCCGTATGCATGCTTTGTTTTTATTGTTGGTTGATCATGTTTCTCTACTAAAATGTGAAATACTTTATTATGTTGTTTAGCCTAGTCTTAACTTCAACCTAAAGGTATTTTTGCAAAAGATAAGTGTAAGGGGAAACCCCAAATATGTTTTTAAGAAACAAACCGATCATGATTCTCCACAATATTAAATGAACATGTATATTCGTATTTGTTAGAGTCAAATGCTTGTATTGAGTCATAATGAAGTTTTGCAGGATTTTCCAGGAAGTAGGACAAAGTTTTTCCAGAAATTTTCCGGAAACTTAACATAAGGATTTATGCAGGTCCATTCTGACGGCGTCAGGGTATTGCTCTTGACGGCGTCAGGAGTTAAAATCTGGAAATTTTACCGGTTTTGTTTTTCTAACGGAGTCTTATGGTTTTTGTGAATTATTAAGTTTTATAATCTCCAGGAAATCTGCAAACTTCATTCCACAAGCGTTATATCTTACTTTGTTTTCTAGGATTTAGTAACTTATATAGGATGCCGCCGATTTTACGCGAGGTTGCCTTGTCTACTTTTGTCAGGATTTACAGGTTATTTGTGACAAGAAGATGATTTATATTCTGGAAGGGAAGCTTTGATTGTTCGTTTTCTTGGAGGAAGATTTAACCTGGCCAACTAAAATCCATACCGAGCGAATCAGGGGAGTATTTGATTTCATTCTCTTTACTTTTTAACTTTTACATTCTTTACTTGAACATTGGGGACAATGTTCATCTTAAGTGTAAGGGGAGGGTAAAAAGATGATACCTTACATATGCACTTTCGCTTGAGTTTGTTTTGTTTGATAGTAGATGAGTAATAAAACTACGAGAAATACTTGTTAGTGTAATTTTAGCGCCAAATTTAAAATTTTTTACAACATTTAGGAGTGAAACTTTAGCCATAGCAAGCGTCTCATGGATAGGAGGTTGTATGACTAGCACATAACCGTATATTCAGAAAAATTTTCCACCCAAAAATGTGAGGTTCGCCTTTAGATTTGATAGGAAAAGCATTTATTATTGGTGCTTATGAGTGTACCGGTAGCATTTAGATTCTAGAACTTGCGTTAGTGATGCATCCCGAGACCGCTAGTGAGACTACATTCGTGTGGTAGGATTTACTACATGATAAGAGGCATTAGGATCACCCTTGTGTTAAACCCGTATTACAATTACTTGACCATTTAAGTCATATTACTTGGCTAGTTAAGTCAACTAATTTTTCCCACACCTTTAGCGTTGTACTCATTTTTAGTACACGATACCCCTAGTACACCCCTCCGAGCCTATCTTTTCGTTTCTAACTTTAAGCATTTTACTTAAAGGAAGAATTTGTTACACCCCACTTAAATGTACACCCAAATCGCCTTAGCCTTCCGTGTATGCGCTCATTTTTAGTGCATTATTGTTATTTGTTAAACCCTAAGTTAACTTTCTAATTGATTACATGGTTGCTAAGTCGAGTCATATCCTTGTACATATTGTTTTGGGACGATTGGGACTCATGGGTAAGTACTTATTTTATGGAGTAATGGGGAAGAACATCACTTATTACCCCCATATGTACGTTAATCTTAAAAGTGCTCCAAGTGTTTTGATTTTCTTAATTCGAGTCATTAGATTAGTTAATTGTAAAGTATGTAAAGATTCAAGTATAAGGGGAATGCTCAAACCCCTATGATGTATTATTTTGGATGGTAGGGTAAGAGTGTATGCAAAAAAAAAAAAAAAAAAAAAAAAAAAAAAAAAAAAAAAAACATACGGACTACCATCCCGTTTCATTTTATGTTTTTGTTATTTTTCATTTATTAGCTTAAGTCGAGTCTAGTCTTGGCTTAGCAACGCCATATTGTACATGTAATTAACTAAGATTGTTAACTCGCCACCAGTAAAACTTCCTTTATCCAACAAAACCGTGTAATTCATATCCCTATACCTAACGTTATAACCCTTTAAAAAGACCTCTTTGATAGTTTATCCTAGGTGCTTACGCCATGTGGTGGAGGTTTGATCCTTTCCCAAGCCTATGGTAATCTATTTTGCTATGACAGGTAGTGAGAGATATCTTCCATTTCCATAATGTTATATTACTTTATTACACCCGAGAGATGTGAGTATCTAAACACTATTTGTGAGGTGCTAGTGTATGACCTCCGTGCCTGTCTATTGGTCTTTAGTGGAACGATTATTTGTTGTAATTACTTTTATATTAGTGTTAAATGACCCCTAACTTGTCTTTTGAGTAGAATAAAAGCTCATTTGCTTGAGGACAAGCAAATCTCAAGTGTAAGGGTATATGATGAGGCGAAAAATGATCCATTTTTAGGGGGGTCATTTAAGCCCGAATCCGACTTTATTTGATCAAATATTGCCCTAAATCGTTCCTTTTGTGATTTTAGGTGTTTGGAGAGTGAATTCTGGAAAAGAAGCTATTTTGGACGTTTTTGGAGCATAAAAGTGAAGAAAACGGCTAAGTACCTAATTTGCATGCTGAAAATACAAGGTGACGGCGTCAAGACCATCAGCTTGACGGCGTCAGACATGAAGAATTAAATATCGAAGGTGGTGACGGCGTCAGACGGACTGGTGACGGCGTCAAAGTGGCAAAATTAATATACCGTGGGTGGTGACGGCGTCACATAGGCCGTCATAAGTGGATCAAGGCCGTCCGAGGAAGTTTATGGCGGCGAGGTGACGACGTCAGAAGTTACTCTTGACGCCGTCAGACTGTTTTTCCTATATATAGTTTTCTAGTTTTTTCATTAAAAAAGGGAGAGAAGTTTTGGTGAAACCCTAAAGACGATTTTGGTGCCTCTTTTACAGGTTTTTCAAGGGTTCCAAACCCTTGAGACCTTGCATTGTAATTGAGATAAGTGTACTTTCAATTCAATCAATATGTCTATGTGTTGGTTGTTTATCTCTTGTTCTTGTCTCAATTCTACTATGCTAGGCTAGATCTCTCTTGTGTTTGCTTAGATCTAATAAAACCTAGATGTTGATTATGTGTTGTTTACTTGTCTATTCTTGTTTTGAATGAATGATTTATATGTTAGGCTTAAGAAAACTGGCAGATCTCCAAATGGTAACATGCTTGAACGTCTTAAGAAACATGAACCGAGGCGTACTAGGTCTTTATTGGTTGTATTTAATGCATGAGTCACTGTTTACAATCCCTATAGTTGTGCTGGGTCATGGTGTAGGAGGAGATAAGAGCTCATAGAGTTGGGGAGTTATGTATGCCACCCCACGAATGGTATTAAGGAATACAATCCGTCATTCATACAAGTGTAACAAGTAATTAACATGTAAAAGATATCTAGAGAGTAATGAAGTCTAAGTAAACACAATTTCTCCAATTACTGCTCACAACCTTAGTATAATTAGTTTATTTTCATTTTCATTATTTTATTTTAATTATATAATAGCTTTGGGTTAGTTGAATAGCAACTAATTCCGCCCTATCTTCCAAAACCCGAGATTTTACTTGCTTTCTTAAAAATATAAAAATACAAAAATAATCATCTTTCACCTCTAGAACTATTAATTAGGTTTTCTAATCCTAGCGACACTATTCCTAAGCTGAACGATCAATCCCCCGGTACTTGTCACTATACTATACTACAACGATCAGGTACACTGCCTGGTGGGGGTTGTAAGCTTCTCGAGATCCCTCGAGAGGTAACGCAAGGTGCGATTCCCACGCATCACAGTCCAATACGCTCAAATTATAAACAGGCCTAAGCTACAAACTTGCAGTTCAAATAAGCACTGCCTAATAAGCTCTAATCTTAAAACCAATGGGGGCAAATGATGGACTACCAACCAAAGATCATGAAAACTTCAAAAGCCCTATCTCATTTACACTTAAACAGATCTAAAAATAGCATGAAACAACAACCTCTTGTGACCAAATAGCTAAGAACATTTGACTTTTTAATGACCTAGTAATATTGACTACTTTGAATTTTAGAATCTTAATCTACTCTTACTTAGATGTAATAAGCTTTGATACAACTACTAAAAGCAATCCTAACAACTTATGCTACTACTATTAGTGATAATGCAACTGGAAAATCTAACTGATAAAAAATACAAAGGAATAAAAGTGATTATTGACTTTTTATTAAAAACCTATCACTATTATGCAACTTTTGATTATTACTAAAGCTACTAGAACTACTGATGATGATTTTACTGAACTACAACAACAATAACTATCAGCAACATGGTGATCCAAACACCCCTTTATATATCAGTTTACTCTAAAAAACTATAGCTCCAAATCAAATACTCAAATCCAGTGATCCAATAAGCTATAACAGAACTATGACAAGCAGAATAAGCAATCAACAATAATGAAATCAATCAAACTAACAGATTCTAAAGATACACAGATGCAACCTTATGACAGATACTCTCATGGACTACACTACTCAAATACTAATGATGACAGATGATCAAATTAAACTACTAAACTCAAATCTAAACAAATAATTATACTACTAATCAGACAAGCTCAACTATAAATCCAAGACAACAATTACAACCACAAATCAAAGTAACAGTAAACTATACCAATTTAAATCTAAATCAGATACTATAGATTGAGAAAATTAAATCAGAAGTTACCGGAGCAATTCCCCTCAGCTAAAACATAGGGGATTCACAGAAGCCTATCTTTAAGATAGGCTGGGATCTTCCCTGGTTATCCCAATCTATCAAAATTTCACCAGAAATTCAAATCAACCCCAACAGTTGACTTTTATTGACCAATAAGGTAATGCACTAAAACAACTAGTTCTGATTTCACAAAAGCTTGACAAAGCTTATATGAGAATTAAGTGTCTAAAAAAACAAGCTTAACTAACATTTTGAAACTAGATCCAATATCTTTTCTATATATTTTTTTTTCTTTTTCTGATTTTCTTAAAACAATCTGAATGAAACAGATTTAAAATGAAAACTAAGATATAAGGACTGATTGAAATTATTTGAAACAAATAATAAAACTACTCAGTAACTAATAAAATGTAACAAGCAATAATGAAAACAAATTAAAAGCTGATTTGTATTAATGAAATAGAAATTATAATTTGGAAATGAAAACAAGCGACAATATCTGAAAACAATTTGGCAGAGCTTCGCTATTCGAAAACTCCCCCTAAAACTAGCTATCTAACCCTCTATTTATAGTGGAAGTGAGGAGAGGAGCTCACGGATTGCCATGTTGGCAATCCGTGTGAGTTGTGCTAGTTTGAAACAATCCTGAGCCGTCTAATCAATACCAATGATTGCCCAATCATTTCTAGCCCTTGGATCTTCTTTGGTGACGCGTTTGGACCAATCATATACTGCCACATGTCCCGAGCGTATGTTTCTTTGCCTCTGACATCATCTATATCTTCTAGAAACACTTTGATTTGATGGAATTGTCCTTACTTGTGGTAATTTTAAGGATTGGGGGTTAGGGTTCATGTGGGAAATAGTAATTCTGGGTTTGGGGAAAAGAGGGGGCGGGTAAAGGTACGGGTAAAATTATTATTATTAACTTTTGACTTTGGGTTTGAGTATGTTGACCGAGGGGTGTATGGGCCGGGTCAAGGGTTTGGTTTTGGTATTTTGGGCTTGCACAACTCATGGACTTGGAATTTGTTTCTTGGTGTTATTTCAGATTTTGTAATAAATTTACAAGGACCAATTATGTATTTATCTAAAATCCAAGGGCTGATCATGTAATAATTCCATAGTAGGATCCAAGGGCTGAACTTGACAAGGTATGATTCTTCAAGGATTATTTTTGACAATGCAAGCTCAAATATGAAAAATGCTTTCCCGGCTCCGGCTTTTTACGCTCTTTCCATTCTCGTGCTCGTGTTGTCGTTATTCCATGATTTTGGTCCTTTTAATAAATATCCGTTCCTGCACATTCAAAAACACAAAAACACAACATATTTGGCATTCATGGTCGAGTTTTTGGTCGTTTTGGTCCGGTATTTGGTAAAGAAAAGGTGTGTAAATTAATACACACCAAAATCCCCCCGACTAAGGTATTGTCGTGTCCTCACGCAATGTGATCAATTCACGCTTTTGGGATAAATATTTTGAAAACTCTTTTTACTAACTTTGAAAAGTAGCAAGGAGGTTCGAAAGAAGTAGTAAAATCATTTATTCCCGAAAACGCTCCGTTTTCCAAAATTTTCCTTTATTCCTTTATTCCACTTACACTTTCTATTTTTGGACTTTTCACTTTATACTTGTGACGGTTTGTTGAACTTTCATTATTTTGCAATAATTTTTAGGGTCAACGAGTAGAAACACTTTTCATAGAAAAGTGACCGTACGGATAAAAATCGTCATCCTTGATTTTTCACAAGTCCCCAAACTAAGCGTACAAACGAGATCACAGCTTATCTACAAATTAGATGCTAACACTACTCATAAGAGTTACTTGTGGAAACTCCTTACTCCCATTTCCTAGGTTTTGTATCTCAATATTTTATTTTTGTTGAGAAATGAATTGCTTCATATTTTCTCGTTTCAATAATTTTTAGTCTGATAGTGATACCTAAGTTAAAACGATAAGTAGTTATTCATTTTCTCTTAAGAACCACTGCAATAGAAATTCGGTCCACATCAAGAAATTTTGGTACATACAATATCAGAAATATAAGTTGCGGAGTACTACACGTGCACCTCATGTGTCCAATTCAGAATTACACACATGCACCTCACGTGCCAACAACTTATTTTACATTCAATACTCTTATTCAACATAACTTTCGACTTTCACTTTTTTCATTTTTCACTTTTTTTCATACTTTTCACTTTTTTTTCTTTCTTGACTTTTTTCATAACATCAATGGAAGCTTATCGGGTAGCTCCAAAACCACATAGATAATCAACTTTTGACTTTTGATTTTTTCACTTTTTGCTCTTATTTTTTATGTTCCTTGATATGTACCGAACTTCTAAAGCAAAAATTCTCTTAAGAAAATAAAGAACTAAATATTATTCAAACCGAAATACCACTAATTAACCTAGAACATCTATTATATATGGGTGACGTTTCTGATGGGAGTAAAAAGCCACAAGTACCTCTCATGAGCTCTAAATAGAACCACTACTCCACGTTTATCATCTAACTTCTAAATAAACTCTATCATTTCTCGCTCTTCGCAATTTAAGATTCCAAATAATGAAACTCGCGAATACTTAGCCGATAATCAGCCACGCATATATAAATTCAGATACGGAAACTTGCAAATTCTAGAAGAAGAATTCGCGTTTTCTAGCTTCTGATGTAAAAGACTAGCGAAAGCTTTTAAGCTGCGCATGTATAAAGTCAAGTACGGGAACTTGCAGATTCTTAAGAAAGAATTCGCATTTTATAGCTCCTGGTGTACAAAACTAGCACAAGTTTATGTGATCATCATTGGTTAAGGGAACAAGCTAGGGCTCAACACACCCGGTCAAGTCAAAATATTTATTCCTACTCTCGCCAGCAAGAAAGTCAACAAGGTGTCAAAACACTTATTCAAACTTTATTATATTTTTTCACAACTTTTTCAACTTTTTCTCATTTTTTTGTGCTTTTCATGACTTTTTCATCAAAATTTTTGAAATTTTCAATTTTTTCAATTTTTCATTTTTAGTGGAAAAACGGAGTTGCAAGAGTGCACGACATAGTGAAAAATGCAAGGTCAAAATCGAATCGAAGATTCACCCTGCCCCAGACTAGAATGAAACATTGTCCTCAATGTTTTACGGGTTAAGGAAATCCTAACAAAATTCTAGGCCGTTTATTAATTATGCCAAAGAAAACGTTAGTCGATAAGATTCACGGATATAGGATTTCCAATAAGCACCGATGAATGAAACTCGAGCGGAGAGAAGATAACGAGCACGAGAGTCATCATAAATCGCGGATAATCCTAACAAACATCACAAACAACCACGGAACACAAGAGTAGAAGAGGCACCCCCTCCTCACGTTATTTGTTAGAAAATAGAAAATAAGAAGATGAAATTGGATAAGCATGGGTTGCCACCCACGAAGCGCTTTGTTTTTTATTTTCGAGTCACGTAGCTTGACTCGATCCCCGAATTAATTCGTCCTTGGGGAAAAATCCGTGGAAAAATAATCTCACTCGGGCTTTCATTCAAATTTTTTGAAAAACATATGACTTATTTGAAAGTTCCATCCCGAAGAGATAACCGATGGTATGTTAATTATGAAAACTTTCAAAAACGATACCAGGATCAAATACAACATCCTCACTCCCCACGTAATGAAGGATAAGAGAAACCACACCAAATGTTACAAATGGCAAGAAGGTCATGATAACAATCTTGAAAAGCTCGTCATCTTCAAAAGAAAACTTCATAATTGGGAAATTATGAATTTTATCATTAAAGTTCATTTTAAAATCTTTTTCGGGTGGGAGGGTTGGGATAAACTTTTCATTCAAATTCTCATTCTTAAGCACACCACCCGGATCATGATCAACTTCAAGATAAAAACTGAAACTTTCATATTCAGGTTTAGAAAACTTTTCCATTTCACATTCAGATTCATCAAAATGAAATGACACATACTCCGGAAGAGAGATAAAAGCATGAGAAGTGGTACTGCCACGACTCGTCTCTTCCGAGTGATCGAAATGAAAAGCTTCATACGTCGTATCAGAAAAATCAGGACGATAAGTGGGATTGCCACTCATCTCCTCAGTCGTATCAAAGGTAAAACTCTCAAAGTCTGGTAAAAATTTCTCGAGCTCGGGCTCAAGAGGATCGTCAATGATAAGCTCAATCTTCGTCTTAACTTTATCCGGAGGGATTGACGGTTCATCATTCAACAAATTGTTAAGAAAAATAATATCCCCCTCCGAATCAAAGTAAGAGTCGCCAGTCTCAGAAATCGGAATCGTTTCAATTGCAAGAAATTCATCGACCTCTTCCCAAAGAGAATCATATTCCTTAGTCAGAGGAAATGATGGGGAAGAATCGGAGACGAAAGTTTTTACAAAATCATCAAAAGAATAATCACAAATATCAACGCTTTTGACGGAGTATTTCTTTAATTTTGAAGCATCGGCTTTAAAAATCATAATGTCGTCATCATGTCGTAAAGTTAGAGTATCCTCAAAATGATCTACTAGGGCTTTAGCGGTTCGTAAAAACGGTCGCCCTAGTATTAGAGGAACTCTCGGATCAGCTTCAAAATTGACAACAACAAAATCTGCCGGAAAAGTACACGAATCCACACAAACAAAAACGTCCTCAGCAATTCCAACTGGATGAGTTATCGATCGATTAGCAAGCTCTAAAGTCATTCTCGTCGGTTTAAGAGCCCCCATTCCAAGTTGTTCATAGATCGATAATGGCATTAGGTTAATACTCGCACCTGAATCGGCCAGGGCGTTACAAACTTCTTGATCTTTCAATGAACATGGAATGAGAAACTTTCCCGAGTCACCAAGCTTTTCGGGAAGCTTCTTGAGAAGAATCGCGGAACATTGAGCATTTATCGGCGTTTTGGCTAATTCAAGCAATTTCTCTTTATTACTTATGAGGTTTTTGAACGTGGAAGCAAATTTTGGAATGTACACGAGAGCATCCATAAAACTTATATCAAAGTGCAGTTTTTGAAAAATATCCAGAAATTTTTCCATTTGTTTTTTAGACTTTGCACGGAGCTCTTCATCGTTAAATCGTGACGGATATGGCAAATTAGACTTGTATTTCAAATTATTCTCAAAAATGACTTTTTCTTTATCTTTTGACTTTTGGACAACCGGAGGTTGGACGTTTTCAGCTCCTTCATTATTAACAGGAGAAACCGGGTCCTTTGTCACCTCGGTCTCACAGTCCACTACCTTAGGCGGAGACAAAGAAGAAGAGGTAGTAGGAACTGTGGGTCCATCATATTGAGCACCACTGCGAGTCGTGATCGCCTTAACTTCGCCCCTCGGGTTTGCGATCGTGTTGCTTGGCAAAGATGTAATACCCGAACCCGAGGGTCGATCATTTAAACGTTTGTTAATATCACTAATTTGATTAGCAAATGATGAGTGCTCAAACACTCATCATTTTTGGTCTAATCTGAACTGCAAAACATACAAAAACACTCAGAAATGCATCAAAATACTAAAAATATTTCAAAATTGTGTTTTATATGTTTTAGATGCAAAATGAGCAAAAACAGATGAAAAACGTATAAAGTTTGCAAAATTGGCAGTTTCAGTCCCCCGACTTTCAAAAATTAACAAAACTAGTCCCTGTGCATGTATTTTGAAATAAAAGTCAACCCAAGTCCCTAAAAAATCAAAAGTTATCAAAAACGGACTTTGGGTGATAAATTTGGAAAAGTTACAAGTTTGGTCCCTGTACTTTGTAAATTGTCAAAAATAGTCCCTGGGATATAAAACTTTGGAAAATATCAAATCTGGTCCTTGTACTAATCATATTTGGCAGAAATGATCCCTGGATGAAAAGTTTGGAGAATTTACATGTTTGGTCCCTAAAGTTTCACAATTGGCAGAAAAGGTCCCTAGACAGTCAAAAACGGAAAATTATTAAATATGGTCGTTATACTATTCAAATATGGCAAGAATGGACCTTGTGAATACTTTGGAAAAATCACAACATCAGCCCCTCAAGAATTCAGAAATTACACAAATGGCCCTTGTGATTAATTTCTATAAAACCAAACGGACCTTACTTATTATTATCACCCACCTTTTACAAATCCAACCCAACACAAGCCCACTCCCCCTAAGCCCATTTACCTTTTGATAATATGAGCCGGTCAACCACAGTCAACAAACTCACCCCGTCCCTTTTTATTCTTACCCAGTCAACCAAAAAGTCAAACATCTTCACCCTCCTCACCACTTGGACCCTGCTACTCCCTTCCACACTCAACCTTCCCCTCACCTCTGCTAATAATCCCATTCCATGTCCCCCCCAACTCTCCTAATACATCCAAAACCCATTTAATACCCTCTCACCCTCACAAGTTACCCCAACTGCCATGTGGGATTTTTGGCGGCAAAAATGCAATTCAAAGGTTAGGATTGACTCAAGGCCATCCAACGGCTAGGATTGATGTAGGAAAGTCTTTGTGGACCTCCAGGGTGTATAAAAGAAAGAAAAAAGAGAAGAAGCAGTAGTAGATAATAGAGAATAGATTAGAGTAGTTGTAGTTGATGTAATTTAGCTTAATCATCTATTTTAATTGTAATTTTTAGTGTGAAATCTATGTATTCACTAATCTCAGTGTGTTAGAAACTCATTTCATCTTTAAATTTCAAAGTTTCAGTTTTAATTTTCCAAGTTGTGTTTTAAGTAAAATTCCAATTTGTTGGTAAGGTAATATAAGTTGTTACTTCTTGTTAGTGTAAGCTCACAGAGGCTTTATTGTGAGCTTTTGAAAGTTTGTGGGTGGTTTAGTATAGTGGAATTCACAAAAAGAAAAATAAAAAATAAAATAAAAATAAATCAAAAATAAAAAGAAAATTAGCAATAAGCTGAGGGAATAAGCTTGTATAAGCTATAACATCCTCTGGATAAGCTCATTAAGCTGCTCCATAGCTTGAATGAACCTATCTCACAGCCTAGTTCATTTACAAGTTCATATGCCTTTCATCAAGTAAGTCCCATTTCCAATCCTGCTTTCTCTTTTAGAATAACTAGTTTAGTGTAAGATACTGCTTATTCAGGCTCTATATTGCTTATTGAAGTTGCTTAAGTACATCTGTTTAGCTTTTATACCCTTTAGTCCATAATTTGTATTTCCACTACATATTTTTAGCTCAAATCTGCTATGCTATATCTCTGTGTATTTGTCAAGCTTCTACTGTTCCATTGAGAGTTAATACAGTTAAGGATCACATTGTGATCATTGATTTGCAAGTTAGAGGTTTAAACTGGTAATAGATAGTGAAACAGATTCATAAGGGGGTGTTTGGCTTTGTCAGTTTCTGTGGTAATTTGGTTAGTTCAGTTGTTATTCTTAGTTTAGTTAACATGTATTAGGTCTCATTAGGTTATTTAGGTCTTAAGACTCAGTCCTTGTTCACTCAAAAGTCAAAAACCCACTCCAAGTGCCCTCACAGTTAACTGTGAGGGTTTTGGCATCCCAAACCTTGGAATTTGGTTCATTAGTGATAATAATTACCAAATTTAGTTCCATATTAGTTCATAACATCATAATCAATTAGTAGGTTTGATCCAAAGTTCATATAAGTCAACCTTGTTAGTTTTCACTAAAAAGTCAAAGTTCATCTCATCAGATTTTTCCAAAAGTTTGAGCAATTGTTTAGAATTGTGTGTTATGATTCATGGCCTGAGACTTGTTCCTAAATGTAATCTACCAGCTCAACTTTAAGTTTCATTGGTCCTTTTATTTTTACAGTTTTTATTCTAGAATCCACAGCCCCTCAAAGTTGGTTGCAGGGGGAGACAGTCCCCTGTTCAGCAGCACCCACCCTACCACCACCACTTGGTGGTGGTTTTCTGGCCACCCTTGTGGGTCCCAGTGCCCAACCTTGGTTCCTTACAACCCCCCTCCTACCACACACCACATTTTGACCATAGCTTTGACCTGGAAACCCCTGGGTCCCACTTGAATCAAGCACAAAAACTTGTCCCAGTTTTCAGTTAAGAAACAAAAAGTTGAGTGCTTATTCAGCTTAATTGCTTATTGTGTGATCCACCTCTGCTTTTTCTGGCTTATACTTGACTAATACACTCAATTGAATCAGATTCAACCATTGTGGGTCCCACTTGAGGCCATTTTAGCTTATTTTGCCCTTTGGTCAACTTTGGTCAACTGTCATTCTAATAAGCTTATAGCTAGCTTAATTTTAAGTTCCATTAAAGTTGTGTTCACAAAAAGTTTTTGTTTTTAGTTATAAAATAGTTTTCTAAAATAAAAATCCAAAAAAAACAAAGTAATTTTAAGTGATAGTTTCTATTTAATTTTATTTAAATTTTAATTTTCATTTTTATATTTTTATTAAGAACTTAGTTTTTTTATATTTTTCTTAATTTCCTCTTAAGTTAAAGTATTTATAAAAAAAATTTCAGATTTTTATTTTGTCATTTAGTATTTATTAGAATTAATGTTAGTTTAATTATTAATTAATTAATAATTAGTTTAAAATAGTATAATTAGTTTTTATTAAGCAAAACCTAGTTTTTATATTTTTTATAGCTTTAATATGTTATAAAATAATTTTATAAATTTTATTAGAATTTTTACTGTTCATTTAGTATTTTTCTTAATTTAAAATAGTTTAATTAGTTAATTAGTAATTAATTAGTAATTAATTAATATAAAAATCACAAAAAGACAAAAATACATATTTTTATTTTTAAAACTTATTTTTAGTTATTTTATAATTTTAGAAATTTTATTTTCACTTTTCTAGTATTTAATTAATATAATATTGTATTTAAGTGTTTTAAATATTAATAATTAGTAATAATTAGTATTTAATTAATAATAAATAATTAATTAGTGTTAAAATTTATTTTAATTTTCTAAAAATTTTCCTTTATCTTTTAGTTTGTAAAAAAGTCATTTTCACCCCCTGGGGGTTTTCAGATTTTACTTTTCACGTTTTATTTCGTACGTTTACGTTTTATTCAAACGTGAACGTACGCGTTTTAAGTTTTAAACGTTTTTGGTTTTTCCTACTTCCCTGTATTATTCATATAGCTTATTTAAGCTATTTCATTGTAGATTCCTTAGTTCAGATCAATCACAAACCCCTTTCCATCTAAATTCACCCGATCACAAACCGTTTTGAATACCATCCACACCTCGTCGGGACATAACGACCCGGGGAAACACTATATTCCGCGGAGCATTGACTCTAGGCTGTTTGACCTTGTTGACCATCACCTGGTTAAATTAGGTTGACCGTTTGGAGCCAATCAGCAAACAACCGTGTTGACTCTTCATATTTTGCCATAAAAGATTGTTGGTTTTGAATCAATTGCTTAATCAAATCTTCCGTGGGCGACGGATTTTGAATAACACCTTGATTTTGATTATTGTTGAAATTCTGCCCACGGTTTTGGAAATTACCATGATTTTGATTTCCATGATTAGCGTTCTGAAAATTCCCAGGGTTTCCAAAGTTTTGTTGGTTTTGAAAATTGTTCCCTTGAGGCGGGCCTTGATAGTAATTACCTTGAAAACCCCGGTTTTGATTAAACCCTTGATTATGATTTTGAAAACCGTTATTAGCTCGACTCTAATTTTGATTTCCTTGATTATTACGATTCTGCACATTATGATTCTGGTTGACTTGATTGACTTGGTTTTGTTGTTCGAGAATGGGTGGTCCAAGAAAATGAGGTGAACGGTAGCTGAGGAGATTGCGGTCTCCTTGAGGTTGTGGCTAACCGTTGTTACCCGCGTTTGCAGCATACGCGTTCTCACGAGAAAAGGCACCGGTGGCCGGACATTCATAATACAAATGTGGACCACCACAAGTCTCACAACCGTGACTAACCACATTTACTTGATGGTTTGGTTTTTCAATAGACATTGCATCAACTTTCTTTGTTAAAGCCACAATCATATTTACCAATTCATCATTATTTTTACCATTATTAGACACTTGAGGTTTATTCCTTGACATTCTTACACGAACTTTATTCTCAATTATCATGAAAGCATCATTCGTGTTCCTAGCCAACAAGTTACCACCCGCAGCAGAGTTAAGCGAATCTTGGTCAGCATGACATAAACCATTATAAAAAGTATCAATCTGCTGAAGGTCGGTAAACCCATGGTTCGGACATTTTTCCTTCAAATCTTTGAATCGATCCCAAGCTTCACTAAACGTTTCATCAAAAGCTTGTTGGAACCGAGAGATTTGAGAACGTAGGTTAGAAGTTTTAGAGGGAGGATAGAAATAATTCACAAACTTGGAAGCGAGATCATTCCAAGTGTGAATCGAGTTAGGCGGTTCCTTTTCCAGCCAAGTCCGGGCTGCTCCTTTTAAGGAGAAAGGAAATAACTTCAATTTCACCACATTGTGAGGAACTTGGTTCATTCTTATGGTCTCAGCGATGTCGGTGAAATTTCTGATGTGAGCATGGGGGTCTTCATGATCGAACCCGTGAAAGGATATACCCGTGATAAAATTGGGTAATTCGTGATTGATCTCAAAATTGGCGTTGATGTCCGGAATCACAATAGCTCTCCTCACACCATTGAATGGTGATTGGAGTTGTTCTTCCATCGGACGTGGATCAAATGCCGGTTGTTGTCCCTTTGGCGGGATAACATTGTGCTGCGGACCACCCATCAGCGGGGGTCCGTTGTGTTCGTTTTGGTTCATCTCCTCGTCGTCAAGGAAATGAACCCGACTCGTATGTCGTAAAACCCGCTCGGGGTTAGAGAACGGAGACGTAAGGCTCTCAAAAGAAGAACGGGTGTGCATACACCACAAGCAAAAAGAAAATGAAAAAGAAAAGAGAAAAGAAAATCTTTTTGTTGTTTTTTTTAATATATTTTTCACAAAAACTTTTTATTTCTTTTGTTTTTCTTTTTATTAAAACGTAACGTTAATTGAAAACCGTTTCTTTCAATACCACTCGCGACGGGACGGGAGAGAAGAATGGATCTCTCTTCAGCTAGAAATTTAATGTCTTAGCTATCCGTATTTCCCGCTTATTCGGTTGTAGTAATTGAAATAGTCCGATAAACAACTAAATTACGTTTTCGTTATATTGTGAGACTTTTTTGGTTTACAACGCCCTTCCTTTCGGTCGAGTCGAGGCTGTAACTTTTATTATTTTTTTGGTATTTTGTAAACACTTTAGAAAAAGTGTTTTGAATTTTTTATAGAGATATATATACAAAGTAGAGGAAGGCTTAACAAAACACGATTTTTCAAAACGAATATTCAAAAATTCACTTCGACCTTCCCCGGCAGCGGCACCAAAAAATTGATTCGTGTGAAAACCAATTATATAATATATAGTATAGTATCGAAGTGATCCGCGTAAACTACGAATCACCCGAGTCGTTTCCCAACGAAGGCGAATGGAATCGAGAATATCGATTCGTGAAATCGTGAATTGAAAAGTGAGAAAGTGAAAATAGCAATCAAGATATTCAAGTAATCACTAACAACTATGAAATATGCAAAGCGTACAAGCTAATAAAACACCAAAGTTAAAAACGTAAAAACGGTAATGCAACCGCGAAATTTAAAACGTAACGTTTATTGAAAAATGATCCTACAAATTTGAAAATATTTTCTAAAAATCTTTAACTAATAAAAAGAATTTTAAGAAAAAGAAAAATATTTTTTTGAGTTTTTATTTATTTTCTAGAATTAATTTTCTATTTTTGGAATTAAAAATGAATTAAAAATAAAGAAAAATAAAAAAATAAAGTGGAAAAATAAAAATTTAATTCTAAGAATTCTAAAATATTATAAAAGAATTTCTAAAAATATTTTGTATTTTTCAAAGCTTTTTCTGATTTTTATTGATTTTTGGTAATTAAAAATGATTTAAAAAGGATTTAAAATGAAGAAAAATAGTAAAACAATCCAGAAAAATCTGGAAAATTTACAGAAAATCTAAAATATTATGAAAATGTTGCAGAAAAATTTTGGATTAAAAACTATAAGCAGAAGTGCTTATTCAAGCCAAAATAGCTTATAGCAAGTGCTTATTTATAAGCACTTGCCAAAGAAACTTTACCAAACTTTAAACACAGATACAATGGAGTAAATAACACTCAAATAAGCTCAGAAAAGAACAGTGGAAGCACAGAAGCAAGAGATGCAAACAATAAGCAGTCAAGTTCAAACTAATCAATAAGCACAATTCAAAAATGAATAAGCCAGATGCATTAGACCAATAACAATTCTCATATAACTATAAAGGAACTCAGATAAGCTAATAAAACACAATCTCAAACTCAAACAACCAAATGCAGTCCAATAAGCTCAAATTATAAATAGGCCTAAGCAACAAACTTGCAGTTCAAATAAGCACTGCCTAATAAGCTCTAATCTTAAAACCAATGGGGGCAAATGATGGACTGCCAACCAAAGATCATGAAAACTTCAAAAGCCCTATCTCATTTACACTTAAACAGATCTAAAAATAGCATGAAACAACAACCTCTTGTGACCAAATAGCTAAGAACATTTGACTTTTTAATGACCTAGTAATATTGACTACTTTGAATTTTAGAATCTTAATCTACTCTTACTTAGATGTAATAAGCTTTGATACAACTACTAAAAGCAATCCTAACAACTTATGCTACTACTATTAGTGATAATGCAACTGGAAAATCTAACTGATAAAAAATACGAAGGAATAAAAGTGATTATTGACTTTTTATTAAAAACCTATCACTATTATGCAACTTTTGATTATTACTAAAGCTACTAGAACTACTGATGATGATTTTACTGAACTACAACAACAATAACTATCAGCAACATGGTGATCCAAACACCCCTTTATATATCAGTTTACTCTAAAAAAACTATAGCTCCAAATCAAATACTCAAATCCAGTGATCCAATAAGCTATAACAGAACTATGACAAGCAGAATAAGCAATCAACAATAATGAAATCAATCAAACTAACAGATTCTAAAGATACACAGATGCAACCTTATGACAGATACTCTCATGGACTACACTACTCAAATACTAATGATGACAGATGATCAAATTAAACTACTAAACTCAAATCTAAACAAATAATTATACTACTAATCAGACAAGCTCAACTATAAATCCAAGACAACAATTACAACCACAAATCAAAGTAACAGTAAACTATACCAATTTAAATCTAAATCAGATACTATAGATTGAGAAAATAAAATTAGAAGTTACCGGAGCAATTCCCCTCAGCTAGAACATAGGGGATTCACAGAAGCCTATCTTTAAGATAGGCTGGGATCTTCCCTGGTTATCCCAATCTATCAAAATTTCACCAGAAATTCAAATCAACCCCAACAGTTGACTTTTATTGACCAATAAGGTAATGCACTAAAACAACTAGTTCTGATTTCACAAAAGCTTGACAAAGCTTATATGAGAATTAAGTGTCTAAAAAAACAAGCTTAACTAACATTTCGAAACTAGATCCAATATCTTTTCTATATATTTTTTTTCTTTTTCCGATTTTCTTAAAACAATCTGAATGAAACAGATTTAAAATGAAAACTAAGATATAAGGACTGATTGAAATTATTTGAAACAAATAATAAAACTACTCAGTAACTAATAAAATGTAACAAGCAATAATGAAAACAAATTAAAAGCTGATTTGTATTAATGAAATAGAAATTATAATTTGGAAATGAAAACAAGCGACAATATCTAAAAACAATTTGGCAGAGCTTCGCTATTCGAAAACTCCCCCTAAAACTAGCTATCTAACCCTCTATTTATAGTGGAAGTGAGGAGAGGAGCTCACGGATTGCCATGTTGGCAATCCGTGTGAGTTGTGCTAGTTTGAAACAATCCTGAGCCGTCTAATCAATACCAATGATTGCCCAATTATTTCTAGCCCTTGGATCTTATTTGGTGACGCGTTTGGACCAATCATATACTGCCACATGTCCCGAGCGTATGTTTCTTTGCCTCTGACATCATCTATATCTTCTAGAAACACTTTGATTTGATGGAATTGTCCTTACTTGTGGTAATTTTAAGGATTGGGGGTTAGGGTTCATGTGGGAAATAGTAATTCTGGGGTTTGGGGAAAAGAGGGGGCGGGTAAAGGTACGGGTAAAATTATTATTATTAACTTTTGACTTTGGGTTTGAGTATGTTGACCGAGGGGTGTATGGGCCGGGTCAAGGGTTTGGTTTTGGTATTTTGGGCTTGTACAACTCATGGACTTGGAATTTGTTTCTTGGTGTTATTTCAGATTTTGTAATAAATTTACAAGGACCAATTATGTATTTATCTAAAATCCAAGGGCTGATCATGTAATAATTCCATAGTAGGATCCAAGGGCTGAACTTGACAAGGTATGATTCTTCAAGGATTATTATTGACAATGCAAGCTCAAATATGAAAAATGCTTTCCCGGCTCCGGCTTTTTACGCTCTTTCCATTCTCGTGCTCGTGTTATCGTTATTCCATGATTTTTGTCCTTTTATTAAATATCCGTTCCTGTACATTCAAAAACACAAAAACACAACATATTTGGCATTCATGGTCGAGTTTTTGGTCGTTTTGGTCCGGTATTTGGTAAAGAAAAGGTGTGTAAATTAATACACACCAGTTATTGATTTGGTTTATCTCTTCACGTAACTTTTCCTTTTCCATGGGAATGTGGATTTGATCATTTGGTGGAAATGGATGGAATTGAGATGTGTAGTTGGAAGAGAAGTTGGATGGTTCTCCAATGTGATGAGGATTTTGAAAGGTTTCATTGAAGTGAGTTTGAGGTTGAAGTGTGTAGCTTGGAATGAATGTGGATGTTTGGCTAATATGATGAGGGTTGTGAAAGGGTTCAATGGAATGAGTTTGAGTATTTGGAGAATATTTGGGAATAAATGTTGGTGGAGGTGTTGGTTGTTTAGTCACATCATTTGTTGAGATGGACTTGTTGCATGGTTAGGTTTTCTTCTCCAAACAGGTTGTTAATACAAAAAATGTCAAAAACGTCATTTGCATTAATCGGTCTCTACTAGTTTTGATAATCACAAAATACAAACACACGTTACATAAAACTACGACTAATAAGTTTTTAATCGGGAAAACTCGTTTTCGTCATCAACATCACTTAAGGTATGTACAAACTTCTACCAACTTGTGTATGTGATCAAAGGAGTTAAAAACTTTACATTTTCATGTCACAAAACATTTTTACAAAAGTATTTTTGTATAATTTAAAGAAATGTTTTATTAAGAAAATGTTTTCAAAATTCAAAATCATAACAACCATATTTCCCGCTCAAAACCGACAACAAAACTTCACTAGATAGTTTTTCACCACGTCAGGACAAAACGGGGAGCGTTTGTCAAGACGGTCCCTTAAATAGGGTGGCGCCCTTATCGATAAGGGACCGTCTGGCATTTAAAGGATCGCAGCATCTCTCCTGACGCCAATAAATACAGAACTGTTTTACTCCATAAAACTTCACCTCTTATGCACCAAAACCTTCTATATTCCAAAATTCTTTCCAAAACATACTCTTTGGTCACATTATCAAGTTCTAGTTGTTTACAAGTGAGCACACTCATCTTTCCTCTAAGTGCAAGAGAATAACATTCGTTGTAATCAAGAAACGAAGTGTTGAAGAAGAGTTTTGCTCATCTCATCTTGTTGCGGATCTATCATTACTTTCATTCATTGTTTCGTGTATGTAATAGGACTTGAGTGCAAGTCTTATATTGTGTATTGTGTTGTATCGTGCCATCATGTTAGTACGAGGTGTGAAGCCACGTGGGCTTTGGTAGATTTGTTCTAGCTAGGACTAAGACTCGACATTCCGCTTAGTGTCGTTAAACTTGGTGTAAGCTTGTGTAAGGTTTGTTCCGCCATAAGGGAGCGTGTTGATATAGTGTTTGTGAAACTCTCGAGTGTGAGACTTGAGGAGTGAAGTAGGGACGAAGGAGTGAGCTTCGTGGCCGAACCATTATAAATCTCCGTGTGCCGATTTGATCTTTCCTTTCTTTATCTCTACTTGTTTACTTATCATTGCTTATATTTATTGTTATGTTGATTTCACGTAAGCTTCGAATCGAACCTTTTTGTCAAACACAATTTGTAAAGTTATTTTTATAAAAACGTGATTAATAACGGTGAAACTATTCAACCCCCCTTCTAGTTTCTACAATTGGTATCAGAGCTTCGTTGCTCGAGGATTTTTAAAATTTACTGTATTTTAAAACTTGAAACGATCAATGGAATTTGAAAAATATCAAAAAGGGCGGTCTATTTTATTTTAAAACGTGATTAATAATTAGTTTTGGAGCTTTATGACATGGGCGTGGTGGAGTGGCAAGGTCGATGAAGTCTTTCTGTCAAGGAAGATTTCTTATCTTTACTATATTTCTTTTCATATCATTCGTAAAACCTTCGTCTGTCTTAATTATTTCCGCTGTTAAACTTTGTTTAAATGTTTTCCGCTGCTAAACTTTGTTACCTTTCCGCTGCGAACTCTATTTTACTTTTTCCGCTGCTACTTGACTTAAGAGTCTTTGTACTCTAAATGGTTTATAATTCGAATGATATGTTTTGCAACATTTATAAACGTCCCGTGTTGTGGTCGTTAGCTATAAATGTGCTTGGTGTCTTTTTGCGTAGTGCCCCCAGCATGTCAGCTGCCGCGTTCTTGAGTTGGGGGTGCTACATCATATATGATATTACATATCATATATGATATGATATGTAATATTATATATGATTTTTTCGGGCAAGAAAAAAAAACGTGAAAAAATCGAAAAAAAAAATTGTCGAAAATATATTAAATAACCTATCTATAGAAAGATAATTAAATGCTCGTCGTAACGGTATATTTTTTTTTCCGCTTAACGATTAACGGTTTAAAAAAATATTAATGTTTGAAAAAAAAGGATGAAAGTGGGTTTTTTAAATTGTTGGAATTAATCTCATCCATTAGATCAAATAAATATGGAGAGAAGATGGATGGTGGATATTAGTCCATTGGTATGTAAAATAAGTTTAGTCCTCAATTGATCTTATATCTATTATTGTACCTAAAATCATTTTTTGAAAATATGTAACTGATTAATGCATTAAATTTTACGCATGTAGTATTTGTTTTCAAAGCTTTAAACAAAAACCTCAAGTGGTATAGTGGTTGACATTGTTATTTGTTGAATGCAAGGTCACGGGTTCGAGTCCCATGCATGACAATTTTTTAAAATTTGTGAATTTCTGCATGTAAAGTGCATGCCATGTAGGCAATCAAGTAGGCAATGACATGGCATTCCCTCGCTTAGGTGTCACTTCCATGGTAGGCTATTATATAGTGGAGGATGAGAGTGTTTGGGACAGTTTGTAGAAATTGCTTATTAGCTGATCATGCGGCTGTTGACTCTTCGTTTCCGGTTTCGGCTCAGGTTTGAACCCTATCACAAGACCATCTATAGGAAATGCTCGCGGTAGCTTATTGGTTTTCTGATTATTTAGGAAAAGCAAGCCTGCACAAATGTGGTAGCATGGATTTGTTTATGTCTCTCACTATAAGTATCAAATAAGAGTTGTATATTACATAAGACTTTCATTTGTACTATTGGTATGGTATAACACACATTTGCTTAGTTATGAAAGTACACTAAACAAGTACCCGTGCATAGCAACGGGATTTTATAGCGACAAATAGTTTATTGATAAAAAAAATTATAGGTTATAAATGAAAAATAATAAAAGTTTGAAGATTTGGGAATTAAACATAATGTTTTGAAACCCGGTTCGACCCGGGTGGTTCAACCGGTTGAACCATTCCGGTCGAAAAATTGATCGATTTAAACCGGGTCAACTTGCTAGGTTGGGTCGAAAACGGGTCAAATTAAATCAATCCAACCCGTCGGGTTTGAAGCGTCCCGGGTCAACCGGTTTGTGATTTGTATTAATTGTTTTAATTGGTTATATTTAATTTGGTAGATATGTTTTGAAACCCGGTTCGACCCGGGTGGTTCAACCGGTTGAACCGTTCCGGTCGAAAAATTGGTCGATTTAAACCGGGTCAACTTGCTAGGTTGGGTCGAAAACGGGTCAAATTAAACCAATCCAACCCGTCGGATTTGAAGCGTCCCGGGTCAACCCGGTTTGTGATTTGTATTAATTGTTTTAATTGGTTGTATTTAATTTGGTAGATATGTTTTGAAACCCGGTCCGACCCGAGTGGTTCAACCGGTTGAACCGTTCCGGTCGAAAAATTGGTCGATTTAAACCGGGTCAACTTGCTAAGTTGGGTCGAAAACAAGTCGAATTAAACCAATCCAACCCGTCGGGTTTGAAGCGTCCCGGGTCAACCCGGTTTGTGATTTGTATTAATTGTTTTAATTGGTTGTATTTAATTTGGTAGATATGTTTTGAAACCCGGTTTGACCCGGGTGGTTCAACCGGTTGAACCATTCCAGTCGAAAAATTGGTCGATTTAAATCGGGTCAACTTGCTAGGTTTGGTCGAAAACGGGTCAAATTAAACCGGTTCAACCCGTCGGGTTTGAAGCGTCCCGGGTCAACTCGGTTTGTGATTTGTATTAATTGTTTTAATTGGTTGTACAATGTGAATAAAGCATTGTACTTTTAAGTAATGAGGTGTTTTAATAAGAGTATTAATTACATTTCATAATTTCTTTTAATAAGATTTTTTAACATTTTACAGTATTTGACTTTTTCACTTTGACCATTTTTCCTTTATAGATATTATAGATATAAAAGATGAGCTAGTATTTCATATAAACATCAAATAATACCATTACATACCATGTACACATCTTAAACTATTAATATTAAAAAAATGCAATGCTAGCATTTAAAAAAAAAAAACAAAAGCCCCAATTTGATATAGCACTAATCACCATATGGTTAAAAGCTTCGTGCATATACTAAACAAAACCAACAAAAATATCAAGTAATGATTAAAAAATAAAAATAAAAATAAAAATAAATAAATAAAAAAATCCCGCAACTCGGTCAACCATCTTCGGCCTTACCTTAGCCCTATAGTTAACCACACATTTGTTTTAGTTCAAAGACATCCGAGAAAACGCTTAAATGTTGCGTAAATAAAAGATAAGAAAAAAAAAGGGAACCAAAAAATAGGCCTGCCGCAACGCGGCGGCCCGTCGCCATTCTCGTTTCACTTTATTAGAGATCTTTTGGTTTGTAATAAGTTTAGCTGTAGTAGAGATTTTTCTTTACTTTTGGTATTCCCGAAGCATGTTTTGGGAATGTCTTGGCATCATAAACTACTATGGGTGTGTCCATAGTTAGTTTTTTTTTGTATAGTTTTTGGTGTTTAATATATTTGCCGGGATATTGTCCCTTTTACCCAAAAAAATGCAAGAACTCGAGGTTTTATATGTTCGTTTGATGCATTTGCACAATGAATTACTTCAACAATATCGCGCTAGCCAGGATGATGAGATTGGTTTCTTTCATTTTGAGAAGGATGACTTTGGTTTTGAGTAAATTTACATACTTTTTTTGGGTACATGTATCGTACTGTCTATGGCGTTTTGCATCTCTTATCATACTATTATACTTTATTCCTTTGCGTTTATTAACGTATGCATGATTTTTTTATTAATTGAGTCATTAGTTCATGGGCCTGTTTGGTAGCAAGCTTTTTAGAAACTTTTTTGAGCTATATTAGCTTTTTATTTTGAACAAACAGCTTTTAGCAAAAATAGTTTTGTTTGGTAAACTAAATTGGAGCATTATTTTTTCAAAAAAAAAAAAAAAAAAGCGTTGAAAATGCGAAGCAAAAAACATCCATTGTGCGTATAAGTCATTCATTATCTAAAATGAGAATTTTTATTGTTTGTGAAATATGTATCATTAGTAATTAGTTATTGTATATATGGAACAATTTTATTTAAAAATTATTACTCGTATAATACGATTTCATGTCAATTTTAAACCCTGTGTATGTTGCATATAATTAGTTTATGTAAAATTGAATATGTAAAGATTAATTAGCATTTTTCAATACATCAACTTTGTAATTCGTGCTTTTTATTTACTTTTTAACATACAATATATGTGTCTTTTAATGTCATTTTACACTTTATTATTACCGTTCAAACTATGTTTCAAACACTTTTATATAAGTAAAAGCTATAATTAACAACTTCCATCTTACGGTTCCTAATTCTCAACTTACAACTTACAGTTTGTAGTTAACAACTACTATTGCCAAACTTACCACATATATGCTTGTTAGATAGTTATCTGTTCTAGTGATATGTGTTTTGGGAACTATTTCTGCATTTGGAATCATGTGAAGACTTAAGTGGGTTCCTAGTGTACGCTATTAAAAGGCCAACAAAATGTGCATTCCAAGTTCTTTAGTTTGGTGGTTCTAATTTAAGTGGGTGACATAGCTATTAAAAGGCCAACAAAATGTGCATTCCAAGTTCGTTAGTTTGGTGGTTCCAATTTTAGTGGGTTTGTGTTTTGTATGTTCTTGATGTTTTTCAAGTCTTCAAATGAAAGAAACATATACACAGGTGACAAGATGGAGGGCGTTGAGGATGAGGGTATTTCGGTTATTTTACTTCTTTTAAGATTTATGTTTGAAATACGTTATCGAGAAAATAAGACAAAAACTCGAAATGACCAATTTGCCCTCACGTGAAAAACTCTAGGGATACAAATGAAGACATTTGGGAAGAATGGTGCATTTATTTTTTTAATTGGGATTGAACGTGTTGTTTGGTACAACGTTAGGGACGAATGGTGTAATTTACTCTTATTTTTATATGTTACTAAAATCATGTATGTTACATATGTGAAGATATCCTGTAAGAAGAAAAACTAAAATAAAAAGAATTTTTAGCCACACATTTCAAATAAGAAGGAGAAATTTAAGGGGAGATGCATCTATTTTTGTAAGTGCATCTAAAATGAGTGTTTGCAGTTTCTTCTTATTATTCTTATTTTAATTTTTCTTCTTATTTGATCATAACTCTGTTACATATTACAAACTTATACTACATGTGAAAATATAACCTTGATTTTATACTATAATTTATTTTACTAATTCATCCTCAGATGTGGCAACCAACACATAATGCTTGATCCATTTCAACCAAAATATTCATATATTTCATTTGTCGATAAGAAAGTAACAAAAGTACAATATTAGACAACAAAAGAAGTTGAAAATTCCAATCTAAATTTAATAACTACAAACTTAAATGCATTTGTCACCTTTTCACTCTATAAAAATACACATATATACAATTATCCCTTAGTTATCCATAGTAGCGTCCTTATCAATCTTGTCCGGTGTCTGCTATTGTGAACTCATTCCCTTGTTAACACCTTGCGCGTCATCTTTGTGAGTTGCGGCCTCAACAATATGCCAAAAAGATAAAAGAACGAGTATTCATTAGTGAGCTTCATATAAGGTTGTGTAGTCAATCAAAAGTTACTTGGAATGACCACTTAATATTTTTGTTTAGTAGATCGTAATCATATAAGAAATACAATTATGAATTATGAAGTCATATGAACTACACACAAAAATATATTCAATTCATGTACGATATACAATTATGAATTATGGTAATCTGTGTAGGTATGGCACCCGTGGGCAATGGGCACGGGTACCTATAACCCGTCACCCACCCATGTAGTTTTTTTCTCACCCATCACCCACCCGTCACCCACCAATGGGTACAAATTTCTACCCATGCCCTTGCCCGCGGGTATTTGTTGTCCATGGGTAAACCCATGAGTTAGTGTTATGCAACAAAATTACGAAACGATGATATGAAAACTAGCTATGAAAATGCGTAATAAGATACCAATCAATTTGTCAAATACAACTTTGATTATTTGATCTTTCATACTCTCTTATTCTCTTTTTAGTCTTGAAACTAAAACAAACTTTTAGATTAATGTGTTTTTTTGAGACTTGGTGGTAAATGTTAAATGTATATCTGCAACATCATAAATATTTTAATTAGTATAATTAATTTTAACACGGGTTTATGGGTACACCTACGGGTATTTTGATAGGTATACCTGTGGGTATTTTAAATGGGTGTCATGGGTTTACCCGCGATGGGTATGCCTCACCCGTCACCCACCCGCCACCCACTGATGGGTAAAGATTTCCACCCACGACCCACCCGTGGGTGAAAATTGACGCATTTACCCACCCATTTATGACGGATACTCACGGATTGTGGGTTTTTTCTCGCCCATTGCCATCCCTAAATCTGTGGTGGGTGAATATAATTTTGAGTAATTTATATGGCCAATGGATCGTTAATGTTTTCATTAAAGATACTTTTGGGCATAAAGGTGAAACTTAAGTGTGGACATTTAAGTTTTGTATGGGTATAGAAGTTTCGAGTAATAAGAATGAATTTAATTATAAGTTTTTAAGTCATTAAGACTTAATACTTGAAATTTTAATACTTAACATTAATGAAAAAGACTTAATCTTTTAGTATATAAGATAAGATAAGATATGATATATACCTTCAAAATTTTTTATACGAGAGTAAGTCATTCAAAAGTTACATTTCTTCACTAAAAGCTTATTTAAAAGGTCTTTCTATGAAGAACGTATCAATTTTAGTCTTGTTTCTTCTTGCAAATGTATTGGTTTCTTTAGGTACTTTTTGTTTCTTTCGTGATAGGTTTTTTTTTTTTTTTTTTTTTTTTTTTTTTTTTTTTTTTTTAAAAAAAAAAAAAAAAAAAAAAAACATGTCCGGAGTTATTCTTATTAATCATGTAACTTAATATGTAACATATTATATGATTTGCGTATCATTGCAGGAGATGTGACAGTCGAGGAAGCGAATGAACTATGCCATAAAGAATTTCTACAAATTTTTTGCATTAAGCTAAAGTGCATGGCGAAATGTACACTAGGCTGGGACAAAAACTCTACTGGAACATGCAAGAATATTATTAAGTGTCGATGTACTAAAGAATGTAATTAGTCTGAAAGTCATATTTGAAAATTTACAAATATGTCAATATCATAAGTTTCTTTTAAATAAAAGCAAATTACTGAATAACCGCTTTAAAGTGTTTTATTATATTTTTACAAATTGTTGTTTAGATGGAAATGTGACTATATCCATATGATCATTAATGGTTAAACACGCAAATAGATATAAGGAATAAAAACAAGCCACTAAATTGGCTTTCTTATTTTACCTAGGACCTGTTTGGTAGGGAGCTTTTTTGAAGCTGTAAGCTTTTTGTTATAAAAATAATCTCCTCCAAAATAAATAGTTCTGTTTGGATACATCAACTTCAAACTTTTATTTTAAACAAGATCCAAAATAAAAAGCTAATTCATGAAGCTTTTAAAATATTCGGAGTTATTAAAACATAAAAATACTCTTAACAGCTTATAATTACAGTTAACAACTAATTTACAAAACACTTTTATTAATGAAAATGACTTGATCCTTAGTATATAAGCATAATCTCTCAACATTCTTATGTGCCAAACATAGCCTAAGACTTAACATTAATGAAGATGACTTAATCTTTTAGCATATAAGATGAGATATGATATATACATTCAGAATTTTCTATACGAGAGTAAGTTATTCAAAAGTTGCGTTAAGGAAGGGTGCGTAGCGAGATGTAAACTAAACTGGGACGAAAACTCTACTAGAAAGTGCAAGAATATTTTTATATGTCGATGTACTAAAGAATGTAATTAGTCTGAGAGTCATATTTGAAAATTTACAAATATGTCAATATCATAAGTTTCTTTTAAATAAAAGCAAATTACTGAATAACCACTTTAACTTTGACGTGTTTTATTATATTTTTGCAAATTATTGTTTAGATGGAAATGTTACTATATCCATACGATCATAAACTGGTTAAACATGCAAATAAATAGATATAAGGAAAAAAAAAAAAAAAGCCACTAAATTGGCTTTCTTATTTTACATAGGGCATGTTTGGTACCGAGCTTTTTTGAAGCTGTAAGCATTTTGTTACAAAAATAATCTCTTCCAAAACAAGTAGATCTGTTAGGATACATCAATATCAAACTTTTATTTTAAACAAGCTCCAAAATAAAAAGCTGATTAATAAAGCCTTTAAAATATTCAGAGTTATTAAAACATAAAATTACAGTTAACAGCTTATAATTACAGTTAACAACTAATTTATCAAACACTTTTATTAGAAAAAAAAAAAAAAAAAAAAAAAAAAAAAAAAAAGAGCTTATAGCACATGTTAACATAAGCTTTTTACTTATACCTATTATTTTCAAAAACAAACACCATCAAATAACACACAGAGAGGGCAGCCGGTTTGGGCTGGAAATGCATAATAATCACAGAGACGGTTAACGGCAGCCGGAGACCCACCATCCACCATCAGGTTCTGATTAAATATTAATTAATTTCAATGCTTTAAATCATATAACCTAACCTAACTTCCTTCTTAAGAGGATGATTGTTTTTGATAATGATTTGGAGCGTTTGGCGGGAATGTGTGGGGAGAGGATTAGGGTTTTGAGGATTGAGGGGTGTGCGGGGTTTACGACGGATGGGTTGTTGCATATTGGGAAGAAGTGTAGTGGGTTGAGAGTTTTGAGTTTGGAGGAGAGTTCGATTGTTGATAAAGATGGGGAGTGGTTGCGTGAGTTGGCGGAGAGGAGTAAGGGGATTGAGACTTTGAATTTGTTTATGACGCATTTCAGGAACCATGATTGTGGAGATTTTGTTAAGATAGCGAAGAATTGTGGTGAGTCTTTAGTTTGTTTGAGGATTGGGCTTTGTCATCTTAAGTATGTAATGGATATTTTTAGATATGGTGTTAAGTTGGAGGATTTTAGTAGTGATCTGTATATTGAAGACGGTGAGGAAATGCTTGACGTGAAGTATCCGCCCACAATGCGAAGTGTGGCGTTTCTTCATGGGATTCAAGAAGATATCCCCATTATACAATCTTTTGGGCATCAGCTTACTAAATTTGACTTAAGGTTTTCGATGTTTGATGCAGATGACCATTGTGCGATTATATATTTGTGTCCAAATTTAGAAGTTCTGTATACTAGAGATACTATTGGGGACTTAGGGTTGCAATTTGTTGGTCACATTTGTAAGAAGTTGCGTAGGATTACGGTTGAGAAAAGTGCGCAAGTAGGGTTGGTGTCGGATGTAGGATTGTTGGCTGTGGCAAAAGGATGTCTTGAATTAGAATCGTTACATATTACCATAAAAGATATTAGAAATGTAGTTTTGGAATTTATAGGGGCTAACTTAAAAAATCTTTTGGATTTCGGTATGGTTTTGCATAACAAAGAAGAGCCTGCAAGTGATCTACCACTAGACAATGGGATCCGTGCTTTGCTAAAAGGTTGCACCAAACTTGAAAAGCTAAGTATTCACCTTCGGCCTGGAGGGCTGACTGATCTTGGTTGTAGGTATATTGGGAAATATGGTCAAAATTTAAGATATATGAATCTTGGGTTTTGTCCCGAATCTGATGCAGGACTTGTGGAATTATCAAAAGGGTGCCCGGAATTGCAAAAGTTGGAGATAAGCGGTTGTGACTTTAGCCAACAGGCGTTAGTCACCTTTGTGCTGAATGTAACCTCTTTAAGGTACTTGTGGGTTGAGGACTACCATGCTTTTAAATGTGGTCATGATCTTTTTGCGATGGTTCGACCATTTTGGAAGATGGAATTAATTACATATGAACCAAATGTTGCTAATGCACCCGAGGGACCCACTCAACAGAAACCTCCTTCTTTGCTTGCATATTACTCCCTTGCTGAACAAAGAAATGATTTCCCAAAAAGTGTTATTCCGCTATACCTGTTTGTGGAATTTGACTAGCAAGGTGTGTTTAGTATTTGGTTTTGTTATTTTAGTTTGTGTTATGACATGCTGCTAGATAGTGTTATTCTGCCATACCCGTATATATATTTTGCTTTACGCCCAGAAAATGTCTAGTTCAATCCACGGTATGTTTTATGTTATAGTAATAGTACTAAGAAGCTTGTTTGTTTCTTTCTAAATCTAGCATTTTGGTACATATTTGATGATATGACGTGATCCTTTCTTTAAGAAGTCTTCTGCTGATTCATATTTATCATTAGACTCTTTGTAGAGTTAAGATATCTCATTAGTTAAACATTCTCACAAGTGGCCCTCCAAAATAAGTTATAGTTTTTTCGGGATTCATTACATGTCAAATGTTTTAATTTAGTAATCTCATAGCTTCAAGAGCAGATATGGAATCACATTAAGTTTTATCTTGCGGGCGTTTTTTTGTTAATCTGTATACATGAATAACTGTTATGGTTTGTATCTGCTGAATTTGTCCATATGATGATGTCATACATTCATACACATATGCATGTGATTCTTTCTGTCAAGTTTGATCTTACTTGCCCCTTTCTATCTTTGGTCTGTGATTTGAGTTGTTTGATGATGTCGTTTTTCTTATTTGTTTCTTTTCAGTTAGAAATTGATTAGAGCGTTCCCTAAATGCAGGAACTTGAGGTTTTATATGTTTGTTTGATGCATTTGCACAATGAATTACTTCAACAATATCGCGCCAGCCAGGATGATGCCGTTGGTTTCTTTCATTTTGAACTATGTAGAGGAAGGATGACTTTGGTTTTGAGTAAATTTGTACTTTATTTTGGTACATGTATTGTACCGTCCATGGTGTTTTGCATCTCTTATCATACTACTCCGTATTATACTTTATTCCTTTGCGTTTGTTAACATGTGCAGGATTTTTTACCTATTTGGTAGCAAGCTTTTTAGGAACTTTTTTTAGCTATATTAGCTTTTTATTTTGAACAAACAGCTTTTAGCAAAATAAGCTAAAAGAGAACACGATCATGTTGAACAACGAATAGTATATAACAGAAAACCATATATTTATGTTGGTTTGTTTTTTTGTCAAAACAAATTACCATTTTGTTTAGAGTCTATGATTCATATAAAAACATCTTATTTAACTCTTTGAGCTAATTGTCCTGACAGAAATATATAGACAACTTATTCCAAAAAGTAGCCAATTGGTTACAGAACGGGCGTCATTGTTATCATCGAATACAAAAACTATGTTTCATAAAAAAAAAAAAAAAAAAAAACTATGTTTCATCACATTAGGGGCCCCCTAAACCATTGAGTCTAGTTTTCTAAAACGCAATCAACAACTCAAACGGCTCCTACAAGATTTGAAAATGCAACACTTGTTTTGAAATGAACTAAGGCTTCGACTCAATCATAATCTTAAACAAGTGATAGTCAAAGATTTAAACATTTCTATAACTTGATTTACATGTTTAGGACACTTATACCAACGCGAAAAACATATTTTAAGATTTTTTATATTTTTTTTATCGGTAAACAATAATTTTGAAACGAACAAGAGAGCGAAGCCACAGGATGATCTTGAAATAAGGCATGGTTTTCGACATATTAACACCACCTATTTTCAACCCATAAATATTTTCCCATCTCCCGATTTTTATTCCATCAACCAAACCAACCATTTATTTTCCCTTCTTTTAACTACATTTAAAAACACACCTAAACGGTACATACAAACCTGGTTTTAAACCAACCCATTATAACCCCTCTTTCATTCTTTCAATCTTCAGTTTCAAATGTGAGTGTTTTTTAACCCATTTTGATCAATACCCATGTTATGTTTTTGATTATTTTTATGATTGTGAATGTGGGTTGTTATGCATTTGTGTTTATTTGATGTGATGAGATGGAAAGATTTGTTACATTGTGTTATTTGCTGAAAATTTTTGGTTTTTAGGATACCCTTTTGGTTGAATTGGTAATGCGAGTTTGTAAATTTGGTTCTTGTTGATGTATGATTATGCTTTTGGTTAGATCACATTGCAATATTGATTTAGGGTTGGAATTTAAAAAGATTGGTCACATTGTGTTATTGGTTAAAAGTTTTTGTTTTTGGGATACCCTTTTGGTTGAATTGGTAACGTGAGTTTATGAATTTGATTCTTGTTGATGTATGATGGTTACACATGAGTTGATCATATTGCTACATTTTATCGATTTAGGTTTCACATTTTAAATCCCCATTTTTTTGGCAAGAAAATGGATATTATTTTATGATTAAATTGATGGAAGGTTTTTTGATTTGTATGATTTACCTTTGATTTGATGCAAATTTTGATGATATTGAATGAATTATAATGTGATTAGGAAAGTAGAAAGATGTTGTTATGGTCATGTTGGATGCGATCTTGATGATATTGAATAATAAGAGGATTTAGTGGAGATGTTTAGTTCTTGTAAAAGGCATTGAAACACACCCATTTAGCCGTTAATCTTGAACGTGTCATAGCTGGATTGAAACGAACTAGTTGATATGTTATGGTGATTCTTGTTTTAGTTGATGATGTATAATAGATTAAATTTTTGTTTCTTTATAGAATTTAAAAGATGGCCGATGGAGAAGATATTCAGCCCCTTGTTTGCGATAATGGAACTGGAATGGTCAAGGTATTGTTAACCTTTTCGCTTGTTTTGGATACAAATAAATGTTAATGCTATAGCCTTTTCGTGTGTTGGTTTTGTGATCCTGTGTTTATTGTTTATAAGGCTGGATTTGCTGGAGACGATGCACCAAGAGCAGTTTTCCCTAGTATTGTTGGGCGCCCACGTCACACTGGAGTCATGGTTGGTATGGGTCAGAAAGATGCATATGTTGGTGACGAGGCTCAATCCAAAAGAGGTATCCTTACGTTGAAGTACCCTATTGAGCACGGTATTGTAAGTAATTGGGACGACATGGAGAAGATTTGGCATCACACGTTTTACAATGAGCTTCGTGTAGCTCCAGAGGAGCACCCAGTTCTTCTCACTGAAGCGCCACTTAATCCAAAAGCCAATCGTGAGAAGATGACGCAGATCATGTTCGAAACGTTTAATGCCCCTGCTATGTATGTTGCAATTCAGGCAGTTCTTTCATTGTATGCCAGTGGTCGTACAACTGGTTAGTCTCCAATTTTATTCAACTAAAGTGGGACTCATAAAGGATGAATCTTTTGGCTTATATTTGTTTCTTTTTGCAGGTATTGTGTTGGATTCTGGTGATGGTGTGAGTCATACTGTTCCCATTTATGAAGGGTATGCACTTCCACATGCTATCTTGCGTTTGGATCTTGCTGGTCGTGATCTGACTGATGCGTTGATGAAGATTCTTACTGAAAGAGGTTATTCGTTTACTACAACTGCTGAACGGGAAATTGTGAGAGATATGAAAGAGAAACTGGCGTATATTGCTCTTGATTATGAACAGGAACTAGAAACAGCTAAGACTAGTTCTGCAGTGGAAAAGAGCTATGAATTGCCCGATGGGCAGGTGATCACGATTGGTGCTGAGCGTTTCAGGTGTCCTGAGGTCCTTTTCCAGCCGTCTATGATTGGGATGGAAGCTGCTGGAATTCATGAGACAACGTATAATTCCATAATGAAATGTGACGTGGATATTAGGAAGGACTTGTATGGAAACATTGTTCTTAGTGGTGGTACAACTATGTTCCCTGGTATTGCTGATAGAATGAGTAAGGAAATCACTGCTTTAGCCCCAAGTAGCATGAAGATTAAGGTTGTGGCCCCACCAGAAAGGAAATACAGTGTCTGGATTGGAGGGTCGATTTTGGCATCTCTTAGCACTTTCCAGCAGGTGCGTTTCTTTCCGTTTTCTTGTTTCTGTTTCACATGGCTAGTGTAAATCTAATAACGTTTTTTTACTGTGATTGTTGCAGATGTGGATTGCAAAGGCAGAATATGATGAATCTGGACCTTCAATTGTGCACAGGAAATGTTTCTAATCACAGGGTAAAAAGTGAAAAAGAACAATCAGTACTATTCAGGAGACGTTGTTTTGTCATTATCTCCGTTCACTCATTTTCCACATTAGTATTCATTTAAGAGAATGAGAGCTTGAGCAAGACGGGTTGTTTCCCAGAATAATTTTACGAATCTTGGAAGTAGTTGAGTAGTTTTTGCTAAGGATTTATTGTCAATCAACATATTGTTGTTTTTTTTTTTTTTTTTTTTTTTTTCTTCTTCTTCTTTTGTTTAAATAATGCATGAACGCTGTAAGAGATTTGTTTCTATGAATGAATTACTTGTAGCAGTATCTGAGTATCATATTTCAATTCGCCTCTGTATTACTTGTGGCAGAAAAGGGCCTGTTAATGTCAAAAGGCTCTTACGACTAGATTAAGTTTATTTTCAACTTTTGGATCTTGAGGGTGCATAACCTCATATTATATGACCTATATAACATCTCGTAGTGTTTTTTCTTTTTGGTCTTAATAACGGGCAAACGTTGTAAGGAATTTGTCTGTATTTGCCTGTGCATACTTGTGGCAGGCAAATGCTGTAAGAGATTGTTAGAAACATTATGTCAATCTCAAAACTGTTCTTACTTGCAAGCTTTTACGAGTAGGGTAAGTTTTACTGTCATTTTTTAATGGACATAAGACCTTTGATGGTTCATAACCTCGAATCCTATGATTTGTATAATAATGTTATTTAAAAGAACATGATAGAGTTCGAATCATTGAAATAAAACCTAGCTGAGTACTAATGTATGAACTATGTTCTGGATTTTTCATTGATGGAATCACACTAGGCCACTTGGGACATAAACTAATCAAGATAATCTTTATTGTAGTAGCACTGAAAGTCACATCCTTACTTATCAATACCTTTTTTAATTTATTTGTCAACTTATCGTTTTAATTTTTTTTTTCTTTTTTTTAAAAAGTATAAAGAAAGACAAGTAGTAAATGTTACAAGTCATTATTTTGAGGGGGAAAAAACTACTTTTTTAGTTTCATAATAATAAGTATTTATTTTGAAAATATCATCTTTAAATATCATCTCTATCCACTTAAGTCTTTTTTATTTGTTGAATTATAAAGTTGACAATTATTTTGAAACAACACAAGATTGAAATGTTAAACACTTATTATGGACGGAATAAGTCTAACATTGATTAAAAGTGGAATATTTTACTATTTTGTAACATTTAGGTTTTGATAGGTTTTCGTTGCACCTAACTTAGAGCTCTAGGTAGCGTGACTTTGTTTTCGGTGTCATCCACTTCACGTCATCATGACGTCGAAAATAACCCCAAAATGCATTTTATCCGTACTCTTAAAACGGAACGTGCATGCTAAATCAAGCCAAGATACACATATACACACAAAAAAACACACAAAATCTTAGCGTCACTATATTGACACCAAGCCCTTGACGCTAAGAACAACTTCAATAGCTCAACGGTATAACGGTGGGGCTCAACGGTATAATGGCACCATTATCGAATGACACTGAGAATGACTTTATTTTTCAGCTTATCTTTTTATTTTTTATTTATTTTTTTTAAAAAAGTATAAATAACAAGAAGTAGCGGATGTTACATGTCCTGATTTTATGAATAAAAAGATACTCTGTTACATAATAAGTGATCATTTTGAAAATGCAGACAGTTTTATGATTACTTAGTAACTACATTCGTCATAAATAAGATATCATCTATATCCATTTAAAGTTTTTTTATTGACTGAAATATGAAAGAAACATTTAGTTTGAGACAACATACTGTAAAATATAGTAACACTTGTTATGGAGGAAGCAAGTATAACATTGATAAAAAATGGAAAATCCGACTATTTTAACTTTTTAAGTAGTTTTGATGCGGCTGATTTACAAATATGTTATTAAACTTTTCAAAAAAATGCGCTTAAAATATCAAACTTTTATTTTGTTCAATTGGTTACTAAACTTATGAAACATGACATTTTGAGGTCACTAAAGTTATAAAAATATAAATAAAACATCACCGAACTTATAAAAACACAACATTTATGTTACTTAACTTATCCAAAAATATATACTCAAATCATTTCAATTAACACTGAAATTATTAAAAAAAAAATTGCTTTAAATAAACTCAGTAACTCAAGTAAACAAAATAAAAGTTCGATATTTAAGATGCATTTTTCTAAAAGTGTACTCACATGTTTGTCAATTAACCTTTTTGATAAGTACTAAAGAAACAAATAAAAGCCAATCCAAAAAAAGACCAATAGAAGATTTTTCTTGATATAGTAACATTATTCCATTCCCATCAAATCCCAATCTTATTATTAGTACCAAAAGAAACACAATTATTACTTCTTCCAAACTCTGATACCAAACAAGATCCACCTCGAATTCACCCTTCACTCACTTATTAAAAACCATTTCTTTCTTGTTCTTGATTATTACTAGTAGTAATGAAAGAAGTTGAATCATCAAATTGGCTTATTTCATCATCATCTTCTTCTAATGAATTACCAAACCCTGAAGACCTCATTCCTTTATCTCAAACCCTAATCACTCCTGATCTTGCTCTTGCTTTCAACATCACTAACCTTAACAACAACAACAACAACCTTAACAACAACCTTAATAACAACAATAATCTTAACTACCCACAAGCTGTTTCAACTCCTTCTTCACAACCAAACTCAAATGAATTTGATTCATCTGAACTGGGTACTGGAGATAATGGTGAACCAGCAAGAACCTTAAAAAGACCAAGGCTTGTGTGGACCCCACAGCTGCATAAAAGGTTTGTGGATGCTGTTGCTCATTTGGGTATTAAGAATGCTGTTCCCAAGACCATAATGCAGTTGATGTCTGTTGATGGGTTGACTAGGGAGAATGTTGCTAGTCATTTGCAAAAGTATAGGCTTTATTTGAAAAGAATGCAGGGTTTGTCGGGTTCCGGGAATGGGGGTGGCTATGGTTCGGGTTCTGGGGGTGATTCCGCCACGGATAGGTTGTTTGCCAGTTCGCCTGTTCCGCCTCATTTTTTGCATCAGAATTATGATGGGTTGATGCCGTATATGCCCGTTGCTGTGTTGCAACAGCAGCAGCAGCAGATGGGGTTGGGCGTGGGGGTGGTTGGTGGGCATGGGCATGGACATGGGCATTTTAATAGGCATTTTGGGTCCGGGATTATGGGTAGGGAAATGAGTCAGGGTGTTCATAGGGTTGGGAATCCGGTTCATGGGAGTTATGTGGATGATTTGGAGAATGGTAAAGAGAAAAAGGCGTTGACTTTGTTTCCCGTTGGTGATGATTGAAGAATTTGGGTAATTTCTTGATCTTTGTTAATACTTCATGAGATTGTTCCTTTAATTTAGCTATCGCTTATCAATTATGTTTATGTGCTTAGCTATTCGAAGTTGTTTGCTCCAATAAGCAAACTGAAGCTTTTTGTTTCAATAATCAATACAGTAGTTTTAGCCTTTTAGGGAATGTTTGGAATTGTTGATTAATACTGCTTATATGCTTGTTGCATTTTGATACAACTCTATTAGCAGTTTTAAGTGTACATAGAAGCATAACATGAATAAATGTTTGGTGGTTGTTCAAATAACAGAACATATTAGTAGACTAGATTAGTTACCCGTGAATTTCACGGGCTGTTTGAGATAATTAAAAACGCAATGTGATTTTTTGATTGGATGTTTGCTCAATGGAATATGCTTTGATTGAAAGAAATTTTAGTATATGCATATTAAGCCCAAAAGTCTAAAATTTTTCTCTATATAACGATTGAATTTAACGTGGTGATACATATACTAAATTCCTTTTGCCCATTAAAAATCTGAATTTGAAAAGATATGCCACTATAACATATACGATCTTTCATTTGTGCTCAAGGAGGATAATATATAAAGCTAATAAAGAAATAACTTTATATAACTGTAGTACTATATCAAAATATCCAGATATCAAATAATAATTCTTAGAAACAAAGGTGTATAGCAGAAGTTGTATAAACATGAAATAGTGAAGAACACTTTGCAATTATAATTTACAAACCCAAGTGGCTAGAGATTGGTTGTGGGTATCGAGTAATATAATGTAGGATAAATACTGCAGCTGGCATAAATTTGAAATAGATAGTTGCGATGATTGACTGTTGAAAAGTTGGGCCGATGATTATTTACAAAACGTCAATTTCAACATATGGTTGTGCTGGATGGTAAACAACTACACAACTTTTCATGGTGACGTATGGTGAATGGGTGGATAATTAATTGTGTAATTGTGAAATAGTAAATGAAGTTATTATAAAACGCTGCAAAATATGTGTGAGACTAAATCCTCTAATTAAACAACACGTGTCCATGTTAAACTGTCTTTTATTAGAGATAAAGGATATTGAGTGTTTAGATGGAAGCAAACTTCTTTTGATTATCTGCCTATTTGTGGGTGAAATGAGCAATTTTGAATAAACTTTTTGGGAGTTGCTTGTTCAAATTGCTTATAGGATTCTGAGTTTCTGACTATTACAACTGCTTGTTGACTAATTGATAATTGTCATGTACTCAAAGCAACTGCTTGTTGACTATTACGTTTTATTATAGCAGAAATGCACATGCAAATCCAAACACTATCTTCTGTATTGTGTTCTATAACACCTGATTATCTCACCTTTAGATAGTTTCAAAAAATGTAAGCTGTTTAAATAAGCAATTTCAGACACCCCCTTACTTATAAAATAACGCTTTTCACTTTAGTTATTAATTCCATTAAAAGTGAAACCCCATTTTTCATCATAAGATGTTTACGCGGTGTTTAAATGAGCTTGCAGGTGAAGCATTGCGTTCAGGGGACATGTTTATTAGAAGTTAATTCAACCTATGCCAGTCGGAAGTACATACCAAGCTTATTGAAAAGAGTTATTTGGTATATCTGTATATGAGTATATGGCATCATGTTAAATGTGCTTCTACAAGTATTTCATGAGTTCCTGATGGATGATAGTGAAGGCAAATGCTGATGAATTGTCGTCTTTGAGGGAATGGGAGGAATTAGGACTAAGTCGCATATTCCTTAAAGTTTAAAGACTTGAGCTTGTATCCATTTTGGTAAACTTCAAATGTGTAGGCATTTTACTTATCTTAACTTAGTTTAGATGTAAAAGTATGCTACTTGTTTTTATTGTAAATCCAGGTTTGAACTAGACTCTTGAACTGATCTCAGACGGTATAATTACAAGAAAATATCAAATACTACTCTGGTGCTATGTTATAAAGCTCTCGTGATTTGATGAGTTTAGCGATTTTGTTGGATAATCGCACCTTGGATCGATCAACTTTATCACATATCATAATTTGTGAGAATCGCTAAGATTCATTATGATTCTTCAAATACCTTCTGTTAAACCGCAAAGGTTTCATTATTATTCTACTAATACCATAAGTTGACATGCCTCTAAACTTTTCTTTGTATTCAATCACCCAGAATCTCCTTTGGCAAATTAAAACCAGTTTCTGATACCCCTTATTCTTGATAAGATGCATACATTGTCTCCAATAATGACAAACCCCTGTGTAAACGACGGCAGGGGTTAAATAGGTTATTTCAACACTGAAAGCTTCACGAATAGGAAAATGCTACCTGTTACATCAGGGTAGAAAGATAATTGATACCTGAGGTCGCACAAGACAGTCCATTTATAGCATGATATATTCCAATAAGCAAACAATAATTTGCAGTTTTTATAGTGACAAAATAATTGCTCGGGTGCAGGAAATCATATGTGAGTGGATAGAATGAAAATGGCTCAGACCTATACGCGGCAGTGTAATTAGCGTCACTTTTTCATCATAAACACAAAATGATGATTAGCCTTAGTTGACTTAGTTCCCATCATGATTCACCAATCATGGTAAGTGCGCGCCAGTCTGGCCCGGGCATAAATAGTCTACAGTTCATGGTTGCAGGGACTACATTCATCACCTAAACTAGCCAATTACTAAAGGTGACCGTAAATCCACCATAAAGTTCATTCATGTCTAAGACGTGTTGAATTGTCTATTGTGCATTCATCAACCTCCAAAAATGACAGAACTTGATCTTGCCAATCAAGCGAAACTGAGCGTGTTGAGAGTTTGAGCGTCTCAGTCTTGTAATCACAAATCTAGATTGAGTTTTTCATTAGTAGATTAGGCTAGAGGAGCCGGACCGCTGAATCATTATGTTGTGTGTTGTTCTCGGGAGTACGATCCTAACGGAATTGTGGGAAGAGTAAATGCTACAGTGTGAGTGAGGATCACTCTTTTAACAATCACCAACCACTCAATAAAATCAAACCAATCTTTTTATCCCTTGTTTTTTTTAATGTTTGGCTCTTCATCTAGTATTTCTTTTGTCATGCATGTATTCACTCTCATGATGATGACGTCAGCGTTCTTAACAACAACAATTACAAAACTTGACTTCAAACCTAAAAGTCAATAAAAAACATCCAGACTTTTTATAAAAAAAATTTCACACCAACCAACACAAAGGGTTTTAACTTACGTATAAAACCACCACCACCACCACCACCACCACCACCACCACAGCCGCCATGTCTCAAACCCCATCTGAAAACCCAACAAACTCAGATCAAGAAAACACTCCACAAGCCCCTAAAACCCTAAACCCTAATCAAGAATCTCAAAACCCTAATCAGGAATCATCAAAACCAGTCCAAGATAATGAGAACCCAGATCAAGATTTGGAAGAAGAAGAAGAGGGTGAATGTCCATTTTGTGCATACATGAAAGGAGGTGAATGTAGAGAAGCTTTTATAAATTGGGAAAAATGTGTTGAAGAAGGTGAGGATAATGGTGAAGATATTGTTGAAAAATGTCTTCAAGTTACTTCTGCTTTGACGAAATGTATGGAAGCTAATCAAGATTATTATGCTCCTATTTTACAAGCTGAGAAAGTGGCTGAAGAGCAAGTGCTTAATCAATTAGAACAAGAAAAAGCTGAAAATGCGAATGAGGCGACAGTGAAAGAGGAAACAAGCTAGGATTTTTGTTTTTTGAAGTAAACTGAAAATGGGAAATAATGATGATAACTTATTGAGTTATGATGTTTAGTGTAGTGCCAAATGGTTGATTGCTTGGCTTATTTCTTTTATACATGAATTTTGATGACTTGAATTGATGTTATACATGAATTTTGTTTTAAGACTGATTTCATGGATTTGATATGAGATTATGAATTTTGTTTGCAATGTTGCACTTGCTTCCAATACCAACAACAACCTGAAAGACAACAAAAACATTAGACACAACAACAAAAACCTTAAGTACAACAACCAGACAGATGAAATAAGTGATGATCATAATGAAGCAGCAACATTTGTGTGGACCCCGCGTCTTAATAAACTATTTGTAGGCGCTGTTGCTCATTTAGGTGTTAAGAATGTTATTCCAGAGACTCTGCTGGCATTAATGGGTGTTGATGCAGGGTTAACTTTACTAGATGTTGCTAGTCACTGGGAAGAGTATAAAGCTTTATTTGGAAAGAATGGAGGGCAAATGACAAAAAAATGCATCGAACTTCACACTATTTGTCATTGTGTGTAGCCAATTATTTTTTTTCTTATTGTATGTACTGAACTTTCAGATTTCGATCATTGTGTGTATTTTGTGACCATTTTACCCTTACTTTTTTCAAATTTTGAAGGGTAAAATGGTCATTTTACATGGCAGAATAGTTACAAAATACACACAATGATCGAAATTTGAAAGTTCAGTACATACAATAAGAAAAAAAATAGTTGACTACATACAATGACAAAAAGTATCAAGTTAGATGCATTTTTTTTGTCATTTGCCCTATTAAGAATGCTGTACCTAAGACCATAATGCAGTTGATGTCTGTTGCAAAATTATAGGCTTTATTTGAAAAGAATGCAGGGTTTGTCGGGTTCAAGTGGTGATTCCTCAGCTGATTGTTTGAATGCGAGTTCTGTTTCACCTTAGTTTTTGTCCCAGCAGTAAGCGGTTTGTAAGTAGTTTGCGAGTGAAATAAGTAGTTTGAAGGTTGGTTATGTAAGCAGAGTTTTAATAAACAACCCCAAGCTTGTAATGTAGGCTACTTTAATTTTTAGATGATTAGTATGGAGTCTCCATAAATAAAGGAGCAAATTATCTGTCAGATGTTTTCTGTTGTGTTTATCTATGGTTTAAATGAGATTCTAGGGGATGCATTTCGGTCAAGAAACATGGTCTTAACTGAAAACCAGTTATTATTTGGTATAGATCTATATATGGCAATCGTCAGAAATCTGCTGCTACAAGGGTTTGATACTTTGATGAGTTGACCATCGATAACATCAATCGCTACATGTCTCACACTTTCAAAACTTGACCTTTTATCTGTTTTGGTAAACTTTGTATCACCGTATGTGTAGGCATCTTAATTGTCTAGTTTCTTAGTTTCGCTATGTAAAGATGGCCTTTTCTCTATTATAGATTCCGGGTTTGTACTAGACTCCGGAACTTATATCCAACAGTATCTTAGAATGTTGTGTTATGTTATAAACGTTTGTATGATGCAGTTTGTCTGTCAACTTAATTGACTGACACCATGTGTTGATCATTTTTATTCTTCTAATACCTTGGTTCAAATCGGATTCTCACAAGATATTGAAGATAAGAAAATGCATACATTGGTGTACATGAGTTCATTATAACTGTAACATCATTACATCACCAAGTTCCTATATTCCATGGTTATAAGTCATAACTTACAATAAACTCCATATCCATGGTGACCTAACCAAGGGATGAATGAGCATATTCGGTCCACAAGATTTACAATGAACGAAAGAATGAATGGTGTTTTTAGTATACAAACACTAATCTACAGCGATGTCTAAATAAATAGTACATTCAAAAGAGAAACTATCAAGTTAAGAATTTAGACCTGTAACTGTAGGTTATATAAATATTAGACAATTGCCCAAAACTTCTTTTGGCAGATTAAAACCGGTTCTGATACTCCTTGTTGATTTTCAAGTACATGTGAAGTAACATCCCATAGGAACTTTGGTGCAAGATCCCTTATTCTTGATACAATGGATTCATCGTCTCTAATAATGACAAACCCCTGTGTAAACGATGGTAAGGGGTAAATAGATAATCTTAACATAAAAAACTTCCAAAAAGGGAAGTGCTACTTTTATATCAGATTAAAAAGGTGATTGATACCTGAGGTCGTAGAAGACGGTCCATTTCAAGCATGATATCTTCCAATGAGCAACCATCATTGCAGTTTTTATAATGAGAAAATAGATAGCTCGCGTGCAGCAAATCATATGTGCGTGGATATGATGAAAATGCCTCAGACCTACATGTGGCAGTGTAAATTAGCATCATATTTATCGTTATAAACAAGCAAGGTGATTGGCCTTGGTTGACCTGGTTGCAATTATGACTCACCAGTCATGAAAAGCGCCAATAAGGCCCCGGGCATAAATAGCTGACAAAGTGTCGTTCATTGTTGCAGGGACAACATTCATCACCCAAACTGGCCAAGTACTAAAGGCGACTGCAAATCCACCATTGAGGGCATTCATGTCCATTACGTTTCGAATTGATGTCTCATCAGTATTCATCAACCTCCAATAATGGCGAACTTGATCTTGCCAGTAGAGCGAATCCGAGAGAAACATTTCTTGAGTTATACCTGCAGCCAACATAATATGACTCATCAGATAAACTAATAAAAAATTAATCAGTTCTAATAAAACATGTTCTAGAAAATAGTATTTAGGTGTAAAGTGCATAATGTGTTTCTGTTGTTTGAAGTGGTAATGATCAAATACTTAGATGTTTGATTGTTTAACATATATAATTAGAGTAAAATACAGAAGCCGTCCAAGTGGAATGATAAAGCCAATGGAAATGCTCCCTTGTCGATACTATTTGCATATATGGCCCCCTAATTGCACTATTTGATTCACCTTTGGTCCCTAGTCAGTTACCCTTTAGGCCTTTTGGACCGAAAGAGAAATTAGTTACATACTTGAAAGACCAAAAGTGAAAGTAAACAGTACAATCAGGGATCATCCTGGCAGATAGTATCAACGAGGGACGAATCCGTTATTTTTACCAAACCGCATAAACAAGCTATGTAATTTACTCTAATAATTATTATGGAATAAACAAATAAAATGCCAAAATAAAGGGAATTTTTTTCCGGGGATGAAAACAAACCTATATCATTGAGACTTTCCAGATATACTGATTGACGATGTGGTCTAGGAGGAAGTTTCGGAAACTCAGAAGCTGCGGTACTAGGTACACAGTTTCTTAGTGGTGTTTTCCACGAGGGTTTCTTATCATCCACAGAATCACAAATCTCTACAAGCATCTGATCAGCGTTGTTCTGAAGACAAGATTCACTAACGTCTTTAATCCATATAGCTGTTTGAACTTTCTTAGCAATAAGCCTCCAGCACATTGCAGATGTTATATTCACCAGTTTCTCCCATATTAATGGAAAATCTTTGTCCTTTCTATAAGCCGGAGGAGCGGAATATACAAAATAACCATTTGGTCTAAGAAGTCGGTTTACTTCTTTCAAAAGAATTCCATCTGCAAATATCATATAAATTTTTAGTAACAAAGTTTAACTAGCCTAAAAAATTGTTCTAAAGATCAGGTTGAACGAGAAAAAATACCATTCTCATGCCAATCAACACGACACCTTGAGCAATGAACCATTTCAAATGAGTTACTGGGGTAGGGGAGTTGTTTTGTAGCTAAGGCAGATATCATAGTACCAATCCCTCGCTCCAAAGCGAATTGGATTTGATTTTCATGACCATCTTTTGGAGCAAATGACATCGTGTGTATATCTAATGCAAGAAGATAAGCTGAGAAACTGGCGACCCCACAGCCAACATCAAGAACTTGATAGATACCAGATGAACGAAGATCGCCTGTTTCATTCGTAGTCATATTCCCTAATCTGCAGAAGTTAAAAACTAATCAATTAAATTTAAAATAATGGAGAAGAGTCGGGAAATAAAGAACTTGAAACCAAAAAGCTAGAAAAGATGCAAGATTGTGTTGTAGTGTTTGTTAGACATGTATTTGATATATTTGTGTTAGTTCCAACAGATAGATACGGGTCTCGATCGAATTGACTTCTGTTTTATCCCACTCAGTTCAAATGGGTCAAAACAAAAAAATTAGGTAAAAATGGGGAACAGGTTGAAAGCCGCTCAAAGTCTATTTCTAATGGATAAAATTAAAACCCCGTAGATCGCTTAACTCACAAATTGAGATTATTAGATACATTTTACGTAATAACGTTTGAAGTATATATATCTTATTTGGAAAAACTGGACTAAAAAGGTATGTATGTGTGTGGATTCAGCCTGGACCGTTACATTTTGTACTAAAAATGACTTGTTTCAACACAATCCTATCAACCGACCGCCCATTTTGTGAGCTTCCAGAATATACTAATCATTGCAACTTCACATCACAATAAGTTTTTAATATTAGGGTATATCCGTATAAGTGCTAATGATTCTGATCTCTAATACTCAGGGTCAAAATGATCAGATTTAGAGAAGCAAGAAAACTGCTTATACTTAATTCTGGTTCCAACAGGTCCTTAAAACATTTATGGCACAAATTTCAAAATATACTTGCGATTAATACAATTTCAAAACATAAAGGAAGTCCTTTGAAAATACCTCTCAATGTATTCAGTAGCTCCATGTTTAAAATGCGTACCACCACCTGGAAACCACCATAATTGATCCTTCTCGTGCACCCAATTTTGCCCTCCTTTTACTTCAGAAAGACGTGTATGATTCACATTGCTCCTCCATACATAGTCTTGGCTAGTTGGCCATCTAATGGGTATCTTATAATCAATTGGTGGAGGTATCAAGCAAAATAAACGTCTTTCTAATGGAGGACAATGCCTTTCTAAATCTTCTCGCTTGGTGATATCTAAATTTGGAAGTAGCTCTTTGATGTACGAAGGGTCATGGCATGGAATATGCTCATTAAATTCTATAGGGCATATGTTCATCCCAGTTTCTGGAATTGTAAGTGGTGAGTGTCGATGAGTAAGAATAACTCTATTACTAAATATAGGCTCACCTGAAAGCATAAAAGAATAAAATCGATCAATGCAAGTAGACTTTGAATATTCTGATGATTAATTAAGGGTGATAACATGAATTTAACTAAATGAACTGAAGTTTCAACCATCAGCATTTTTACAAAGCTCCTATATAAATATGATCACTAATCTAATGTGTTACTCTAAACAAATATAGATATATGCAAATTTACAATGCTCTCTTGCCTAATAACCGATATTTACTGATTCCTAGCTATGAGATACGATACTCAAATGAATAACTTAATTACAATAATGAATTTTCTAAAAGCAACTTCTCACATATTTCTTCAAACCTAATTACATTGGCCGTACATAATTGGGAAAAACCGAAATCATAATCACTTTTACCCAAACACTTAAAACTGAGTTTAAGTGTACATCTGAACACCGGTTAGTACTTACACAAAACAGCACAATCATACACTTAATCTAGTATATTGGCCCTCCATGACTACTCCTAGCACAAACTTGTGAACATTACAAGAATAATTCAGCTCATTCACATCCCACAACCGATAAATTTCATTGCTTTAAACTCCTAAATCCTAAGGAGACCAAAATAACAAAATCCCTCAACTAATAAAGATTTGCCACTACTTTAAGTGACCAAAGTTTGGATTTTTACTCTATTCGTTTCCGCAAAGCGAAACTTTACACAATTATCACTAAACAACTACATAACACATGCCAAACAAGATCTACACACACGAATCACTAAACATACAAAACAAACACAAATCATCATCTTCAACATTCACATCAATAATCAAATCCATAAGCACAAACAAGAAAAGGGTACCTAGTGATGTTGCTGAAGATGTATAATTCATAGCAAATTGCTCATCTTGCATATATGTTGAAGAAGAATTACGCCCAAAAAAAGTCCCACAATAAAAAGAACCAACCATAACCAAAAGAACCAACACTATAGTCTTCCCAGACTTCACCTCAAATGCAGATGATGTCCACCCAAACAAACCACTATTCATTTTAGCTCACAATTAAACCAAAGTTTAGTACTTTTTTATATCAAGATTAATAAAGATAACAAATTTGTGTTTGAAAGAATGAATATAAGGTTAACGATGGGATCTTGTTATATGTGTAGATGTAAATAGTGGTGTTTTTATGAGACATTGGGATTCATGTTTGAGGGTGTCGGCTGAACAGATCTTGAAACACTTTCAGTTCACTTGAAACACAGCTGATGTGTATCTATGCGTTTGAGATTAATTAAAAAAACATAGAAGATTTTGGTTTTATTTGATTGGGTGGAAATATAGATCTGGCTAAAACATACCATGTACTTTTTAATGTATGTCACATGTTTAGGATTTTTTTTTTTTTTTTTTTTTTTTTTTTATATATTATTATTTATTATTATTATTATTATTTTCTGGAAATGCTGTTTTTATGATTTCTTATCAAGACTTAGGACACTGGCAGTCATGATTCCAAAAACATCCATACCTCCGAAATCCACCAATAATATCATTCCACCTCATTTTACCTAATTCATACTGTTTTCATATCTCCCAACCCCATTTTAGTGGCAACCATGCCTTTTTCATACCTCCCAACCTTTTTTTTTTTTTTTTTTTTTTTTATAAATTAAATTAAACAATTTAATTAAAACATAAATATTTCATTAATAACTAAAACAAAATTACATAATACTTAAAAAAAAAAAAAAAAAAAAAAAAAAAAAAAAAAAAAAAACCATAATTAAAAGAAAATTACATTATTCTTAAAAAAAAAGAAATAACTAATCATCGAGATATGTTAAGTTTTGAGCATCTACGTGGTCCGTAAGATCATATAGGAGTCGGTAATGCATTTGTTCGTCGATTAACTCCGGTAATACACTATCGTCATAAACTGGCGCGACTGGCGGATCCATTATATGAACCGGTGATATTGCAATCCCATCGTCTTTTAAAATCATATTGTGAAATATGATACACGTATAAACGATTTGTCGAATCTTCTCAACCGACATTGCCCGGAGAGGACGAGCGAGAATCATCCATTTATTTTCAACCGGATGCTTGTATGCTTTAACAAACGTTGACCATGTAGGATAGATTTCATCGGTAAGATAATAACCACGTTTGTAAAACCGTCCATTTACATGAAATGAACTGTTTGCCGCCGTTCCGTTTCGCTCCGTAAGATACAATGGTGACTGATTCAAAACATTGATATCGTTGTTTGCACCTGGAGGACCAAAAAACGAATGCCAAATCTACAAATCGTAAGAAGCGACGGCTTCAAGCATAATAGTTGGGTATTGATGATCACCTCGCTTATATTGACCTTTCAAATGTCTAGGACAATTACGCCAATGGAAATGGGTACAATCAATGCTACCAAGCATTCCAGGAATGTGATGTTGATCTTCATGGAACTCGTATAAGCGTGCAATGTCATGGGATGTAGGCCTGCGTAAGAACTCTCGACCATATAATTGAATAATCGCTTGGCAAAAATGATCAAGGCATTCTCCTATAAAAATATATATAACGCTAACTTTATAAAAAAAATAAATAACAAGAACTTTAAAATATATATAACGCTAAAATATAAAAAAATTAATAACAATAAGTTTAAAAAATATTTCACCTGACGTTCGGCGCGCCATGTTTAAAGAGTCATCAAATCTATCTGGAGGTTCACCCGTTGCGAGTTGCCTAATGGCCGATGTGCATTTTTGTAATGCCGTGAAACTTTTTTTTCCCTCGCATCTAAGCCATCTTGAAACCATTCGAAATTCGCTTCAACATCAGCAACAACTTTTAAAAACAATCTTTTATTCATACGAAACCGTTCACGAAAACGTTCGTCGTTAAACTTTGGACGTTCAACGAAATAATCATTCATAAGGGTTCGTAAAGCTTGTTCACGAAAACGAGTTACATACTCCCGACTTTCGGTAGAGCTTGTTGTGTCGTCAATTGCATCGTACGCGGCTAATAAGGTTTCTAGGGTGCTACCGGATGGCACTAGTTCGGACAATTCGCCGGGGGGACTCACTAATGATTCGGACGAAGAAGAAGACATTGTAAAAATATGTGAATTTTATATATGTGAATTGTATTATTTGTGATAAAAATGTATGTGTTTGTTGAATATATATAGGGGAAACCTTTTTTTTTTTTTTCTTTTTTTTTTTGTTTGGCCCAATGCACGCTCCAAAAATCCCAACGTCTAGAAAATTAAATGTTAAACGGTCATATTTTGCATAGAAACTCCCATGCTTCGGAGGCAATATATGCCGGTGAGAGGATGCCGCTTACAATGCCGGTGGGGTGGCGGCGGTGTTCACCGCCGGCATGCCCTTACCGGTGGGTGATGCCGCCCCCACTGCCACCCTTCTTAGGGGAATAGGGTGTGTTTCTTTTTATTATTAATATGTCTTAATGAAGAGATAGTGGTAAGAGCCACACATATAATATGTTTCTTTTTTTGTTAAATGATCTATATGGGTAGAGGAAGCAAATAATGCTTCTCCCCATTAAGACTTATTAACAAAAAAGGACTCACCACTTAATCCCAAAAAAAAAAAAAAAAAAACCCTATTTTGTTAACACCGAAAATTATACTACATTAACAGTTACACAACACATCAAAATAACTTTCGACTCATAACACCATTAATATCAAAATTTTTAAACTTTATCATTTTTATTTTCTTTTCCAGTTTTTTAAACGAACTAATTTTCCATTGTTTAAATTAAAATACAAATTGCAAAAAAAAAAAAAAAAAAAAAAAAAAAAAAAAAGGAAAAAGATAATAATAATGAAGACGACTAATCATGGTGCAAGTTATATATTTATTTTTCCTTATTTTTTTTTCTTTTTGCATGTTGATAAAGTAGGCATCTTCAACAAATCCTTGGTGCTAGTCGTGAAAAACTTCATTTCTTTCTATTTCATTATTGTTCGGTATTTCTCATTCGCCAGCTTGTAAGCCGATTTAGCGGCATCCCTTTTGCGTCGAAACTCATTTTGAACGGCTTAGTGCTTACTGCCCGTTGTGCTCGACGTGGTTTCTGATTTAGTCTTTTTGGAGGGACGTGGTTTGCCGGAGCGGCGTGGTCTCGGATCATCTCCGAATAGCTCGTCATGTTCGGTGAGATCAACCTGATTAACGTGCTCGGTCGCGTCCTACTTGGTGTGCTTTTTCAAAACAGCCCACGCCCCGTCTTGAGAAAACGATATATTTTTTGACTTTTCACGATATGCTTGCCTAACACGGTTAATAAGATCAACCTTGTTTTCCTCATTACGACCCAAACGTTGTAAACCTTTATAGATATTGTTGAATTTTGCCAATTATGGTTCAATGTATGTCACTTACTAGTCAACATGTCCTTGTTACGTTTTTGAAAAATTAGTTTTGTTAAACTCATGGAGAACCTTGTACCAAAACAAATCTTTTGTGTGGTCACTTCTGAGTTTGTTATCCTTAGAAACGGCCACATAACACACGACTAATAACATTTCTTCATCCGATAACCAAACCAAAAAAAGAATTGGGGTCTTACATATATTTGTTTGGTTCATGGTTTTAGTGGGTGTTTGTCATTGCTTTTTTTGCTCTTTTCTTTATTTACTTTTTCTATAACAGTTTTGATATCCAAACAGACTTATCTATTTTTCTAAAGCTGAAAATCAGTTTTGATATCCAAATACTTCATATTTTTCTGCTTTTTTTTATAATTAGAAAAGCAATATTTCATTAACCGGTAACGAACTGCTTATTTCATATTACTTATTCGATATTAAAGTAAAATTAGTTTTTCTATATGCATCCTTAAACTTAGAAGTTCTTAAATTTTGAGTAATGTCTAATGACTAATATACCTCTTACAAAACAAGTTTACATGGAACAACTTTTTAAATGTGGCAAGTTTTACAATTTGATCTATCAATAGAAAACATGGTTGCATTACTATCAATTTAAAAAAGTAAGCATACTAACAAAAGAGAATCTCTTTATAAATCTCTTTATAAATGGCAACCACCACAAGATCTTTTCCCCGTCTTCCCATATGACAATCCACCAGCAAACACACCACCGGAAGTTCTATTTCCACCCGTAATAAATCCACCAGCAAACCATCCACCCCAAAACAATCAACCGGCAAACTATCCACCACAAAACTAACCCAATACATTTGGGTTGACTGATGAAGAACTGTATGAGCAAGATATGCAAGTCTTCTTAGAGTTTCAAGCTGAGGAAGAACGTCAGACAAGAGAACGTGAGGCGTACTTAAAAGGTAAACAGGATAGGAGGAGCCGTCGAGCAGAATGGCGATGGAAAATGGGATTAAACCCTGTGCCATCCAGTGAGGACGATTCGAGTGCCTCCAACTCGACTGACGAGGGCTATCACAAACTGAATCAGTTTCTTGATTTGTAGTTTTTATTATCGTATGGTAGTTTAGGGGTTTTTACTTTCCGTTTCTTAGTTTAATGTTGTAATCGTAGTTGTAAAATAATTGTACGTTGTTTCAAGTAATGTCAATCCTATGTTTAATATAGTTGCATTAATATTTACAATTACATATTTACATTAGTATTTACACATTACATTTTTACGAAACAATTATCTATTTCAAACTTTAAAAAGCTTTTACATTTACAAATATACAAACAAAATTTAAAAAACACCAAAAGAAAGGGTCAAAAAAAATGTCAGATGTTCTCCTCGGCATGCAGACGAGGAGGTCTTCAACGGGGAACAACGGCGAGGCGAGGGTGGTGTAGTGAAGAAGAACAGCGAGCTCCACGTTGAGCCTACACCCAATGCTCTTAGTATCATTAAATTTTTTTTTGTATATGCGCAGTAATAAATTTGTATATATGAGTGGAAAAAGACATATATGGTAGAATCGTAACCATAGAATACGTGTGGAAACTGGTTTTGTTTAAACATTATTTAATAAATCTGTATATACATATGATTTGATGAAATAGTATCAGTTTAATGAAATTGATTGTGCTTAGTTCTTTTAATATGTATAATTTATTAGATTATAAGGAGTGTTTTTTTATAAAGACAACGTATATTGATAGAACCAAAACAAGTACAAAATACACAATAACTATCAACCCACATTCTTAACAAGACAATTAAAAAGACTGGGTCTCAAGAAAAAACAAAAACTAACAAAGATAAGATTTTAAAGAGTGTTAAATGCATCTAGTAGAGCATTTTTAAATCTCACTAATCAAACCCGACTCAACTTGCTAAAAAACTCAAACCCTGACCCGACCCGACCCGACTTGTTTCAAGCTACGCTAAAAAAAAGTTTACCCATTGCTCTTGTGATCACATTTCCTGGCTCCGTCACTGGTTTAGGTTGTCATCAAGTCGGGTAATCCGGCTCACTTGAAACCGCAAACTGTAAAAATTATGAACATAATATTCGAATATGTGTATAACTTGACTTTCTAACAAGTGGAGGTCTAGTAACTAGGTTCACCTTTTCTAAAGTTATTGTTTGATTAATTCATTTTTACTACATATTATCAGTTTTGCTACATATTTTACATTTTTATCCTACAAATACTCTTACACTCACAATAATATTATATAGTTTTCTCCCACTCATTTTTTCTCTGAACAATATTATATAGTTTTCTCACTCATTTTTTCTCTGAATTCAAACCGTCAGTTCTGACACTTGACAAAATCTTATGAGTAAAACATTTTACAGAAAGATAATGTAAGTTGTTTAACATTTTCCTGTTATTATATCTATGGTAAAAATACAATTGAAAAATATACACACACAAAATTGCTTACGTTTCAATATGTTTGTATTTAAACTTCTTGATAATGTATTTTATATCTTATATTATATAAAGCTTAAGTAGCCTTATAAATGTAAAGGGGTCATAATAAATATCCCAAGAATTAAAAGTGAAATGTGGAGGCTTCATGTGTTAGTACATTGATTTAATAGTCATGCATAAGGGTAAATACATAAGATTAGTGATTCAAACAATTGAAAAATTTTGTACGGTACAAGGTAGTGTAAGCAACATCAAAAGTATATCAATTACACAATATTGGGTGACTTAATTTAATGTGCAAGAGGATTTGTGCACAAATTGTAGTACGGTACAAGGTAGTTTAAGCAACATAAAAAGTATATATTCTATACCATTTAAAGATTGGAGTGCTTAATTTAATGCGCAAGAGGCATTGTGCACAAAAGTTTGTATGGTACAATATGTTTTGCATGAGGAATCGTGCACAAAAGTTTGTACGGTACAACATGTTTCAAACCATCTCTAAACCTCAAAGAATATAAACCAAAAATGCCATGAATGCATAAATTAAACACACCAATTAGTGGTTAGTCTTTTTACCTTCCCGTCTATGAGTTATAAATATTTTATCAACTATATAATGTGTCAAAAATCACACACAACAAACCACAACTTCCTCCACAACGTGTGCACATTGGGCTACAACTTATTATGGTGGTAAAGTAAACATCATATCGTCTTACTTATTTAACATATTGATTTATGTTATTTTATGTAAATTTCATGTGTGTTTTGTGTGTGTAAGAATGTAGGACATAAAGATGGTGCTTAGGAGGTTTGGTAGTAACATCATCTTTTTTAATAGTTTAAGAGATCCTACACATCGTTGTCTTATCAATTAAGTGGAACATGCACGAATATTTTTACTTTGATCGAAAATGCAATATATTTGACGAGCATTCAATTTTTAGTCAAAAATTATTACTACACTTTGTTGGTGCATTTCAATATTTTTGCTCTTAATGTAGTTTTTTGTCTTGCAGTGTGTTAATGTCACTTTCTTAATTAAATGTCTTGGAATATTGCGTGACTTTGATATTTGGTATGACTGTGTAAATTATGTCGATGTTACATATTGAAAATGGTAGTATATAATAAAAATATCTTCACACGATCATCTTAACAATAAGTATCTTCTAAATCGAAAAAGTATATAAAGGAGAAGAAAATTGTATTTCAAATGTTATCCTACACCTATCACGAGGTAAGCATTATTCATTTGAGTTTGATATCATGTGATTAATGTCGTCATACTGTAAATACTTAGAGTGAGTTACTAATGAATGCTCCAAATTCGATATTATAGTTTATGAAAAAATGTTGTAATAATGCATTAATTAAAAAATTATTTATGTAACTTACTCATATTAAAAGATTACATATGAAAAGCCTCATTTAAATATAACAATTACAAAAAACCTCTTCACATGAAAGAAAGAGATCGAGAAGTCATGAAAAATGTATCAAGAACAAAACATGCAAAATGCTAATGAACAACAACAAGAAGAACAACAACAAGAACAATGTCATGGTTATCGGTGTCAATATAGATAAAACACTTAGCATTCATATTAATAGTACGTTACAAATTAAACATGCAATATTTTACTATACGAACTATAATTTATTATATGAATTATAATTTATACTCTTGAATATACTAATTACTTTAATGTTTTATGTTTTTATAGTTTTGTTAAAAAGGAAAATTGTTTTATAGTTCGTTTTTAATAATGTAATTTATTTGAACAACGAAGTCCGTCTTTCACAAAAAATGAGAGTTTCAAACATGAACCGAAAATCAGTCCCGAACATTACGAAAAAAACAATTAGATCCAACCTGTGTGCATTGCATGGGTCCTGAGGCAGTCCAAACCTGTGTGCATCTCATGGGAATGAATATATAAGGTCTCCAACATTAATGTCATCGCTTTATATTTAAAATAATTTATATAACTTATACATATTAAAATATTACATGTGAAAAGACTCTTTTCAATGTAATATTTTGAAAAAAATCTCTTCACATATACTCTTTTAATGTCAATAAACTATTTTAAATGTGTGACATGCTTGGAAATGTGATACCATCACAACTTAGATATATAATGACGAAAATAAGTGTCGAAGATTACGCTATAAAAACTTATATACAGCAAATGTGCAACTCAATAAAGTATTTTAAATACGTATAAAGCTTAGCAAATGTGTGACACCATGACAATTTAAATATAAAATGACGAAAATAAATGCCGAATATTACGCTATGAAAACTTCTAAATAGCCCATGTGCATCGCACGTATTTTAAATCTACGAAAACTTCTATACAGCCCATGTGCATCGCACGGGCATTGTTGACTATCATAAGAAATAGTTATAATTTAGCCGGATGTATTAATATTAGTTAGTTTCGATAAAAAACGATAGAGTCAATACAAAAATAAATAGACAAAAAATATTACGTAAAAAATACATCCTAAAATATTACATGTCAATAAACTATTTTAAATACGTATCATGCTTACAAAATGTATGCTACCACGACAACTTATATATATAATGACAAAAATATGTCTCGAATATAAAATGACAAAAATAAAAGACGGGTATTAAACTTTGAAAACTTCTATACAGCTCATGTGCATCGCACGGGCTTTCATGACTATGAACATTTAGATCGAGCCCGTGTGCATCGCACGGATCTGAATGCCTAGTATTAATCAAAGATAAAAACATCCCTATTAAAGTTAAAATAATTTTTAAAACTACAATTAGTACTATTTAGTAGGGTATTTGGTTATAAATAGTGCCAATTTAATGGAATTTTTTATGGCTACATTGTATAATTAACCACTGCTTGGTCAATTACAAAATGCTTGCAACAAAAACCTTAAAATCAAGCCAATAAAAATTCCAATTAAAAAGAATCTACTCATTGCCAATACCACATAAATAGATGAAAAGGTTTAAGCAGGTTTTCTATATTTATAATGGGAGAGAAGTAATAGACTATACAAAGGGGGTGTTTACTTTTTGATTAACGGGCCTTTTGGTAACAAACTTGGATCCAAACAGGATATAGGGATGTTTCTTTTTTGCTTATTCTAAAAGGATTTCCTAAATGCAAAAGGGTAACAAAACTTGCCCCTTTCCCATCCAGGACCCAACATTCACTAATATTTGACAAACATACCCTCAGTTTTCTATCTTCCATTTCAGTCATCAAATCCTTTCAATTACTCCATATCATCCATCCTAGTGCTCCTTCTTCGACACCCATTACTGTCAGAGCTTTTCCCCAAACATCCCTTCATGGCGGCTTTATTGTTTTTTCACTCCTTCATTGAACTCAAATGCTTCAAGTGTTTGTAATACAAAACATGGGTATAAAGAAGGTGACTGGTGGATAATACAAAACATGCTTCAAGCGTTGAACGCCCTAGCTGTTATGGGTTTTGTTGTTTCTATATCACTAGATCTTAAGGTGATTAGTTCATTTTAATTATGTTTTAGTTTTGATAGAAAATATTTCAGTGATGAATCTTTTTTTTTAGATCTATATCAATTTGTTACACATTGACTTCAAGATATATGAAATCACAATGGAAAAAAGATCCATGTGTCACATATGCAATGTATTGTTTTTATAGGCCATAAGGTTATGACATCTTTAGTTGGAACAATTATAGAGTATCAGTTCAGATAAAAAGGATGGATCTTCGTTTTTTGATTGAGTATAATTTTATTTTATTTTATTTTTTTGATGTTGTTATTGTTTCAACCTTTCATATTATAAATAGATAGATCTGGGTTTTTTTAGATCTGGGTTTTACATGTAAGGGTTAATATGGTCATTGACTATTATAACTTATCTTCATTTAGCATAAAAAAGAAACAACACATTTTTAAACCTCTCTTATTACAAACATGTCACGTTATGCACAAAGACACTCTTCTCAAATAGGATAAAAAGAGAAACACCCCCAAAGTAGCCGATGTGGGATGTGTTCAACTTTTTCATTCCATTCCTTTACCATTTTCACCAAAACATAACCATTAACCAGATTCAACAAGGGCACAATGACATACCATAAATGAACCACCACCTTGTTCCATGTTAGATTTCGCTTTTGGATCTCACTACCACCAATGTCGACAACCTAAACGAGAGCATGATACGCTGAAACTTAATCTCTATTGCTTCTGATGAGAAATTTGTTACTCTTGAATCTGCTTTCAGTTAGTCCAACTAATATTTGAAATGTAAAAAACTGGAGAAGGTTGTGTCACGTTTGCATCATAATCCATATTAACTGTGGTTTTAATTCTATGAATTGATGATGCTATAATTCACTAGTGTACAACATCAACCTTATGCTGTATGGGAAGTTTAATTTGCTATTGTTTATCTAAAAGGGTGAAAGCTGAAAACACGTAACATACTTATTCAAAACAAACGATGTACACAAGGAACTTTCAAAAATATCATTGTACGCAAGTTATTTTCAAATTTCGTACAATGTACGCAATATGACTGGGAATCAACAAGTTAACAGGTAACACCTTCCACGCTGGCTTTTTTTGTATTTTTTTTTATTAAACCCATGGCATTTATAAGTGTGACATGCTAGACTTTGACCATAAAGAAAGTCTGACTTTCACCCATAATAAAACCCACACGATTAAACACATACCCAATATCACTTTCACACATTGAAACCTTATCCACTCACTCACTTTTCAATTTCTCACATATTGAAGACTTAATCTGCTACAAATGTTATAAAAGGTATGTAATTTATGGCATGTTTATGTTTGAATTCCCCAATTACTTTACGGGTTGAAACCCTAATTTTTAAGTTATTAATTTAAAACCCTAATTTTAATTTTAAGGTCAATTAACACAATTCAATGGGTGACATCACTATTAATCTCTACCATGATGGGGTTTCTGTTCCAAGTCCTCTCAAGTACATGGAAAGCGAGTGTCAGGTTATAAATGATGTAAGATTTGAAGAGATGCCAATTGGTGAGTTGTTTGAGCTTGTCAAAAGGTTAGTGCTTAATCCTCCCAAGAGACTCTACTATCGTGTATCTGGTACAACTCTTACTAGAGGAATTAGGGAACTGAAAACAGATGATGATATGAATGATTTTATGAAGGTAGCTTTTGAGAATGGTTTTAAGATAGATTTGTACACTGAATTTGCTGACTATGATGAGAATGTTAGGAATGATAGGTTGCATACTGATAATGTGAATGAGGGTGATTATGAGAGTGATGAACCTGATGAAGATGATGTAGAGGTTGCTAATATTGATTTTCATACTGAAGGTGAAGAAAATGTTGTTTTTGAAAGGCTGACAGTTAATGACCCTTTTCTAAACAAACTGGTTGGTAAGGGTAACTTCATAGGCACTAGAGATGACCCTATACCCCCTTTAAGTGGTAAATATTTTGTTGAAGAGAATGACCCTAATGATGTTATGATAGATGAAAGATTCAAGGTTAAAAAGGTGTTAAGTACCCTAGTTATAATCCAGAAACACCATGGGAAGAAAATAAACCAATACTTGGTATGAAATTTGAAAACCCTCAATAATTAAAAAATTTGTTGGCTGATTATGGTGTAAACATGGTTACCAGCTGTGGTATTATAGAAGTGATAGTAACTCTTTGCTTGTGTTTTGTGGGAGAGACTTAGAGTTGGGTAGGTGTGCTGGTAGGAGAGACAGGGTTAGGAAGAGTAAGAAGAAGGCTAAAGATAAGGAAGGGAATGTTCAGGAAGAGAATGATAAGGCTAAAGGTAAGATACCAATTAATAGTGAATCACCTAGAAAAGTTGCTGTGAAAGTTAAGCCTAAGATCAAGTGGACCAGAATGAAAGTTAAAGAACACAAAGGCAAGCATTGTCCCTTTAGGCTATGGGCCTCTTGGATGAGTAGTGAGAGGTCTTTCCAGATTAAGACCTTGTACTCAGATCATAGGTGTTCAAGAAACTTCAATATGCATTGGTTACATTTAAGTGGATTGCCAGACATTATGCAAAGGAAATCATCATGAATCCTTCAATGACATACCAGGCTATGAAAGAGAGTATTAGGGATAAATTTTGTATAGATGTAAGTATGGGGCAGTGTAAAAGAGCCAAGCAATGTGCCTTGTATGAGCATGAAGGTGGCCTTATAGAATACTATGGGAGGGTATGGGAATATAGACAAGCAATACTTGATTCAAATCCTGGTTCAACTTGTCATATTGATGTGGATGTACACAAAGATGGTACGAACTACTTTCATAGGTTTTATGTGTGCTTTAAAGGTGTGAAAGATGGATGGCTAGCTGGTTGTAGAAGGGTGATAGGATTAGATGGATGTTTTATAACTCATATGTGTGGAGGTGAGTTGTTAACTGCCATGGGAAGGGATGCTAATAATCAAATGTATCTGATAGCTTGGGCAGTAGTAGATGTTGAGAACAAAAACAACTGGTGTTGGTTTCTATCTTTGTTACCTGATGACCTTAACTTGCATAATGGAGAAGGATTGACAGTAATGTCAGATTCACACAAGGTATTACATTATGCTTTCTTGTATTTAAATTAAGCATTTTAGATTTAATTGTTTACGGTTTGATGTTTATATTATTCACTGGTTACAGGGTCTTATTGAGTCTGTGAAGACTTGGCTTCCACATGCTGAACATAGGCACTGTGTAATCCCCCGTAAATTTCCCTATAAATAATAAAAATAAATCAAAGACTAATATAGCATCTTGTTAATTAATAACGTTTTTACCAATAGCAAATTTTTTTTTTATATATTTTATTATCAAATATGCTATTTTACTTAAAATCACTACGATATTCATGATTCTCTTTGCTTGGAACAATGCTCACACATGTACCACTATAGTCTAAAATCGCGAGAATATTAAAATTTTCTTTTATTCGTTACGAACCTGCATTTTCCGACAATTTTCAAAATTACTATTCATCGGTTACTATTCACAAAACACTATTCATCATTTCACTATTCATCATTTTTAGAGTCGATTAGCGATATTGAAATGTTTTTCAAAAATTTTACTATTCACAAAACACTATTCACAAAACACTATTCACTCTCGGACTCACGTAAACGTCTCACTAATAAATTTCTAAACTTTTCACTAATTATAATTAACAATTTTACTAATTTCAATTTTCTCCAAACCGGACCCTTAATCTCACCCTAAGCCCATTTCTTTTCTTGGCCTTTTACTATTCACGGCCCAAAGCAACTAAGCCCATTTTTCTTTCTTTCATTTTTCATTTCACTCGACTAGGACAACTAGAAACAAGTCTCGTACTCCCTATTCTTACACACGACTCACACATATTTTTACACATACTCATTCCTCCCCTAGCCAACAATTAGAGGGTCGATTTTTAGTTTTTCACATCGAGTCTAGATACGATTTTACTAGGCAAAGCTTTTGTCCCAAAAACGATTTCATACGATTTTCAACTAATCCAAAACTCAACCATTTTAAACCACGTTTGTTTCTATAACTTCCAAAAATTATTTCTAAACACAAACTAGTGTCTAAATATTTCAAAGTTATCAAAATCTCAAACTTACAAATCGGTTTACAAAAGAAATGTTGGTCGACATATATTTCCAAACCAAACCAAGTACTTCCTTATTTTAAGCACACTCCATCTCATTTTTATTCCCTAGAGAAAGTACCAAAATCATTTTATAACATATATCACAAAGTACCAATCGTTTATAATATTTCAATATACATGTTTCCTTTGAAACTTGAGGATGTCGACTACATGAAACAAAAACCTTGAGTGTATAGTTTATTCTTACAACTTTATGACTTTTGAGAACACGTAAAGATCAAATCACATTAAATCTTGTACACTAGTACACACTAGCTCATTTTTAAAAGAGAACTACAAAGTACAAACCATCTTTTTTTTTATCTAAACTACACGTTCCTTTTTAAATTGAAATGTCGGCAAGCAAGGAAACAAACGAGCAAGTAAATCTTGCGTTTACACTTTCTCAAGACTTTTTTTTTTTGTAACACTCCAACATCACATCACATTAAATCTTGGTCACTAGGATACACTAAGTTGCCTATATAAAAGCCATGCATGCAAGCTTTTGTTTTTCATTTTCCATGCAAACCAAAAATCACCAAATATTTCAAGTAGAGTCTAGTTCTTGAGTCGAAGCATTGGCTAGGAAATCAAGGAATTCGTGTGGTGTCTAGGAGAAACACGTTATTGTTTGTGAAACTTGGTCGAGCACACATACACACTACGTACTCATCTCACTCACTTCTCGATTCTACGTCTTGTTTTAACCACCACTTTGGTGTCGTAAGTCCTAACAAAACTCTTTTCAATATTTTTATAAAACTTTCATTTGCATTATTTTTATACGCGACACACACAATTGCACCTCTTTATTTCGAAAACTAAATATACAACATATATATATTTTACGTTCGTCTATATATTTCACACCTTAACAAATAAACTATGTAGAGTTTTGAAACTAAAAAGCTACGTACAACCTATTTTAGAATACATTTCTAACGTATACAAACAAGTATCGAAAACTATTAAAATTTTTCTAAGTATTTTGTTTTATAAAAACTTGTCCCATGCTAGCCCAAAACGCCCGTAGGCCCATTGGATTTAAAAACACTAACGGGCCTTACATTTCGTTAAAAGCCAATAAGCTATCAAATTAACTTTTCAAACTAATAAGCTGGTAGAATAAGCTCAATAAGCTCTTTTGAAACTATTTAAGAAATAAAAACATTAAGTTTTAAAAATTGTGAATTTTGGACTAAAATTGAAAATTTTACAAAAATCGGGTTAAAAGTGTCAACTTTTCAAAGTTTCGGTATAAAACGTCATTTCGTAAATTAAAGGGTGAAAAACTAATTTTTTATAAACTCTAGGGTGAAAGGTGTATGAAATATAAAGTTTTGGACGTAAAATGTAAATATATTTATAGAAAATATATTTATATTTTATAAAATTAATATTTTTATTTTTACTTTCCACTTTTACAAGTTCACGTCACGACGTCACGTTTATTTTCAAACTATTATTTTTATTACTATTATTCCTATTAAACTTTACGTTATTTTCAAACTATTATTTTTATTACTATTATTACTATTAAACTTTACGTTATTTTCAAACTATTATTTTATTACTATTATTACTATTAAACTTTACGTTATTTTCAAACTATTATTTTTATTAAACGTTACGTATTATTTTTCAAACTATTATTACTATTATTATTATTATTAAACGTTACATCTATTTTCAAACTATTATTATTATTACTATTATTATTATTAAACGTTACGCATTATTTCAAACTATCGTTAATATTTTTATTATTAAACCTTACGAACAATATACAATAAAAATCAAAAGTCTTACTAACGTCAAATTAATAAATCATGCATTTAAAAACTACTCGCGATTAAAACATTTAGACTATCAAACCCTAAAACTTGCCATATATTATCTAGGTCGTGTGTGGAGCCGTTCCCATTTTGAAAACTGAGTATCGATAATTTTATTCACTAAACCACTAAGGTGAGTTCATAGCCTCGCCTTTACTTGTTTAAATGTTTTATAAACCCTGCGAGGGGGATACATGTTAGTTTTTTACAAACTGAACACAAGTATTTTCTTGGTATGCTTTACCTGATCTCGTTATTGCTTAAGTACCTTTCCTTGCTAAAAGTCCCTCATATCATGAGCCTTAGTCACCCAGGAGGTAAACGTAAATAATTGTGGATAGATCTATTAGGGACTGACCATCCCCGTTTGAGAGTTCGAGAAAACAACCAAACGCACTTTATTTGAAATCTAATAGGTTACTGGCAAGAACCTATCCCGAAGGCCCCCTGTTACTATAATCCATCATTCGTGATGAGATCTGTTAATCGGCTGAGCTTCATGAGCTTAATGCAATAACAACTGTTTTTAACTTATAATTGTATGACGGTGCAATTATCACTTATAACTTGTGTTCAACTTTTAAACTTAAACCTATGAATATCACTCAACTTTTGTTGACTTTTAGCATGTTTATCTCAGGTCTATAACGAGCAAGGATGGGACGGAAGAGCACGAAATTCTCATAAAGGATATAAAATTTTATTATCATTCGAAAACCTATTTAACAAATTTTAAAAACCACTGGGACCTCATTTTGAAAACTCTGATATTTATAAAAATTCGAATGATAAATATTTTTAGAAAATCATTTTCTACTGAAAAACTATGAGCTGTGAAGTAACACCCAATCTTTATTCCGCTGCAAATATTTCAAAATTGGGGGTGTTACAGATTGGCATCAGAGCTTTGGTTATAGCGAAACAGATCTATTTTGGATCTGAACTATAACCGTTTTTACAAACAAAACATTTTATAGCCCTACACTCTTCGTGCTTTCCGTGTCTGCATCCTACCTTGCTCAGTACATTACCTGTTAGGATTAGTCTGCATGTTTTGAAATTGTGCTTACCTAATTTTTAGTTCATCCGTACTATTATATCTATAACGTAAAAGCAACTTATAAAATACTACTCCCGGTTACTACAGTAACATGTCTCCAAAAACTTCTTTGAACGCCAAAAACTATTCTCCGTAATACTAAAACATCCCCCCCGTCAATCAAAATTCTCCGAACACTGAAGATCCCTACGTACAAATATCACAGCCCCAACTTAATATAGGAATCACTCATAGATCACTCTCATCGTCACCTATTTCTTCACCTCTACGTCAAAAACTTAGGAGAGCTACTGAATCATATGAAGATGTGATTGGTGGTCAGGCAACATTCGAAGTTGGACAAAGTTCACGACAAGAGAGGCCGTGGACGAATGTTGAGCCAAATTCTCCATTACCCTACACTTTAGATTCCCCAATACCAAATATCCCAATTAGTTTATCCTCACCTAATTCCCCCAACCACAATATAAGCACACCCGATTCTCAAACATGGAAGCAGCACAACTTGAACTTGAGAAAGAGATTAGATATTTATGTTAGAGGCGTAACTAATCTTAAGTTTACAAGTATCTCTGTTGCAACTACTGAACCACACAGACTTGGTTAGTAATTCATGTAATGTTCAATAAACCTGAACCCTTCAGAACTTGAAATCAAATCTATAATAACCTCCTCTTCCGTTTCATCTCTCCGTTATAAATCAATCGTTTTCTTTCGTATCAAGCATGCATACTATGAATCCTCAGAATTTCATGCAAAAATCTCATCAATTGTTACCTCCCTTGATGAACAAATAACTCCACGTAGAATTCTGACATATTAATAAGAGACCTTGTACTAATGGTTTTACAAAAACGATCAGTCAAGTTATTAATATTATGATGACTTCTACTATACTATTCAAATCTACCGTGAGATTTCTTACAATTGTTAAGAAATTCTTAAACATACTATAATTAAATTTTCAAGAGAGAGAAAATTTATTTTAGTGGACGAATCGTTTTGTTCCTTAGTAATCCCATATCAAGAGTTGATTATCTATCTATGATACAACACAGACATATCTTGAAATTAGATTACAGTAAGGAGTCAATTCAGTCTATCATCAATGAAATATTTAACTTCATTTGAATTATTCTGACATCAGAAGGATTCTAAGTTGAGTTTCATTAATGATGTCAGAAGATGGACAACGTAAACAATACATGTACTCCATCTTCATCAAAAACCACCATAACTACTGAAGATGTCAGGGAATTGGTAACCAACATTGTATCAGTAGTACTTAAAGGAGTCACTATAGTTTATCCAAGAGGAGAGTAGGATATGCCTGAATAGCAGGAAAACTACATGGAATATAGGCCAAACCACTTTAAAACGCCAGAAGGAATGGCTAACCCTACCATCACCCATAACCGAGGAATTAGGCAAAAAGTTATACCTAATGGAAATAAACAAAAGCAAAAACTCTTAGAAATAAATAACCTTTAAAGACTTTCACTAGGAAACAAAAACTCTACAAGGACGTCGGTGGTATCATGGGAATGATTACTAGGTTTATGCAGATGAATAAATTCCTGTTGTGAATAAATAAACTCTAGTTCAAAAATTTCCTGATTGTACCTCTTCCTTGTAATTTACTTTAAGTTACGATGGATGTAACCTAAAGTATAACAACTATCCTTCTACCGTATCGAAAAATCTACCTTGTAATATTTCCAAAATAATTATAATCTACGTCAACTCCAATTCCCATCCCATTTACCAAATAACAGCAAACTGTTATTTCCCTAGAAATTTCTGACTAGAAATTTCTGACTCGTCATATATATATATACACACAAAATAAATAAATAAATCAATGAATAAAGTTCCTACTTTATTCTTAACAGAAATTACGTATTATATCATAATAACAAAACGTTGAACACCATCTAAAACAACTTAAAGAAAAACATAAATACCACTGTGACTGAACCAAACATCACATCATTTAGTCCTCCATTAAACATAGCCTGGCCAACTATGTTTAATTTAGGAAGAATCATGTCATGATGGAACAATCATAATACCAAAAATTCTAAATAACAATCTTCATTTAAAAGCAACAAATATAGATAAATATTACAAACTACCATAAATACCTATCTTATTCCCTCATCATTAGGACGAGAAGCCAACAAAAGTACAAATAGAAAAACCCCCACCAACAAAACCATAGCAAGGACCCCCATAGGATGGATTACTCTGATTATTCTAAAAGATAAGTATAAGTAAATCATTAAAAACTATAGCAAGACTAGTTTTTAAACTTAAGGACAAATAAGTCTTATTTCACATTTATTGAGGATTACGTAGAAACATAACATATTGAGGATTTCATAGAAACACGACAAGGAATTAAGTTAAAACAACCCTAGCTCAAGACTAGTGCCTCCATGCCTTATCAACCGCATACGATAGAGCCGTGAGTGGTATTAGGAACCCCAACATCCCGACCACAACTCCAAAATCTTCATCCGTAACAAAAGTCAAATAGGTGATGACAACAACGGTATATACCATTGCGATAATAGTAATTAGGCTTGGCATTTTTTTTTCGGAAGTATTAAGAATAGGAAATGTGAAATGATAGGAAAATGGTTGGTGGAAGAAATGAAAATTTGAAAGGGGTATATGTAGGTGGAAAAACTACCCGTTAGACACTATTCACGACCGTTAGGAATCACTATTCCCGACCGTTGGGTACGGTACACCTAGCCGTTATTTTACTATTCAAAACCACTACCTTCAATATTCACAACCCTTAAATACACCAGTTACTAGATCCTGCCTAGCACAAATAAGTCTAAATACACCGCGTCTCCTAAATCTTAGTCTCTCGACAACCCTCTGATCGAAATTTCCTAATACCAGAATTTAGTTAAACTTGAATTCCGCGACGGAATTCAGAATGAGGGGTAGGTACTGTAATCCCCCGTAAATTTCCCTATAAATAATAAAAATAAATCAAAGACTAATATAGCATCTTGTTAATTAATAACGTTTTTACCAATAGCAAAATTTTTTTTATATATTTTATTATCAAATATGATATGTTACTAAAAATCACTACGATATTCATGATTCTCTTTGCTTGGAACGATGCTCACACATGTACCACTATAGTCTAAAATCGCGAGAATATTAAAATTTTCTTTTATTCGTTACGAACCTGCATTTTCCGACATTTTTCAAAAATTACTATTCATCGGTTACTATTCACAAAACACTATTCATCATTTCACTATTCATCGTTTTTAGAGTCGGTTAGCGATATTGAAATGTTTTTCAAAAATTTTACTATTTACGAAACACTATTCACAAAACACTATTCACTCTCGGACTCACGTAAACGTCTCACTAATAAATTTCTAAACTTTTCACTAATTATAATTAACAATTTTACTAATTTCAATTTTCTCCAAACCGGACCCTTAATCTCACCCTAAGCCCATTTCTTTTCTTGGCCTTTTACTATTCACGGCCCAAAGCAACTAAGCCCATTTTTCTTTCTTTCATTTTTCATTTCACTCGACTAGGACAACTAGAAACAAGTCTCGTACTCCCTATTCTTACACACGACTCACACATATTTTTACACATACTCATTCCTCCCCTAGCCAACAATTAGAGGGTCGATTTTTAGTTTTTCACATCGAGTCTAGATACGATTTTACTAGGCAAAGCTTTTGTCCCAAAAACGATTTCATACGATTTTCAACTAATCCAAAACTCAACCATTTTAAACCACGTTTGTTTCTATAACTTCCAAAAATTATTTCTAAACACAAACTAGTGTCTAAATATTTCAAAGTTATCAAAATCTCAAACTTACAAATCGGTTTACAAAAGAAATGTTGGTCGACATATATTTCCAAACCAAACCAAGTACTTCCTTATTTTAAGCACACTCCATCTCATTTTTATTCCCTAGAGAAAGTACCAAAATCATTTTATAACATATATCACAAAGTACCAATCGTTTATAATATTTCAATATACATGTTTCCTTTGAAACTTGAGGATGTCGACTACATGAAACAAAAACCTTGAGTGTATAGTTTATTCTTACAACTTTATGACTTTTGAGAACACGTAAAGATCAAATCACATTAAATCTTGTACACTAGTACACACTAGCTCATTTTTAAAAGAGAACTACAAAGTACAAACCATCTTTTTTTTTTATCTAAACTACACGTTCCTTTTTAAATTGAAATGTCGGCAAGCAAGGAAACAAACGAGCAAGTAAATCTTGCGTTTACACTTTCTCAAGACTTTTTTTTTTGTAACACTCCAACATCACATCACATTAAATCTTGGTCACTAGGATACACTAAGTTGCCTATATAAATGCCATGCATGCAAGCTTTTGTTTTTCATTTTCCATGCAAACCAAAAATCACCAAATATTTCAAGTAGAGTCTAGTTCTTGAGTCGAAGCATTGGCTAGGAAATCAAGGAATTCGTGTGGTGTCTAGGAGAAACACGTTATTGTTTGTGAAACTTGGTCGAGCACACATACACACTACGTACTCATCTCACTCACTTCTCGATTCTACGTCTTGTTTTAACCACCACTTTGGTGTCGTAAGTCCTAACAAAACTCTTTTCAATATTTTTTTAAAACTTTCATTTGCATTATTTTTATACGCGACACACACAATTGCACCTCTTTATTTCGAAAACTAAATATACAACATATATATATTTTACGTTCGTCTATATATTTCACACCTTAAAAAATAAACTATGTAGAGTTTTGAAACTAAAAAGCTACGTACAACCTATTTTAGAATACATTTCTAACGTATACAAACAAGTATCGAAAACTATTAAAATTTTTCTAAGTCTTTTGTTTTATAAAAACTTGTCCCATGCTAGCCCAAAACTCCCGTAGGCCTATTGGATTTAAAAACACTTACGGGCCTTACATTTCGTTAAAAGCCCATAAGCTATCAAATTAACTTTTCAAACTAATAAGCTGGTAGAATAAGCTCAATAAGCTGTTTTGAAACTATTTAAGAAATAAAAACATTAAGTTTTAAAAATTGTGAATTTTGGACTAAAATTGCAAATTTTACAAAAATCGGGTTAAAAGTGTCAACTTTTCAAAGTTTCGGTATAAAATGTCATTTCGTAAATTAAAGGGTGAAAAACTAATTTTTTTATAAACTCTAGGGTGAAAGGTGTATGAAATATAAAGTTTTGGACGTAAAATGTAAATATATTTAATTTTGGACTAACGGCGTTACGCTAACGCCGTTAGGGTAAAAAGTGTAAATTTATAGAAAATACAAGGGCCATATATATAAAATTAATATTTTTATTTTTACTTTCCACTTTTACAAGTTCACGTCACGACGTCACATTTATTTTCAAACTATTATTTTTATTACTATTATTCCTATTAAACTTTACGTTATTTTCAAACTATTATTTTTATTACTATTATTACTATTAAACTTTACGTTATTTTCAAACTATTATTTTTATTACTATTATTACTATTAAACTTTACGTTATTTTCAAACTATTATTTTTATTACTATTATTACTATTAAACTTTACGTTATTTTCAAACTATTATTTTTATTAAACGTTACGTATTATTTTTTAAACTATTATTACTATTATTATTATTAAACGTTACGTCTATTTTCAAACTATTATTATTATTACTATTATTATTATTAAACGTTACGCATTATTTCAAACTATCGTTACTATTTTTATTATTAAACCTTACAAACAATATACAATAAAAATCAAAAGTCTTACTAACGTCAAATTAACAATTCATGCATTTAAAAACTACTCGCGATTAAAACATTTAGACTATCAAACCCTAAAACTTGCCATATATTATCTAGGTCGTGTGTGGAGCCGTTCCCATTTTGCAAACTGAGTATCGATAATTTTATTCACTAAACCACTAAGGTGAGTTCATAGCCTCGCCTTTACTTGTTTAAATGTTTTATAAACCCTGCGAGGGGGATACATGCTAGTTTTTACAAACTGAACACAAGTATTTTCTTGGTATGCTTTACCTGATCTCGTTATTGCTTAAGTACCTTTCCTTGCTAAAAGTCCCTCATATCATGAGCCTTAGTCACCCAGGAGGTGAACGTAAATAATTGTGGATAGATCTATTAGGGACTGACCATCCCCGTTTGGGAGTTCGAGAAAACAACCAAACGCACTTTATTTGAAATCTAATAGGTTACTGGCAAGAACCTATCCCGAGGGCCCCCTGTTACTATAATCCATCATTCGTGATGAGATCTGTTAATCGGCTGAGCGTCATGAGCTTAATGCAATAACAACTGTTTTTAACTTATAATTGCATGACGGTGCAATTATCACTTATAACTTGTGTTCAACTTTTAAACTTAAACCTATGAATATCACTCAACTTTTGTTGACTTTTAGCATGTTTATCTCATGTCTATAACGAGCAAGGATGGGACGGAAGAGCACGAAATTCTCATAAAGGCTATAAAATTTTATTATCATTCGAAAACCTATTTAACAAATTTTAAAAACCACTGGGACCTCATTTTGAAAACTCTGATATTTATAAAAATTCGAATGATAAATATTTTTAGAAAATCATTTTCTATTGAAAAACTATGAGCTGTGAAGTAACACCCAATCTTTATTCCGCTGCAAATATTTCAAAATTGGGGGTGTTACACACTGCTGCAGACACATATATGCTAATTTTAAAAGGAAATACACAGGTCTGGAGTATAGAAGACTGTTCTGGAGTGCAGCTTCTACTACCCTTGAACAAGTCTTCATAGGTAAGTCTTGTTTAATTTAGTTTATGTAGTTGCTGACATTGTTTAATATTTTATCAAATGTTTAACACATTCTTGCAAACACATAGCCAAGATGAAAGAGATCAAGGAAATGGATTAGGCAGCTTATGATTACTTGATGGAAAGGGATCCTGCTACTTGGTGCAAAGCATTCTTTCAACCTGACACTCATTGTGCATCATTTGAGAATGGGATATCAGAGTCTTTTAATGGTCAAATCCTTCCTGCCAGGGGTAAGCCAATAATAGCAATGCTTGAGGATATTAGAGTTTATATAATGCAAAGAATGTGGAATATGAGTAAGCAAGCAGCTAAATTGAATGATTCTATAACACCCTCAATTAGGAGACAACTTAAACAGTTGCAATTAAAACAAATGAAATGGCAAGTGATTCCTAGTGCTTATATGGTTGTAGAAGTTAGGAAGAGGGATGAGGCTTTTGGGGTAAACTTGATGGAAAGGAGTTGTGACTGTAGGTTATGGCAATTGACTGGTGTTCCTTGTGTTCATGCTGTTGCAGCATACTTGACTCAAAAACTGGAACCTGATGTAGGGGTTAGTAGTTGGTATAGTCAGTCTAAGTGGTTTGATACATATCAATTCTCAATAAAACCAGTGTCTGGGTCTAAGTTTTGGAAGCCCACAAATAACACACCACCATTCCTACCAATAGTCAAGAGAATGCCTGGGAGGCTTAGGAAAGTTAGAATTAAACACCCTACAGAGACACTAAATGAAAATAAAGTTAGCAGAGTTGGAAGGGTCATTACATGTACAAAGTGTTGGCAAACAGGTCATAACAGGGTGAGTTGTAGTAATACTCCCAGACAAAAACCTTTCACAAAATTTCACAAACCACCAATGCCACAGAACAAAAGAGGTGAAACAAGCAAGAGGGGTGGGGGTTCTGCTGTAAGAGGTGGTGGGTCATAGAACAGAGGTGGTGGGTCAGTTAGCAGGGGCGGTGGGTCACAAACAGGGGTGGTGGGTCAAGTAGCAGGGGTGGTGGGTCACAAAATAGAGGTGGTGGGTCAGTTAGCAGGGGTGGTGGGCACTTAGCAGGGGTGGTAGGTCACAAACAAGGGGTGATGGGTCAAGTAGCAGGGGCAAGGGTTCTAAGAACAGAGGTGGAGGGTCAAAGAATAACAAGATTGGGTCAAAGGAAGATGGAAGGGAAGATAGCATCAACACAGAGGTATTACACTTTACTTTGCATATGTTTTTTGTTTGTAGTAGTTAAGTTTAAGAAAATTTAATACAAACTTGTGTTTTATAGGACATTCAATACCAGAAAGATATAGAAGCTGAAAAAGAAGTTTTGGAAGAAGAAGCAAGGAAAAGGGCTGAATGGGAACAAAATGGAAGAATTTATCTAGATTGGGAGGATATGCGATCGGATCAATTCTCATAAAATGTGTTGGACAGACATGCTACATTGAGTGAACTTGGAGCACTTGATGAAGCTATTGATGAATACAATGCTACTCTCCCCTCAATTGATGAAAGCCAACCATCACAGCCTGAACCAACTCCTCCCCATCTTGTGCAAGCTGCAATTGAAGAAAGCCAAGCTCCAAGGGCTACAAACCCAAGACCTAGACCTGTGATCAGGCCAAGACCACCATCACAAAGAATTGCCAAAAGAAGGAAGTTCAACTATCTTCTTGATGGCAGTGGAAAGACACCTGAAAGCCCATTCAGTGTCTGAACTTTTTATGTTGACTTTGTGTCATTGCTTTTGGTTCAAAACTGTTGTGTAACTTTGTTGTCACAAAACTTATGGATGTAGGGTAAAACCTGTTAGGATATGTGTGCAAAACGTGGCACATCTTTTGTAACCACTTTGTGCCTGAAACACTATCATTTTGCATATCTATCTAAACAGTTGCTTTAATGTATTGGTTTAATGTGTGTTGCAGTTTTAGTCTTTTGTTAAACACTATCATGTTACATATGCAGTTTTTATTTCACTTTGCAGTTTTCATGTGGGGTGAGAAAACAAAAATATAAAGAAAACATACTTCATTACACTTTACTTCATAAGTTTCATAAAAAGCTGCAATACTACATTGCCATACATCCATACTAAGGTTAGGAGACTGCCCAAAAGTTGCATCCAACATTGTCTACCAAAAGCTGCCTACAACACTACCACTACCTACACTACTAGAATAGCTAAAAACAACACCAACATGACACATAGTAGACACATCATGAACCCACACATCTTCCTCCAAGTAGCCACATTTGACTTTGTTGTTTGAAATTCATCAACCATCCTTGCCACCCTTTCTTCCATCACTGCAAGTGCAATCTCCATCTGATGATTGTGGGCATTATCTTCAAACACTTCTCTATCTTGTGCACTCATAGAAACATACATCCTATGCATAGCGTGTTTGTACCAATCACTGTATAACTCTCCATCAATCCAAAAAAAGTCTTCACACCTTTGAGGATGAGACTACAACAAACAAAAAACATATGCACAGTGACCAACTAATGTTGAGGCAAAACAACTAATTCAAAATTTGGGCAAAACAACAAAACAAATATTTTAGGAAAACATACTGATGGTCTTGGACAAACCAAAAAACGACGACCTGGATTTCTTTCAGTCCAAGAAATACGTCTTGCCAAATGAAGATTACAATTGCAATGAGTTGGAAGAGTACGCATAAGATATCGAGTGCGATTGTTGGCAGATGCGTTGTTGTTGGAAGATGATGAAGTCATTGCAATGTGATTAGTTGTTAGGGTTATTTGAGGGTCAATTAAGGTTCTTGTTGTGATTAATTAGGATTTCTATTTAAGGTAGAAAATGTGTGTAATTTGGGTTCATGGGTTCATGTGTTCCTGGGTTTTTTTGTGTGTGTTTTGATGCGGGGAAATAAATTTGGGGGAATGATATTATGTGTTTTAGTATGGGTGGGTAAAAGTCAAAAAACACTTGGGTGTTTTAATATTGGTCCATGTAAAATCCAGCGTGTCACCATGGGTTTAATAAAAAAAAAATACAAAAAAATACAAAAAAGCCAGCGTGGAAGGTGTTACCTGTTAACTTGTTGATTCCCAGTCATATTGCGTACATTGTACGAAATTTGAAAATAACTTGCATACAATGATAATTTTGAAAGTTCCTTGCATACATCGTATATGTTACGTGTTTTCAGCTTTCACCCTATCTAAAAACAATAGACTAAACAAGTTCCATACTCTAATTCGTATTAACTTCCGCCTATGTTGCCTCTTTTTTCTTCATGATAGATTTTATTTTTCAAAAGTTCTAGCATCATTGCCACTTGGTTTAAGCATACTTGGAGCTCCTTTATTCCAGAAAGTGAAGCTAACAAAACATCAAGATTTAATATGTCCTTCAACATTTCAATGACGTCCTGTCGTGGTGTGGGCAACATTAAAGCCCTTGACTAGTAGATCACACTTGTATGGTCCCGTGTCGACGTTTAGTCAGTGACTTTTGCAATAAATGATGTGGTTAGGGTGAATGGAGAACTGTGAATGATTAGAGTAGTTATGTCTTCCTCATGTTAATACTTGAAGCTTTGTGCGGAACTTGCTTTTCACTTTCAAACCACGCTAACTGCATCCTCTATTTGGGTTGAATATCTCTTATTAACGCCAAACTTGTTTTTCATAATTTATTTATATAATAAAACAAAACCCCAAGTGGGTACTTTCGTATTTCGGAAAAAAGAATATTTTCTCATTAGGTAATATTTTAATTATTATTTTTTAATTTAAAATTTTAAAAAATTGTTTTGTTGATATACTACACAAGTAGAAAATAAATACAAAAAAATATAGATAAGATGCAACTAACGACAGGATTAAAAATTTTAAATGATTATCTTAAATAATAAACAAATATAATTAAAAATCACAAATCAAACAAAACAAAGATTAAATTATTTATTTTTTTAAGAAATAAATTTATATCATTCAAAAAAATTTTTTTTTTTAAAAACTGCGCGTATGCTGACATTATAACTAGTAATCAACCCACAATAACTAAATTCCCTGTATGCCTATTTGGTCTAAGTGCCTTCAAGAGAATAGTTATGTTTAATTTCGATCCACAAAGATTTTTTTGAAAGGAAAGCGGGAACATAGGATATTGGTTCGTTTTGCAACTTTTGTACGTAATTTCAATCGAGTGGTTTTTGTTGTTTTGAACAGATTCCTTTCACAATGTATAATATTGTTGGGGTAATTGTTGTCTATCAAGGACCCTGGTGTGGCTGGTCAATGCTCATAAGTGTTTATGACACCTTCAATCCGCATGAACTGAGGGCATTGAATCGAGAAAAACAGCTTTTATTTGGTTCATATAAAGGGTCGCCTAAAACATGTATGCACTAATTAATTATTGGGGTAATTGTGTATTTGCCTCATGAGCATCACCATGCTTCAAGCCTTGTCTTTTTTTTTTTTACATTTCGCATTTGCCCCATTGCGACTTATGTAACCTACGCGAATCGTACAAACCAATACCGTGTTGTCACATGTCCTAGTACCAAGTACACTTTACCAAGTATGTGTAAGACACAAGTACCCCTTGTGTAAGTGTCTTTTTTTGCACTATGAGTAAGCAAACTATTATGCAACTTGTACTATTTAAAAAAAAAAAGTTCAAACTTGTAAGAAATAAAATATATATTATGTTTTTATGCAACTTGTACAATTTTTATTCGATTTGATGTTTGTAATAGTGATTGTACTTGTAGTTGTGTAAGTGTCCTTTTTGCACTATGCATAAGTGAATTATTATGTAACTTGTACTTTTTGGCAAAATAAGTCAAACTTGTAAGAAATATAATTATTACTAGTGCGAATTGTACTTTTAATAATTTTTTTATTTATGCATTATTGCACCGAACCTAACTCAAACCCAAAACCTAACTCCAAACCCAAAATTATGCGAATTGTACTTGTAATACTTTTTTAATTTATGCATTATTGCACCGAACCTAGGACCGAACCTAACTCCAAACCAAAGTTTTAATGTCCAACACCCGAACCTAACTCCAACAAAAAATTATGCGAATTGTACTTGTAATAATTATTATTGCCCTTTTCCTAACCGAACCTAACTCCAATCCAAAGTTTTAAGATCCAAGCACCCGAACCTACCCAAAATTATGCGAATTGTACTTTTAATAATTTTTATATTTATGCATTATTGCACCGAACCTAACACCCACCCAAAGTTTTAAGATCCAAACACCCGAACCTAACTCCAAACCCAAATTTTTTTAACTTGCGTATCTAACACACCTCTTTTAAAAAAATCACACGCTTATAAAAGCGTACACCTCTTTTGAAACACGCTTACTTCCTCTCTCTCTCTCTCTCTCTCTCTCTCTCACTCACAAAGCGTTTGCACTCTCTTCACTCACAGATCTGAGATCCAATCGTTAAAAAAATGATTTGGGTTAGGGTAACGAATAATCAATTGGATTTAGGGTTACTCTAATTTATGTTTATGGTTTGTTTATTTGTTTTAATTGTTCGATGATTATTCAAACCGATTTAGGCTTACTTTAATTTAGGGTTATGGCTTTATGTATTTCAGGTTATTTAGTGGTAGGGTTTATGGCTGTTTTTGTGAGTTTTATATTTGGTTGTTACATAGTTAGAATGCTTTTACATGTGCATAGATGACGGTCAGGGTTGCGAGTATTGTTTTTGTATTTAGGGTTTTTTATGGTTAGGGATATTTGCTTTTCCGTTAGCTGCTAATGATTTTTGAAAAAAATAGTTAGATGCCTAAGTTTTTGGAGAAACACATCATGTAAAACATATCATGAAAAATCAGATAGATGCCTAAGTTATCGATGCCTTACTCAGAGAAACATTATGGTTAGCGTTTAATATGGATAAGTGTGAAATCCTAGCAAGCAAGAAACAGTTTTATGCCTAAGTTAGATACGTTTAATATGGGTAAGTTTGAAATAGGTGTTTATCTGAAGTAAATCCTATTTACAAGGCTCTTAATTTATTTATCTGCTTAGCAATCGTGGGAGTCACTAACCTCTTCAACTGAGTTAAGTTTGAAGAGGTTAGAGACTACCACGATTACCAAGTTGGATAATCAGTTACGTCTTCCGCTGCATACCGAGTAAAGCACTGTAAGTCTACCTATTCTGTTAAGTTTATAGTTTGTTGTGTCTAGGTCGATGGAGTTTAGGATTTGGGTATTCTTGGAAGTTGAGATTGATTGGATTGTTTGTGGGTTATATGTTATACTTTTTCCTGGTTTACGAGATATATGCTAGTTGTCGAATTTTTTAAATGTCTTGCATTTGATTTGGGCAGTCTCGGCAGTTTAAGATTTAGGACATATTATGTTTGATTCTATGACAGTTTATTAGCTAGTTGTGGAAAGTTTTTTGGTTTATATAATGCAACTTATGATATATTCAATAAATGAATTTTATTATAAAAATGCTTTTGAAGAAAATGAGAGTTCACACAAGTTTTAAAAATGATTTTTCAAGTTCTACTTGTGGAAACTTGTGTACTTGTCTTTGCGATAGCGATCGATATAAGTGTTGTATCGGACTGGTGGTAAGCAGCTATTCTATGGTGTTAATACAAATATCGCCTAAAAACGTTATTTATATTTTACGATCTTCGCTAAGTTTTGTTAATGACAAATGTAAACTTTAGTTTCTAAGTAAAACATAATCTTAGTTTTAAAGACTTGCATAAACTAGACTTTTGCTACATTTTACATTTCATAAAACACAACACTTCTTATTTTCTAAAAATAGAATTGTCACATCACATTTATGGCAAGTTTTGTCATTATACATTTATGAAAAAAAATGTGTTTGACTTACTTAGATGTTGCTTGCAAGTTTAGTGTTTGACTTGATATTATGTGATGAGACATTGTTTGGTTTACAAGAGTAATGAGATGTAACTTTGTTTGGTTTGCAAGATTTATTGCAAAACCAACTGCAAGCCCGGCGGTACCCTGGAGGTACACGGGCGGAACCCTTTTTAGGGGTCTGCCTGATCCGCCAGACCTGCAGAAGGTTTGGCTATAAATATTGAGCCACAAGTTGAATTTTGGCTCATCACTTGACATTATATTTTACACACACATTCATTCTTTCATCTAACCTCTTAACATTTCATATGTGAAGTTTCTTTTTGTAGCAAAGAGATTCACGAGCTTACTAAAAGTAACAAGTATTCAACACAACGTTGCAAGACTTGTTAGCTTAGCATTGTGTAGACTTGAGTAATTTACACTTCATTTGATTGTGTATTTTCAGTAGTGATCGGTTAGTATTTTAGTCCTCAAAATACAAAGTGTATAGGGAGTAGTTGTACCCTTGTAAAGAACTAACGGGAGTGGTTGTACCCTTGGTAAAGAATTCGACATCTAGCTTTGTGTCGGTAAAAGTATAAGCGACGTGTAAGGTTTTCTCCGCCGGTGAAAGGAGCTTGTTGACTAGTGAAAGTAACTCTCGAGTTGGATACTCGGGGCGTGGACGTAGGGCAAGGAAAAAGAGTCCTTGTAGCCGAACCACGATAAATATTCGTGTTGTGGTTTGATCGTTTCTTTCATTTACTTGCATGTTATATATTGTGTTTGTGTATATATCTTTGATCAAACGGAAAGTTTCAAAGCTAACTTAACAAGTTAAAAAGATTTTAATCGGTAAACTATTCAACCCCCCTTCTAGTTTTCCACAATTGGCATCAAGAGCTACGTTACTCAAGCTTTTAAAATATATTGTGTTTTAAAACTTGAAACGATCCATGGATTTTGAAAATTACAAAGAAGGGCAATCTATGCAAAGACCACCACTCTTTGAAGCAAATGGTTTTATATATTGGAAAAACCGTTTTGAAACTTACGTGAAATCTAAAGATATAGATTTGTGGTATATAATTATTGATGGTGATAACGTAGTTACTAACATCAAAGATGATGATCAAAAGAAATTAATTGGTAAAAATAATGAAGCTAAACTGATGCTTTACAACGCTTTGCCTAAGAAAGAATATGAAAGAGTCTTTTTGTGTAAAACCGCCAAAGATATTTGGAAATCTTTAATTGTCACTCATCAAGGAAACTCACAAGTTAAAGATAACAAAATTGATCTTCTTGTTCAACAATATGAACAATTTGTTATTTCCGAAGATGAGATTATTGATAATGCTTTTGCTAGGTTTAATACTATTATTACTTCACTTAAAGCACTTGACGAATCTTTTTGTAGTAAGAACTTTGTCAGGAAATTTCTTAGAGCACTCCATCCGAAGTGGAGAGCAAAAGTGACGGCAATTGAAGAATCCAAAGATCTTTCAAGCATGTCACTTGATGAGCTAATTGGAAACCTCAAAGTTCACGAAATGGTAATGGAAAAAGATTCGGAACTAGTTAGAGGCAAGAAAGAAAAAGTTAAGTCCATTGCCTTAAAAGCTAGAGTCCAATCAAGTGATGATGAAGAATCTACTTCGGATAGTGATGATGAGGAATATGATATGGCCGTTAGAGACTTCAAGAAGTTCTTTCGTAGAAGAGGAAAGTTTGTAAGGCAACCTAAAGATGACAAGAAAACTTTCCGAAAAGATCGTGATGATAGGAAAGGAAAGGTTGAAAGAAAATGCTATAGGTGTGGAGACACAAGTCATCTTGTAGGAGAATGTCCAAAACCACCCAAGAGCAAACCTCAACAAGCTTTTGTGGGTGGTGCTTGGAGTGACTATGAAGGAGATGACGATGAGCCAAAGAATGACGATATTGCTCTCATGGCTCACAACTCAAATGAGGTGTGCCTCAAAGTTTGTTTGGAACCGGATGAATGGATTAAAGATAGCGGTTGTTCAAGGCACATGACGAGTAACAAAAGCCTCTTCACGTCTTATCACAAATGTGACGGAGGTAATGTTACGTTTGGTAGTAATGCTAAGAGCAAAATCATCGGAAAAGGTACAATCTCTCATGACTCCCTTTTTATTGATGATGTAGCTCATGTTGATAACTTAGGTTTTAATCTCCTTAGTATTAGTCAACTTTGTCGTAATAAGTATAATGTTCTTTTTAGTGAAAACGGAAGTAAAATACTTAAAGATGGTATAACCATAGCCAAAGGTGTCCTTAAGAACAACGTATATGTCATGAAGATGGATCCAACATCTAGAGACAAACTTTGTCTTACCTCATTAGATGAATCTTCAACTTTATGGCATAGACGTTTAGGACATGCTAACATGAGACTAATCCAAAACCTCTCCTCCAAAGACTTAGTTCGAAACCTACCTAAGTTGAAATATGACCAACACTTTTGTGATGCTTGCAAAGTCGGTAAACAAGTCCATAATAGCCATAAGGCTAAAAACTTGGTTTCTACATCTAGGTGTCTAGAACTTTTGCATATGGATTTATTTGGTCCATCCGCTATACAAAGTTATGGAGGTAACTTCTACACTTTGGTCATAGTTGATGATTACTCAAGATATACTTGGACAAAATTTTTGAAAAGTAAAAATGAAGCTTTTGATAAATTTGAGATTCTAAGTAAGAAAATTCAAAATCAAGTAGGGTCTAATATTGTGTCTATTAGAACGGATCACGGTCGTGAATTTGATAATGAATTTCAATTTGGAAACTTTTGTGATAATAATGGTATAACTCATAACTTTTCGGCTCCACGTACTCCTCAATCTTATGGTGTAGTAGAACGTAAAAACCGGACATTGCAAGAGATAAGTAGAACAATGCTTAATGAACAAAACATTTCACAAAAGTTTTGGTGTAATGTCGTTGACACATCAACATACATTTTAAATAGAGTCTTAATTAGACCATTTTTGAATAAAACTCCTTATGAACTATATAAAGGTAAAAAGCCTACATTAGGATACTTTAGAGTGTTTGGGAGTAAGTGTTTCATTCTTAACACCAAGGATTATCTCACCAAATTTGACCCAAAGTCTTATGAAGGTGTATTTCTTGGATATTCACAAAATAGTAAAGCATACATTATTTTGAACAAAGAAACCTTAAGAGTCGAGGAATCGTTGAACGTAACATTTGACGAGAGTCCACCTCCCTCTAAGACATCACCTTTGGTAGATGATGACTTAGTTGAAAGCCAAGCAATAGAAAATCAATAAATTTTAAGTGATGACAAAGAAGATGAACTATTTAACAAAGAACTTATCAATGTCAAAGAATCTAAAAGTCATCCATTAGATGGTGTCATTGGCAACATTAGCGAAAGAACACTAAGGTCAAAAGTTCAAAATGAAAGCAACTACTTTTGTTTCGTGTCAACCATTGAACCTAAAAATATTAATGAAGCCATTAAAGTTGAGTCTTGGGTAATTGCAATGCAAGAAGAGTTAAACCAATTTGTTAGGAATGATGTATGGACATTAGTTCCTCAACCAAAGAGTCTAACTATAATTGGAACAAAATGGGTATTTCGTAATAAAATGGATGAAAATGGAATTGTGTCTAGAAACAAAGCTAGGCTAGTTGCACAAGGATATAACCAACAAGAAGGTATTGACTACGATGAAACTTTTGCTCCGGTTGCTAGGCTCGAGTCAATTAGAATCTTACTTGCATATGCATGTGCACACAATTTTAAACTTTTTCAAATGGACGTCAAAAGTGCATTTCTAAACGGAGTCATTAATGAAGAAGTGTATGTTGCTCAACCACCGGGCTTCATCGATTTTGAAAAACCAAATCATGTTTACAAACTTAAAAAGGCTCTTTATGGACGCAAGCTCCAAAAGCATGGTATGATCGACTTAAAACCTTCCTAGTTGACCATAAGTATACCATGGCTTAGTTGATAATACTCTCTTCACTAAGAAGAAAGATTCACATATTATCATAGTCCAAATCTATGTTGATGACATTATATTCGGATCAACTTATCAAGAATTATGTGTGGATTTCTCAAAAATCATGCATGATGAGTTTGAAATGAGTATGATGGGAGAAATCAACTTTTTCCTAGGACTCCAAATCAAACAACTAGAAGATGGTATCTTCTTTAACCAATCTAAATATATTAAGGACATGCTTAAGAAATTTGGACTAGAAGATTCGAAACCTATCAAAACTCCCATGTCCACGAAAACTAAACTCACCAAGGATGAGGAAAGTGAATCCGTAGATAGCACTAAATATAGAGGTAAGATTGGTAGTCTACTTTACCTAACGGCTAGTAGACCCGACATTATGTTTAGTGTTTGTCTATGTGCTCGTTTTCAAGAAGATCCTAAAACTACCCATCTCGAAGCCGTTAAAAGGATTTTTAGGTATATTAAGGGCACTACACATTTAGGTTTATGGTATCCCAAAGGAACGGGAATAGACACCATAGTGTATGCCGACTCGGATCATGCCGGTGACTATGTCGATTGAAAAAGTACAAGTGGTATTTGTACTTTTGTTGGACATTGTCTCACCTCATGGTTCTCTAAGAAGCAAACGGCTCTTGCTATCTCAACAACGGAAGCCGAGTACGTTTCGGCCGGAAAGGCATGTCAACAAGCTCTTTGGATGAAGCAAGCTCTTGTCGACTACGGAATTCAACTCAACGACATCACAATTCTTTGTGACAACAAAGGTGCCATTGATCTTAGCAAAAACCCGGTTCAACATGCTCGTACCAAACATATTGAAATCCGTCATCATTTCCTTCGTGACAACGTTCAAAAAGGAAATATCTCAATTGAGAAAGTTTCTTCCGAAGACAACATAGCCGACATTCTCACAAAACCCCTTAAACGTGAACCTTTTAACCTTCTTAGGCTAGGATTAGGACTCATGGAACCTACATTGTAGTTCTGGACATTAGACAAAAATCAAAACAAATCCATAACTCTTTTTCTCAGCAGGGTCGGCGGAACCCTCAGACACAACGGGTGGAACCCATTTCAGGGGTCCACCGTATCCGTCGACCTGCAGAACCAAAATCTTTGTTTATATTAAACCAAACACCCATTATCTCATACCACCACTTCCAAACTGCTACTATTCACTTTACCATCCATCCATACCTACGAATTCTTGGTCTTCCATCCATTTACATTGTAATTCAATCATCATTGTAAGTATTCTAAACATAATTACAATCCTGATCTGAGTCTAGGAATTCTATTTCTTGCACAAAAACAAAAACTTGGAGTTATGCATTAACTTGAAAAACTCATGCATAAGATTAGGTGTTTAACAAAACTAATAATGTCTCCCATAGTTAGGAATTGCATCCTTAATTAGTATAAACATGTTTACTAAAACACCCCATGTCAAATTCTTCAAAAAATTTCTCACAAGTAGGACAAATATTTTTTCGTCTCACATTGAGAATACAAAATCAAAATGTTATGTTTAAAACATCACTTGCATAATGTCTCTTGAATGCTAAAGGGAATACATAACCAATATGTATTTTCGGGTACATTCAAACGAAGCTACATTGAACTAGGAGCGTTTGGGTTATCTTTTGTTTTATAACAAAACTTGCATAAAACGATTTTGAAGCATCAAAATGAGTCAAGATAACCGCACCTCCACATTGTTTTCATATAGGCACACACTAGAACATCCATATTATAATAGTGGTTTGCGTAAACTAAAATGTGAAATTTTGTTGTTCTAGGAATCATCATGCCTCCTCTAACCCACTACGACCACAAGGATACCATTAAGTACCTACCAAAACACCACAAAACCAAAGGCCTTACCCCAAACCAAGTAAACGTTTTCAAAGCCCTAGAAAAACACTATGTCCATGAGGGTAGAACCATTGACCCGTCTTTCCTAGAAGGCACAAACCTTTATGCCGATTTTGCCACAATCAACTTTGAGTGTCTTTTGAATATCGACGAGCCTATTTGTCCTAGGTTCATTCTAGAGTTCTATGCATCCTCCGTCCTCTCCACGGATGATTATGGTCATATGTCTATCAACTTTAGGGTTAGCGGTCATCAATATTCCTTCACTCTTGAGGAGTTTGCTCAAATCCTATGTAACACCCCCAATTTTGAAATATTTGCAGCGGAATAAAGATTGGGTGTTACTTCACAGCTCATAGTTTTTCAGTAGAAAATGATTTTCTAAAAATATTTATCATTCGAATTTTTATAAATATCAGAGTTTTCAAAATGAGGTCCCAGCGGTTTTTAAAATTTGTTAAATAGGTTTTCGAATGATAATAAAATTTTATAGCCTTTGTAAGAATTTCGTGCTCTTCCGTCTCATCCTTGCTCGTTATAGACCTGGGATAAACATGCTTAGAGTCAACAAAAGTTGAGTGATATTCATAGGTTTAAGTTTAAAAGATTGAACACAAGTTATAAGTGATAATTGCACCGGTATACAATTATAAGTAAAAAAAATCAGTTGTTATTGTATTAAGCTCATGACGCTCAGCCGATTAACAGATCTCATCACGAATGATGGATTATAGTAACAGGGGGCCCTCGAGATAGGTTCTTGCCAGTAACCTATTAGATTTCAAATAAAGTGCGTTTGGTTGTTTTCTCGAACTCCCAAACGGGGATGGTCAGTCCCTAATAGATCTATCCACAATTATTTACGTTCACCTCCTGGGTGACTAAGGCTCATGATATGAGGGACTTTTAGCAAGGAAAGGTACTTAAGCAATAACGAGATCAGGTAAAGCATACCAAGAAAATACTTGTGTTCAGTTTGTAAAAACTAGCATGTATCCCCCTCGCAGGGTTTATAAAACATTTAAACAAGTAAAGGCGAGGCTATGAACTCACCTTAGTGGTTTAGTGAATAAAAATATCGATACTCAGTTTGCAAAATGGGAACGGCTCCACACACGACCTAGATAATATATGGCAAGTTTGATAGTCTTAGGGTTTTAATCAGGAGTAGTTTTTAAATGCATGATTTGTTAATTTGACGTTAGTAAGACTTTTGGTTTTTATAGTATATTGTTCGTTTAGTTTAGTTATATATAACGTAAGGTTTATTAATAACGATAGTTTGAAATAAAACGTAACGTTTAATAATAGTAATAATAATAATAGTTTGAAAATAACGTAACGTTTAATAATAAAAATAGTAATAGTAATAATAGTTTAAAAATAACGTAACGTTTAAAAATAAAATAGTAATAGTAATAATAGTTTGAAAATAACGTAACGTTTAAAAATAAAATAGTAATAGTAATAATAGTTTGAAAATAACGTAACGTTTAATAATAAAAATAGTAATATTAATAATAGTTTGAAAATAAACGTAACGTCGCTACGTGAAATTTGTAAAAATGGAAAGGAAAAATTAAAAATATTAATTTTATATATATGGCCCTTGTATTTTCTAAAAATTTATACTTTTTACCCTAACGGCGTTAGCGTTACGCCGTTAGTCCAAAATTAAATATATTTACATTTTACGTCCAAAACTTTATATTTCTTACACCTTTCACCCTAGAGTTTATAAAAATCATTTTTCACCCTTTAATTTACGAAATGACATTTTATACCGAAACTTTGAAAAGTTGACACTTTTAACCCGATTTTCATAAATTTTGCAAATTTAGTCCAAAATTCACAATTTTCAAAACTTAATGTTTTTATTTCTTAAATAGTTTCAAAACAGCTTATTGAGCTTATTCTACCAGCTTATTAGTTCGAAAATTTAATTTGATAGCTTATGGGCTTTTAACGAAATGTAAGGCCCGTTAGTGTTTTTAAATCCAATGGGCCTACGGGGTTTTTGGGCTTTGTTTTGGGCTAAGGTTAGAAGTATAAAAACGTTGCCAAGCTGCTTATTACTTCAGCTTATTTGATCGGCTTATTTTGAAGTGATTGGGCCTTAAGGCCCAGTCGATACTAAAAATTTTCCAAAACTAGTTTCCAAGTCGATTTGCTTGGTGACTTTTATAGGTTCAAAACGCGATTTTTATTATAAAGTTTTTGTACGAAAATGATTGTTTGTCATGAGGACTATTAGTTTGTGAAATAAAATGGTATGCTTGTTAAGTAAAATTTAAAGATGTACGTGCGTTTTGGGCTAGCATGGGACGAGTTTTTATAAAAACAAAGACTTAGAAAATTTTAATAGTTTTCGATACTTGTTTGTATACGTTAGAAATGTATTCTAAAATAGGTTGTACGTAGCTTTTTAGTTTCAAAACTCTAAATAGTTTATTTGTTAAGGTGTGAAATATATAGACGAACGTAAAATATATATATGTTGTATATTTAGTTTTCGAATAAAGAGGTTTTATAAAAATAATGCAAATGAAAGTTTTATAAAAATATTGAAAAGAGTTTTGTTAGGACTTACGACACCAAAGTGGTGGTTAAAACAAGACGTAGAGGCGAGAAGTGAGTGAGATGAGTACGTAGTGTGTATGTGTGCTCGACCAAGGTTCACAAACAATAATTTGTTTCTCCTAAACCCACACGAATTCCATGATTTCCTACCCAAAACTTCGACCCAAATGCCTAGTTTACTACTTAAAAATATTTGGTGGAGTTTTAGTTTGCATGGAAGTAGAAAATGCAAGCATGCATGCATGCATTATATATATGGTTCCTAGTGTATGCTAGTGTCTAAAATTTATGGTGATGTGATGGTTGCTTGCATTCTAAAGTCAATTGTGTAAGAATAACAATTCACTCAAGGTTTTTAGTTTCTAGTGTCGACCTCCTCAAAATTCAAAGATAAACGTGTGTATGGAAACTATGAAATGAACCCGTACTTGTGAAATGGCTTTATATATATGAGAATTGGAGTGTTATAATGACTATGATTTAATGTGATGTGAGGTTGGAGTGTTACAAAAAGTCTTTGAGAAAGTGTAAGACGTAACATGTCCTATCTCATTTGCTTCCTTGCTTGTCGACATTTCAATTATTCAAAAGGAACGTGTAGTTTAGATTTTTAAAATGGTTTGTACTTTCCTAGGACTTAAAATATTTATTGTGTACGCATGAAATAGGGAGGTACCATCTTTGTTTTAAAATGTATGTCTTCAATGCCATTTATTATGTAAATGATTTTGAAACTTTGGCTAGGCTCGGTGATGGTTGATAGAATGTAATATTTAGACTTGAAATTGTGTTAGAAATATTTTTAGGACTTTATAGAAACAAACGGGGTTTAAAACGGTTTAGTTTTGGATTAGTTGAATTTTTATGAAATCGTTTTTGGGACATATGCTTTGCCTAGTAAAAACGTATCTAGACTCGATGTGAGAAACTAAAAGTCGACACTCTAATTGTTGGCTAGGGGAGGAACGAGATTGTATAAAATATGTGTGAGTCGTGTGTAAGGTTTGGGAGTACGAGACGCGTTTCTTACTTGGTTTAGTCGAATGTTACGAAAAACAAAAGAAAGGAAATGGGCTTAGTTTGTGTGGGCCATGAATAGTAACAGGCCGAGAATGGTTTGGGCTTAGAGTGAGATTTAGGGTCCGGTTTGGAGGAAATTGAAATTAGTAAAATTGTTAATTATAACTAGTGAAAAGTTTAGTATTTAATTTGTGAGACGTTTACGTGAGTCCGAGAGTGAATAGTGTTTTGTGCATAGTGTTTTGTGAATAGTAAAATTTTTGAAAAACATCTCAATATTACTAACCGACTCCAAAAACGATGAATAGTGAAATGATGAATAGTGTTTTGTGAATAGTAACCGATGAATAGTAATTTTAAAAAATGTCGGAAAATGCAGGTTCGTAACGAATATATTTTTTTTTTTTAATATTCTCGCGATTTTAGACTATAGTTGTACATGTGTGAGCATCGTTCCAAGCAAACAGGGATTACGAATATCGTAGTGATTTTAAGTAACATAGCATATTTGATAATAAAATATATTAAAAAAAAATTGCTATTGGTAAAAACGTTATTAATTAACAAAATGATATATTAGTCTTTGATTTACTTTTATTATTTATAGGGAAATTTACGGGGGATTACAGTACCTACCCTTCATTCTGAATTCCGTCCCGGAATTCAAGTTTAACTAAATTCTGGTATTAGGAAATTTCGATCAGAGGGTTGTCGAGAGATTAAGATTTAGGAGACGCGGTTTATTTAGACTTATTTGTGCTAGGCAGGATCTAGTAACTGGTGTATTTAAGGGTTGTGAATATTGAAGGTAGTGGTTTTGAATAGTAAAATAACGGCTAGGTGTACCGTACCCAACGGTCGGGAATAGTGATCCTAACGGTCGTGAATAGTGCCTAACGGCTAGTTTTCTTCCTACATATACTCCTTTCAAATTTCCATATCTTCCACCAGCCATTTTCCTATCATTTCACATTTCCTATTCTTAAAATACTTCCGAAAAAAAATGCCGAGCCTAATTACTGCTGTTGATACAAAAGTTGGGCGTACCTGGTTATTGGGCTTTTGCTCTTATATCAATTCGCTTCTTAGCACTTTGTTACCTGCGCACTAAGAAAATAAAACAACACCGTTAGGCTTATCGAGGGATTGTCTCCCCCGATTAGAATCCGGCGTGAGAGTAAGTAATCGATTTAGGATTTAGTTGAAGAGTTAGGGATTCTGTAAATCGTACCTTGAATGAGAATCGTATGATTCTATATATAGGGGCTAAGAAACCGTGTTTCTTGCTCCTTACTCTTCGCACGCGTGGTGCTTATCCGAGGTAAGGATATCTATTCCTTGAATAGATAATCCTTATCGTGTACCCGGTGAGTTAGATTGAGCCTTTGGGCTTCATGAGCCCAAAGTGTTAATACTGCGGCCCATACCATTGTCATGGTAGCCCATTCGTGATGGGCTTAGATGTAAGTAATGTATATCATTTGGGCTTGTGGCCCAGATATAGGCTATACGTCATCATGTCCCCCCAGTCTAGTGTGCGCGGCGCGTAGCCGTGGGTACTAGACTTAATATCGTCAGCGGTAAGCGTGGCGGGAAATGAAACAAATATTACCGCCTTTTCTGTGGGTGCAATGCACCTACTAGTATCAAAATGGATGCCTCAAAAATCAGGAGTGGTGTCCACGTATCCCTCGTAATTCGGGAGAAAGTGCATGTACCCGTTCGTCTCCCAGCCATACATTTCTTGTGAGTGGGTTCCACGTGGAGGAATATTAGGGTTTTTACCACTCCTATATAAGAGTCACCTCCCCCCTTTTTTACAATCACACAGTAAAAACACACACACAACCACTATTCATCTTCTTCTTCTTTTTGAGAGCGTTTTTTGCAAGAAAACCTTTTAACTTTCGTAGGTAATCTTTGTGTGTGTCCCACTTAGTTTTAAGATGAAAATGGTTGCTCAATTAGAGGATTTTCGCTCCGCGATGTCCATTGAGGATGTGACGCAATTTTCTTCCGACTATTTTGTGCCTTTGGATGTACGTCCAGAGGCTCCAGATGTCGACGCGTGTATAGCTGACTTCCCCGAAGGGAAGATAGGTCTATACACGAAATTTTTTGAGTACGCGAATTACCGCGTACCTATATCTGTGTTCCTGAGCGATTTGCTCAACCACTATCGCCTTCACATCTCTCAGCTGCACTGTATAGGTGCGGCGAAGGTGTCGAATTTTGAGGTAAACTGCCGTTTACTTGCGATAGAACCAACCGTGGACTTGTTCCGCTCCTTTTACCACTCAACGTGGTCAAATGGTTGGGTTTCCTTTGCGAAGCGCCAGGGGGCGCTTCAATGTTATACGGAAAAGGTTGACGCCCTTAAGAATTGGAGGGAGTATTTCTTTTGGGTAGACGACGTAGTCTTTCCCTCCCCTTTTGAGTTTTATACTCAGGCGTCCTTACCAAGGGATGGGCGCCCCGCACCCGGTTCCTACAGGCTTGCTGACGCGCAGACATTAGATGCCAATCGACTGGCCATTAACCCCTATCCGGAGGAGTTTTTGGTACATGTGGGATTGAGTCGCGCTTATTTTGGCGCTGCAGATGAGGTTCCCACTTTCCTGAGTGAGGATGGCCGGGGTGGGTGTTCATCCCTTGTACTTGTTTGTAAGTTTCTTATTTTTGTCTTCGCGCATTTACCAACTGATCCTTCTTTGTTTTTTCTTGCTTTATTTGGTGTGTGCAGAAATGGACCTGTTCGTGGTGGTGAAGCTAGATAAGCCAAAGCAGGTGACCATAGGGGTGCGTCCTCTGAAGGAAGGGGAGCAGCCCCTGCTGGATGCGACCGCGGGGCATTTGACTGTTCTGCCCGCGACGGTCCCCGAGGATACGCCACCACTTGTGGTGACGCCCGTCCAGAGTATAGCGCCAGAGGTAGTGGTGACGCCCACTGTGGAGGCGGTGCCTGATGTTGTAACACCCCCATTTTTAAAGTTTGTAGCAGCGGAAAATTTATTTGGGTGTTACGGTGAGGATCGAAGTTTTAACCAATAAAACGGTTTAAAAGAAACATTTTGAAAATCATTTGTCATTCAAATAATAATTTTGATAAAAGATGAACCATTTGATTTAAAATCTTATGAAAAGATATAAAGACTTGTAAAAATGACAAATTTGATTTTTACACTATTTTAATTTATCAGAGTAATAAATGCCCACTCCGTGTCTTGTCCTGCTCCGTTAAATTACCTGAGATACACATGCTTAAAAGTGTCAACACAAAGGTTGGTGAGTTCATAGAGTTTTAGGAAAAACTCTTTATTTGATTTGATTTCAGGAATATTTGGTATTAATAAAATACTAACAGAAATGAAACAATTATCGAATATATTCACAAATAAATCATATAATATTCAGCCACATTAGATAAAGACTCAATAATCCTGACATGAGCTGGAAACTCATGATACTAAATTAATCAGATAAACAATTCACATATGTGCGAACCTATACAGCTGTATCTAAATATATATGTTGAATACATATATACTATTCCTTTATAGATATTGCACCAAGCCTCATGACACGCAAGGCGTTAACAAATACCGTAAACGGCGGGTGTTCATCAAATCAATGATGAATTTGCCCTCGTGTAATAGGTGATTTGCCAATTCCTATTTACTCAAATATAGTGTATCACGACTAATGCGGCTAACCAATTGCAATTGGCATTCCGTCAAGCATTAGTGGGACCGGAGGTCAACCCGAAACAGGTTTCGAAGCTGTCCACTATATTCGCGCTCACCGCAGTGATTAATGGCTCATGATAGAGGGGCTTTATGGCAATAGGGTAACTTAGGCAATATCAAGGACCTATGGGCTCATTTAGCATAACATCATGAAATCAAGTATCGTATCACAGAGATCAATTTGAAAACAGTATCATTGGAGTATCAGAAATTCAGTTTGAAAATAGTATCGCTTGAGTATCAGAAATTCAGTTTGAAAATACTATCGTTTGAGTATCAAAAATTCAGTTTGAAAATAGTATCGCTTGAGTATCAGAAATTCAATTTGAAAATATCATCATTTGAGTATCAGAAATCCAATTTGAATATATCGCCAGTAACACATTTATATCACATATCACAATAATTGAATTGGGAACAACTTTCACATGAATATCAATATTTCAGTCAAATAATTCATCAACAAATATATATTTCATATATCACAATAATCACATTGGAAACATTAACATATTATAAATCACAAATTATATTATTTTAATATCAATTAGGAAATTGATTTGATTCATATATTTTATTTTATTTCATATACTTATCAAGTTATCAAAGTATATGTAAGCATGTATCTCCCCCAATGAGTTAAAAACAATTATTTGAAATGGGGCTATGACTCACCTGGATTGATTTGGAAATGATGAAAAGTAAAGATAGGATGAGATTATGGAAACGATTTATGGAAACGTCTTTGATAAGGAACCTGATAAATAAATTTATCTGAGAATTTGACCAAATACGATTTGGCAAATATGAAACGAATAACGATTGATAAATAATCGTTATAATGAATGAATGATATGCAAATGATATGCTTATGTTTAAAATAATATGACAAGTTATGTTATTATTTCTAAAGCTTTTCCATTTTTAATTATGATGATGATAATATGTAACAAAATTTAGTTAATATAACGTTATATATACTATTAACGAAAATTTAATAAATACATATATATAAAAAATGAAACGAAAATGCATATGACGTGAGGGTTGTCGTAAAATAGAAAATAAAATAAGAATGTTAAATAGATTATGTGTAGTCCTTGTCCTTTTCCAATTTTACACTTTTTATACTAACGGCGTTAGCGTTACACCGTTAGTCCTTTTTATAATTTACAATTATAGTCCACTACATGTCCAATATTACAATCTAAGCTTGGAAATTAATAATAAATCATTTTCTACCTTAGTAATTCTGTTTTTACAGTTTTAGTCCTTAGTTTTCACAGTTTTCAATATTAGTCCTTCTAGGTGTCGTCGCGTTACATTTTTAGTCCAAACGTTCAAAAATTATGGGAAAAATTATCTTAAAATTTCTGGAGCTTATTGAAGCTTATTAAAACTTATTTCAACTGCTTATTTACAAAAATAGCTTATTTTTCAATAAATGGGCTTTAACGAGCTAAATTAAAGGTCCGTTAACGTTTTAAAATCCGTGAGCGTTGAGACAAGTTGGGCTTATCCCTAGACTCATTTTTAATGTTATAAAATCATATCAAAATAGCTTTTTGGTCCAGCTTATACGGAGAGCTTATTTTCAGCTTACTGGGCTTTTCAGTCCATTAAGCTTTATAAATAGTTTTTGAAAAATGAGTTTTTGTGGTTTACTTTGGCCAATTTAAAGGGTCTAAACGAGCTTATTATTAAAAAGTTTAAACACGAAACTTGTAGCTTGTAGCAAGGAGAAATAGGTTGTGTAAAAATATTGGGTGGTTATTAAGTCGGATTAAGTTTTAAAGGGTCGTTTTCGTCGCAATCTGGACCAGTTTTCTGAGTAAAAAGACTTAGAAAATTTCTAAGTGTTTTTGGTATATACGAGTTTTGCAATTTACTTTGGTCGATTTAGAGTGTCAAAACGTGGTTATTTTTACATGTTATTTATACGAAAGTTGTAGCTAGCCATGGTGTCTATTAGATGGTGTAAAAATATGATATGCTTGTTACGCTAAATTATGAGATAAAAGACGGTTTTATAGGTGACTTGGGCAGATTTTTACTTAATAAAAGACTTGGTTTATTTTCTAAGTTTTACAACATTTTTATATATTTCATATATGATCAAAATAAGTTTGTAGGATGCATGTAACGTAAAAATAAATGTGAAACAAGTGTGCTACGTGACTCCTACGCCTTCCAAGATAGAGGCTAGTCACGTTTGTGTTGCTAAAATTATGTACGTACGTAATATTTATATGTGAACTATATATGATCGAAACAAAATAAATAGGATGCATGACATAAATTTATCGTGGGAAACGAATTGAAAAGAGAGCGTGAGGACTTACAACACCTCTAGGGTGGTAGAGAGTCGAGTGAACGGGAAGAAAACACAAGAATTCACACGTTCATTTAAAAACCCAAGTAACGATTTATATATATTTATATAACTCGATTTCACTTGTTTGCTTCCAAATGAATATGCGACTCAATTCTTGTCTAATTCCTTGACCACAGTAGGTTCACAAAGAAAGAATAGTTTTGAAAATGAAATTGTATATTTGCATGATTTCTTCTTCTTTTACTCGTACAACAGAAACAAAAGAAAAGAAAGTATATTTGAAGTATAACATGTATGCATGAAGTGAGGAGGGAGTTGAGGTTTTCATGTGAGTGTGTCGAATGAATGAAACAAGGGGATGAAAGAGGAAGTACATATTGAACAATTTCATAACACGTAAGGTGTAATATTTTTCAAGGAAACATGAATTACTATATTGTCAGTGAATAGAAGACTTTGAGAAAATATCTCTGACATTACAAGACTTTGAGGAAAGAAAGAAGAAGGTAGAAAAGTTGCACTTTGCTTGTATAAACTTATATATGTCGACATGTATATATACATGTACACGATTTGAAAAAGTGAATAGAACTTGATTCATAGCTGATGAAACTCAGTATAAATCATGAAACGATGCTTGAAATATTATTAGAATCATTTAGAAAGAAACCGGGATTAAAATGGTTGAGTTTGGAATATTTTATGAAACGATTGACATGAATATTCGTCAAACACTTTGCAATTTAAAAACGTATCAAACGTCGTCCAATGAACTTGGGATTTGACACACTAATATTTGGCTAGGTGTTGAACGAGATGGTGTAAAAATATATATGTGTCGTGTGTAAAAATTTAGAATACGCGAGGTGATTTGGAGCTAGATTAGTCGATTTTATGAAATGTTTAGAAATAAAAATGGGTTACAAAGTTGGGCCGGTTGGGCTTATGAAAGATCAAGGGCCCGTTTGGTTTTGTAAATTAATTTGTTAATTAGGATTAGTGAATTATTAATATTTTGTTAATTGTGTTGAGAACTTGTTTTGTCGTTTGGTGAATTTGACAATATCGTAATCGTGACCATTTTAATATACAAAGAAAATTTTAAATTTTCCCGTAAAAATGGTAATTACAATAATGACGAAGATTAATTATATAATTAACCGAAGTTAATTATACGAATTTTCGCGAGGTTTTACAGTACCCACATGTCATTCTGAATTTCGTCCCGAAATTCAAATTTAATGTGATTACTTGAGTAAAGAATTTTTTTGAACAGAGGTTGTCGAGAGATTTTTATTCCTAAAACTACGGAAACGGGATTCAGTTAGATTTATCTGTACTAGACAAGACAAAATAACTGATGTATTTAAGAAATGTGAATATTGAGAAGAGTGATCACGAATAGTAGAATAACGGCTAGTGAACAGTAATTACTAACGGTCATCTCTACCGGAATAAAATAAAGGAAAAGATTTCCAAACCCTTATAAATACCACTGGTATACTTGGGTTTTTCACACACACACACCCACACACACACACACACAAAACACTCAATGCCTTGCAGACTTCCACACACCCCTGAACAATTTCGATTGTTCATCGAGGCAGAAACAGAAAATAGCGATGTGGATCGCCAAAATTTTATTGTGGAAGCCATTAATCAATATGAGATGGCAAGACAATTGTATCAAGAACTTAGAGGACGCTATGTGAGATGCACAGATATATCGGCGGAGAGGAGGCAGGTGATTGATAAATTTTTGGAGGAGGAGTGCCGTAAGCACGCTGCTATTATTGAATCGTTGAGGGCTTGTGTCGGTCAGACTCAGGCCCAAATCTCCAATAAAATTCGTTGGAGTTTTGAAGAAAATTTTGGTGTTGTTAGGGTTGAAAATCAACAACAACAACAACAACAACAACAACAACAAAATCCACCACCACCACAACACCCCCATTTTGGTGCATCAAGTTCATCCGCACCAAGAGTTGTTGAACAACAACAACAATTGTCTCATCTGGATCACTTCCAGTTTAGCTTTGAGGAAAATGTGAATGTTGGTAATGGTGATTGGACTTCTGACATGGAGCGGGAGTTAAGCAGGTGGGAGGCTCAGATAGAGGAAGAGAGGTTGGCGAATCTTGATCCTTAAGATGATGGTTGTGACTCCAACAACTTTCAGATTTGGGATTATCCAGCCTATTTTTGAAGTTTAGGTTTATGTTTGTTAGGTGTTTTTAATTCAGTATTGTTTGTAATGTTAAGTATATTTTAATAATATTATGTTTGAATGTTTGCGTTGTGAACACAATTTGGAAGAAAACTTATTAGATGTCACTTTTAGGTATTTATCATGAATTATAAAAATCTGTGCGGGTAACCTACCCGTTAAACAAAGAGCTTTGTTAATACAGATTTTTACAAAGAAAATTTTGGATAAGAACGTAGAGTAGAATTGCCGGATTTTCAGCCTTTGGGAATGATGAAAGTCATTTTGTCTTTGGGTAGTGAATAGGGAATGTCTGTGGGTAGGATAGTAGTCTACGGCTACTGCCTTACATATCCCACCTTTTCCTCTTCACCACTCATATTTCTTTCATCCAAAGATTTTAAAATGTCATACACCCATACCGTTCCCATGTATGTTGTTGAAGACATTTTCTTAACTTACATCCCAAAGGAAGATTTTGAGTTTTTAATGAAATTTAGTGGTTCTTGGTTTCATATGCTTGTTATTTCAGATATAATTAAACCTATTTATCTGTATTTCGTTATTCACATAGAGAAGCGTCCCAAACTATGTAACTAAGGAAATATAGACTCATGGTTTAATGATGTAAAATTTCTTGATTTGAATAAAAGGGCGTCCCAATCCATTCAAATTAAGACATTGTAAATCATATTAAGATTCTGACTTAACATCCATACTAATCGACAAGGTAATTTATGCGTGGATTTTTGTTATTTGTATGTAAGGATCTTCATTATTTGGAGAATTTTTATTTATAGATAAGGTATTAATATTATGGATATTTGTTTTGACATTCATGGCGTTCCTGAAGACATGCTACAGTAGTAACCGATAATATATATATATATTTTTTTTTTAGGGATTTTGTATTGTTAAAGATATAACAATACGGATGAAATAACAATTGCGACTACTGCACGTCAGGTTGAGCTGGTGGCGCAGCTGAAGGGGAAGTATGCTGGGGAGAGTCGTGCTCTTGCCCAGAAGGAGGAGGAGTTGGTGACGCTCCGCGAGCAATTGTCGGATGCGCAAGTGGAGCTGGGGGCCTCGAGGGCCTATGCTGAGAAGATTGCTCAAGATAAGATGAGCATGTTGGCTGACCTGAAGTATGCGAGGTCGAAGCTCGAGCAGATAAAAGCGAAGACTACCTGGTCGGTGTCTTATCTTGAGGAAAAGAGGGCGGAGCATTATGCTAGCCTTCAGGAGTTCAAGGAGCGTATTGAGAAGGCGGTCTCGATGCATGAGGAGAAGCTGCGCGCCCTCAGCATAGAGTATGACGAGGAGCTGTACCCCCATCTGATGTCTACTATAGCCGAGCGCAGGTATCCTTGCTTCTTTATCTTTAAAATTACTTCATCGCTTTTTTGTTTATCTTACACAATTGTTTCTTTGTGAATGCAGATGGTTGATCAGCCATGGGCTGCGCCTGGCAGCCCTGAGCACATTAGAGTCTGCGGAGGTGGTAGAAGCCTTTGGGAAGGTTGTGCACTGCGCGATGGCGCGCGGTCATTCGCAGGCCATGGAGGACCTTCGTGAGGCCAAGTTGCTGGAGAAAGACTTGGCGGAAATACCTGGTTACAGCTCTACGGCCTACGACGAGCTGCTGCAGGCGATGGCGGGACTAAAGGTCCTTGAATTGCCGCATATAGGGAAGTTGGAGCGCGACCAAGATGACCCCATAGATGTGCTCATGGCGGGTCTGACTTTGCAGCGTCATCTTGGGGAGAATGCAGAAGAGGAATTAGATTATTATCTAAAACCTAATGTCTCGCAGCTTCAAGTCCCTGTTTTTGCGCGGCCTCGCGACATCCTCAAGCCCTTTGCTCTGGAGAAAGAGATCCCTCTGAAGGAGGTGCTAGAGCGTCACGAGCAAAGGGTTGCCTTAAAGAAGGATATCAAAGGCAAGGCTGTGATGTGCGGCATCGGTGCTGCGCACCTTCCCCGATCGGATGGCGTGGCTGTGAGCGTTCCGACCGTGTCTCTCAAGGATGCTATAACCTTGAGTAAGCTTAAGGAGGCGGGGAGTTCCGCCGCTCCAGAGGAGGGTTCCGAGTATCGCCATAGTATATAGGCTTTGTATAGTGATGTATCTTTCCAGTGTAATTAATAATTGTTGAATGAGATACACTTTTGGTTTTAAGTTCGTGACTCAAATATATATGCATTGTTTGCTTAAGTTTGAATTTTTAACCAAGTCTTTTAAGTACGTGACTTTGAAGAATTATGCTTGCATTGTTTGCGAATGTTTATTATTTGACCAAGTGTCTTGGCTCGTTATATTGCTAAGCTCGTACTGTGTACTTGGTATTTGCGCATCCGTCGTGGGGTGCGCACGTGAAACTTACTTCGACGCCTCGAGAGTAAGGCGCTTTAGCAAGGATGCGTGATCCAATGTTGATGGGTTTGCAACCCTCTTACTCAACGAGTAAATTAGTAGGTTAACTTATCCTTTATGCCTTCGTGGGTCTTTAAGTGGTGCATGCACGCCATGTAGGCAGAAATATAAGATAAACGATATTGACATATATTCAATAAAGTAAAAATGCGCTATGGAGTTAGCTAGAAACCATAACATTTTATTAATACTTGCAAGTTATTAAAAATAGAAAATACAATTCCTAGAAAAGAAAAGAAAAATAAACACTTATTGGGCACCACGTGGGGTGCAAAGGTGTTTGTGTAAGGGCCGTAGCCTAAAAGTAACATCTTTTGAGATTGCAAATGTTCCAAGTGCGCGCAAGGTCGTGACCTTCCGTGTCGCGCAGTCTGTATGCGCCATTGCCGAGCGTGTCTGTGACCTCGTAAGGTCCTTCCCATTTAGGGCCGAGCTTGCCTGTGTCTTCTGCATGGCTCGCATCGTTGGCGCGGTAAACAAAGTCTCCTGGTCTGAATGAAGTGTGTTTGACCTTTGCATCATAATACTTCTTCATTTTTGCCTTGGCCTTTGCTTCGCGTATAGCTGCACGTTCGCGTCTTTCTTCCAGTATGTCTAAATCTATGCGCCGTTCCTCGTCATTTGTCGTGACGTTGATCTCTGCTGTGCGTATAGTTGGCATTCCTATTTTGGCGGGTATGACGGCTTCTGTTCCATAAACTAGTGAAAATGGCGTGTCGCCGGTACTGGTTTTGATTGTTGTGCGATGCGCCCATAAGACGTGCGAGAGCTCATCTACCCACTTTCCTTTATGTCTGTCAAGGCGCGCTTTTATTCCTTCGCCTAGACTGCGATTCGCGCTCTCAACTAGGCCATTGGTTTGTGGGTGTTTGACTGAAGCAAAGTGTTGTGTGATGTTCAATTGTGCGCACCAATCCTTGAATGGGTTATCACAGAATTGTTTTCTGTTGTCTGATATGATCTCGCCCGGTAAGCCGAAGCGACAGACAATGTTGTCCCAAACAAAGCGTTTGACTTGGTTTCCTGTGATATTTACCACCGCTTTTTCTTCAATCCACTTTGTAAAGTAGTCTATGGCTACGATGAGGAATTTTACTCCTCCAGCTGTGACAGGGAAAGGTCCTGCGATGTCAATACCCCATTTATAAAATGGCCATGGTGAGGTGATTGGTGTTAACTCTTGTTGTGGTCGGCGCGGAATTGGTCTGTGTACTTGGCAATTGCTGCATTTTCTTATCAGGTCGCGTGCGTCGCGATGCATTGTTGGCCAATAGTATCCTGACCTCAGAGCGCTTGCTACCACGGATCGTGGCCCTGAGTGCATACTACACGATCCTGCATGAATTTCGCGGAGGACGTAGTTTGCTTGGAGGGGTCCAACACATCTGAGCCATGGCTGTAAGAAAGATCGTCGATAGAGTACGTTATCGCATAACTCGAATCGTTGCGCTGTGCGCCGTATTCTTCGAGCATCTTTATGATCTTGGGGTAGGATTCCCTTGCTAATAAATTCGATGATAGGTGTCATCCACGTAGGATCTTGTTCTTCTATCACCGTTGATATCTCCATATCCAAGATTGACTTATTTTTAAGGGTTTCCACTAATACCTGTTTTGAGAGGTGTGCGAAGCTTGTGGATGCGATCTTGCTGAGTGCGTCCGCCTTCCTGTTGTCGCCTCTAGGTACTTGTTTTATTGTGAACCTGTCGAAGTTCTTGATCAAGGATTTTGTCTTTTCCAGGTATTGGACCATGTGGTCATCCTTGGCTTCGTATTCACCTAACACGTGGTTAGCAACTAGGCGCGAATCTACGTTTGCTTCTAGGTTGCGTACACCCATTTGGATTGCAATGCGTAGTCCGGCTAGTAGGGCTTCATATTCTGCCTCATTGTTTGTGGTTGTGAATTCAAATCGCAGTGCGTAGGTGAATTCCATACCTTCTGGATTTGTAAGGATAAGGCCTGCGCCTGATCCATCTACGCATGAGGACCCATCTGTGAACAGGATCCAGGGTTCTTGTAAATCTGCTTTGGCTGCAGATGTCGGGCTGTCGCTATCTGGCTTCTCCACGATAAAATCGGCTAAGACTTGTCCTTTGATTGCAGTGCGCGGCCTGTATGAGATATTGTGCTCACTTAGTAGTACACTCCATTTTTGTAAGCGTCCTGATGCGTCAGGCTTAGAGATAACTTGTTTAATTGGCTGATCAGTGATTACCACTATGGGATGCGCTTGAAAGTATCTACGAAGCCTTTTTGCTGCGAACACTAAAGCCAAAACTAGCTTTTCCATTGCGCTGTAGTTAACCTCTGTTTTCTTTAGGGCTTTGCTTACAAAGTATATGGGTGTTTGGACGGAGTCTCTGTCTGTCAATAGTACTGCGCTGACTGCTCCATAGGTCGCCAATAAATACATGATTAATTCTTCCCCTGGTCGCGGCGCGACGAGTTTGGGAAGGGATGCCAGATGATTTTTAAGTTGTTGGAAAGCTTCTTCAGCTTCATTAGTCCAGCGAAAGTCTCCCTTCTTTGTGCACTTCGTGAGTGTTTTAAAAAGGGGAAGGGATTTGTCTGCTGACTTGGATAAGAAACGATTCAGCCCTGCTAACTTTCCATTCAGTGATTGGACTTCTTTGAGTGTGCGTGGGGAGGGGAGGTCGATAACAGCCTTTGTCTTTTCTGGGCATGGTTTGATTCCATCGGGTTCTATCAAATACCCGAGGAACATGCCTTCTGTCGCGCCAAAGGTGCACTTCTTGGGATTCAACTTCATGTTTATCCGCCCCAACGTTCGGAATGTTTCCTCTATGTCGCGCACTAACTCGTCCTCTGTATGGCTTTTAATGACAAGGTCGTCAACGTAGACTTCCAAGTTGCGGCCTACTTGTTTTTCGAAGGCTGTATCCACCAGTCGTTGGTACGTCGCTCCTGCATTCTTTAGGCCAAAAGGCATTTTTGTGTAGCAGTATACCCCTTGACTGGTATGGAAAGCTGTCTTTTCTTCATCTTCCACTGCCATCTGGATCTGATGATACCCTTTATATGCATCTAGGAAGCATTTGAAGGGGTATCCGCACAAGGATTCGACCTTCCAGTCTATCTCTGGCAATGGATAGCAGTCTTGTGGACATGCTTTGTTGAGGTCTGTGAAGTCCACGCACATTCTCCAACTACCATCGCTCTTTTTCACCATAACTGGGTTAGAAAGCCAGTCGTGATAGTATACTTCTCGCATGATGCCTGCGTCCACTAGCTTGTGTACTTCGTCCAGAATAGCCTTTGCACAATCTGGGGCCTGGCCGCGCTTCTTTTGTCGTATTGGAGGGTATCCTTGTCGGATTTGTAGCTTATGTTCTGTGATGGATCGTGGTACTCCATTCATGTGCTTTGGTTCCCATGCGAAGATGTCTAGGTTCTTCTGCAATAGTGCGCATACAGCTGCTTTACCTTTGTCAGATAAAGATCCTCCAATCGAGACTTGTTGTTCCGGATAATCTGGATGAATGGCGACTTTTAAATTTGGCACTTTTTCCGTGCGCTGTTCTGGAGTGGTCTCTGCTTCAGTTGTGGCTGCGATGTATTCTCTTGGTGGTACTGTGGTGTTATAGAGGGTGACAATTCCTCCTTCCACAGGGAATTTAAGCATTCCGTGCGCTGTGGATGGTACTGCGCGCATGGATGATATTCCTGGTCTTCCTATGATACCATTGTATGGTGAGGGAGATTTTATTTCCATAAAGTTTATCCATGCTGCGGTTGAGTGTTGTTCATCTCCTACGACCACCAACAAGCGTAGCTGCCCCATGGGCCAGATTTTTTCTCCTGTAAATCCTGTCAATGATGTCGTAGCTGGTATCAATTGACTTTGAAGTTCAGGTCGCAGTCTTTTGAAACAGTGATCATACAGGATGTCCGCGGATGCTCCTCCATCAATATACATGCGGTGGATGTCGTGTCCCCCTGTATGTATTTCAATGGTTAGAGGCTCCACGACTGCGTTGTCCGCAGCTATGGTAGGGAAGGATATCTCTTTTTCTGGAGAGAATTTTTGGCTGACTTTTTGCTTTATCCTGCGTTGCCATGATTGTATCATGTATATAGTATCAGCTTTTTCCTTTGGGGGTTCTTTCTTGCCCCCGTTTCTCTGTTTATCTTTTCCCTCCTTGATGTTCTTTACGAGGTGGTCCATCCTACCTTCTCTGACTAACTTTTCAATTAGTTGTTTTAGTTAGACGCACTCATTAGTGGTATGGCCTTTTTGGCCGTGGTATTCGCAGTATCCACTACCTAGGCGCTTTTCTTCTGCAGTGCGCATTGGTGGTGGCCTTGGGAAGTTCGCACCTTCTGTTACAAATATTTCTCTCGGAGTCTTAGTGAGAGGAGTATATTTGTCGTTGTCTCTTCCACTGCGGTAATTCCTGCTGCGGTTGTTATTCTGATCGTTGGATTGTCTCCGCGGCTGTTCTTGTTGCCTATAGTTTGAATAACCTTTCTTGCTATCCGCAGCAGCTGCTTCTCCTTGTATAAAGGATCTGGTGCGCTTTGTTAGCTCATCAAAAGATTGTGGAACTCTGTCATTAAGCTTCCGGATGAGTTCTGGGTTATTGATTCCATTCATGAACCCTGAAATTTTTAGGATTTCAGGACATGCTTTGACCTGTATGCACTCATCTTTGAAACGTTCCATAAAAGCGCTGGTTGATTCCCCTTGACGTTGCTTCACCCCTGCCAATTCCACGGGATTTTTAGCGCACTTCTTTCGCTGGGTGAAGTTGAGGCGGAATGCTTTCCGTAATTCCTCAAAACCGCCTATACTCCTACGTGGGAGTTTGCTAAACCATGTGCGCGCGTTTCCTACCAACGTGGAATTAAACATGTGACACCACACAGGCTGTGGCCAATTTTCGATAGTTGCGGCTGACTCGAAAATTTTTAGGTGGTCGTCCGGATCACCTGTTCCATCATATGTTTTTACGTTGGCGGGCATGCGCCTGCGCTTGTGGTCTGAGTAATCACTTATGCGCCGCGTAAACGCATCAATTTTCTGGCGTCACCATGGGAGAGACATATCTTCATTCTCTTCCTCGCGACGTCTTCCTTTTGACTTCCAGTGTCCTGTTTCTTTATCCTCGTTGTCCGAGGAATCGCTGGAAGAAGGATAGTCTCTTTTTCGGCGCTTGCGCCTGCTCCTTTCAGAAGAGGAGTCTAAGGGATCTCTGCTTGGGGATCTCCTTCTCCCCAATCTGTCTTGGATCCGCCTACTCCCAGGTTTGGAAGATCCTTGGCTTGGCGAATGTTGAGGCCCTAATCGATCATGTATTCCCCGACTGCCAAGTCTGGAATGGACATTGGTACGCCTACCGCTGTCTCCAGAATTTTGTGAGTCAGATACCGCACCTAACCTATCATGGATAGTGGTACGTTCTGCGCATCTTCCTCGTGGGTGACGTGGTGGTGATGGTTCGCGTTCTGGACCAAAATTGAGTCGGGTTTGTAGGTCCGCGCCTGCTCTTCTTGCTGCTTCTTCTTGCATGAGGGCGGTTAGGGTTTCATAATTTTGGGACACAAAATTTCCCAAAGTTAGATCACGCGCGTCCTCAGTTGTTGCAAGAATTTCTGCCTCAGTATTAGGCGCTCTGTTACGTTCAGGTGCGCCTGGCATCGCAGTGCTGTTCACTGCGGGTATGGCCTGATGAGGAGTGATGAAGAGGTTGCGCTGGAGTTCCTCAATGCTTGGGGACACTGGTGTGACTGTGGTAGTCCTTACGGGCAGTTCTTCTGCTAGACGAGGTGGGGTTGTTCCTGCCTCGTGGTGACCAGGTGCGCTGGTTGTTCCAGCAGCTTGTCTGGAGGTCGGATCTTGTTGATTCTTCCTCTGATGGTCACGCTTTTCTGACTGCGGAGTCCGCTGGCTTGAATTCTTATGCTTCGTCATTCTAGTTTTTAGTAGGGTCCCACGGATGGCGCCACTTGTTGATAAAAAAGTTGGGCGTACCTGGTTATTGGGCTTTTGCTCTTATATCAATTTGCTTCTTAGCACTTTGTTACCTGCGCACTAAGAAAATAAAACAACACCGTTAGGCTTATCGAGGGATTGTCTCCCCCGATTAGACTCCGGCGTGAGAGTAAGTAATCGATTTAGGGTTTAGTTGAAGAGTTAGGGATTCTGTAAATCGTACCTTGAATGAGAATCGTATGATTCTATATATAGGGGCTAAGAAACCGTGTTTCTTGCTCCTTACTCTTCGCACGCGTGGTGCTTATCCGAGGTAAGGATATCTATTCCTTGAATAGATAATCCTTATCGTGTACCCGGTGAGTTAGATTGGGCCTTTGGGCTTCATGAGCCCAAAGTGTTAATACTGTGGCCCATACCATTGTCATGGTAGCCCATTCGTGATGGGCTTAGATGTAAGTAATGTATATCATTTGGGCTTGCGGCCCAGATATAGGCTATACGTCATCAACTACTATCGCAATGGTATATATCGTTGTTGTCATCACCTATTTGACTTTTGTTATGGATGAAGATTATGGGGTTGTGGTCGGGATGTTGGGGTTCCTAATACCACTCACGGTTCTATCGTATGCGGTTGATAAGGCATGGAGGCACTAGTCTTGAGCTATGGTTGTTTTAACTTAATTCCTTGTCGTGTTTCTATGTAATCCTCAATATGTTATGTTTCTATGTAATCCTCAATAAATGTGAATTAAGACTTATTTGTCCTTAGGTTTAAAAACTAGTCTTGCTATTGTTTCTAATGGTGTACTTATACTTATCTTTCAGAGTAATCCATCCTATGGTGGTCCTTGCTATGGTTTTGTTGGTGGGGGTTTTCCTATTTGTACTTTTGTTGGCTTCTCGTCCTAATGACGAAGGGATAGGATAGGTATTTATGGTAGTTTGTAATATTTATCTATATTTGTTGCTTTTAATTGAAGATTGTTATTTAGAATTTTTGGTATTATGATTGTTCCATCATGACATGATTCTTCCTAAATTAGAGATAGTTGATCATGCTATGTATAATTGAGGACTAAATGATGTGATGTTTGGTTCAGTCACAGTGGTATTTATGTTTTTCTTTAAGTTGTTTTAGATGGTGTTCAACGTTTTGTTATTATGATATAATATGTGATTTCTTTTAAGAATAAAGTAGGAACTTTATTCATTGATTTATTTATTTATTTTATTATATATATATATATATATATATATATATATATATATATATATATATATATATATATATATATATATATATAATGAGTCAGAAATTTCTATGGAAATAACAATATGCTGTTATTTGGTAAATAGGATGGGAATTGAAATTGACGTAGATTATAATTATTTTGGAAATATTACAAGGTAGATTTTTCGATACGGTAGAAGGATAATTGTTATACTTTAGTTACATCCATCGTAACTTAAAGTAAAACACAAGGAAGAGGTACAATCAAGAAATTTTTGAACTAGAGTTTATTTATTCACAACAGGAATTTATTCATCTGCATAAACCTAGTAATCATTCCCATGATACCACCGACGTCCTTGTAGAGTTTTTGTTTCCTAGCGAAAGTCTTTAAAGGTTCCTCATTTCTAAGAGTTTTTGCTTTTGTTTATTTCCATTAGGTATAACTCCTTGCCTAATTCCTTGGTTATGGGTGATGGTAGGCTTAGCCATTCCTTCTGGCGTTTTAAAGTGGGTTGGCCTATATTCCATGCAGTTTTCCTACTTATTGGAGATGTCCATCTCTCCCCTTGGATCAACTATGGTAGTCCCTTCGAGCACCACTGATACGATGTTGGTTACCAATTTCCTGACGGCTTCAGTAATCATGGTAGTCTTTGATGAAGATGGAGTACATGTATTGTTTACGTTGTCCATCTTCTGAAATCATTAATGAAACTCAACTTAGAATCCTTCTGATGTCAGAATAATTCAAATGAAGTTAATTATTTCATTGATGATAGACTGAATTGACTCCTTACTGTAATCTAATTTCAAGACATGTCTGTGTTGTATCATGGATAGATAATCAACTATTGATATGAGATTACTAAGGAACAAAACGATTCGTATACTAAAATAAATTTTCTCTCTCTTGAAAATTTAATTATAGTATGTTTAAGAATTTCTTACAATTGTAAGAAATCTCGCGGTAGATTTGAATAGTATGGTAGAAGTTATCATAATATTAATAACTTGACTGATTGTTTTTGTATAACAATTAGTACAAGGTCTCTTATTAATATGTCAGAAATCTTCGTGGAGTTATTTGCTCATCAAGGAAAGTAACGATTGATGAGATTTTTGCATGAAATTCTGAGGATTCATAGTATGCATGCTTGAAAGAAAATGATTGATTTATAACGGAGAGATGAAACGGAAGAGGAGGTTATATTATGATTTGATTACGAATTCTGAAAGGTTCGGATTTATTGAACATTACATGAAATACTAACCAAGTCTGTCTGGTTTAGTAGATGCAGCAGGGATACTTGTAAACTTAAGATTAGTTACGCCTCTGACGTAAATATCTAATCTCTTTCTCAAGTTCAAGTTGTGCTGCTTCCATGTTTGAGAATCGGGTGTGCTTATATTGTGGTTAGGGGAATTAGGTGAGGATAAGGTATTTGGGATATCTGGTATTGGGGAATCTAAAGTGTAGGGTAACGGAGAATTTGGCTCAACATTCGTCCACGGCCTCTCTTGTCGTGAACTTTGTCCAACTTCGAATGTTGCCTGACCACCAATCATATCTTCATATGATTCAGTAGCTCTCCTAGGTTTTTGGCGTAGAGGTGAACAGATAGGTGACGATGGAAGTGATCTATGAGTGATTCCTATATTAAGTTGGGGCTGTGATATTTGTCCGTAGGGATCTTCAGTGTTCGGAGAATTTTGATTGACGGGGGATGTATTAGTATTACGGAGAGTAGTTTTGGCGTTCAAAGAAGTTTTTGGAGACATGTTACTGTAGTAGTAACCGGGAATAGTATTTTATAAGTTGCTTTTACGTTATAGATATAATAGTACGGATGAAATAAAAATTATGTAAGCGCAATTTCTAAACATGCAGACTAATCCTAACAGGTAATGTACTGAGCAAGGTAGCATGCAGGAACAGAAAGCACGAAGAGTGTAGGGCCATAAAATGTTTTGTTTGTAAAAACGGTTATAGTTCAGATCTAAAATAGATCTGTTTCGCTATAACCAAAGCTCTGATACCAATCTGTAACACCCCCAATTTTGAAATATTTGCAGCGGAAAAAAGATTGGGTGTTACTTCACAGCTCATAGTTTTTCAGTAGAAAATGATTTTCTAAAAATATTTATCATTCGAATTTTTATAAATATCAGAGTTTTCAAAATGAGGTACCAGTGGTTTTTAAAATTTGTTAAATAGGTTTTCGAATGATAATAAAATTTTATAGCCTTTTTAAGAATTTCGTGCTCTTCCGTCCCATCCTTGCTCGTTATAGACCTGGGATAAGCATGCTAAAAGTCAACAAAAGTTGAGTGATATTCATAGGTTTAAGTTTAAAAGATTGAACACAAGTTACAAGTGATAATTGCACCGGTATACAATTATAAGTAAAAAAAATCAGTTGTTATTGCATTAAGCTCATGACGCTCAGCCGATTAACAGATCTCATCACGAATGATGGATTATAGTAACAGGGGGCCCTCGGGATAGGTTCTTGCCAATAACCTATTAGATTTCAAATAAAGTGCGTTTGGTTGTTTTCTCGAACTCCCAAACGGGGATGGTCAGTCCCTAATAGATCTATCCACAATTATTTACGTTCACCTCCTGGGTGACTAAGGATCATGATATGAGGGACTTTTAGCAAGGAAAGGTACTTAAGCAATAACGAGATCAGGTAAAGCATACCAAGAAAATACTTGTGTTCTATTTGTAAAAACTAGCATGTATCCCCCTCGCAGGGTTTATAAAACATTTAAACAAGTAAAGGCGAGGCTATGAACTCACCTTAGTGGTTTAGTGAAAAAAAATATCGATACTCAGTTTGCAAAATGGGAACGGCTCCACACACGACCTAGATAATATATGGCAAGTTTGATAGTCTTAGGGTTTTAATCGCGAGTAGTTTTTAAATGCATGATTTGTTAATTTGACGTTAGTAAGACTTTTGGTTTTTATAGTATATTGTTCATTTAGTTTAGTTATATATAACGTAAGGTTTAATAATAACGATAGTTTGAAATAAAACGTAACGTTTAATAATAGTAATAATAATAATAGTTTGAAAATAACGTAACGTTTAATAATAAAAATAGTAATAGTAATAATAGTTTGAAAATAACGTAACGTTTAAAAATAAAATAGTAATAGTAATAATAGTTAGTTTGAAAATAACGTAACGTTTAAAAATAAAATAGTAATAGTAATAATAGTTTGAAAATAACGTAACGTTTAATAATAAAAATAGTAATATTAATAATAGTTTAAAAATAAACGTAACGTCGCTACGTGAAATTTGTAAAAATGGAAAGCAAAAATTAAAAATATTAATTTTATATATATGGCCCATGTATTTTCTAAAAATTTATACTTTTTACCCTAACGGCGTTAGCGTTACGCCGTTAGTCCAAAATTAAATATATTTACATTTTACGTCCAAAACTTTATATTTCTTACACCTTTCACCCTAGAGTTTATAAAAATCATTTTTCACCCTTTAATTTATGAAATGACATTTTATACCGAAACTTTGAAAAGTTGACACTTTTAACCCGATTTTCATAAATTTTGCAAATTTAGTCCAAAATTCACAATTTTCAAAACTTAATGTTTTTATTTCTTAAATAGTTTCAAAACAGCTTATTGAGCTTATTCTACTAGCTTATTAGTTCGAAAATTTAATTTGATAGCTTATGGGCTTTTAACGAAATGTAAGGCCCGTTAGTGTTTTTAAATCCAATGGGCCTACGGGGTTTTTGGGCTTTGTTTTGGGCTAAGGTTAGAAGTATAAAAACGTTGCCAAGCTGCTTATTACTTCAGCTTATTTGATCGGCTTATTTTGAAGGCCCAGTTGATACTAAAATTTTTCCAAAACTAGTTTCCAAGTCGATTTGCTTGGTGACTTTTATAGGTTCAAAACGCGATTTTTATTATAAAGTTTTTGTACGAAAATTATTGTTTGTCATGAGAACTATTAGTTTGTGAAATAAAATGGTATGCTTGTTAAGTAAAATTTAAAGATGTACGTGCGTTTTGGGCTAGCATGGGACGAGTTTTTATAAAAACAAAGACTTAGAAAATTTTAATAGTTTTCGATACTTGTTTGTATACGTTAGAAATGTATTCTAAAATAGGTTGTACGTAGCTTTTTAGTTTCAAAACTCTAAATAGTTTATTTGTTAAGGTGTGAAATATATAGACGAACGTAAAATATATATATGTTGTATATTTAGTTTTCGAATAAAGAGGTGCAATTGTGTGTGTCGCGTATAAAAATAATGCAAATGAAAGTTTTATAAAAATATTGAAAAGAGTTTTGTTAGGACTTACAACACCAAAGTGGTGGTTAAAACAAGACGTAGAGGCGAGAAGTGAGTGAGATGAGTACGTAGTGTGTATGTGTGCTCGACCAAGGTTCACAAACAATAATTTGTTTCTCCTAAACCCACACGAATTCCTTGATTTCCTACCCAAAGCTTCGACCCAAATGCCTAGTTTACTACTTAAAAATATTTGGTGGAGTTTTAGTTTGCATGGAAGTAGAAAATGCAAGCATGCATGCATGCATGCATTATATATATGGTTCCTAGTGTATGCTAGTGTCTAAAATTTATGGTGATGTGATGGTTGCTTGCATTCTAAAGTCAATTGTGTAAGAATAACAATTCACTCAAGGTTTTTAGTTTCTAGTGTCGACCTCCTCAAAATTCAAAGATAAGCGTGTGTATGGAAACTATGAAATGAACCCGTACTTGTGAAATGGCTTTATATATATGAGAATTGGAGTGTTATAATGACTATAATTTAATGTGATGTGAGGTTGGAGTGTTACAAAAAGTCTTTGAGAAAGTGTAAGACGTAACATGTCCTATCTCATTTGCTTCCTTGCTTGTCGACATTTCAATTATTCAAAAGGAACGTGTAGTTTAGGTTTTTAAAATGGTTTGTACTTTCCTAGGACTTAAAATATTCATTGTGTAAGCATGAAATAGGGAGGTACCATCTTTGTTTTAAAATGTATGTCGACAATGCCATTTATTATGTAAACGATTTTGAAACTTTGGCTAGGCTCGGTGATGGTTGATAGAATGTAATATTTAGACTTGAAATTGTGTTAGAAATATTTTTAGGACTTTATAGAAACAAACGGGGTTTAAAACGGTTTAGTTTTGGATCAGTTGAATTTTTATGAAATTGTTTTTGGGACATATGTTTTGCCTAGTAAAAACGTATCTAGACTCGATGTGAGAAACTAAAAGTCGTCACTCTAATTGTTGGCTAGGGGAGGAACGAGATTGTATAAAATATGTGTGAGTCGTGTGTAAGGTTTGGGAGTACGAGACGCGTTTCTTACTTGGTTTAGTCGAATGTTACGAAAAACAAAAGAAAGGAAATGGGCTTAGTTTGTGTGGGCCGTGAATAGTAACAGGCCGAGAATGGTTTGGGCTTAGAGTGAGATTTAGGGTCCGGTTTGGAGGAAATTGAAATTAGTAAAATTGTTAATTATAACTAGTGAAAAGTTTAGTATTTAATTTGTGAGACGTTTATGTGAGTCCGAGAGTGAATAGTGTTTTGTGAATAGTGTTTTGTGAATAGTAAAATTTTTGAAAAACATCTCAATATTACTAACCGACTCCAAAAACGATGAATAGTGAAATGATGAATAGTGTTTTGTGAATAGTAACGATGAATAGTAATTTTTGAAAAATGTCGGAAAATGCAGGTTCGTAACGAATAAAAGAAATTTTTAATATTCTCGCGATTTTAGACTATAGTGGTACATGTGTGAGCATCGTTCCAAGCAAACAGGGATTACGAATATCGTAGTGATTTTAAGTAACATAGCATATTTGATAATAATATATATAAAAAAAAATTTGCTAATGGTAAAAACGTTATTAATTAACAAAATGATATATTAGTCTTTGATTTACTTTTATTATTTATAGGGAAATTTACGGGGGATTACATCCTTGGTGTCCCAAACCATGGTACTTGCCTCTATTCCGACTTGCACTCCCTCTCAACTCTTGACAACCTCCAAGACCGTTTCCACCCTTATGACACACCCCTTGTCTCAAAAGACGTACTCCGTGACCACCTCTTTGTTAGGACCACCACCACTAGGAGAACCCGTTCGGGGAATGAGGTTGATAAGGACCCATATGGAATGGAAATGAACGAACTCAAGCCCCAATTCAAGAAATGGGAGGAAGTCCTTAGAGCCAATGTCATTAGCACAATATGAAACCGTGACCATATCAACCTTTACCTTTGCTACATGCTCTACTCCTTGTCCGTTAGGCAACCCTTCAACCTTGCCTACTACATGGCCAAGAGAATGGCCGACATTCCCGTGCATGGCACAACGGCTATGCCATATGGAATGCTCTTGACCCGTCTCTTTGGGTTCATCTAACCCATTCCACCAACTCCAAATGGTCTTCGTCTGGACTACACTCTCATTCCACACACCTTTGTTCCATTTAGTGATAAGAGAGTCTACAAGGCTCAAGGAAAACGTCCTCATCCTCCTACCTCATCATCATCTTCCTCAACGAGTGAAGATGACAATTTGCCAAACTCTAGGCTCCCACCTCTCGAATACCTATCCCAACTTCCGGATATTCCAAATGAGTCGACGGAGTTCAAGCAAACAAAGGGGATGTTCAAGAATCTTGGAAGATTCCTTGGAAAGCTCAAGAACAAGATTGACCGTCAATGAGTGCGGGTGTGTAGGAGTGTTTGGCATTAGGTGGTATTTGAACAAATTTGGTCGTTTAAACAATATTTGTGATGTATTTGTGTGTTAGTACAATGTTTGATAGAATTTGGAACATGTAGTATCTAACTTTGATGCAGGTAGACAACTCTTGGCAAGTTGTCAAATTTTCAAGTTTATGATATTTTCACTAAGTATAGTGAAATTCTCAACCTCAAGGTCAAAGTCCTATGAAATGTGTGTTTACGTGTCATTTTTTGCATTGCCCAACCAGAAATGCCTTATCTTTTGAATTTTAGGAGTTTTCGAAATTTTTGAAAATCGTCTCGTGGGTCAAAAACGCGGACTGCCATTTTCTGAAGCTCTGGCGGATCTGGCGGTACCCAAAATTGGGTTCCGCCAGTGCAATTTCTAGGAATTCCAGAAATGCCCCAACGGACCAGGCGGCACCCTCAAATGGGTTCCGCCTGTGTATTCTGAGGGTGCCGCCAGCAACCTGCAGAATTTTTGTTTTCATTTTCACAATTCAACATCCAAACACCAAAATCCAATCCTTTTAGGTAGAAACCCATTTCTTGCAATGTGTTTAGCATAATAGGGTACTCCTTCTTCCATAAACTTAATCAAAACCAATTCCCGCCAAAATTCAAAATTTGCCATAACAACCTCAAGGACCCCTCACACATAAAGGAAGGAACCCTTTTAAGGGATCCTTGAAATCCCTGAGATTTATACTACCACAAATCCACCAAAACCACTAAGCATTTTGTGCAAAACTTGTCTTCTCACTTCACCATTTTCATTGGATTGACTTCCATGATTTGACAACCCACAATTAGTTTTCCAAATCATTAGAAACCTCCATTTTTGTATGGACTAACATCAAATCCAAACACTCCTTTCCATAATCCTTCAACACTATAAATTAAGCCATCCTAAACACTATCAAATCACACCTTCTTCACCACAATTTCTGAAACTTCTTAACCATTTTTCACCATGACTAAGTCAACAATCACCTCTCAACCATCAAGACCCATCCGGAAAACCGCCCGGATAAGTGTTAAACCACTATGGTCTAATCAACCCATTAACCTAAGCTCCTCATCTTCGGATGAATTCACATCACCTATAAAAAATGAACACTTTTTGAACCTTGCATCTCCATCACCATCACCAAATGAACCCAATGAGCTCACTCCACCACCTACTAAATCACCCGTTGACCCAAGTCCACCAAGTGCTCCAACCCAACCATCCAAAACTTCATCACCATCACCATTACCCAAAATGGAACCTATGGAGTTATTAGGGTCTCCTCCCACATCACCACACCCTTTTGTCCAAGATCTTAATGATCTCCCACCAAGACCTTCACACCTTTTTCACCAAAGTCAATTCTTGACCAAAATGAGCATTTTAACCACACCCAACCACCACAACAAGTATACCATCAACCCAAACCATTGTTGTTTCACCCCATCTACAATGACATCCATGGTCCTCTTTATGGAGAACCAAACTTTGAAAACCATGATCACCCAACTCCACCACACTCTCAAGCTCAAAACTTTGAGTCTTTATTTCCCTCATATGAGGATATACAAAACATGGTTGAAAACCACCTCCATCAAGCAATGGAATTTCAAACCACCTTGCTTGACTCAATACCAAACCCATCATCCACCCAAGAACCACAAACCAACCAACCCTCAAACCAAGAAACCAAAACCCACCCATTTCCACCCACTCATCCCCATGTTTGCTCAAATTGTGAGCAAATGGGTGCAAGCATCAAAACGTTGCTTCACCAACTCCAAGATGAAACCCGGTTTGCATTCCAACACGTCATAGAACGTTTGGATGCTCTTTCCCACCCAAACAAATCCTAGACAACCATTTGGAGGCCGTTTGCCCCAATTTAGGAAACTAGGCTTTTATTTTTCTTTCTTGGTTAATTTTTAAGTTTTTAGAAGTAGAAGAATATTACTATTTCATGTCCTTTGACTTTTATAAGTCAAAATTTTACTTGGAATGTTATTTCTTTCTACTTACTTTCGTGCATTGTTGGTTGATCATTTGTATTGTGGTTGCAATGTGTGTGTGGTAACTACAAACTTGGCTATATATATATCACCAACTAACCATTTTTTTGTAGGATCCAAAATCCATGTTTCCCACCTTGGCACTCCTTTTAGGGGGAGTAACAAGCAAGGGGGAGCAAGTGCACTTTTTCCGCTTCGCTACTCTACTTTTTGTTTCGACAAAAAGGGGGAGAAATATATTAAACCTTCAAAACTTAATATGATTTTCATCACATAAGAAAAACAAGTTTAATATAATTTTTTTTTAAGTCTTAAAAACCAAGATTTTGTGAGTTACTTAAAAACAAAGTGTATGTTTTGTCATCAACAAAAAGGGGGAGATTGTTAATACAAATATCGCCTAAAAACGTTATTTATATTTTACGATCTTCGCTAAGTTTTGTTAATGATGAATGTAAACTTTAGTTTCTAAGTAAAACATAATCTTAGTTTTAAAGACTTGCATAAACTAGACTTTTGCTGCATTTTACATTTCATAAAACACAACACTTCTTATTTTCTAAAAATAGAATTGTCACATCACATTTATGGCAAGTTTTGTCATTATACATTTATGGAAAGAAATGTGTTTGACTTACTTAGATGTTGCTTGCAAGTTTAGTGTTTGACTTGATATTATGTGATGTGACATTGTTTGGTTTGCAAGAGTAATGAGATGTGACTTTGTTTGGTTTGCAAGATTTATTGCAAAACCAACTGCAAGCCCGGCGGTACCCTGGAGGTACACGGGCGGAACCCTTTTTAGGGGTCCGCCTGATCCGCCAGACCTGCAGAAGGTTTGGCTATAAATATTGAGCCACAAGTTGAATTTTGGCTCATCACTTGACATTATATTTTACACACACATTCATTCTTTCATCTAACCTCTTAACATTTCATATGTGAAGTTTCTTTTTGTAGTAAAGAGATTCACGAGCTTACTAAAAGTAACAAGTATTCAACACAACATTGCAAGACTTGTTAGCTTAGCATTGTGTAGACTTGAGTAGTTTACACTTCATTTGATTGCGTATTTTCAGTAGTGATCGGTAGTATTTTAGTCCTCAAAATACAATGTGTATAGGGAGTAGTTGTACCCTTGTAAAGAACTAACGGGAGTGGTTGTACCCTTGGTAAAGAACTCGACATCTAGCTTTATGTCGGTAAAAGTATAAGCGACGTGTAAGGTTTTCTCCGCCGGTGAAAGGAGCTTGTTGACTAGTGAAAGTAACTCTCGAGTTGGATACTCGGGGCGTGGACGTAGGGCAAGGAAAAAGAGTCCTTGTAGCCGAACCACGATAAATACTCGTGTTGTGGTTTGATCGTTTCTTTCATTTACTTGCATGTTATATATTGTGTTTGTGTATATATCTTTGATCAAACGGAAAGTTTCAAAGCTAACTTAACAAGTTAAAAAGATTTTAATCGGTAAACTATTCAACCCCCCTTCTAGTTTTCCACATATGGGAAAAAAACAAGACATAAACGGGTCTAGGGGTGATCCCGGGCATGTCAGAACCATAGATGATTTGCTTACTTAACCCAGCGGAGTTGCACTCAGATATCGGGCCTCAGCCTATATACATCCTGCTTGTGATTAAGACACAGCAGAAATAGTCTGTACTCTCGATCAGAGGGAACCGGTTTGGGCAACTATTTTGACAGCTTGAGATTGTAATTGCCAAGATTTCAGTACGTTGGCGGTATGCAGAGTCTTGTAAATTGTTTTAAAAATTTGTGAAATTTAATTTAATTTTTTTAAATTATTAGATGAGACTAGTTTATTTATAATCAATTGAACGACAAAAAAAGAAATCATTTAATTTTCATGTGACAATTTTTAACCTAAAAATATGAAAAAAAACAAAATCATCATTTCTCATGAAATCTGTCACATAACCTATGATAATCTGTCATAAGTTGCACTAAACATACTAAATTTAAGGTATTTTGTTTCATGTCGGTATTCAAGGCTGCTTTAGGTGTATACATATTATATGCATACAGGATATCTAAGTCATAAAAACTGCTACTCTTTTTATAAAATCATAATTTCTCATGAAATCTGTCACAGAGCCTATGATAATCTGTCATAAGTTGGACTAACCATACTAAATCTAAGGTATTTTGTTTCACGTCTGTATTCAAGGCTGCTTTAGGTGTATACATATTAGATGCATACAGGATATCTAAGTCATAAAAACTGCTACTCTTTTTATAAAATCATAATTTCTCATGAAATTTGTCACAGAACCTATGATAATCTGTCATAAGTTGGACTAACCATACTAAATTTAAGGTATTTTGTTTCATGTCTGTATTCAAGGCTGCTTTAGGTGTATACATATTAGATGCATACAGGATACCTAAGTCATAAAAACTGCTACTCTTTTTATAAAAAGTGAAACTTAGTTTGATTGTTTAGTTTTGTTCATATTCAGTTAACTTTAATCGTAAGGCTTGATTTTGACCATTTTGGATAGCTTACAATAAGTGTATCTTTGTACTATGTTTTACTTTTTTTTTTCTTCTGGGCTTTTTAGATGTCACTAAATTAAGTCTAATAGTGACCTTCACTCTGTTTTGACTTACATGTTTTGACACTTCAAGCTTTAATCTGTTGTTCTTTAAGTCTTCTGTGAGATAAATAAATCTGTTTTGAATAAAGTTGCATTGGATAAAAAGCAAAAAATATAGTAAAAATAAAAAAATACTAACAAAAAAAACACCGACTTTCAGACTTTTCTCAAGTAGGATGTGGTCTTTTTTAAATTCCTGTATTACATTGTTAATTTATTTTAAAATATCCAAAACAGGTAACCTAGATCCAGTGTGTTACATGGTAGTTAACATGTACAAATTTATGTGTGTGATATAGTTGGTGAGTCTATATAAGAGTTTAAATGTCAAGCTCATTTTATCATTGTATGTAGTATGTGGCCACATTACTTCATGGCACTGCATTTGTTTGTATGCTCTAAAAGCAGCCTTAATCGAAGTATTGTGTCCGTACACATATCGGTGAAATGACCTTAAATTGAAAGAGCATCTTCTTTTATAAGAAGAAGTTCAATTATTAAGGCAGTATCATCTATCAACTTAGATGGATTGCATTGATAATCTTGAAACCATCTAGTTTCATTTATGTGCTTCATATTGATGACAAGTATTAGTTGTTTCAAAACAGAATGAAGATCAATCGGAAAAAAACAAGTGATGAAAACTCGTCCGCTTAATGTTGATAAAAAGTTTTCTTTCGGTTGATCTTCATTCTCTTTTTGAAATAGTCAAAACATGTAACCTAGATCAAGCACATAAGTGATACTAGACGGTGTCCAAATTAAGCATTGGAATCTATCTATGTTGACAGATGATTCAGCCTTAATAATTGAGACGTGTTGATAGGGATAATGATATAGTGATTCTTGTTCATGACATGCCACACTCCTTCATTATCTCAGTCAAGACGAGTCCTGTTACTCAAACTATTTTATAGATTCAAACGTGTATTACATGCAAATGGATTTACGTGAAGTATCATATATGAGGGTGAAGTGATGATGATACTTTTGGGTGTAGGATAGACTTTTCAGGAGTGTATCATACACCCAAAATTATCATCATCAACTTCAACCACATTTATGATGCTTGATGTTAATCCTTTTGCATGTAATACAGTTTTATGTGTATGACCTTTATGTGTATGACCTTTCTATGATATTGTATTTTTAAACACAAATTAATATGGCAGAAACTATTTTAATTTAGTAACGGACATTCAGCACCGTTTGTTAATATCAACAACTTAAGAATGTCGAGAACTTTTTCCACCTCATGTTTCATTTGTTAATATTTTAAAATGTTAAGCAGTTAAACGTATCAATTCTAGGGTTTCTGAAAGTGTATTTCTATTTTTTAATTTATATATTTCCTGATGAAACCTCTTTTGTGAAATATTTTAGTTTATATATATTACAGAGTTAGTTAACAAAGTTAAGGATGAATATGGTATAACTGTGGATTCTATAAATTGTGAGTCAAAGAGATGTTTAATGTAACAAGGTATGTAAATGAGACTGGAAATTAAGCATATTTAACCATCCACAAAGTAATGCGACAATACACATCTTGATACATTAAACTTCACTTTGGAAAACTCTGTTGATATAAATAATGCTTAAAAACATTATTAACATATATCGATATCTCTATGTTTTGATAATCACAAAACGTAAACTCATTGAACTACAAATTATGACGTAAACAAGTATTTAGTCGTAAATATTTGCTTTAGCATCCATATCACTTAAGGTATGAATAAACAAAGTGTTTAACGCATTTTATGATCAAAGGAATTTTTATTTTTACAAACCTTACATTTTATTAAAGTGGGACAAACATTTTTAAACTTATACAAAATATTTTTGTATTTATAAGAAATGTTTTATTCAAAATAAATATTTTGAATTCAAATTTCAACCCAAAAAAACGGCTACATTCTTTAGGAAAAACCTCCCCCACAAAAAGACAAAAATCTGAAGAAATTTTTTTTTTCTTAGGCGCCCCCCTTAATTATACTAGGCGGTCCCTTTAATTATTAAGGGGACCGGCCACGCTCCCAAACAGTATTTTTCTCCCTATAAATACTGGTTCATCCCACAGAATTTTCTCACCTTTTGCACAAAAATTTTCAGTCCCAAACCCTTCAAAACATCCTTCTAAATCCTTTGATCATAAGATTATAATTCTTTGTTTCAAGTGATCCAATCCTTCACCACTCAAAGTGCAAGAGAAGAAACCTCCCTATTATAAAGCCAAAGATGTATTAGGATCTAATTAGTGTTTATGTAATGTTGTGAGTTATGTATATGTAATAAGTAGATCAAGATGATTTTACTTAGTAGTGAGTTTATGAGTGAGTAAGAAGTAGTGTGAAGAAGAAGTAGTGAAGTTGTGAAGCCATGAAGAAGTCGTGAAGTCATGTAGAAGTTGTGTAGTGATCGAAGTAGTGTTGTGAGATTGGTTCTAGCCACTATTAGAACTCGACATTTAGCTTAGTGTCGTTAAATGGTGTAAGCAAAAGTTGTGTACGGTTTTCTCCGCCAAAAGGGAGCTTGTTTAGTTGTGAAGAAAACTCTCGAGTAGGTGACTCGGGGAGTGGAGTAGGGTAAGGAAGGTGTCCTTGTAGCCGAACCACTATAAATCATCGTGTCCGGTTTGCATTTCCTTTCTCTTATCTTTTTTCATTTATTCTTGCATTTATCGCTTTACATCTATGCTTGCCTATATGTCTTAGTTGTTGCTTATATAATTGTGATGATTGATTGTGTTGTACATAGAAGTTAATATTGTGATTGTGTGTATAATTATATGATATGGTCAAATAGATTATTATTCACACTTCTCATATTAAATTTAACTTGATAGATAATTTGATACAAAACGTTTTAAGATTTTAAAAGGAAAACGTATTCACACAAAGACCGACCAAAGCTCCATTCATAAAACTAAGTTTTTCCAAAAGCTTACGTATATAATTGATCATATTGATTATATGGTGTTTTCATACTAAACTCTAATTAAAGGTTTTCCAAACAAACAATTGAATAAATTCGAATCAACATTTTGAAACAAAGTTTTTATAAAATGAAAAAGAGGGGAAAACTATTCAACCCCCCCTTCTAGTTTTCCACAAACTCAATAATCAAGGCCCACCTATCTAACATTGTAGATGGGTTCCATTGCTTAAAGTGACCGATTTACCTAAGGACATTGAAGTGCTTGATATTGACACGGAGAATGACCTTAGGTAACTCTGTCAATTTAAGCAATGGAACCCACATACATCGTCAGATAGATTGGCCTTGATGATTGAGTTGTGTTGATTGTGATAATGATATATCGTGTATTGTTCATGGCAATCCACCATCCTTCATTATCCCATTCATCATGAGTAACCCATTCCTATGGGTATAAACATAGAATTCGGCACACATTGGTACTTTGAGCTTCCCCTCGAAAACCCATTCCTATGTCAGTGTCATTGCACTCGAGATTTCGAGTGGAGGCTCAAAGTACCAAATTGTATCCACGTGCATATGTAGACAGTTCTAAGTGGTAAGAACCGTGTTGTTTGTGGTCTGTTTTTTTACGAGACGTTTCCTTCCACTGTCACCTTATAGCTTTTGTAATCAACAGCTTTACAGCTCATAAAGTTTCCTTAATAGCGAGAGATGTGAAAGAAAAAAGAGGATGACGTACAAGTGTATTTGGTGCAGATTCATTTTGTGACATCCTCTTTTTCTTGCTCATGTCTCGCTATATAAGACTACCTTATGAGTGCATCCTGTTATACTATAGAGTGATAAGTAGGGAAGAGAGGATGTCGTACAAGTGTATTTGGTGCAAGTACATTCTTTTGCCATATCCTCTTTTTCCTTCTTATCATCCTATATTATTGGAGTCTGTGTTAGCAGTCTAGGGAGGTGTATGGTACTCATAATGAAGTTGTGCTACCAAATACAATACAGGAATCAAATATAGTGCAGGCAACAGACCTTACAGTCAACCAAGATGAAGATGTCCAGGAGGGGTGAAACTTATTTATTTTTAGTTGTTGTAAGACATGTGTATAGAATCTTTTTGTATACATGTAAATTTGATGCCATTTTTGTATACATGATGTGGCTGCAATAAACTTCAAGAATGAGGATGGAAGAGGATTTGGTATACCTGAAGAGTGGGTTCATGCTACTTACAGACTAGAAACATGGCCGCGTATGTACTCATTCAAGATCAATGGTTGTTCTAGTCGCAAATAATAGACAAGAATTGACTGTTGGATTCTATGTTTGACTTTATGGAATTCAACATTTACTGTCTTTAGAACAATGTTTTGAACTATGATTGTATTTTATGTTTGTACCCAGTGCATTTGGACTTTCAAAAGTCAAACTTGCAAATGTTGAATGGAAGTGACCTAGTCACTCACTCCCTTGTGCCTATTGCATTTGCACCCATTGCATTTAGACTTTGAGAAGTCAAACTACAAATGTTGAATTCCATAAATTCAATTGTCATGTAAGTGTTTTTTTTGGTCATGTAAGCCCTTTTATAGGCAAACACGTCCCTAATAAATACGCATCTCTCAAAACACCCACTTGCACCCATTTCATTTGGATTGTGTAAATATTTAAGTTATTTTGAATGATTTAGACAAAGGCAACTGAACGGTTTTTAAATTTTTGAATAGACACAGGGTTTAGTGATTCATTAGTGACGGTTAGTGACCTTGCAGTTATTTTTTTAAACACACTGATTGGTGGTTAGTGACTTTTCATTTGGATTGGATTTTTTCTCTAAGTATAAATAACAAACTATCTCACCCATTTCTGTCTATCATTCACCCTAATGGCATCTTCATCATCAAACGCTGATTCCAGGAAAAATAAATGACCAAGAGATGATTCTATTCCTCCTATTCCTGACAAGTACAAGATTTTCGACATACCCCAAGATATATGGGATAAATGCCATTCTGGCGCTTATGGAACTGAAAAAACGCTGATTGATCTTTATAACAAGCGTATAAAATTTCATGAAAAACAAATCAAGAGGGATGAGGAGATCATACAGGAACGCCAGAAGATGATTGAAGAACGCAATACAACAATAGCGGAAATACGCAAACAAATTGTTGATGTCTACAAAGGGATTGAAGATAATTTGTTTATTTCTTAATGTTTCGCTAAGTTTGTGTGTATGTATCTATGTTATCATAATTATTAACAATGTTTCACTAAGTGTGTGTGTATGTGTCTTTAATCTTCTTACAGTAAGTTTGTTTAGTTGTTGAAAGATCAATTTTGTTCTTGTTTGATGTTACTATGTTTTTTGCGGTATCATGTGATCTACAAAAATTTTCTTAACCTACTTCTAACATACTACTGCGCATCACGTACAGGTAAAATTATATGTAGACATCAGTTTTAATATTAAAGATAACTACAACTTAATATTAATCATTCATCAAAGTCATTACAACACCAGGCTTAAAGCCATTTCATTCAAAGTTACACAACATAAATATAGAAAATAACTACCATAATATAACTGCAAAAGACAATCATCATGGTCATACTCTAATCTTCATCAGATGAGACTTTTTTTATATTTTTTTTGGTGCACATGCTTCTTCTTCTTGGACCTCCATAAGCTGCACTTGGCGTTCCTTCTCCTGAATCCCATCACTGATATCATTGATTAGAGCAGTTAACAAAACAATCCTGTTACGCTCCCTTACCTGCGTTTCAATTAGAGAACGTATAATAGCATCTGTATTTTCGTTCAATGGGACCAGATGCTGAGTCTCATTGAGTGCAACTTGACGGTCTTCAACCTGCTTTTGTACTTGATTACGTTCTTTCACAAATCGCTTCAAACGACCCCTCTCTTGAGTCAACTCTTTCTTGAAATGCCTCTTGACTGCTGTTGCCAAATTATAGGAAGAAGAAGAAGCCATGGATGATATGATAAGTTATATATTTTATATAAATATAGTTATTAGTTTTGGTCAAACTCCTATTGGATGTAAAATGAGGTGTAGTTATTGTGTTTTCATGCATGGAGAAGGGAAATTAATGATGAATAACTATTCATGCGTGTGGCTCAAGGGTGTCAATCTAATCAACTGCCCTTATAAGTCAAATAAAAATAGAAATTAACAATCATAACCATAGAAAAAATACATATTAAACACACACACACACAAGCTCAATATAAACACACACCTACACACTCTACAGTTGGGTCATATCAAACTTATTAATAGGACAATTAACTTAAATGTGCATAAGGGGAGGTTGGGCTTTGAGAGGGTAAGAGCCTTGTCAAATCACAAATAAACTTATCAATATATATTTTGCAGTGATGTCTCTGCAGTATCATTCAAACTTGTGCATTGTGTTGGCCTTGTTTTTAGACTTGTTTCTTGTTATGGAATTTTACTACTTTTATGATATGCAAGCTTAGAGGGTTTGATAAACTAACACAAAAAACCTTCATATTAATGATACTCTACATTTGGGTCATATAAAAATTGGTACTATGACAGGAAACTTAAGTGGGCATCAGGTTTGTATCTTTGAGAGGGTAAGACCCATATCAAACTAGACTTGTTTCAATAAACAATAAATGATTAAACGAAATACACTTCCAAGGAAAATGTAAGAATAGAATGAATCATATATTCATACACCATACCTCAATTTAGTAAAGATATATATCACACCATACCTCATTTTATAGCAGTTAAACCAAACGAGGTTAAATATATAGTAAAATGGAAAGATGGCTTACCATTGAAACAGATCAACGATATCCGAAAACCCCAAACCAACCACAAACAAACTCCAAACAAACTCATTACTACACAAAAGAAGAACTTCCAAACACTCCAAATGAAATATGACAACATGAACTTTCCCTTCAAACAAATTTCGACATAAAGTAAACAGCCTAAGATGATATAAACTACTCAATGATTCAAATAAAGTATCCACTAACCTTTCTTTTGATTGTTCCAACTTCAACAACTATATCATCAAGATTGCCAGTATCAGCATCCCAATCAACACAGTGTGAAGAATTTGAAATCCATCCATAAATAGCTAAGTGGGGTTCAACAACCATGCATAACACAGGAAATTCATATCAATTAACTAAACTTGAAACCATCATCAATATCTATTTGCGGAAACTAAAATCGAATACCTGAAATATTAGGCAGAATCATCAAAGACTAGAATAAAGATCATAGCCCTGATAAATATTTGATTGTTTAATACACATTTTGATTAATTTTGGCTTAGATTGAAAACCCTAAATCTACTATTCAGATCTACCAGCTTGTTTTAATCGTGTGTGAGAGAGAAATGTGTGAGATAACAAAGTCAAACACACACACTACTTTACCCTTTATACAAAAAAAAAAAAAAAAAAAAACAAAAAAACAAAAAAACAAAAAATGAAAATAAATATGCTCTAAAAGGTAATAAGACATAAATACTTTAATAAACATAACTGATCGTCCTTGATCCGTTGTTCCATTCATAGATCATAAACATATACATACAACCTTAGTACATACAGCAAAACACAAAAGACATTGACCAAAATATACTAATCTTCGTCATCCGCTTCAGCTTCTTCCAACCTCTCCAAAAGCTCATCCTTCTCCTCCAAGCTTTGACGAGACAACACCAGTAGTTGAGCCAACAGATCAAGCTTCCTGCGGTCTTTTTGTTGAACTTCAAGCAGGCATTGACGGCCAGTTTCAGCCACATCATTGAAACGAGTAAATGAGGTAGCTACCTCAGTTACTGTTTTCTCCTTCTTGTCAATCACCGCCCTCAATTGGCTATCTCCTCCCCAATACGAGCTATAAAACTTATCTCCTCTGCTTTGTCATGTGTTACCAACAGCTTGAACGCATCAACTAGCTTACCAGATTCTGTTGCATCTTTCATCTCATTAAAGTTTGGTGTGTCTGCCATCTTAAGGTTAAGGTTAAAATGTGGATAAATGTATGTTTAAAATATAGGGTTAAAAGTATGTGATCAATGTATGCGTATATATATAATGAACATAGGGGTTTGGTTGTTGTAATTAATGATAGCAAATTACAATGTGTAAAAATAACACCACAAAGACACTCTCGAGGCATTGGACCATTTAGTTTGGTTGTTAATGCAGCCTTTCCATCTTCTCCCATGCATAAATGGGGAATGCAATATTTAGGAAGATGTCCAACATTACAATTTAAACCCCTCATTTATGTAATGGATATAAATCAACCCTTCCAGGCATAATGCATTACCATTAACTTCCTAAAATTCAAAAAAATACTTATAACTTATATTTTTATAATTATAAAAAAATCCCATTTAAAATTAAATTTTTTCTAAAAATATAAATAAATAATAAAAAACAATAACTAAAATAATATTAGTTTGAAGAATAACAACGCAATAATTATCAAACTTGATACTATTCATGTGTAAATTATCAGATTTAATACACATAATAACATATACGGTTTTAAAAAAGGAATTTAGGGAGATTAGCATAATCAAACATAACCAATATTAAACAAAAACTCATTAATTATATATTATAAATTGCAAGGTCCATTCATGTAACACCATCATAGAGTATAAAAAAGATAAATGATAAACATAAACTAGATTTTATACAAATAACATATGCAGCTTTTAAAAAGGAATTTAGGGAGACTAGCTTACTCAAACATAATCAATATTAAACAAAAAAGTGTTAATTATATATTATAAATTTTAAACTCCATTCATGTAACATATGCAGTTTTAATAGCGCATAAAAAATAAGAATGATCCCTAAACATAAACCTGCAGATTTAATACAAATAACATATGCAGTTTTTAAAAAGGAATTTAGGGAGAGTAGCATAACCAAACTTAATCAAAAAAGAATAACGATAAAAATAAACCATAGACCAAAAAATGATAACCATAAACCATAGAGCAAAAAATGATTAATATAAACCATAAACATTAGATTAAAAAATTTTAAGAGTCCAATGTCCAAATCAACATAAACCGGAAACATGATAATGATAAACATAAACAAGAAACATGTTAAACATAAACCAAGAAACATAAACCAAATACAAAATCCAGCCAGAGACTTCCAAGAGCATCACCCAGAGACTTAGAATGGCAACCATCCCTTCAGCTTCTCAGCAAATATATCTTTCTCACGCATGCTCAACTCAGTCTCCTTCATAGAAATCATCAGAGCCATCAGCCGAAGGAGATCCTTATGCTGACGCTGCCTAAGGAACTTTGCAATCTCCACAGCCTCGACCCTACCCTTCAAGACATCGACTTCCTTCAGAAAACCTTGGGCTTCTTTGATGGACTCAGATAACTTCATGCAGACTTTCGTGATATCACGCTCCAGATCCTTGTCTTTGGCAGAAGACCTCTCAAGATACAAATCTAGCTGGCGTTCCAACAAGGTGGAACCACAAGCATGAGCAAGTTCATCGAAAAGTGGTAGTGGAGCCATTGTTGTTTTGCTTTAGAAAAAAGTTGTATGTGTGTGTCATTGTGGTATGAGGAGCGGCTATATGTAGAGGACCGTGGGGAATTGATACACTTTAGTACATGAACCACCGGTTGGGTATCCCATGAAAGACTGTTGAGTGCCCAATGTTTAACAATGGTCAATGCATTTAATATAAATCTAACTAATATCTTTTACATTTTATAAAATTATTAGAACTAGTAAAAATTTAACAACATAACAAATAAAGCAAGAACATATTAACGTGGTGGTGCTGTGGCTGTAACGTGGTGGTGCTGGTTTATGGTGGTGTGGCGGTGGCTGTAACGTGGTGGTGCTGGTTTATGAGATGGGAGGGAGATGTTATGTATAGATTTGAAAATGATATGAAATGTGGTGGGAGATTCATGTTTGTAAGGTTTTGTACTTGGTTTGGATGTTGGTTAGGTATTTGGTTTGGAGGTTGAATCTTAAAATTTAGGTTCGGGATCAGTACAAGTCGCATAACCAAGTACATAAACTTTCAACATATCAAATCAACTAACATTTTGTACAAATCGCATAACAAAGTACATATAACTATTTGAAATATCTAATCTCATTAAAAAGTACAATTTGCATAAAAAATAAATAATATTTTATTCTTCAAAAGTTTGAATTTTTTAATAAAATTGTACATGTTGCATAATAGTGCACTTACACATAGGTACATGTTGCATAAAAAATGACACTTACACAAGTGTACTTGGGTCTTACATTTGTACTTGATTTTGGGGCAAAAATGGCCATATGAACATAATGACATAAAACGCATAAGTCGAATTGGGGCAAAAACATAACTCGAAGTCGCATGAGGCTAGGTTTGAAGCATGGTGATGCTCATGGGGCAAATACACAATTACCCCTTAATTATTTGTGTTGTTTAAGAGCTTTGTATTGGAATTCTTCATGTGGCTTTGCATTACAAAAATAATAAAGTACTGTATTACAAATCAAAGTTATAAATGCCTTTTACTGAACTTGAACTCAAGATCAAATCAAAGTTTATAGATGCTATAAAGACTTCCTTTTACAGCCTAAAAGACGTCGTTCCAAAATTTTATTTTTCGCTTACGTGACTCGTCCAGAAGTTTCAATCTCTAGTCATCAGCAACAACATGAATGTTTATGCCAATGTCTTCAGTTGATCAAATTTGAAATCTTTTTTATACATCCTTTGTTTCGGTTGAGATCCATGTTTAAGTGTTAGTAGAAGTCAGTTGATAGTTCAACTTTCTGGTAATAGTTGAAAGAAAGACTCAATTTCTATCTTAGATACTAATATTTAGTTGTAGAATTTATCAAGTAATCCGATGTCGTCCAGCGGTTAGGATATCTGGCTTTCACCCAGGGGACCCGGGTTCGATTCCCGGCATCGGAACTATTTTTTTTTAAGCACGTGGCTTTTTAATTCTTTGCATTTATAAACAGTGTTATATTATAATGTGAAGCATATGTAAAACAAATATTAACTTGTATGTAATTGTATCCTGTTACAAGCCTAGTCCTACTACAAATGTACGAGTATTCTACTTGAAGTAGATAAAATATACCAGGAATATCATATGGTTAACATAATAAAGACCTTAATGACATATAACTAGTGATTATAACAACGAGGCGGGAACGTCGGGATCATATTTTCCATCCTCTTCCACGTTTCCACTCTCCATCCCCGCCCCCATTCTCATCGAGAAATAGTTTTACATCCTCATCCCCGTCCCTAACGGGGATCGGAGATCCACACGAGGATTCGGGGATTTTTCATCCTTCTCAAGAAAACATAAAAATACACAATGAATTCACTGTGACACTATTTGACATCCAAAAGGTCCGGAGATCAATTTATTAATGAAAAATTGAAAACTAATCAGTAACTATATATATATATCTTGATATAGGAATGTGCACAATATGCCCATTGCCCAAAAGTAGTGTAATCTTGTTCAACGTTGTTGCGGTGGTGTTTTTCATACTAAAAAGCTGGAAATGTTAAAATTTTGGTATTAGAGGTATACTTTATGCTCACTATAAATTATACAGTAACCTTTTAGGTGTAATGAATAAGCTTATGTGAAAAAATAAGTTTATATAATGATGAACCTATAAGCATAAGAATTAACCTTCTTCAAAGCTTATCTTAGCATTTTCAGATTTTGGTGCTGATTAGATCCCCTATTTATACTATTTAATTAGCCTAGAATTTAATGACAGAAGATTACCAGAAGGATGAAATTTATTCGAATCCGAGTTCCATGGCTCTTTTTTTAGGCTTATTCTTTGGTTTGCTATGTATTCTGAATATATATTCAGCCCGAGTAGCGTTTTGGTACAAAATACATAAATTGGCTGGTAAGAAGATGAGCACCCGACCTGAGTCCCTGTTGCATGTAGATTCGGAAAGACCGAAAGATTATATATTCTTTTCTCATTTGCAAAGTTTTACATATAATATTTTGTTCGGTGACTTTTACTTTTTTTTTTATTCTAAAGAAAAATATTGTTGATTAACTTGGTAAAGAATTTCTTGAAGAACATTAGACCAAGAGGTGTGGGTTCGTTGTTTGGCTTCGTCGTCCGACGTGGAGTTCGCCGGATCTCGCCACCACACCGTGGCACGTTGTTGAGCAGCTCGTCGTCTGCGTGACGAGGGAAACAACCTGCAAATGCCGTCCTTTTTTTTTTTTTTTTTTTTTTTTTTTTTTAATGGGTTTTATTGTTTTTATAGTATTGTGTAGGAAATATTTTGTTTGAAATTTTGAATTTGGAAATTTGAAATTTGAAAATTTAAAAATATCCCTCCCTGTGTTTTGAATTTTCAAATTTTGAAATTTGAAAATTAAAAAAAACACTCCTATATAAAGCATACATTATCATACAATTTTGCACACACTTCACTTTCTAAAAAATTCACAATGGCAACTCGTTTGTCTATTGATGAATAATGCTGGCTAGCCGAGATGTGGCAAAACGTTAGCGAATTCCATGCCAACGAAGGACCTTTTTGGCAAGTCGTGACACAAAAGTTCAATGAACAATCAGATGGTCCGACGCGTAGCAAAAGCCAGCTAACGGGTAAGTGGGCAAGAATGAACTCTGATTGCCAAATGTTTTATAAAATTTTCTTGAATTTGCAGCCTACACGTGAGCCAGATGTTCGTGTTGAAGATGCGTTGAATGTTTACAAAGAACACAATGGTGGGAAAGATTTCAAATATTTTCAAGTTTGGTTGATTTTGAAGAGCAACACCAACTGGAACAGATATATGAATTAATGGCATTTGTATTCCTGTATCGTGTGTTGGTTTATGTTAAGTATTTCCGTTTCGTTTGTGATGTTATGTCAGTGTAAGTTTCAGTTTGAATAAAAGGCTTAACGGCTAGTTTCTCCAATAAAATTATCTAACGGCTAATTTCAGTATAAATACCATCTTTACGCAACTTCTTATTATCAAACAACTGAAACTAAATTCCACACACACACTATGGCTAACCAACCAGCTGAGGTGCAAAGAAGAATACTTACCTGATTGCGCAATGAACAAGAAAATGAACTTAAGTTGATTAACAACTTGTTTGGTAAGATAGCGCGTATTATTCGACAGAGGGAGTCTCGTGTTCCAGAGGTCGAAAGGTTACGTGAGCTGCCTCAAGACCATCCACTAGTAATGGTAGGTCTACAAACCCTTTTAAGAAATGATGAAACAGATGTGGAACTTCAAGTCACATTGAAAATGGTCAGAGAACAAGTATTGCAAGTTTGGGAAGAAAAATCACAACTCATCGATATAAATTCTTGAAGATGTTTTTGTTTGATTTTATCCGTTTCGTTATTTTCGTATCGTATTTTTTTTCTTCATATCGTATGGTTTTTTTTTTCGTATTATATCTTTTTTATTTAAATGAATTAAAAATTAGTATGTTGTATTATTTTGTATAATTTGTTAAATGAATTTAGTTTATTTATTGAAATGAATTAAAAAAGAAAGTTGTAAGTGGTGGGCCTCAAATGAGTAAGTTGAGGTTACTTATGAGTGAGGAGAGGTTAGTTTAGGTTAGTTGTGAAGAGGTGTTGGGGTGATGTGGCACCCGTGGGCCTCAAATGAGGAGATGAAGCCTCGTTACCACACCTCTCCCTCTCCCTCTTATAAGGCCTTAAATGCACTTCATCTTTTTTTTTTTTTTTATTTAAAAGAATATAAAATCACCAAAGTTAAATATGCAAAACCTTTAATAAGAAAAGAATACATATACTAGCTCTGTGGGTCTCTACATTCACGGATAATTTTTGTCTATAAGTAAACATATAATGCAACATTACATCTAAAAGAGTATAAACAAACATACAATTATGTTGGAGGCGATCCTTGTTGAACAAGTGCATCCACTCACAAACAAACATACAATTATGTCAGAGAAGATCCTTGAACACGAGCATCCACTCAATCTCATTGATTTGCAACCAAGCTATCCACATTACGAAGTAGTATATGATGACGATGACGACGACGATGACAATGACGATGGTGAGCTAATTACACGTCAAAACTTCCGATGGCGTCAATGTAATCGGTGTGGCCAAGAAATCACTTGGTTTCACAGGTATTACTACGAATGTGCTCATTCATGTGACTACTCGCTCCATAAATTCTGCGGAGAGCTTCCCATAACGTTAAAACACACATCTCACTCTGCTCATACTCTTACTTTATTTCACTTAATGTACATAGGGTATATGTGTTCTTGTATTTTATGTGGAAGAAATGATTATTATGGGCTAGGTTATGTCTGTTTAGGGTGTCAATTTTCAATTCATGGCAATTGCGCTATAGCCTCCATAGAAGACTGGATGATTTATCACCCTAGCCATCGACACCCATTAGCGCCTATCCCTGAACCACTTTTAGCCAAATGTAATGCTTGTGGAAAAGAACACAAAGGTACTTTTTTTATATGTACGACGTGTTTTGGCCTTTTCATCCACAATGACTGTGTTTTCCTACCGGAAAAGTTCATGATACAAAATGCTACAAATGATATTTTCTCTCATCCTCACCCACTCACCCTTTCTTATTCCTTCCCACTAGAAGATCAGAGTGCTTTATATCATCCTAGGTGCAGGGTATGCAATACGTCTGATTATGGTGAAAGAAACTGGATTTTTAAGTGTGAGAAATGCAGATACTATGCACATATTCATTGTGCGACATCAAACGGTGAGTCAGTAAACTCATGTATATATTGTTTTGATTGGTATAACTTGTTTACAGTCCACGATTTTTATTCGTTGTGCGACACCAAGAGGCTAGTTTAATGTGCATACATAGTTTATGATTGTTTATACCTTTTATTGTTTGGCGATTTGATTTTAGATTTTAACATCATTTTTCGTTTGCTAGGTATCCGAAACAGATTGGTCATCAAAGATTATGAAGATTCTGATTATCCAGATCTCACCCATCTTCCATTCGCTGATGAAAGTTATAGCATACAAAAACACCTGTTTTCTAAACTAGTTGAGCATGAAACATTTGGATCAAACAAGGGGAATATAAAACACAACTTTCATCCGCACCCCTTAATCCTGGTTCGCACAGAATCCAACGACATCACTAGCACACCAACCTCTTCAAAAACTAATGCTTTATCTTGTCATAACCCAATGAAGAAGGTTCAACTATTATGCAATGCATGTGTGAGACCAATCACAAGTGTTCCATTTTACAAGTGTGTCAATAACAACTGTAACTTTGTTCTGCATGAGTGGTGCACCCAGCTTCCTACTCAAGTAGAAAAATACTCAGGTCACCCCGAACATACACTCATTCTGCATTCAAATGCCCCTAAAAAGTTTTTATCCGTGTTTTATTGTGCTGTTTGTTCGTTAGATTGTAATGGGTTTGTCTACAGTTGTGTTCAATGTGATTATCATATTGATGTTACTTGTAGTTTCATACCTCAAAACATCACACACGAGGCTCATTCAGGTCACATCCTTTCCAGATCCTTCATAAAAGAGTACGGCACAAAAGAGTGTCTTATGTGTCGACGTGGCATTTCCTTTTGTTCGTTCACTTGTCACACTTGTAATGCTCATCTACATGTCAAGTGTGCTTTGTTATTGCCTCGTGGAATTACGCATAAGTATGCCAAGCACCCTATGAGATTGAGTTACCACCCGGTTGAAAATCATAAAAGTGATTAATATTGTGAGATTTGCGAGGATGAATTAAATCCAGAGGGGTGTTTCTACCACAGTTATGATCAGTGTGCCTGGTCAATCCATACTTCTTGTGCACCACACATACTTCAGTCTAAAACATCGACAACTAAGTATATATCCAGTTGTTATTTTGGGCCTTATACTCGTGTGAATATAAAGTTTGGGGGTATTCACAAGTTTAGAAATCTCCACCCTCACCCTCTCTCGTTATGACACGTGTCAGCAATACATTATGGTGTATAATTGTCATTTACTTATCTTCTTTTGATTATATGCGTAAATAAAAGTATATACAACACCTGTCATTGCTTGTAATATGATATCTCTAGTATATGTAGTTATTATTTTTAGTCCAGATGTTGTGACTACGAATGGTGTTAATTTGGTTGGTTTGATTTGACTTAGGAGTTGGATCAAATGGTGTTTTTGGGGTATGATTTGATTTAAAGGTTTCGATTATATTTGCCAATGTTTTCAGTTGATCAAATTTGAAAACTTTTTTATACATCTTTTGTTTCGGTTGAGATCCATGTTTTAAGTGTTGGTAGAAGTCAGTTGATAGTTCAACTTCTGGTAATACTAGTTGAAAAAAAAACTCAATTTCCATGTTGGATACTAAATTAAAGTAGTAAAATTTATCAGGTAATCCGATGTCGTCCAGCGGTTAGGATATCTGGCTTTCACCTAGGGGACCCGGGTTCGATTCCCGGCATCGGAACTTTTTTTTTTTTTTTTTCTTCTTCTTCTTTTAGCACGTGGCTTTTTAATTCTTTGGATTCATAAACAGTGTGTTATTATGTGAAAGCATATGTAAAACAAATATTAACTTGTATATATTGTATCCTGTTACAAGCCTAGTCCTACTACAAATGTAGTAAATATCATATGGTTATAGAATAGTGCAAATTATTAAAAAAAAGTATTATGCTTGTCATGGTTTCGTTTTCATGATAGCGAACATTTTTTTTTTATTATTATTATTTTTTTCACTTTTGAAGGTAATTTTTTTTTTTTTTTTCATATTCATCATCCCTAGGGTATTTTGCAAAATTTCTAGACATTTTTACCCCTCTTAGTTAATATAATTTTTTTTCGAAGGGCAAAAATGTCACATAATACTTTAAAGATAATGAATTTGAAAGAAAATTACCCTCAAAAGTAACAAGAAAAAAAAATTGTTCGCTACCCTGAATACGAAATCATGGCAAGTATGATATTTCTTTTTTTAAATAATTTTCCCTATAAAATATAATAAAGACCTTAATAACATATAATTAGGGATGACAACGAGACGGAGAATGTCAAGATCGTATTTTTATCCTCATCCCCGTTTCTACTCTCCATTCCCGCCACCATCCATCGAGGATTCGGAGATTTTTCATCCTTCTCAAGAAAACATAAAAAATACACAACTCATCAGAATTATAAAGAATTTGGCTCATAACGTGTTTCAAAAAACGTAAATCAATCAAACGTAAATTAGTTACAATTTTAGTCAAACTTTAAATCATTGTAGATATTGTGACACACATATAATATAAGAATAATTTGCATTATATGTGATTATTCGAACAAAATGTTGGTTAAGTAATATATAATAATTAATAGTCATAGAATATACGTATACATACAAAAGTAAATTTTGTATGGCTATATATATGATTTTTATATATTTATACATCAAAAAGATCCAGGCTTGGTTGGGCATACCTGGTTACGTAATTCGTGAATTCCCCGGTCAATCGAAGGTTCCCTAGTCAAATTGAATTCGGGGATCAGATCCCATCGGATACGAATTTGTTTGCCATCTCTACATATAACAACTCAAACATGCACCAAACCCTTTATTGGCCCTTAGTAGAACATCTAATTATGATAATTTTGGTATTTTCATTGGTCCAATATCTTTGCATTATATAGAAGTAACAAAAACGTATACGGTTCTCCTGCAAGATTAAGGAGAGTAACAAACAAAATACTATACATACAAAAGCAAAAGAAATCGAACAAGATGCCAAGTACTCGTAAAGGCAACACCAACACTGCAACACGACATGTTTACAAGTTAACTTTTTTTCGCTTTGCGTCTATGGACTGGAACCACCCTTCTAGGCAATGAATCACTTGAGATCTTCAGATTCTTGATCTTAGTCTCGGCAGAACCTCTTGACACGACAACCTTTTCAATGTGTTTAACGTTGTCTTCCATGTTACGGTCCTTATTAGCATGATCTAGAGGAAGTGATGATGGGTGGTCTTTATTAATGGTGTCAAGGAAATCTGTTGGGAAGAAGTAAAACTGTTGAAGCCCAGCCATTGGTTTTTTCAAAAACTTGAATTGAAGTGTGATATACGAAGTAAAAAAAGAATGAATTAGTATAGTAAATAATAAAAGATTAAGATATAGACGTGTATATATAGGAATCAATAAATGTTTAGGATTTATTTTGGTGTGTCTTGTGCTTCACGCGCAAGTCAAAGGCTTGGAAACTTCTTCTTGTGTTATGGGTTAATTTTGTTGGCTTTGTTTTGGCCGCTCTTTGTGTATGTTTCCATGTTACAATTACACAACATATTATTTGTCACCAACGACTTTTATGTACTTCTAGATGCTTCTTTAGAATAGCGATAAGTACGTTGTTTTGTAGAAAAAGATAAATACATGAACTAATTGATCCGGGTGAGCTTTCGGTTATCGGCTCTAATGGTTTAATCTAACCAAACTTTTTGTCGCAGACCGATTTCTCATGACCAGCCACATCTCAATTTAACCACTTGAACCGGCTAGATTAATCCGTGTTTTAAAACATTCCCAAATATGTTATTTCTAGAATTAGTAATTTTTCTGTCATAAAAACCGAAATAGAGAAATAAGATAACCCTTTAAAAACCATTATTTTTAAAAGGGCTAATATTCTGAAAATGCATCAAACTTGACACATTTTCTTTTTGTATGCACTAAACTTTTATTTTTCCTATTGTAATATCTAACTTTTTAAATTTTCCTATTGTAGGCATCCAACTTCTTTAATCATCCTATTGTACGAATCTAACTTCCTTAATTTTTATATTCGTATGCATCCAATATTATTAAATTTCGTATTGTAACGTCACCTTTTTCCCTCTATAGGCATACAATAGGGAAATTAAGAAAGTCAGATGATACAATAAGAAATTAAAAGTTTAGTGCATACAAAAAAAAAATATGGCAAGTTTGATGTATTTTCAGACCATTAACCCTTTTAAAAATAAATATAAATTTATAATAAAAAATACCCCTTAAAATATAATTTTTTTTAATTAAATATAAATTTATAATAATAAAATGACCCTTTAAAAATCGTTTTTTTTTATTAAATATAAATTTATAATAATAAAATGACCCCTTAAAATATTTTTCTTAAAATTAGATATAAATTTATAATAATAAAATAACCCCTTAAAAATCATTCTTTTTAAAATTAAATATGAATTTATAATAATTAAATGACCTTCTCCTTCTACAAAGAAACTAAAGTCAAGAAAGACCAACGGATTAGAAGGTTATCTTGACTCCCATCACTTGGTTTCTAGAATTTGCAAATTTTCAGTTTCGTCGCGTTTAGTCCTTTGTTGTTTCTAGAACTATATTGAAATCAAAGTCAAATTATACGAATGTTTTATATAATAAAACAAAACCCTTAGCGGGGACTTTTGTATTTCGGAAAAAAGATTATTTCCTTATTAAGTAATATTTTTTAATTATTATTTATTTATTTTAAGTATGCTTAATTAAAAAGTCTAAATATTTCCTAATTTGTCAAAACTTAAAAAGATTTTCGTTTTTATAATTCAACAGAGAAGAACTACAAAGATACACATGTACCTAATGGTTCGTTTTTTATAGTTAAGGACCTGATTGTAATTTGTGAAAAAAATAATGCACCTCAAGAACTCTCACACACTTGAATATATGAAGAAAAAATAAAATAGAAACCTAACAATCGATCTTCCATAGCTTCCATCTCCCCAGTTGATTATGTGTTCCATGGTACCTTAATTCAACAATCATGGTACGAATCTTTCTTTCACTTGTTAAATTTAAATCTCAATGGTAACAACACCAAGCTGTGGATCGAATCAATGTAAACCCTAACTGATTTGCTCATTTTTTTTCCAGTTAATTGATATACTTTATCTTTTAATTCAATATGCTTATTCGTCTTTCTTTAGTTAACTATAAAATTCGAATTCGTTTTTTGTATTAGACTAAGAATTTTTTGTGAATAAAAAGGGATTTAGTGAATTATGGGGCAATGCCATGTATGCATTACAACAATACTTTATCACATTGCTCTTTCCATGCAATCAAGATGGCTACAATATATTTTGTTTCGTTGGGTCTTGGTGATCTCTAAGGCTACATCATTCAGTTACGGATTTAGATTATTATTATTATGGTAATTACGTTGTGTTACATGTGATAACATGTTCAGGTAAATAATGACATGATCATTTAGGTTTACATGTCTAGGCCGTAGGACTATAACAGGGCCGTCCCATTGATTTGGGTGGCCCGGTGCGAAATCACGAATGAGGCCCCTATAAATCTCGAAAAGTTTAACTATTTTTGAAAATAAAAAGTTCTTTGATATTACGTAAAGACACTAAAAGTTTAACTTTGATAATATTTAACAAAGACAATAAAAATTCAAAACATTATATACTTAGATATGTATAAAACTATAAATATTAATGGATGTATATTAAATTGGAGGCCCCTTACAACGAGGGGCCCTGTGCGGTTGCACCACTTGCACATGCTAATCGACGCCACATGAACCTCAGTATGGAATAAACATAATTAGGGGACTACACTGTTGCACATGTTTGTTAATCTAAGTCTAAGAGAATGTATATATATGAATACACGCACGTTCATGATCATGTGTTTCTGAAGTGGCACATTACTTTTGTCGAGTGATGGGCATGATTTGTGCAGTTGGATATAAGCGAAAATGTTACTCAGCTGACAACTGAATTATCAGTTTTAGATGCTTTAGTAGGTCAGTTTGTGTTTAGTTGTTACCTTTGCGTTCTTCTTCAAATTTGATGTATGTAGTTTATTTGGTTATTTAAGCAAGATACTGACATTAAGAGGGTGTGTGGGATTGTTTATATAAGTGTTTATCCACTTATATTCTTATGCAGATTATCGATTATCGGTTTTAAGTGTTTGGATAAATTGGCTAGGTATGCTTAAGTTTTGAATAGGTATGCACTTTTAAATATGCAATCCGAAACTCCACGACGTATAAATCAGTTAGAAAAGGATACAAAACCTTGAGTTCTTCGAGCCATGGGCCAAGGTATATTCTTCACTTATTAATTGATTTTCATATTACTAATTAATCATGGGATTATGTTTAATTTTTAATTTATGTGTATAGTGTGTAACTATATTGGGTTTGTGGGTTGAGTTTGATGTTTACTTGGTTAATTTATGTTAATTTTGATATTATTGGGTTTTTTTTATTATTATTTTTTAAATAATTGTTTGTTGGTTTTGTGTATTAATATTTCCTACACTTGGTTTGAATTGTTCAGGAGGTAATGGCGAGATGATTGGGGCTGGACTTCTGAATTATTTTTCTAAATACCACAGCTGACTCATGATCCTAACATGATGATTACTAATCCTGGTGTAACAACTAAAGATTCTAAAGTGATTAGTACTAATCTGCATCTCAACCCATGGGATGCTGATGGTGGTAGTAAGTTTTTAAAAGCTAAATTCCTTCTTTACTTGCTATCCTCTTCTCTAGATGTGAGAAAATGGGTCGTTCAAGTAAAGTGTGGAGCATGTAGTTAACCATATAAGTTATCCAAAATAATAATAATAAATAAATAAATAAATAAATAAAAAGCACCTTTTTATTTTGAAAGACTGGTTTATGATCCAAACAGTTATTTAATAAGAGATTTAAAAATGAATAAAAACAGTTTTGGGTCAACCCTACATAACCTGCTTTACAGTGACCTGCTTATATTACTACCTCTAGAGATGATGGCCTTTGTGATTGCTAATTATAACTCGAAAAACAATATTACATAGTGGTTATTGTATGAGGTTTGCCTTGCTGTCGCATGTGGTCATAAATCCTTCAAAGCTCACACCATTGACTGCTTTATCAGCAAATGAGCTCTCTCAAATGGGCTGACAGGATGGGCGACATGGCTAACACGTCTAAATAGGTTGGTGGAAACTGTTTATATGCCCTTAATAATTGTTTAGGTGGCCTAACAAATTACCGAGTTGAAAAAACCTGTTTTTGTGTACTCTACCATATGGTAAACTTTTATTAGTTAGTTAAAGTTGTTATCTACTTGCGAGGAGGTGGCAACATTTTCGACGACCAATGAGTTTATCTCTGGATTTTATTAAGGGTTCCAATCAAATCCTCAAGGTATACAATATGAGTGTACTATGCTCTGACAATGTTACTCTCATGGTTGGAGCTCGAGTTCATTGTTTCTCGCATGCCACTATTAGTTATTCACCTTTATTAGGAAGTTGCTGTATCGCTAATACAGTACAATTTTCATGTGAATAAGAATAAATTATTTGTGTTCCTTAGCCTCCAAAAAACTACCCCGTATTAAAGTAGCATTGACCGTGTTCAAACTAAAAATATTTCGTTACCTTTTGGTTTTAGGGTGTTGTTGATAACGCATTGGCTAATAAGGAGTGTTGTGGGCGTCCGTAAATTTTGTTCAGTGAGGTACAAAGATTTGTGCATGTTCGTCTTTAAACTTAGTTTGGATGAGTGGTGTTTGGTATTGCTTTAATATACATGAAGGTCATCGATTAATAAGTGTCCTAACTTATTTTGCAGTTTGGATAAATGGGCGTCAACCTACGAATTGTTCTGGTTGTATAAAGGTCAACTGTTAATAGCTAGATGTATAAATTTGAAGATGTGATTTTGTGACAATGGCGTCATCTATATAACGAAGAGCGTGTGTTATATTTGGTACACATGGTTTTTTGTTGCAAAATAATATTAAATTTGCATACCAATTTATCTATATTGCGGTATTGCCCCATTTTGTTTGTGTCTATATTATGTCTATGATTTATGCAATCGTGAGTCGTTATTAGTTCACTTGGCACCATGAAGAGCTCATGAAAATTTGGCATGGTTCGATTCAAGTGAGAATACTTTAATTTGGACTTCAGGCGAATTAAAATGACTAAAATGTCAAGTAAACCTTATATTTATGAGCTTAAACTCGGAAGTTAGTTGCATTATGGGCTAAAAAAGCATACGATGCTATGTCAGTTGCAAGACAGTTTGTACTTGGTGGTCTTTTATACATTTTATTATGGTGTATCTAATTTTTGGGTTGCAAGATTGACATTTTATGCTTATGATTTGATTATTTAAAGTTCTTACTTTGACAATTTTCTAGGCCTCTGTATTTTTGTAAAGTTTCATTGGAGGCTAATCTTTACAACGATGATACAAATGACAATGATTCGAAAAATTGATTTCATATGATGGCCTATTCAAAGCTTTATTCAAGTCTTTTGAAATATGCATACATAAATATTCTCAAATTATTGATGAAAATGATGATTATGATTAATGATTATCCATATGATAATCTTTCACTTTCAACACTAACTTTCTTAAATTTCTGCATGATATGCTTATCTGTTGGGATTAATGACTATCACTAGATATGAACTAGGTTTGGATTATTTAGGTAAATTGATTCCTTTAAATTGTTTAAATTTTCTCATGTATCAAGTCAAAAATACTAATTAAATACATTTCTAACAAAACTAAATTAAAGAAAAAAAAAAGAAAAGTACAATATATTTTAAGACAATTATTCGATACTAATATATAATAAAAAGTTTATGTCAAAACCCCGCGCGTGCGCGGGTCTTATAACTAGTGTTTTGTACAAGAAATTTATTTCTTATCTAGACTATAGTTTAGATGATTTGAAAAAAATGTGAATATGGTTTAAAATCCCTAAGACGGTACAAAAGTACATGAATGTCAACGTACAAATTGTATTTCGTAATTAGTAAAGTAAATCATTTGATTTGCTAGAAACACATGGTACAAACGTCAACTTACATGAATGTTGCGAGCTGTGTAGATGGTCATGAGTGTAAGTATACGTTTGGCGTGATTTTAGTGAGATAAAGTGGAGAGAGTAAGTAGGGAGCGGTGTGTGTGTGTATATGTCGTTCCATCGGGGTGAACGACTCTACTTATGCTATATGGTCCATGCTCCACGACACGAGGATTGTGGAGACGTGATTGTCATTTTTATGCAGCGTGAGAATTGCTACTAGCTAGGCACGAGCCTTTGTTTTCGGAACTCATGTTGTCGTTATTGTATAACGTCCTCAATGATCTTTGTGGAACAGGCACCTGTTCCATCCATACCTTGCCATACATACTTGCCAGTGTTTGTCTAGCGAGAAAGGAGGGAATGTTAGTTCTTTCGTCATTGCCTCCGGACCTACATTAACCTTCGTTACCTAAGAGGCTTCGGAGGACTGTTCCAATGGAGGAGATCGAGTTAATCCTTAACCTTTAGGAAAATGTTTGGCTTAGAACGATTAGGTCATTCGGAGGCATCCGAAGGACCTGATACCTAATCAGGAAACATCATACTTTCAAATGATACATAAATCACCGAATTACAATGTATGTGCAGATCCCCGAAGGGCGGTTCATATGGATATTGGAGCCATTTTCAAACACGTTGACAAGCAAATCGACCTTTGTTTTAGATTTGAACTTTTTTTATTGTTGTTATTTTTTAATTTTTTTAAGGCCACAAATATGAATAAAAACAACCATAGCAAGAAGCTAAGGGAAATAACCAATTACAAAGAGCATTTCGAGGGTTTCTAAATCACTTGATCCAATTACAATAAGGTTGTTTGCGCCTACTTGAGATCCAATTAAAATAGGAAAGCTTGAGGTCGTGTAGGATAAGCCCGTTCCTCGGCCTTTTAGACTAGAAGACACACTCATTTCTAAAACGCCAGAGTCCAAATAGTAGTTTGAACCATAACATCAAATAGGGGTGTAGGCTGCCGACATGTTTAAGTGGTCCGCCAAAGTAATCATTCCACCATTTAAAATTTCCAACCAACAATCAACTGCAACTTTACGTTGTGTAAAGAAATGAACTTCGTTTTCGATAGCATTATCAGATATAGGGCAAAGAACTGAATGTAAGTCGATACCTCTTGAGTCCACGATAGCTCTTGTTGGGATACATTCATCCATGACCTTCCAAGAAGCAATGATAACCTTAATCGGGATGAACTAATTCCATGTAGTAGGAGGATGAATGAACTTAGTCGTTTTAAACTTGAATCTAGTAGACCGTTGACATGCTGAATAGCGTAATCAAGCATCCATTCATCATAGTTAGTTCTTCTTACTCAATGCTTGATGGAAATTGAATTTTTCCGCAGTGATGTGTAAACGAGCAACTATTTAGAAAGCATAAGTAAACAAGAGAAACCCTAATGGAATATAACCCACAATGTACTTGAGCCAAATAACATATCATCCAATAAATTTCAACTTCTAGCATGCCTTTCGGTTTTAAATTCTTTCGGAAGTTGTGTCCCTTACCGCAGTTTATGTGAAGCATCTTTGTAACAGAAGTTATGAATGTTAATTCTTGGATCTTAACTTACATAATTCTCGCCCACTTGCTTTTTCAGGTTGCAGATAGACCAACTCAATTTACCATCTCCCATGGGGCATAAAAAGTCCAAGCCTAATATTAGAGCAACTCATTTTACAAATAAAATGGGTCGGTATGTATCCGTTGGGCGATATACACAGAGGTCAGAGGTGTATTAATCCAAGTTAAATGCTATGCTTCTTTCCTCAATTTTTCACCAAAACTAAATCTTCAAATTAACCTTCATCTTATCTAATGGCTAAATGGATGGTTGTGTACTTGTGTTCCCTAGCTACAAAGGGAGTAATCTCCTTCCATTTAAAACGTCATACAGTTTCAAGTGATACTGTATATTAAATTTGTTTCAAGCGTTTTTGCAGCTCTGTACAAGTGTACAATTCATATGGTGATAAGAAGCAACAAATATGATTGAGTGCACAAAATTTTTGTAAGTATACTAAATAAATAACACTAAAAACACATTTAGATGAAATGGGTGCATTTAAGATGCATTTAAGAAAAATCAATGTTTTTTCAAAACTTAACTCTACATCAGAAAAATCCATGGGTGTCCCGGGAACCCCTCGTTTCCTGATAAGAAGAGAATCCAAGTAACTAACATTTCAGAACACTTTTAATCATGAAACTAAGCTATTTCACGTTTGAAAAATAAATGACCTTGTCATTAACATCTTGTTTAATATTACAAAATTCAGTAAAGAAAAAACACTATACAAAAGTAAAACAAAACAAGATATCGATTTGAACCCCCTGATCAACCTCTTATGGATCAACTTTCTTCTTCTGTTTCTGGACGGGAACCATCATCCTAGTTTTTGGCAAGGAATCACTAGAAATTTTTACCTTCTTGAGATTACGGTTGATAGAATCTCGTAACGCAAACCTCGTTGAACGCGGTTCACCATCGTCGTTTACTTTAACGTCAAGTGGAAGAGAAGACGGGTGATCTTTGTTAATAGTGTCAAGGAAATCTGTAGGGAAGAAGTAAAACTGTTGAAGCCCAGCCATTAATTTATTGATTGAAATGAAATTGGTGTGTAGAAGGTGTAAAAGTTTATGTGAATATTCAGATTGAGATGTGTATAAATATATAGGAGGAAATGTTTATGGTTTAGTATAGTGTCTTGTGGTTCACGCGCAAGTCAAAGAATTCGAATATTTTTCTTGTTTAGGTCGCCTTTTATGTTTTGTTTCCATGTTACAATTTACACGCACCATATATTTTATCATACTCACGTTTTTATTTTTCTAATTAAGTAATTAACTATGTTAATATAGCATACCCGACAATATCAATCAACATTTTCTTGTTGTATCTTGCTTCTTGCATCCCGCCCATAATGTAATGTTCAATTCTCCGTATAAAATTTGTAGGAAAGGGATTTTTTTTACAACATCTAACATCGTATTTATGTATTTAGGCAACACAATATCTCTGTAAAACAGATAGATGTGCAACTATTCACTTTTAAAAGGATATATATGCAATTTATTTATTTATTTTTATTATTATTATTTTTTTAAAGTAATATTGGAAGAAAACATGAATTTGTCGATCGTTGTATCATATGTTGTTCCAGAAAAATATGTAAAACGGACTGATAATGTACTCTTTCTATCCCAATATTATTGTTCACGTTTATTTTTTAGATTGTCTTAAAAAAGTTTTCCATTATTAAAAATAAAAGTTAAAATTGTTTAAATTTATTATATTATCTCTAAAAAGTTATTATTTGCAAAACTAAATGAAAGTATTAATAAATTGTCAAAATAAAACTGAATTTTTGTTGTTTTTGCAAAATTTAAAGCAGTAACCCTACAAGAAAAATAAACCTTTTTAACAGCAAAAAAAAGCGAATATCTATACTATTTATAATAGAGGAATGAATCTCTTTTCAAAAAATTCATATGTACAAAAATTAATGCATGATTTACAACCCTTTAATGCACTCAATTTTCATAATTACAACCACCAAAGCATGATGTACAACAAAAAATAGCATAGAACCAAATTCAGATCACAAGACTATGAATTATACATAAACAGCATTAAAACCACAAGACTATGAATTATACATAAATAGCATTAAAAACACCCCTATAACAAAAATTACAACCATAAATCCATATTGTACAACCCTCCACTCCATATAATTCCAATTAATTTCAGACTTACAAGAAATTAAACATGGTTTACAACACTTTAATGCACACAATTTTCAGAATTACAACAAAATAAGCATAGTGTACAACAAAAATAAGCGTGGTGTAATTTTCAGACTTATTTTCAAACTTACAATTAATACACAATTTAATTCACATATTCACCAAAATATACAACTATTTAACTACAATGTACAATCTAATCAAGCTATTAAGCCAAAAAAATAAAGTCATTATGCTGAGCGCAATGGGTCAATCGACCCATCGGTCCTCTTCAGTCATCGTCGGTCGACGCCAGTGCAGCATGAGGCTAGACACAGTAAGGGGATTCAATTCCCTTACTTTTATCTGCCACGTCAGCTTTCTCTTTTCAGCGACCTGCAGGCGATTCAGTGCCCCAATAAGGGCGGCCTAATTCAGTTTTTTATTTTTATTTTTTTAACACAAACTCAAATTTCATTAATAATTAAAACCCAAGATCTATAAACCGAATCCGAAGCTCATATTTTTGTTCCATGTTTCATTTTAACCCAAGATCTATAAAGGAAAGGGAGAATTGCATATATACCCACTAAAACTTAAAAACTTGCATATTTCCCCAAAAAAAAAGTTTTCAATGCATGATGTACAATGCAAGTTAAGCATGTTTTTTGTATATATGCAAATATGCAAGTTTTAGTGGGTATATATGCAATTGCACCAAAAGGAAATATAAAAGAATTATTAATTTTTTTTCCCAAACAAACGGTAAGTGTTTTTTTTTTTTTTTTTTTTTTTTTTTTTTTTTTTTTTTTTTTTTTTGGATTTTACACTTCAAAACAAATATGGGCAACGGTCATTTGATAAAAGGCAACAAAAGTAACAAAGAAAATTCGATCCTCCTACCGATCGTTTGGGTTTGTTTTCGTGGCATGATCGATTAGCCATATAAGGCTCGATCGACTCTAATCGATCGCATGAGTTGATCTTGTTCCTCTCCTGTCGCTAGCCTGAGGGTCGCTGGGTCAGTCGGCTCAAAAACATAAAACTGGATCGTTTGTATATTAAAAAAAACACATATAATACTTTACCCGAGACCATTTAATTTTTTTTTAACTCGAGACTATTTTAATGATCATGAAGCCGAAACAAACTGATAAATATTGGTTTAGTGTGTTTATGAAAAAGGTTAAGACCTTATGGTCTTTGGGTGGTTCGTTATTAAACAGAAAGAACAAAGTAGTACATGGATCGGAAGTTGTATAAGGTTGTTGTGATTTGCATTAGTTTAAGTCATTTATCACAACACATGAAAGAAATGGAACAAATCTTTGTGAAATAGAACTTTGTATTGAATGGTTTAGATTGAGAGGACATGAAGTGTTGGTAGTTGCGTTTGATAAGAAAAAGAATGAGTAATGTTGTGGCTGCGTGAGGTAGATGTGAATATTTACGGTAGAAATGAGTTATCTTAGGGTTTAACGAGTTTATATATCCCTAAATTGTTAAGTTTGGTTGGTATGGCCTATACATGGGTTGTTTGAAGAAAATTTTCAATGGGCCAAATTTCAATGTGCCGTTTACACCAGTTTAGTTATTTTATTTGACTTTTTAAAGATAATATTTTTAAATGTATTTGAATTATTATGTAATTGTTTTTATTATTAATGAAATTTAATTTTGTTGTTTAAAAAGTTGGAAAAAACAAATGTGGATCGACTTACTTTGCAGAAGAGAGAAAGTTGAGATGCATGAAAATTGAGGGTCGCCGAGTCACTGTTGTGGATAGCCTAAAGGTTCGATTATGATAACCAAGAAAGAAAGAAAGAAATAATCTTTTTCTTATGGTAGCCAAGTTATGATTGAAATGAAGTAAAGAATCAAGACTTTTTTTTTTCTTGTTTTTTGTTGTTGTTGTTGTTGTTGTTGTTGTTGTGAAAGGTTAAACACAGAGACGGGATATTAGGGATTGTGGTTGAGAAAAATTAGGGCAATGAGTTATATATTTGTGTTGGTATGATCATGATTAAATTGGGCTGTGTAGTTTAGTTATATTTTGGACCTATCCAAATTTAGGTAAATGTTGGGTAAACATTTCTTAAGGTCTGAAAATTTAAAGGTGATTGTGTTGAAGGAATGAATAAAGATTTTTGTTCTTGGTAATTTCGATTAACAGGAGATAGAATTATACTACTGTCTTAACTAAAGTTATCATTATTTGTAAATTAAAGAGTAAATTGCAAAAATCGTCCCTAAAGTTTGACCAATTTGCATGTTTCGTCCCAAATATTTCGAAACTGCAAGGATCGTCCCTAAATTTTGGCCCGTGTGCATGTATCGTCCCTAAAGTTTTGGCCCCGTGTGCATGTATCGTCCCCAAAAAGGACTATATATGCCCCAAAGGTTAACTTTAAGGACGATCCTTGCAGTTTCGAAATATTTGGGACGAAACATGCAAATTGGTCAAACTTTAGGGACGATTTTTGCAATTTACTCTAAATTAAATGTTAAGAAAAAGTATGGCCGCATAAAATCATATTGTCAGAAAATATAGTTACATGGTACCTGCCGTCGCATCGCGCGGGTACGCTGCTATTTAATGATAACTTGCGAATACGAGCCATTGTCAACTACTTTAACATCATACTTTAAAAATATACCAGCTACCAACTCAGTACTGTCACAACATCATGTGGATAATTTACAGTTTTTATATGAAAAATATTGTTATTGCATAAAATTATTCAAAACTAAAATTATCGTCATCTGTTTGTCTATTATATTGTAAAATATAAAACTAAAAGAAATTTTCGCTGAATACTATTTTTGCATAGTACCCGCCGCTGCAACGCGCGGGTACCCTGCTAGTAAATTCAAATAAGACCAACGAAATTAAATAGACTATTAGAAGGTTCTCTAATTCTTTCAGACATAATTTCTACTGTTGAATTTTCCGTTTCAAACTTAGGTCCTTGACTCCTTGTGTTTTCTAGACTTTAATTTATTTTTTAAGAGAATGTTAATCCCGGGTGCCTTTTGGCACCTACCATTGTGCACCCCACAAGTGAATGTTAATGACTCAAAGCTAATTCATGATACGAGTGTTCCTACGGAATACACAATACCGAACATCGTTGTTGTTGTTGTTGTTTTTTTTTTTTCGCCTATACAAAAGATGCAAGTGAATTTTGGTTTTTGTAATAATAAAATAAAGTATCCATTTGATTATTAGGAATAGATATATACAACGTAATGTTAACCACTTAAGGGGCATAAACGTTACTATTTTGGAGCCACAGTTTCGAACGCTTTGACAAGCAAAGAAACCTTTCTTTTCGATCGAGTTGGAGCTAGTTTACTGACTACCTGTTGAAGAGCGCTATCAAGCATCCATTCATCATAGCTTTTCTTGTCACCGATCGCTTGAGGCCTCAAAGACACATTTTCAGCTTCTGGCTCGGATACTAAGGGAACGTTTTCATGCTTATTGGGGTCGATTTTTTTTGCCTTCTCGAACTCTGTGATAAAACTTTTCAGAAGTTTAACTTTCTTTATGTAATTCCACCCGTTTGGTTTTCCATTTTCGGGAACTGGCTCTTTTATGTCACCCCCTTGATTCTTTTTGGTTACCTTAACTTCTTGTTTCTTACTAGCCCGTTTATCTGTCGTTTGAGCTTGAGGATTTAAGCTCTTTTGGTCCTTTGAAGAACGACGCTTTAGGTATGCAAAGCGCTTAACCGGGGGCTCGTGATGATGATGGCCATTAAGAGAGCAATGTTGATATCTACAAAGCTTTTCCACTGGAAGTACATCTTTGGATTCTTTTATGCCCACTTGAGGCTCAACCTGCTCATGGAACTTGGAGTCCTTAACAATAGTAGAAGATGTAGCTCTTTTCGAATGGAGATCTTCAGGAGTAGAAGACTTCTTTGATTTAGAAGAGATGCTCTTGGTCCGCAAGATTCTTAGAGACCGAAGACTACCTGATTTTGCTAACTTTCGTACGGGTTTCTGCAAGATATAAATAAGTAAATTCAGCTTAACATATGAAATATATATGTATGTCAACTTCTAACAGTGATAACTTTCTATATAGATAGATTCAAGATGTCTGGTTTTCACATTTTGACTTAGTGCTTGTCTTTAAACGTTTGTGTCTTGATTATATAAAGGATCAATATATCCGTGTTAGTATAACCTAAAATAATGTTCATGGACTTACCTTTAAATGATCAGATGATGCATCAACCGGAGAATCATCTCGTAAACTCGTGGATGGAGGAGACTGCGGTCTTCTCCTGCTCCTAGACAGCCTCAATCTATCGAAACCAGTTGGTTTCTTCAAATTCGACGTATCAAGGGTTTTCTTTTGCCAGATCCCTCCTTTCATGTGATCACTTCTATATAGATTAACCGAATATGTTGCACTAGCTGTTGAACGATCAACCCTCAAATCATGAAGAACAGCTTGTATTGGTAAAATTGGTTAGAGAAACAAGTGTACTTTGAGGCCTGTTGATTTATTCAAGTTCTAAGTACGTATTGGATGCGTTATTCATAAATGGCGTGCTTAAAATAAAATAAGACGGCCGAATTGATTAAGAGATTCTAGATTGATGAATTCATGTTTATGCAATATTCAATGGGAATGCGTTGCATGTGGAAATTGACCTCATCTAGTCATCTTGACTAGTGTGTTACGTATCTTATTCATAAAATTTTGGTACATATAAAAAGAAGTTTATATTATTCAATGATTTCAATCTATAAAAATATATTTATTATGGTAATTATTTTTTATTTATTTATTATTTTTTTTTTGGTAATTATAGTTTTAATTAATGTTTTTAAACGTATTTTACGAAAGTTTAAAAAAATGTTTACTTAATATACCATAGCATGTGGCTGGTAAACAGGAATATGTTCTTAAACGGGTTATAAAAATTTTTTTATAAGAGATTTGAGCTTCAACGTAATGTTGAATCTGAATCAAAGCTCAAAATTTCGGCTCTGGTCGTTGATATGGATCTTTTGTCGAAAGATAAGCTTCTCTCTTGGCTGGATAAACGACATATTTCGGTCCAAAAGCTCTCGCAATTGGGATCTCACGTTATTACCATTCAGTATTTCAGTGTTGCAAATATGCAATGTTGGTTCAATCGTCTTTTCCAACTGACAAAGCGCTTTCTCATGAGGCCCATTGTGTGAAGCCCATATTAGATTATAACTTGGACCTACTTCTAACTTGGACCTCTTCCTTTACAGTTTACCCAACGAGAATTTTGTACTCCACAATGTAATTTTAACCAATAACTATTCTAGCATTGCTTTTACTACTGTGCTACTTTCAGAGAGTGACACCCTTTTAGATTCCTCCAGTCTTGATCCTTGCCACGGAAAAGAATGCCAATATTTTTGTGCCGTCTTCATAAAAAATGTTAAAAGGAATAAAATATACAAAGCAATCGAAAAATTAAAGAAGTGTGCCAAGATAAAGGCTCTTCGAAACTAAAGAAGAAAAAAATCTAAATCAAAAGTGTTCCGTCCTCTCCATGCGGCTTTTGTTCTGTCAACAGTGTTCCGCTCTACTTGCTACTTACTATTGACTAGCGCCCTTAACTTCCGGCTTATTTCGAAATCAAAGTTACTTGCAACTAAGAGCAAGTTGAGTTTGTTTTAAATTTGTTCAGAGGTTTAAAAGAAAATGTCGTGTTTTTTGGCAACTTTTTTCAAAACTCGTATAAGTATTTTGTCCCGCATCGATAGAAGACAACAAATTTTGCTTGTTTATATATTGTGGTGAAAATTATTCCTGAAACCAAATTTAGTGTAACTCTGAGTATACAAGTTGTCAGCTTTTTTAGTATAATCATGACGGCTAATTCTATATATATATATATATATAGGGGAGGGTTAATGTGAGATCAAGCTTAAAGTTGTAAAAATAAGATCTAGTCTAAACAACCACTAAAACCATTTTATAAATAACCATATTAGCAATAATATAAAAAAAATAAAGTATTAATACGAATTAACATTTTAACAACTAATAACCAACTGATACATGAGTTTGGATTAACGATACACAACTATAAATTTACATGTGGAATCAAAGTGTATCACCTTAACCTGATACATTACGTGTCGAATCAAAGTGTATCACCTTAGTTTCGTCAATTTAAAAAAGAAAAACATCGAAACTTTAACAATTTTAGTTGTACTCAATAAAAAATTTAATTTTACTTTAACAAGAGTGTCACTTGTCAAATTTTAGTTGGATCTTATTTTTACAACTTTAAGATTGATCTTATTTGAACTAGATTCTATATATATATATATATATATATATATATATATATATATATATATATATATATATATATATATATATATATATATATATATATATATTTTATGACTTTGATGATTGTTGATGTATAATAACCAGATTTATATACTCCTATAGTATAATTTTACTTTCAAACTTAAACTAATCAAAATGTTTTTGATTTGTTTATATTGTAAAACCCACGCTAGACTCATTTTTACAGAGTTACTACTATTTACTCATTCTTACAGTCGCCGGCTTAATTCAATTCAGAAATTTGATGTAGTGTTTCTTTTATGAACCGCTCGTTATCAATTTCTCAGAAATATTTTTATGCAGACTCTTGTGCTTTTTGAATTTTTTAGCATCTTTTGTCAAAACTTGGGTAAAGTTTTTTGTCCCACATTGGTTGAAGACTATAAATTTTATTTGGTTAAATACTCTGATGTAGATGGTTTGCGTTAATTGATACTAGTATAGTCTAAGTTGATGTAGATGGTTCACGCTATATAATCTATCTTAGGGGGCGTTTCTTTTTCTCTTAAATTCTCTTAGTGCTAAAGAAAGTGAGTCCAATCAATATTTTAATGTTATTTTTTTGTTAAATAGTCTATATCTACAAAGCAAATAAAATCATCCACTCCCCATTAAGAGGCATTAAGGGAGGGGACACATATGGACCCTTAGCTAACAAAAAAACTAAACAACCCCTTAGACTATTGACTAGTTGTCAGTTTTTGTTAATTAAAATAAAACAAAGTTAACTTTTAAACTATGATTCACGACTACTTTTTTTCTTCTAAAAATGACACCTTTTATCAAATGTTGGACCACTAATGCTCTTGTTATAATATCTTAGCTCAAATTAATAAAACATTATGAAACAATCAAATGTTTCCTTGTGTAACAGTGTAATAAGCAGTTACTACTTATATAATCTATCTTAGGAGGCGTTTCTTTTTCTCTTAAATTCTCTTAGTGCTAAAGAAAGTGAGTCCAATCAATATTTTAATGTTATTTTTTTGTTAAATAGTCTATATCTACAAGGCAAATAAAATCATCCACTCCCCATTAAGAGGCATTAAGGGAGGGGACCCACATGGACCCTTAGCTAACAAAAAAACTAAACAACCCCTTAGACTATTGACTAGTTGTCAGTTTTTGTTAATTAAAATAAAACAAAGTTAACTTTTAAACTATGATTCACGACTACTTTTTTTCTTCTGAAAATGACACCTTTTATCAAATGTTGGACCACTAATGCTCTTGTTATAATATCTTAGCTCAAATTAATAAAACATTGTGAAACAATCAAATGTTTCCTTGTGTAACAGTGTAATAAGCAGTTACTACTTACTACATTGTGTAAAACATACCACAAGCATTGCCAAATATCATTATAGTTTTCGACACAATACATTTTAGTCATGTATTCATGTTTTTGCCTCTTGTAAGATGATCAAGTATTGTTACTACTTATTATTTCCAAATGTATTGCATAACTTAAACTCAAACAAACTTAGTAAACAACTTATGACAAACCAAGTTGATTCTTAACAAGTTACAAACAAGTTATTGTTCGAAAACATAAGAACAACCATAAAACAAGTTATTGTCCCGATACGATGCAAATCCACAACTGCATCACCCTCCTTACAAAGCCCTTTACAAAACAATCGTTTTACGGCCGGCTGATATACTTGTGTTTAGGTGGGTCCGGGGGAAACATGCTTGTGTGGATCTTACAGGGGTGTCCCCTCTCGTTTGGCTCAAGGACAATGGGTTTGTTGCGGGACAAGCTGCGTTGAAAGTGGAATCGAGCAAAGTTACAAAACACGAGAAGGCTTGTTTAGAAAATCAACATGTGTTTATCCCTTTTGCCTTTGATACATTTGGTTTCCTTGCTCCGGAGGCAAAAGAGTTTTTGACTAGGGTACAACGGGTTGTGCAAAGTAATTTGTCGACCCTTAAGAAACAAAACTTCATTTTTAGTAGGATTGGGTTTGCTATCCAAAAGGGGGTTGCGGCGCAACTTGTTGCTCGCTTGCCTGCCATCTTATTGTAATTGTTATTTAAAAGTAATTATAGTACGTATACCTACTAAAAAAAAACAATAGTTGGTAAAAGTAAATCCCCCCTAAAAAAATGGGATAATTACATATTTACCCAATTTAAATATCAAAATTTCATATTTAACCAAACCACAAGTTTTTAGTGCACATGTAACATGTATAATGCTTTTAAAGCATGTATTTAGAAAATATAAAATTATGATGTTTAAGTTGGGTATATATGAAATTGCCTAAAAAAAATTGTAGAAAACTCTTGGACACCAATAATTTTCGTTTTCTTTGGTAAAGTATGGTAATTCGACATTTTACCAACGAACTTTTAATTGTTGGTAAACCTTGCTGGCAATCAATTTACCAATGATTAACTACCGTATGTAATATGCTATTCAATTTTCCAAAATGAATTTCTCAAAAAATTTAATTGGTAAAAGTCGTGGGAATATTCCCTCCTCAATACCATCGAATTTACCGACATGTTTTTGTTGGTAGATTGAGTTGAGATCTATGCAAAACAAGTATCACTTAAAAAACAAATAAGCCAATCTCAACCATCCATCCACCTTCATCTAATGGCTAATATCAAATTAAAAAATAACAAAGGGAGGGCAAAATTGTCATTTTAGCTCATTTAATATAAAAACCCACTTTTCACCTTTTTTTTAAAAAACAATATATCTTGCAAACGGTAAATCTTCAAGCTACGAAAAATACACCATCGCGACGAGAAAAAAATTATCTTTCTATAGATATGCATTATTATATACTTTCGACGAACTTTTTTTTCAAAATTTCGTCCAGAAAAATCCCACTGGATTCGTAAAAAAATCCTATTGGAGTCGTAAAAAGACGATTTTTTTTTTCAAAATTTCCGTCCAGAAAAATCGCACAGGATTCGTAAAAAATCTCATGGGATTCGTAAAAAGACGATTTTTTTTTTCAAATTTTTTGTCCAGAAAAATCCCACGGGATTCGTAAAAATCCCATGGGATTTGTCAAAAGACGGTTTTTTTTTTTTTTTTTTTTTTTTTTTTTTCGTCCAGAAAATCCTACGGGATTCGTAAAAAGACGATTTTTTTTTTTCAAAATTTCCGTCCAGAAAAATCCCATGGGATTCGTAAAAATCCCATGGGATTCGTAGACGATTTTTTTTTAAAATATCCGTCCAGAAAAATCCCATGGGATTCGTAAAGAAATCCCACGAGATTTGTAAAAAGACATTTTTTTTTAATTTCCGTCAGAAAAATCCCACGAGATTCGTAAAAAATCCTTTGTGATTTGTAAAGAAATCCCACAGGATTCTATATGATTTATCTTATCGGTAAATTACAAAGGATTCAGTATAAATCCCATGGGATTCAGTATGAATCTCAAGGGATTCTTTGGTGGGGATTCATTATTCCTACCTTCTTCTTCATCATCTAGGTCCTTTTTTGCTATTGTGAGTGTATATGAAACACTACGACAAATCTGTAGAAGTAACACACGACATCAAAACTTGAGTGTCAACTTTCATATAAACAGAACGCAACTCTAAAGATTATTAGCATCAACATAGATTCCAAGGCTTCAATCCCAAACAACTATTTTTAAACCTTATGTCTACACATGCTAACTAAGGTATGAATCCACACAAAACGTTATGTATGCATTCATCTTCCATAAACATGAAACACCCATTTTTTAAATATTACAGTAATTCTTTCCCCAACATATCCAAAGTCAACTTGCAACATATCGATGTTTTTTATTCATTAATAAATAAAAATAAAAAGCTTTAGAAAAAAAGTAGAAACCAGATCCACATCTAACACATACTCACCCGCATTATTTAAACTCCTAAAAATGACTAGCAAAATCTATCCTCAAAGAAACTACAACAATTAAAATCATTCACAAATCCCAATAAATAATTTTATAAAATCACCAACAAATCTTTTTGATTTCTTATATAGATTTATAAAATCACCTACTTGATGATGGCTGAGACGACGGTAATTCACCGGTCAACTTTCTTATTACCACCACTAACCACCACCGGAGATAAAAGGAGAGTTTCATTGGACGGATCTAGCCGTTGAGAAGAGCTCGTCTCTGACGTCATCAATCCGATGGTCAGTGTTTGAGTTTGTTTTTTTGGGTGAGTGGGTGAGAATGAGAGTGAGAGAGATGTGTTTAGTTTTAAATGATATGACAAAAGTGTAATTAATTATATTAAAATAAGAATTAATCTATACTTTTAGATTTAAAATAGATAGATAGTTGAGATCTTGTTATTTGTTCTTTAGATAAATGTTGTTTCGTATTGAACTTTTCTCATCTTGCAAACGGTAAATCTTCAAGCTACGAAAAATACACCATCGCGACGACAAAAAAATTATCTTTCTATAGATATGCATTGTTATATACTTTCGACGAACTTTTTTATCAAAATTTCGTCCAGAAAAATCCCACGGGATTTGTAAAAAAATCCTATTGGATTCGTAAAAAGACGATTTTTTTTTTCAAAATTTCCGTCCAGAAAAATCCCACGGGATTCGTAAAAAATCCCATGGGATTCGTAAAAAGACGATTTTTTTTTTCAAATTTTTCGTCCAAAAAAATCCCACGGGATTCGTAAAAATCCCATGGGATTCGTCAAAAGACGATTTTTTTTTTTTTCGTCCAGAAAAATCCTACGGGATTCGTAAAAAGACGATTTTTTTTTTTTTCAAAATTTCCGTCCAGAAAAATCCCATGGGATTCGTAAAAATCCCATGGGATTCGTAGACGATTTTTTTTAAAAATATCCGTCCAAAAAAATCCCATGGGATTCGTAAAGAAATCCCACGAGATTTGTAAAAAGACATTTTTTTTTAAATTTCCGTCAGAAAAATCCCACGAGATTCGTAAAAAATCCTTTGTGATTCGTAAAGAAATCCCACAGGATTCTATATGATTTATCTTATCGATAAATTACAAAGGATTCAGTATAAATCCCATGGGATTCAGTATGAATCTCAAGGGATTCTTTGGTGGGGATTCATTATTCCTACCTTCTTTTTCATCATCTAGATCCTTTTTTGCTATTGTGAGTGTATATGAAACACTACGACAAATCTGTAGAAGTAACACACGACATCAAAACTTGAGTCGTCAACTTTCATATAAACAGAACGCAACTCTAAAGATTATTAGCATCTACATAGATTCCAAGGCTTCAATCCCAAACAACTATTTTTAAACCTTATGTCTACACATGCTAACTAAGGTATGAATCCACGCAAAACGTTATATATGCATTCATCTTCCATAAACATGAAACACCCATTTTTTAAATATTACAGTAATTCTTTCCCCAACATATCCAAAGTCAACTTGCAACATATCGATGTTTTTTATTCATTAATAAATAAAAATAAAAAGCTTTAGAAAAAAAGTAGAAACCAGATCCACATCTAACACATACTCACCCGCATTATTTAAACTCCTAAAAATGACTAGCAAAATCTATCCTCAAAGAAACTACAACAATTAAAATCATTCACAAATCCCAATAAATAATTTTATAAAATCACCAACAAATCTTTTTGATTTCTTATATAGATTTATAAAATCACCTACTTGATGATGGTTGAGACGACGATAATTCACCGGTCAACTTTCTTATTACCACCACCAACCACCACCGGAGATAAAAGGAGAGTTTCATTGGACGGATCTGGCCGTTGAGAAGAGCTCGTCTCTGACGTCATCAATCCGATGGTCAGTGTTTGAGTTTGTTTTTTTGGGTGAGTGGGTGAGAATGAGAGTAAGAGAGATGTGTTTAGTTTTAAATGATATGACAAAAGTGCCATTCAATAATTAATTATATTAAAATAAGAATTAATCTATACTTTTAGATTTAAAATAGATGGATGGTTGAGATCTTGTTATTTGTTCTTTAGATAAATGTTGTTTCGTATTGAATTTTTCTCTTGGTAGATTAAGAACCCGAGTTTGATTAATTCGTTGGTATAATTTCCTTATCACAAATACTTCCTTTTTACTCATTATTATAGTATCCAATTTTATTTACTTCACAGATAATTTCTCTTTCACAAATACTAGTGGCTGATAGTGTTTTTATGAACTAAATTTGAGTTTGTTATCAAATTTCTCATGGATTTTAAAGAAAAACAATGTAAAAAGCGAATAGAAATTATTTGATCAGAGTGTTGCGTCTTTTGAGTTTTGACTTTTGAGCAAGTCCAAAACTTGTGTCAAGTTTTTTTCCCACATTGGTGGAAGACAACAAATTTCACTTGTTAATATATTGTGGTGTAGAGGGTTTATGTAAATTGGTGTTAGTGTTATACAACCATATATGGTCAATATAGACGGTTAAATATTTACTGCCTGGTACAACCTTGAACGGTTGTATTATACTAGGTATCAACTTTTTTGTAATATGTAATCAATATTTTTGTGAAAATGATATCTTTTATCAAAATTTGAACCACTAATGCGTTTGTTATAATATTTGAGCTCAAATAAATAACACATACTAGAATAATCAAATGTTTCTTATGTAACAGTGTACATATATCAACATCTTGCAGATTATTAGCTTGCCGGCTATCTGAATATATTACAACACCAGCCCGTTGAAGACTATGAAGACCTTGCTACGTATCGTGGACGTATTCGTAAAAACATAATGTTTTTTTTTTCAGTCCGACCTTTATCAATTTTGCCGCTTGGACTGCGGGGGAGCATTAGCGGATGGATAGTTTGCTAATATAGTGGACATCGCACATAAAACCAGGCCAAAACTCGGAAAATCAAACCATGTCAAGTTGGTGCCTCGTCGTTGGTTGTCCACTCAACTAAATCACTCCTAACTTAGCCTCGTCCTAGTGGACCACACCTGACAAAACTGGGACCCGTGGCGGTACTTAGCCACTAGTTTAGCAGTACTTCCACCACATATGAGCACCAAAATTAGACTAACACTTGACGTGTTCGCAGTACTGATTTGTCGTTTAGTATAGGTATATTTATTATCAAGTTTTAAGATTTATATTCTATCGAGTTTAGCTATAAACTAATACTAATGGGCAGTGTACCCGATTAATTGTAGTTTCGTTGGTAAGTAGGGTGTCGATCACTAAGAGTGAGTGTTAATACTTAACCTACTAGTATTCCAACTTTTTTTCCCCCTTTTTTTGATGAAAAACGCTCATGATGGACAACTCTTTTTATTAATGAACAATGGATATGATGAACAATTATTTTTATTGATGAACAACACATATGAACAACTTTTTTTATTGATGAATAACTTTTTCTATTGATGAACAATGTCTATGAGATACAACATTTTTATTGATAAACAACGCTTAACGGGTGATTGATGAACACAACGTTTTTATAATTTGGACATGGCCTATTCATTTATACTTTGTTTGCAACCCCTTTGTATGCTTTGCAATCTTCTTATGCTGTTATGCACATATTTTTCACTCATCTCGGATGTTTTTGAGCATAAATTATACAGTCCATCTTCATTTCCCAAAAAATAAAATCTGAACCGAACATTATTTAATTAAATCCACTCAAAACCTGAAATTTGAGCTAAAAGTCAAATTCTTTTAATGCCACGTCAAATTTTTAGCTAAACATCAATTCTTTTTAATACGCAATTCCAGTTTCTGAGTTGAAAATCAAATCATATCTATAAAAATGTCAATATTGTTGTTCATTATCATGTTCTTTAATTTGCCAATCGTCGGAAACAACAAAATCCTTTTTCTAAAAATTGTAATGGGAAAATTAATTATAATATTTTGGAAATGATTTGTGATAGGAATTGTTATTACAGTATTATTTTAACAGAAATTTTTTCTCACACCCTACATCATTTATCTCACAATATATATCACAAATGTTTCCAGCATAGTTTGAACTCACATATCACTAAACCAAAAGCCAGGGTTGTGATAGGAATGTTATATTCGTTTCAGCCATTGGTAATTAATTGAACGAAGGTGGGTTTGTCAAATGAGAAGAATTGTGAAATGTGATAGAGATGGTGAATGTGTAAAATAATGAAAGCCCGTAATGACTCAATTATTAGGCTGCCCACAGTAAGACGACTCAATCATTTCATTTTTTCATGACACGTCAGCTTTCTCTCTCCAGAGATCTGCAGGTGATTCGGTGCCCCAGTAAGGGCAAACAAGTTAATTTTTTTTAATACAAACTTAATAAAACATTAATTTCATTAATAATTAAAATATTACATCGATTGAAAACATTACATAATAATTAAAACTTAATAATTAAACTACAAACTTAATAATTAAAACTTGAATTGTAATCCGGGTGATTTCAGGTTTGAGAGTTGTTGGTGTCGTAACCATCGTCGTAAGGATCAAAGCTAGCAAACCTCTCTGCTTCTAACTGAGCTGCGAACCTGCTCAGCTCCCGTTCATCTTCAGAGTTCCAGTCATCATCAGCAGCTTTCACATTTTCCTCAAAACTTAGCTGAAAGTGATCAAGATGAGGTTGTTGTTGCTCAACAACTGTAGCTTGCACATTTTCCTCGCAATTTAGCTGAAAATGATTCAGATGAGGTTGCTGTGGTTGTGGCTCAACAACTCTTGGTGCAGATGAACTTGATGCACTTGCACAAATTGTTGTTGTTGTTGTGGTGCATCAGCAGCTGCCACATTTGTCTTAAAACTCCAACGTATCTTGTTGGATTTTTCGTTCTCTATCTTCTGCACACAACCCCACAATGTTTTAACAACACCAGCGTCTTTGCAAAATTCAGCGTACAAAAACTGGTCGATCACAAATTTTCTGTCTTCAGAAATGTCGTTGCAATCTCCGTATCGTGTTCTCAGACGTTGTTTGCGTAACTTTGCGAGCTCAAACTTCTTAATAACTTCGACAATCACATCTTGTCGTTCCGTGGGTCGTCTATGTCGACTTGTTTTTTTGACATAGTTTTGAACTTGTTTGACAGTGTGGGGAAGCTTACAAGCCATTTTTTTGTGTTTGATTTATTTTTAAATTGTGTTTGAAAGTGTGTTTGAAAGTTGTATTTATAGTGTGTATTTTTTTTTTAAACTTTGGAATGTAACGGCTAGTAGTAACTAACGTATGTGTATATATATATATATATATATATATATATATATATATATATATATATATATATATATATATATATATATATATATATATATATATATATATATATATATATAATCTGGATCGATTGAGAAGGTTTTTATTTTGAAAAGATTGAGAAGGTTTTCAAAAATGATAGATTTTTAACTTTGATTCATGTTTTTCAAGTATAAAAGTGATTTTAATGTGATTAAAATTCAAAACGTGTAAAAAAAATTGAATCAATGTTAAAAATCTCTCGATTTTGCCATATATGTAGAATACTGAATCATCTGTACAAATTTAATGAATCATCATCATAACTCGATTTTAACAATGATTTGTAAATCAAATTTGTAATTTATAGATTCGATTCATCATAAAATGATGTTTACTTGTGAATCAAATCAAAAACATGAATCATTTTGTTGAAACGAGGATTTCTCAATCTTCTCAAAATAAAAACCTTCTCAATGGAACCGGATCCTATATATATATATATATATATATATATATATATATATATATATATATATATATATATATATATATATATATATATATATATATATATGCATGCAACAGATCAAATTGGGAAGAAAGAAAGAAATAGTACTCGGTCGTGATCTCGACCCACATCGCCCCATTTTTTGCCTCAAGTCGGTCACGACCGACTAGCAACACAAGGGCCGACCGAGTAAGACCTCGATGACCGAGTCGGTCGAGGTTCCTTCTGTGGGCAGCCTTACAAAATTGCCACCAACGAATATCCCCTTTGATAGGGTTTTTAACGGTTCAGACAGCTTTTATTCATTTTTAGGCATATCCACTCGCTTTTTTGATCATGTTTCATGCATTGACATATGAAAACTACTATGCAGACTGCAGTCATACCTTCTCATTAACACTCGCTAAAAGTTGCTAACAATAAAGAAAACAAAATCATGACATCTCATCTCTGCAACCTCCAAGTCAAGTAAATACATAATCCTCGCATACTTCGTAATATGTCATGTCCTTGTATCATACTCAGCAAAATAATGATTCCTACTAGATCGAGGATACTGATGCCTAAATAATCATCTGGATTGCGTTGAGATCAAATCAATTCATCAATATCTTTTTTAAGATAACGGCCTTTTGTTTATTAAAATTTAACAACAACACTTGTTCTGTATGTGAGTTGTTCTATAAATAAAACCACAAAATTCATTTTTTTCCAGTGACCAAAAAGTATTTATATTACGAGTTCTTTTTAGGGCAAATTACTTCAAAATGTATTTAACTTGTCACTTTTTACTATTGTGTGTAGACTTTTTTTTTCCCAATCTGTCAATGAACTTGCAAAATCTGTTCATTGCGTGTAGCTGTGACCTGTTTGACCTGCTGGAGCAGGTTAAGCTAACGATCGTTAGGTTTATCATTGCAATGTTAGTCCTTTATACTAACGATCGTTTATCATGGCTACATAGAATGACAAAAAGTAACAAGTTAGATGACTTTTATTATTTTTTAAAAATATGTACGTTTTTTACACGTTTTTGCACACATTTTTATACACGTTTTTATACACATTTATACACAAGTTTTTATACACGTTTTTATGCATGTTTTTATACGAATTTTTATACACACATTTGTATACACGTTTTTATGCACGTTTTTATACACAGGTTTTTTATACAAACATTTTTTTATACACACGTTTTTATGCACAGTTTTACACACGTTTTTAAAATGTTTCAATACATACATTTTTTTACACACGTTTTTATATACTTTTTATGCACGTTTTTATACACACGATTTTATACACGGGTTTTTATACACGTTTTTATACACATGTTTTTATGCACGTTTTTTATCACATTTTTATACACACATTTTTATACATGCTTTAATGCAGATTTTTATTCGGACTTTTTTACACACGTTTTTATACACGTGTGTAAAAACGTGTAAAAAGGTTAAATTAAAAAACATTTGTATAAAAAACGTGTGTATAAAAACGTGTATACAAATGTATGTATAAAAATCCGTATAAAAACATGCATAAAAACGTGTATAAAAACGTGTGTATAAACGTGTATAAAAATGTATATAAAAACGTGTATAAAAATGTGTACAAAAACGTGTAAAAAACGTACATAAATTTTAAAAATAATAAAAGTCATCGAACTTGTTACTTTTTGTCATTCTATGTAGCCATGATAAACGATTGTTAGTCTAAAGGGCTAACATTGCAATGATAAACCTAACGATCGTTAGCTTAACCTGCCGTGCCCGAGCAGGTCAAACAGGTAACCGCTACACGCAATGAACGGATTTTACAAGTTCATTGACAGATTGGGAAAAAAAAGAATGCTACATACAATTGTAAAAAGTGGCAAGTTAAATATATTTTCAGGTAATTTGCTTTTCTTTTTAAGAAAAGTATGTGTTTATGTATAATTGGTGTTGATATATAAAATCATGGGAAAATTATCTAAAAAAACATCAAAGTTGACAATTTTTTACTATTGTGTGTAATGATGTTTTTTTTCCTATTATGTGACTAAACTTTCGAATTTGGTACATTGTGTGTACTTTATGACCATTTTATCCTTACCCTTTCCAAATTTTGAAAGGTAAAATGGTCATTTTATAGGGCTGAATAGTCGCAAAGTACACACAATGTACCAAATTCGAAAGTTTAGTCACACAATAGGAAAAAAAACATCGCTACACACAATGATAACAAGTGTCAACTTTAATGCTTTTTTAGATAATTTTCCCTAAAATCATTTTAAAAAGTTGTCTCTGTCTTCAACTTAACGATTTACAAAATGTTTGAGTAGATGTTGACGGCAGGGCTGCGCATCGATCTAAAACCAACCCGAACCGACAAAACCGAAAACCAAAATTAATGAAAAACCTAAACCGAACCCGAACCGACAAGCCGTCGGGTCGGTTCGGTTTTGTGTCGGGCCGTCTGTTCGGTCCGGTTTAGGTGTATTTAGGTATGTTTTGTCGGGTTTGGGGAGAACCGAATCGACCCGAAACCGAAAACATGTAAACCATGAAACCGAACCGACGGGCTGCCAGGTCGGCTCGATTTTTGTCGGTTCGATCAGTTTTGTCGGTCCTATTCAGTTTTAGACCTTTGATGCTCAGCCCTAGTTGACGCTATCTTGCTTTCTAGTTAAACTATCATCAAGTAAGTGGCTATCAAATTTAGTATCAAACACTCTTAAACTCATCTACACAAACGCTACTTAAAGACAACTTGATTTTTTGGCCTCTAGATTTCTAATTAAGGGTTTGTTTACTTTCTTTTTAGTGGGGATGAAGGTGGGCAAATATTTACTCTCTTTTAATTAGGAGACTCGTCAAAACATATATATATATATATATATATATATATATATATATATATATATATATATATATATATATATATATATATATAAAGATGCTGATTAAGGGTTGTTTCTTAAATGAAGTGGTTTAGAGATATATTTATTTTAGCCTCTTAATTGGGAGAGAAAAAGTTTTTGTGAACCTCCCCAACAAGAGGAAACAAAGTTTTGGCACACTCATTAAGTTGAAAGAAAACAACCCAACACTTATATCTAAAAGCCACTTAAAATACCACTGTTACACTTATTAATAAAATTAAACGAATACCCGCGCAAAGCAATTATGTATAGGGGCAAATAATTATACATGCGAACTTGTGGTTGGTGCGACCCTTAATATAACACTTACATGTTCAATTTATAGTTATTACGAGAAATAAAGTCTATGAGTTATAAACGAAAAATGATAAAAGTTTGACGATTAAAGAATATCTAAACTATTAATTTAATGATGGATTTTATTACTCGTATCATTTTTAATAAAGTGTACTTTAGGTATAACACATTACTAATTATTTTTAAGTTTTTTAAGTTTAAAGAAAAAGTTACGTGCTTTTTAGTTAGAAAAAATCACGACTGTACTAAAATTAACATTGTGTAACAACATTTTATCAGATGTTGTGACATCGGAAAAACCTCTATTTCCGCTCAAACCTTTTCCCACTCTTTAAGAAAATAAGTTTGCTTCGTTAAATTTCATTCATTAGACTACTAGTAATAAGTAATGTATGACGCGTTCTTTGCCTAGGTGGAGGACACAAGACGCGTACTACCTTGCTACACTCACCTTTCATGAACATGTCTTCGAGCAAATAAGGGAGAAATCAGTTGTCTGGAAGACTGAGTTGTGGAAGGTTTGTTTGTGTGGGTGTGTGTGAGAGATTTTGGTTTTTATGAGTTATATTTGTATTTAAGTGAGGTATATTTTGATGGTGATGTTGGTCATGTTATTACTAGTGTTTTAGAACCCGGGTTAACCTGATCAATTGAACCGTTAATCAGTTAGGTGATTGGAAACCGATTTTGAACGAAAAAACTGTTTAAACTGGTTGAACCATGACCCGATGATTCGACTAAAACCCGTTTTAAAACATTTATTACATCAAATGAGGTATGTTTTGACGTGACGTTTTCAGTGGTAATGATAAAGTTGGTTTTGGCGACTCTTTTATGTAGAGCCTTTAAACCTTTAACAGAACTTTTCACCAAAATACTTCTAGCATTCATTATCGTCCAAACACGTCATTTTCGTTTTTCAAAAACTAAAAAAGGTTTAGGGTGCGTTTGGTGTGGGGTTATCACACTGTTGGAATGGTATCATTTCAAAAAGTGATCGTTTGGTATGCCACTTTCAATCTTTCGAATGAAACAAAACCAATATATTCATTCTCTGTCTAAATGGTACCTTTCACCATTTTTATGTCAGAATTTTTGCATAGCTTTAATTAATTGTCAGTACTTTATTTTTTGGTCACTCGTGAACCACACATTTCAAAGCCCATTTGTTATTTCATATTATTTTATTATTTTTATAAAGAAAGTTAATTAAAATAACGTATATAACACATTTTTTTATATTAAAATAAAATAATATTTTATATTATTATTTATTTTATTTCTTTCTCATTTCTCTCTCCTCATTTAATTCAAACCTATACTTAAATCCAATTTCTTTCAAACCTTTCTCAAATCCAAATCCAATTTCAATCCCACTTAGAAACCAAACGGGCCCTTATTCAATTCAACCATTTATGACATGATATTTTTTTTTTGAACTTTATTATATGACATGATATGATTCCACACTTTCCTATGTCTCCATCCAAAAATAGAAAGCGATAAGATCCAATCAACCGATCATACACAGTCACAACACACACGCAACTTGCACTCGTTTGCTGACCTTCAACAACCTTTATCCCCAATTTTTTTTTATAAATTTATAAAACCCCAAATTTCCCTCATTTTTTATAAATAAAACCAATCCTTTCATCATCTAGATGATGCATCCATTCTTCTTATCCTTTTTATTACACATTTTTGAATCATTAGTGCCACGTGGCACCACGGTACTCTTATCTTCACCAGTTTTTATCATTTCACCATAATTTATAAGCTTATTATAACTGCTTGAATTCATTATTGTATCAGAATATATTGATATTGTGTATAGATTGATTATTAGGTCAAAAATTTGTTAGTTAGTTATATTGTTAGATCAAACCATGGATCTAAGTAGTGAAGCTAATGTAGACTCCTTTTCGATCGGGCCGAATACCGTCCTAGGGCGCACTATCGCGTTTAAGGTCCTTTTTTCCAAGTCCTTGACACATTTAAGGCACCAGATTGTCCATTTTCTAGTTTACTATTTCGTAAAAACTAGGCGATATGTAGGGTGGACGTTTAGGCGTGTAATGTCGATGATTGCGTGGCTGCATCCACGTAATCCGCAAGGGATATTAGTTTTAGTGACTTTGATGGCGTTTTTGTTGAAACGTTGCACGAATGTGAAAATGAGAGCTGAGATGGCGTATAAGAGGAAGTTTTGGAGGAATATGATGAGGGCGGCGGTTACTTATGAGGAATGGGCTCATGCCGCTAAGATGTTGGATAAGGAGACGCCCAGGGGGAATGAGTGTGATTTGTATGATGAGGAGCTTGTTAGGAGTAAGATTCGTGAGCTTAGGGAGCGTAGGGAGGAAGGGAGTTTGAGAGATGTGATTTTTTATATGCGGGCGGATTTGGTTAGGAATTTAGGGAATATGTGTAATCCGGAGTTGCATAAGGGTAGACATCAGGTGCCGAAGCTTATTAAGGAGTATATTGATGAGGTTTCGACGCAGTTGAGGATGGTTTGTGATTCGGATTATGAGGAGCTTTTGTTGGAGGAGAAGCTTGCGTTTATGCACGAGACTAGGCATGCGTTTGGTAGGACTGCGTTGCTTTTGAGTGGTGGTGCGTCGCTTGGTGCGTTTCATATTGGTGTGGTGAAAACGTTGGTGGAACATAAGCTTTTGCCGCGGATTATTGCTGGGTCGAGTGTTGGATCAGTGATGTGTGCTGTTGTGGCTACTAAGTCGTGGCCCGAGCTTCAGAGCTTTTTCGAGGATTCGTGGCATTCGTTGCAGTTTTTTGACCAAATGGGTGGGATTTTTAATATCTTTAGGAGGGTTATGACTTTGGGAGCGGTTCATGATATAAGACATTTGCAAGTGGTATTAAGGAACCTGACGAACAATCTTACGTTCCAAGAAGCTTATGACATGACAGGTCGTGTTCTTGGGATAACAGTTTGCTCCCCAAGAAAGCACGAACCACCGAGATGTCTCAACTACTTGACTTCACCTCATGTAGTTATATGGAGTGCGGTTACAGCCTCATGTGCTTTCCCGGGCCTTTTTGAGGCTCAAGAACTCATGGCAAAGGATAGAAGTGGAGAGATCGTTCCGTATCACCCGCCGTTCCATTGGGGCCCAGAAGAGGCCAATGGCAGTTCTTCTCGCCGATGGAGGGACGGTAGTTTGGAGATCGATTTACCCATGATCCAACTGAAAGAGCTCTTTAACGTAAATCATTTTATTGTGAGTCAAGCAAATCCTCATATATCTCCCCTGCTCAGGTTGAAAGAAGTTGTGCGAGCTTATGGAGGCAACTTTGCTGCAAAGGTGTGTTTCATTAACTCGAGTCAGTTTCTCATAACATAACAAAGTTAAGATTTCAAGTTTAGTCATTATAATGTTCTTTCTTTCCAGCTTGCTCATCTAGTTGAGATGGAGGTGAAATACCGATGCAACCAGGTCTTGGAACTTGGCTTTCCATTGGGAGGACTTGCAAAGCTATTTGCTCAAGATTGGGAGGGCGATGTTACTATTGTTATGCCGGCTACCTTAGCTCAGGTGCGTTTTAAGCAATCTACTAATCCAACAGGATCTGACATGCAAATATTGTGGTTCATGCTACATTATACGATGCGTATAGATGTTCAGATTCTGTGGTTTAAATGTTACTGTAGTAGTTTTTGGCTAACAATTATAACTTAGCTGATTTAATGGACTTAATTTATTTTTGTAATGCAGTACTCAAAGATCATACAGAATCCATCTCACTTGGAGCTTCAAAAGGCTGCAAACCAAGGCAGGAAATGTACATGGGAGAAGCTTTCAGCCATTAAAGCCAATTGTGGGATTGAGCTTGTGCTTGATGAGTGTGTTGCAAATCTCAACCACATGCGTAGACTTAAAAGGAGTGCAGCGAGAGCAGCTTCAGCTACAGCTACTCACAGCTTAGCCAACACGGTTTGGTTCAATGCATCCAAAAGAATCCCTTCATGGAATTGCATGGCTCGAGAGAACTCAACCGGGTCCCTAGAAGACCTTGCTGATGTGGCTTCATCTATTCACCAAGGACTTGGCGGGCGAAACTGGCGGGTCAACCACAATGTGCATGACGGAAGTGATAGTGAATCCGAGACTGCAGAGTTGAATACTTGGACGAGATCCGGTGGGCCATTGATGAGGACTGCTTCAGCTGATCAATTTGTTGACTTTGTTCAGAACTTAGATTTTGATTCCAAAACAAACATGGCAATGCCATATCATCAGAATTCGAGGGTTATGGATAGAAGCTTTGATTTAGCATCTGAACAAAGGGGTATGAATAATAGAGCTCATACAAGTATTACGGTTTCTGAAGGTGATCTTCTTCAGCCAGAGATGATCAATAATGGCATTGTGTTCAATGTTGTGAAGAAAGGTGATTTGACCCCATCAAATAGAAGCCTTGATTCAGAAAATAATGATTTGCCTACAGAGTTGGCTGCTGAGTGTGTGCAGCTCGATTGTCCAGAAAAGGAGACTGATGCTAGCTCAGCTTCTGAAGATGGTGACACGGTCGATCATGTCAACAGACCCGACAACATTTGTGACCCGAAGGATAATAGCACCCCTATTGATGATAATGACGATAATCACACATGTACTGAGGATTATTAATTGTTGTAAGTTTATCAGTTACTTATCATTTTCAGGTTTACTAGATCTTGCTCAATTGCTGATCGCCTGATATTGACATTCTTGAACCAATCATTCTAATATATATGGTGAAATACCAGATGTCCCATTAATTGTAAACGACGTCATTGAAACCCGCCAGTTCCTTAATGGAACTTGATATTGGCCCATAAGAACACCGATCTCGTGGGGGTGTGAAAATAATCTTAATCCGGAAGACTACCCAAGAATTGAACCTAGGCTAGACTCGATTTTGCTTAGGCTTGTGGTTTTAGAATTTTTGTCCAAACCATCTACTTTGGTATGGTTTTTAGTTCCTCTGAAAAAGGAAGTTAATGACATTTTACCTTCATGTGAAAGGTAAATGAGGGACTTTACTTGTCAGATGTAATGTCTGTTAATGGCAATGTAAAGACGACAGCTAGTTTCCGAGTTTTTTTTTTTTTTTTTTTTTTGAACTATAGCTAGTTTCCGAGTTAGGAACTACAAATATTACTTTTAAGGTCAGAGGTCAAAATAACCATATGTGTTATGTAACACAAACCAACCCAGGTAATTTACTGTAGTAAACAAGTATGGCAATAGTGTTGTCGGCTTAAAAGAGAGCTTTTCTTAGCTGTACTAATCAATGTAGAAGAGAACCAATTCACCAGCATTTTGCTTACTTTTCTTGCAACCAACAATTTCTGACTAGTTTACAATAGGATCTGGTATACACACTAGAAAGAGAGAGAATTACAGATCTAACTAGTTTTTTAAACCAACTGTATAACTAAACAGGGTCTTGGTCCGTTCCAAGATATGGAAAACCCGTCACTTTGAACAAAGCCTTAGCCAGTCCTTTATTGGTTCTTAGTTTTTATAATCATGTTGCTGGATGTTTGTGATGACAGACTTTATCTTAGCCATAGACTATTTAAGGTGTGGTCTTGTAACGAAGACTGCTACTTTGGGATGAGTCTAGCCAATTCTCGTATCCCCATTGCTTAGGCTAAAAGAAGCTGTAAGAGCATATGGCGGCAACTTTGCTGTAGGGATGTGACATAGAGAAGCAGCACAGTTTCTCTCTTTGCAGCTTGCTTATATAATCAGGAAGGAGGTGATATACTGATACAATCAAGTCTTGGGACTTGGCTTCCCATCAGGAGGACTTGCAAAGCTAACCTGCTCAAAGGGTATTGTGACTATTGTTATGCCTGCTATCTTGGCTCAAGTAGGTGTTACAATTATTTATTATGAAAATGTCCTCATTGTTAGGATGCAAGCATCGCAAAAAAATTACGGTCGGTTTGATGTCTAGTAATGATTAAAAATATGGCTATTGGGTTTGCAAATGCAATGCAAGTTCTTATTTTGTATCCAAACGTTAGTCTTTAGAACAAAACTTTGGTGATTGAACTATTTTTTACTTGTTTTGATCCGGTACTCTAAAATCATACAGACGCCGTCTTACTTAGAGCTTCGAGGATCTGCAAACCAAGGCAGTAAATGTATGTGGGAGAAGCTTTCAGCCAATAAAGCCAATTTTTGGGATTGTAAATGTCCTTGATGAGTGTTTTGCAATTTTTAACTGCATGTGTAGGCTTGACTCTTGAGAGAAGAGAAGAAAGAACAGTATTAGCTACAGGCCTACAGCTACTCATGGGCTAGCCAACACGGTCCAGTTTAATGTGTCTCCCCGCCAGTGACAGAGACACCCATAGATTTTTGTTGCATAGTGTTAATTTTGTTAAAAAATCTCGATTTTTTTGTAAATGCACCCGGTCCCTAAAACTTATGCTTGTAGTATTGTTTAGTTTATTCTAAGTGCACCTAGTGACTTGACAGGAGAAACATGCGGCTCAACCATAACACATAGGATGGAACTGATAGTGAATCCAAGACCGCCGAGTTAAATACTTGCACAAGATCTGGAGGGCCTTTGACGAGAACAGGATCAATTTGTTGACTTAGTTCAAAACTTGGATTTTGGTTCCAAATGAACATGGCAATGCCACATCATCAGAACTCGAGGGTACGTTATGGATAGAACCTTTGATTTAGTACCTCAACAAAGGGGTATGAACAATAGCTAGAGTTCTTACAAGCATTACCGGTTTCTAAAGGTGATCTTCTGCCTCCACAGATAATCAATATTGAAAATGATTAGTTGATGGCATTGTGTTCAATGTTGTGAAGAACCAGAGACCCGTCTAATAGAAGCCTTGATACAGAAAATAATAACTTGCCTAGAGAGTTGGCTGCTGAGCGTGTGCAACTCGACTGTCCTGAAAAGAATGATGCTACCTCAGCTTCTGAATATGGTGACACGTACAACCATATCAACAAATCTGACTCTATTGTGACCTGAATGCATAGCAGCCCGATAGATGATAATGCTGGTAGTCTTGTATGTAATGAGGATTAATAATAGGTGTCAGTTAATTAGTTGCTTATGCTTTTCAGGTTTTCCTGATCTTGCTTTGGTAGCCGATAGTCTGATATTGTACATTCTAAACCAGTTACATTCGGCACTGTTTTTGGAACTCCAAAAAATCATCGGATCACAACATCAGATAACTCATCTTTTGGTACTACTTTCATTGTCGTAATCTTTTTTCTTCAGCTGAATGTTGAATCCTTAAACACGTGCAATAACTTGCATGATCTACAAATCTTAGCAAATTCATGCCTTTTTAGTATTCAAAATACATGGCAGAGGATGTATACCAGGATAACTAGTTAACTACACCATACGAGACATTATCGCTAGATTGTAACAAGCCATAACCTGCTAGTCCTAACCAAAGCTACCTGTACCATAGATTAGTGGAAGCCATAGGAAAGAATATGCCATGCCACTTGTATTTTAAGCATTTGAAGTTAAACACTTTTTTTTAATGGGTTGGTGAAATGAATCCATTACTCGTTATCCAATTATCTCTTAACATATGTATACAATAAAAATTACAATGTGTAATGAGTTAAGAGAGTTTTGCTAACATGTGTCCTGGCACATGCTAATGCTAGAATATATTAAATGAATACACGTTTGCTTTTTAATGAACATTAATTATAACTAAAAATTACTTTAATTATATTCATTTTATGACCTGATCAACTTGAACCTTTCTTTTATAGAGAAATGATCTCTACTGCTAGCAGCAGCTTACTTACCTGCTCCAAGCCCATTTTTCCGCCCTTCATCAAGTTTCTCCACTTAGGGGATTGAGCCGAGCCACTACTGGAGTTGCTGGTTTGGAGCGGGAATAAAGAAAGGGTGATGACGTATAGTCTACATATGGGCCACGAGCCCAAATGATAAACATTACTAAGGTCCAAAACCACCGCGCGTGGGCTATTGTAACTTGGGCCGCATCAATAATGGGAACAGGCTCACGTAAGCCCAAACCCAAATAAAACTATACACGGTATAGATAAGGATCATCTATTTATGGAATAGATATCCTTACCCCGGATAAGCACCATGGGTGCGAAACGTAAGGAGAAAGAACCCTACAAGGATTCTGCGCCTATATAAGGAATGACATAACTCTCATTCAAGGTACGATACACAAACCCTAACTCTTTACGAGAAACCTAAATCGATTACTTACTCTCACGCCGGAGTCTAATCGTGGGAGACAATCTCACGATAAGTCTAATGGTGTTGTTTATTTTCTTAGTGCGCAGGTTACAAGTACTAAGAAGCGAATTGGTACGAGAGCAAGAGCCTATAACCAGGAACGCCCAACTTTTGTATCAACAAGTGGCGCCATCCGTGGGACCCTACTAAGAACTAGAATGACAAAGAATAAGAATTCAAGCCAGCGGACTCCGCAGTCAGAAAGACGTGACCCTCAGAGAAAGAATCAACAAGATTCGACTCTTAGGCAGGTTGCTGGGACAACCAGCGCACCTGGTCACCAAGAGGCGGGAACAACCCAACCTCTTCCAGAGGTAGAACTACCAGTAAGGACTACCCAAATCATCCCAGTGGTCCCAAGCGCTGAGGAACTCCAGCGCACCCTCTTCACCACTCCTCACCAAACTGTACCCGCAGTGAACAACATTGTGCCGCCAGGCGCGCCTAACCGAGATAGGGTGCCTAATACTGAGGCAGACATTCTTGCAGCAACTGAGGACACACCCAATCTAACGTTGGGAAATTTTGTATCCCAAAATTATGAAACCTTAACTGCTCTCATGCAAGAAGAAGCAAGGAGAAGGGCAAGCACGAGCCTACAAGCTCGACTCAATTTTGGTCCCGAACGCGAACCATCACCACTGCGCTACCCACGAGGAAGACGCGCAGAACGTACCACTATCCATGATAGGCTGGGTACGACATCTGATTCACAGTACTCAGAAGACAGTGAGAGGCGCACTAATGTTCATTCCAGACTTGGCAGTCGAGGAATACAAGACCGATTAGGACCTCAACATTCGCCAAGCCAAGGATCCTCCAAACCTGGGAGTAAGAGGATTCACGACAGATTGGGAAAAAGAAAATCCCCAAGTGAAAGTCACTCAAGCTCTTCTTCTGAAAGAAGCCGGCGCAAGCGCCGAAAAAGAGACTACCCTTCCTCCAGCGACTCCTCGGACAACGAGGATAAAGAAACAGGACACTGGAAGTCAAGAGGAAGACGTCACGAAGAAGAGAATGAAGATATGTCTCTTCCCTGGCGTCGCCAGAAAATTGACGCGTTTACACGACGCATCAGTGATTACTCAGACCGCAAACGCAGGTGCATGCCCACTAATGTGAAAACATATGATGGAACAGGTGATCCGGATGATCATCTAAAAGTTTTCGAATCAGCTGCCACTATCGAAAACTGGCCACAGCCTGTGTGGTGCCACATGTTTAATTCTACGTTAGTAGGGAACGCGCGCACGTGGTTTAGCAAACTCCCACGTAGGAGCATTGATGGGTTCGAGGAATTACGGAAAGCATTCCGCCTCAACTTTACCCAGAGAAAGAAGTGCGCTAAAAACCCTGTTGAACTAGCAAGAGTGAAACAGCGCCAAGGGGAATCAACCAGCGCTTTTATGGAACGCTTCATGGATGAGTGCATACAAGTCAAAGCGTGTCCTGAAATCCTAAAAATTTCAGGGTTCATGAATGGGATTAATAACCCAGAACTTATCCGAAAGCTAAATGACAGAGTTCCCCAGACTTTCGATGAGCTAACAAAGCGCACCAGATCCTTTATACAAGGAGAAGCAGCCGCTGCGGACAGCAAAAAGGGTTATTCGAACTATAGGCAGCAAGAGCAGCCTAGGAGACAATCCAAGGATCAGAATAACAACCGCAACAGGAATTACCGCAGTGGAAGAGACAATGACAAGTATACCCCCCTCACAAAAACTCCGAGGGAAATATTTGTAACAGAAGGTGCAAACTTCCCAAAACCACCACCAATGAGCACCACAGAGGAAAAGCGCATAGGAAATGGATACTGCGAGTACCATTGTAACACCCCCAAAATCAGGTCTAGCGGAAGCATATGTTACTGGGGTGCTACTCAATCGGTATCATAACACAAGTACAAAGAACGGTTTTCATCTCAACCATTTAGAATAACTTTTATTATAAAAAAAAAATATTCAAATTTACATCGTTCAAAATAGTGCGGAAATATAGGCCCATGAAGAAGTTTAAGCAGTCCCAATTATAACAAAGTCATCTATGACCATGCCATGCCATGCCATGCCAAAGCCTTCAACAATGCTATCACCTTAAACCTGAAAATACATGCTAAAAGTGTCAACACGAGGTTGGTGAGTTCATAAGTTTGTATGAATAACAATTTAGTATAAAAGAAATGTGAGTTCGATAGGAGTTTTGTGACCATTGCGTCACTCACAAAGTCATGAAAGTATCAGTAAAGTAGACCATAAGTATTAAACATAAAGTTGGACCATAGGCAAAGTATGTGATCATTACAACGAATATAATGTCACACAAAAGTAAAAGTCTATTAAGCTAGCACTAAGTTCATGAAACCGAAGTTTGACAGTGTGCATGCTCTAGAAGCACGTTAAATAAAGCCCTTGCAAGTGTCTATCCCGTGACACTCGTGTTTCGACATGTTATACGCTCGCGTTTGCCTATCCGGTCAAACCGAACGGTGGTGTCAATCCCAATAGATCTATTTATAGCATTCGCGCTTCCCAGCAGGAATTGACGGTTCATGAGTTTGGGCATTGTGGGATTCAGTGTCTTAGGCTAATCCGCGTAATAGTGTAAATAAAGCATAAGTTTCAGTGTGGTCCATAAAAGTGTTTGCATAAAAAGCAATTGTCATTCAATAGAAGTGTTTGCATAACAGCAAAGATTTGTAAAGTGTTTTGCATACAAGCAATAGTTCATAGAGTGTGTAGCATAAGAGCAATAGTTCATAAAGTGTGTTGCATAAAAGCAATAGTTCATAAAGTATGTTGCATAAAAGTAATAGCTTATAAAGTATGTTGCATAAAAGCAATAGTTCATAAAGTGTGTTGCATAAAAGCAATAGTTCATAAAGTGTGTTGCGTGTTTATAAAACACTTGTGTATGTTAAAAAATAATCAAGTATGCAACCAATATACACATAGGTGCATTAGAATAATCAATCAAGTATTGCGCATTCAAAAAAGCGTCGAGTTTAGTAAAAAAAACGAGCATGTATTCTCCCCCAAAACAGTTATAAAACAAGTAAAAGTAGGGGTCATGAACTCACCTCAGAGCAGCATTCTGAATAGAGTAAAATATAAAGTAGTGATAGTGCGCGACACCGACACGCGACCTAGATTAGTATGGCAAGTTTAGTTTACAGTTTCAGGCTTAAGACTCGATGAAGTTTAAAAGTTTTAAAGCGTTTGTGTTGTTGTTGCTTGTGTGGCAGCATTTAAGTTTGAAAGATAGTTTTCTAAATGTTTGAGTGTATTGGCTCCTGGAAGTGTGTAAGCGTACGTCGAACAAGATATCGAAGACGAAATGTCTTTGGTTCGAAAATAACTAAAAGACAAGGTACGGGGAATAATTGCAATGGTTATTCAACGTTGGTGGAATATAATGACATTGAGGTTAAAAGTATACATACGTATTTAACCATTGGTATTTGTACCAATATATGAAAAGTTGTTACTATTATAACTAGAAGTATGTATTTATGTGATGGTTTATTTAGTGTGTTTAAAATAAAATAGAAATTTTTAATAAAATTTTCGTAAGTTAAATCAACCACAAATATAAATTTTATGATTTCAAAATATGTTACTAACTTCATGTTTATCAAGTTGGGTACACGTATCAAAAGTCGTAAGTAGGTGTCTACAAATTTGCGCTTTAACCGTTTGTAGTATAAAAACTTTGTATTTAAATTATGGGAAATGCTAAAATATCAATTCATAGTTATGTGCAAAACTCATTTTATCGAAATGAATAAGTTTTCAAGTTTTGTTTATTGTTTACATTTTGATATTTCTTTTTGTGGCTTGTGCTTGATGTGAGACGAGGCGTGTGCGCAAAGTAGGTTGAGAGGTGGTGTCTTTTGCGGCAAGTTGAAGCAAAACGGAAGATAGTCGAGACAAAATTTGCGTTGACACGTAAACCAAATGTAACAATCATGGCAGTCACGAGCCAAACACGCCATGGTGGGCTGACAGAACCAAACGTACCCTTATTTTGTGGTGAATGGGTTGTGGCCCAAAACAAGACCAACAATTAGAGTAATAGACACCTTAATACTCAAATGGGCTTTGGTCCAATCTTGTGAAGGATATAACCAAAACAGAACAAGGCGAGGTTCTTATTTTTTTTTAAGGCATGAATTTTAACGCAAGGGTGACTGGGTGAGTGAGCCAAAGGTTTGATACCGAGCAAAAGTTAGCCAAGAATTACACTTGTTTCAAAACCATTTACTTTACTATATGTTGAAAGGAGTGAAAAAAATTTATAGTATCAGTAAGCAAGTTCTAAGCACCTTGCTGCCAGGCTCTTGACAACACATGACCAATTACATAGTTATTCTAAAGTTGGATGTTGCAAAATGATTATTGGAGTGGAATGGCAAACCAAAAGGAGGCACCTACTGTTGGATTGATAGCCTCGACAGCAGGCAAAAGAAACAAGAAGCAAACAACAAAATCAAATATGTACCAAATCCATGAGCCAAATCTTAATTTTTGTTCATTCATTATTAGCCACACAAGATCAACAACAACAACTATAAAGAAGGACAATCGTTCACAGGTTTGAACATATACCATCGACAACCAGAAATCAAGAGAACATTTACCACTGAAAAGGTATAAACCAATTCACGAGTTCAATGAAAATAATAGATTTAAATAACCAACAAAATTATTCCAAGATTCCAGTAAATCACAGAAACATAAACATATTCGAATGAGAGCATCAAAACAAGGGTTTCAAGATCCTTACAATACTTTGAAGAGAAGACCAATGATAACTCTTCCAATCCGAATCCAAGCAAGCGACCACACCAAAGCTAAGTCTCGTGATTTTTGAAAGAAGTTTTTGGAGATGTGGTTCTCCCTTGGATCGGCTGGAAATAAATAGAAGAAAAACAAGTAAGAGTTTGACCAACTTTCTTGGTATCGATTTGTGAAGTGGCCAAAACAAGCATCGGTCACTATCCCTTGCTTTTTCATATCACATCTCGTGACTAAGCTTGAGGAGAGGAGAAAAGAAAACAGTGTTTAGCCACATGGTTGTCTGGGTCTTGGGACTCGGTGCACAAAAAGAGAAAAGGTGAAAGTGATGTGTATCGCCTTGGAGGGAGATGTACTCGAGGTAGTAGCAGGTTTTCCAAGAAAGAGGAGAGAAAAGGGATATCTTGTGGTTTGGTGATAACATGTGTGTGTGTATATCCTTTTGTTTGACTCTAGAAGTAAGGTGAAATACAAATAATAGAAGGGGCGATTAGGTTTAATGGTAGGATAAGATTTGTCTTTTGTTAATGTTAATGACTCGTGTACTCCGTGTCTTGTTGAGCTATGGTGTAAACGTGGTACTCCGGTTTGGCACGAACGCGAGAAAATATAATTTATGAGAACGTTCTTATAAAAGTAATATAAAAACACCATTATCGACTTTGGATAATCAAATATTAGATTTTGCCATTACCAAGGTAGTGTCGGTACGCGTGTGGTGTCATTTTACAGAATGAATGAGATAACCTCTCGTTCTTGAGTTTTTAATCATTAGTAAACATCAGAAAATAAATAGTTCACATTTTCTGATAAAAATAAATTATTCCACTAAAATAATAGTCCGAAAAATTACGGGTGGTTACAGTCACACCTCCTTAAACGGAATCGCGTCCTCGCGATTCAATTCATGTTACCCATTACGGTCGAAAAGAGATGGGTATATACGTACGAGAGTTCATCTTCACGTTTCCCCACGTGAATTTAGTTCCTTTTTTGCGAGTTTCTACGAACTTGTCGATAGGAATAGGTTTTGGTACTTTACTTAAAATTTTGTAGTTAGGTAAACTGATGTGACTTCAAAGGACTCATAATTTCAGGAAAACAGTCTTTAAAGATAGTGTGGGTAAAACTATGTCTCAAAAGTTAACATTTAGTCACCCCTTTAATATACAAAACTCTCAATAAAGTTTAACCAGAGAAATTTTGGTACATCAAAATGGGTATTTCGGGAAAAGTACCATTACGAGTTTTGTGATTTCTATAAACGCCTTTCCAAAAGAAAAGTCCTTAAAAAGCAACGATCTTAAGGAAAAATGTGTAGTCAGGTATGTTCGTTTCCACAAATTTTTAGGTGCTTAATGACGGAGTCTAGTTGTCAAGCCTGTGTGGGGTTCAATGTTTAATATCAAGCGAATTTCATAAATATAGGTATTCAATTTACTTCAACAATACCAAGAGGTAGTAAAATAAATTGCTTTGCAAATAGTTCACATGGTGATTGCAAAATAGTTTATAGAACGGGTTGTATAATAGTCTGTAGAATAATAGGAAAACAATTTATCATTTGAAAAATTGTAGAAAAATTGTAGTTTAGTTTTTGTAATTTAGTAGCAAGGTAGTTCATATGGAAGTAAAATAGTTTTGTAAAGTGTAGTAAGACTTGTATGATAATTGTAATATTGTTTAGAAAATGCTAGTGAAACTGTTTGTTGTTTCATAGAATGGTAGTAAGGTAATGAATCAGTTTATTACATCATGATAAAATAGTTGTAAAGATGATTCGTAAAACAGTTTATAGGACAGTAGAAAACAATTTATTGTTTATAAAATAGTAGCAGGGTCAAAATCTTGATTTCATGAAATCGCAATAAAACATTTTGTAGGATGACCGCAAAATGATTTGTAAAACAATTGAAAACAGTTTGTATGTTTATAGCGACACAGTTTATTATCTTATAATAGGGTAGACAACTGGTATTATCGAGGGATACAAGAAGGATTAGGTGTCTGTTCCAATTATAGTGGTTTAGGTTGCTCCTTAAGGTCTTAAGGTTTCTGTTGGGCATAACATCTCTTCTGAATTTGGGAATTTGGCAAGTTCAGAGTACGACCATGAAGGAGGGTGTTGATTGCTACTAGCAATCAGTTTGTTGTCTAAGTAGTGTACTTAGTACTTAACGTGGAAGGTACAACGTCGATTGTGTGTAGGATTTGAGATGGAGGTGACTGTAACATGCCCAGATTGTGATAAAAGAGTATTCCCGTATAAAAAAATATATTGTGATGAAAAAGTGTCGTGATGTCAGTGTGTTATGTGTAGATGTGAAAGTTCATGTTATGCAATGTTTACGTACACACATAGAAATTTTTGAAACTTTCAGAAATCAAATAGCAAACCAATCTGGACATAATTCTGATATAACTACTCTCAATATCGCAAAATTCACCTCTGAGTCAGACATAGGTGATCAGGCTATGTCCCACTGTCCCTGGTCAAATATAGGTGATCAGTCTATATTCCACCGAGGTTCAATTAATTTAGAAATACTCAGCTCAGTTACACTAGCAATATGTCCCTTACTTTTAAAAGTTGTTCAGAAGGACTAAAACAAGTGTCCACGCTCGAGGACAAATGATGAGATTACACAGAGAAAAGCGCGTAGCGCTAAGATAAGAACGATATGTATGCATAAGTATGTCAAAGATACTTATAGTATATAGCGAAAATAAATGGATATACTCATCCAATAACAAAGTACACATCTCATCAATTATATTAGTAATCAAAATCACAGTGAGGCATTAGCTTGGCAGGCAGGCACATGTCGGTCATAGGGTTAAGTTTTCGCAAAAGTAGTTATAGTCTAGGTTTTAAAAATACCCAGTTCTCTATAACCAAGGCTCTAATACCAATCTGTAACACCCCCAAAATCAGGTCCAGCGGAAGCATATGTTACTGGGGTGCTACTCAATCGGTATCATAACACAAGTACAAAGAACGGTTTTCATCTCAACCATTTAGAATAACTTTGATTATAAAAAAAATATTCAAATTTACATCGTTCAAAATAGTGCGGAAATATAGGCCCATGAAGAAGTTTAAGCAGTCCCAATTATAACAAAGTCATCTATGACCATGCCATGCCATGCCAAAGCCTTCAACAATGCTATCACCTTAAACCTGGAAATACATGCTAAAAGTGTCAACACGAGGTTGGTGAGTTCATAAGTTTGTACGAATAACAATTTAGTATAAAAGAAATGTGAGTTCGATAGGAGTTTTGTGACCATTGCGTCACTCACAAAGTCATGAAAGTATCAGTAAAGTAGACCATAAGTATTAAACATAAAGTTGGACCATAGGCAAAGTATGTGATCATTACAACGAATATAATGTCACACAAAAGTAAAAGTCTATTAAGCTAGCACTAAGTTCATGAAACCGAAGCTTGACAGTGTGCATGCTCTAGAAGCACGTTAAATAAAGCCCTTGCAAGTGTCTATCCCGTGACACTCGTGTTTCGACATGTTATACGCTCGCGTTTGCCTATCCGGTCAAACCGAACGGGGGTGTCAACCCCAATAGATCTTGTCACACCCCCAAAATACCTGAATGGCAGCGGAATGGAATACCTGAGGGTGTAATGGATCATAGCACACAAGCAAGGATATATTGAACGACCTAAAGTGTCGTTTAGAAAATACATCGTTTGATTCATTCAAAATATTCAGAGTTATAAAACATAGGTCCCAAAAGTTAGAAAAAGTTTAAGGAAATAATTTAGTACAATCAAACGATAGTTCATAAGTGCATGAAATCCAAAAGAGACGCGTCATCCTTGATACACAAAGTGACTCCATGCAATGCCATGAGAATATGCCTTAGTTACCTGAGAAATACATTGCGAAAAACGGTCAACATAAAGTTGGTGAATAATCATAGGTTTATAAGTAAAATCTAGTGTACATATGCCATAAGTAAAGTCAAGAAATAGGATGTCCGGAAAAATATATACATTGGCTCTTAAGCTCATGACCCCGAAGCTAGACGTTACTTGGCCCCAATGAGTGTTTACCAGACACTCTAATAATAAAGACATGAAATGCATCTGTAATACTGTTGGAGCAACCCAAACACAGATGGAGGAGTCACCCTCAATAGATCTATTCACTCACTCTCGCTTGGAACTTAATTAACGGTTCATGAAATAATAAAGGGGACTTGTCAAGACGTGGTAAATAAGGCAACTTAAGCAATGTATGAAATTTTATACTTAGGCATGTACACAAAAATAAGTAATGCAATGTATTCTCCCCCGTGGGATTTGAAATCAAAATATAGAATTAAAACGGGGCTATGAAACTCACCTCGAAATGATGGTACAAAGATGGTGCAATGAGGTAAAAGTAGTCGGGACAATGAGGCGCGAGTACTAGCCGCAACCTAAATGAATAATCATGATCTAACTTAGATCAAGCCGTAATGAAATGAATGCACATGCACATGATACTCATACCACTCGTAATTTGGAAACACTAGTTATCGTCATGGTAAAATAGTTTCCATACTTAGGAAAAATAAGTCCATTTAGAGAAGTATACAACTTGTCATATTAACTCGTACGAAAATGTTAGCGTTATAATCCTCGTATCAAAACCTTAAAATAACGTCGTTAAGGCGTATAAATATTCCCTTGGGTCGTACGTATTCATTTGTTAAGAAAGTAGTCATTAGTAACGTTGCTAGAAAATATACCATTTAGTACGTACGTTATTATTTTTATTTGTGACTATATATATATATATATATATATATATATATATATATATATATATATATATATATATATATATAGTTTTGACGATGTTAAAACGGGTATAACTTGGTCGTTATAGGTTCATTTCCTTCGTTCTTTATGTCCACGGATTCGTTTTTGTATATACTAGTATATTTTTGATAACTCGGCTCCTCTAGGTTACGTTTAATACCTCTTTTTACCCATTGAAATCTGCCAAACAGCAAGCAGTTTTTACAAAAATAGTTTTCGTCGTTAAATTTGCAAAAAATCATATCTCCTTCGTTATAAACTCGTTTTAATCCGTTCTTTCGCCTAAAGTTTCGTTTTTGAAAATATTTTCTAAATCTTTGGTCAAAAATTAGCCATCAACCACTGATTTTCCCAAGAAATCAAAATAGGGACAGTAGGTATTTCAAATGTTTCAAAAATCGTTTCTAGGGTTCTAATCTAGTTCCATCTTCATTCAAACCACTTTCAATCACCACAAAACTAATCTAATCCTACCATACACCTTCTTAGGGTGTCATGGGTTCCTAAACATCAAAACCAAGTAGATCTAACAAGGATCTAACTAAAAATCACTTCTAGGGCTTGAAAGTTAAATATATACAAAATGGAGTGGTATAAGTTAATGCATGTATGAGATCTTTGCAAGAAAATATATAAACATAGTAATAACTTTGTAAAAATTATGAAATGAGTTTTGTAAACTTACTTTGAGATGTGGTGTGATTAGATAATAAAAACCTAATAATCCTTGAGTTTTTATTTCAAAACTCTAACAAGGATACTATATAAACAAGATTACACTTGATCTTAAGAAAAATTTTTGGTCTTGCCTTCCTTCTTCCTTGTGGCCGTGGGATCAAGAGAGAAAAAGAGAGAAAGAAAAACTTTTTGAGTTAGTTGAAATGAAATGAAAAAGATAAGATATGGTGTTATGTATTATTTGATAGTATTATTATTACATAGAAGTTAGTATAAGTATTAATGAGAAAGGAGTGTGTAAGTAGTTTTGTAAGAAAATAGCAAGGGGGGGGGGGGGGGGCGGCAAAGTCAGGGGGGGGGGGGGAATGTGTAAGACTTTTGTTGGTGACTTTGTATTATTATTGAGTTTAATTGTAGTTTTAAAATGTACCGGGTACCGGGTTAACTAAAAATAAATTTTAACGGAGTTAACCGGGTCATAATAAAGTTATAAAAATTATAAAAATAGGTTGGGTAAAATTATTGGGTGTTTAGATAATTATAGTTTAATTTCTACGAAAACCGTCGAAATTTTAGTAAACTTAAGTTAATAATTGAAATAAATATCCAAAATACCGGGTAATTTAATATTATAATTTTTATATTATAAAAATGAATATAAAAATATATTGGGATCATAATCGGGAGTGTTGGACGTGTTAGTCACATTTATAGTTCGCGTATTAGTGTTTATTTAAAATAAACATACGTAAATCGTTAATTGTACCAAAAGTATTAATTTATTTATCCTACGAGTGGAATAGTATGCAAGTGCCCTATTGATGATATGCTGACTATATCTAGTCCGTATGAAATGTCCCTGATAATAATGCATGAATTCGCTCCTGAACCAATACGGTTACGCGAATTTGAACACTCGTAAACTAAATTTACGATGACATGAATAATGCACGTGAATAGTGGTTTCTCTCGGAAATGAATAGTGTCAAGTGAATAGTAAAATTTCTGAATATGTCTCGGAATGTCAAATTGACCTCAAAAACGATGAATAGTACAACGATGAATAGTGGTCGATGAATAGTAATTTGTGAATAGTAGAATGTCGAAGTTTGGAAAAATGACCTGAAATTGTGGGTTGTGACAGTCGCCCATCCAAAAAGGAATTCAGTCCCTGAATTCAGTTAGTGTTGGTCTCGGTAATAGGCTCGGTGAAAAGTTGTGGATACTTGCGTCGCATTTGGTCTTCTCGTTCCCAAGTAAACTCGGGTCCTCTTCGAGAATTCCAACGAACCTTCACGATCGGAATTCGACTTTGTTTCAACTGTTTGATCTCGCGGTCCATTATTTCAACTGGTTCTTCCACAAAGTTAAGCTTGTCATCGAGTTGTATTTCTTCTAATGGTATAATGGCAGACTCGTCCGAAAGACATTTCTTGAGGTTCGAAACATGAAACGTGTTGTGTACGTTGCTAAGTTCTGATGGAAGTTCAAGCTTGTAAGCAACCGGACCAATCCTCTCCAGGATCTTGAATGGTCCAATGTATCTCGGGTTCAATTTCCCGCGTTTTCCAAATCGTATCACGCCCTTCCAAGGCGAGACTTTCAACATGACCTTGTCTCCGACCTGAAATTCCAATGGTTTGCGTTGAACATCTGCGTAGCTCTTTTGTCGACTTCTAGCAGTTTCGAGTCTCTCTCGAATCTGAATTATCTTTTCTGTTGTTTCTTGTACCATTTCTGGGCCAGTACATTGTACTTCACCGACTTTGGCCCAACAAACTGGAGATCGACACTTACGACCATAAAGTGCCTCGAATGGTGCAGCCTTAATGCTCGAATGGTAACTGTTGTTATAGGAAAATTCGATCAACGGCAAATGGTTAGCCCAACCATTTCCAAAGTCAATCACACATGCTCGTAGCATGTCCTCAAGTGTCTGAATAGTTCTCTCGCTCTGACCATCGGTCTGAGGATGGTAAGCAGTGCTCATGTCTAACTTGGATCCAAAAGAATCTTGTAATGACCACCAAAAGTTTGAAGTAAAACGACTATCTCTGTCAGAAATAATGGAAACTGGTGCTCCTTGTCTTGAGACGATTTCCTTGACATAAAGTCTAGCAAGTTGTTCCATAGAATAAGTCTCTCTAATGGGTATGAAATGAGCTGATTTGGTAAGTCGATCAACAATTACCCAAATAGCATCGAAACCTCCTGACGTCTTAGGAAGTTTAGTGACAAAGTCCATAGCAATACGTTCCCACTTCCATTGTGGAATCTCTGGTTGTTGAAGTAACCCTGACGGTTTCTGGTATTCGGCTTTCACTTTAGCACAAGTAAGACATTTGCTGACGTACATAGCTATTTCTGCTTTCATGTTCGGCCACCAATAAAGCTTTTTGAGATCCTGATACATCTTATCAGAACCTGGATGAATAGAGTACTTCAACTTGTGTGATTCATGCATAATCAATTCTCGCACTCCACCATAGAGTGGTATCCAACTTCGGTCCTTGAAGCATAACACTCCGTCCGATCTCTTTACAAAGCCATTTTCGCTTTCTGGCATACCATAAAGCTTCTCATGTGGTCGGTTTTCTTCTTTGAGAGCCTCAATCTGAGCTTCTAGAATTTTTGATGGTAATGGCGAAATGATAGTCATTCCTAATGACCTAACTCTCAAAGGTTTGAGTCGTTCTTTTCGGCTAAGTGCATCTGCTACAACATTTGCTTTTCCTGGGTGATATCGGATTTCACAATCGTAATCACTCAACAATTCTAGCCAACGACGTTGTCTCATATTAAGTTCCTTCTGATCGAGTATATGCTGTAAGCTCTTGTGGTCGGTAAAAATTACACACTTGGTACCATAAAGGTAGTGTCTCCAAATCTTGAGTGCAAAAACTACCGCACCCAACTCCAAGTCGTGTGTAGTGTAATTCTTCTCGTGTATCTTAAGCTGTCTAGATGCATAAGCTATCACCTTCTCATTTTGCATTAGCACAGCTCCAAGTCCTTGATGCGAAGCATCGCAATATACCACAAAGTTCTCAATACCTTCAGGTAGTGACAAAATCGGTGCGCTACAAAGCTTTTGTTTCAATAATTGAAATGCGGACTCTTGTTTTTCTCCCCACTCGTACTTTTCATTCTTTTGTGTCAGCTTTGTCAATGATTTCGCTATCTTAGAAAACCCTTCAATAAACCTTCTGTAATATCCGGCAAGTCCTAGGAATTGACGAATTTCCGTAGGAGACTTGGGCGTAGCCCAATCCTTAACTGCCTCGATCTTTGCTGGGTCGACTTGTAAACCTTGGCTATCAATGACGTGGCCAAGAAATTGAACTCTTCGTATCCAAAAATCACACTTAGAAAACTTGGCATACAATTGCTCCTTCTTGAGTAGTTCCAGGATTGTTCTGAGATGTTCTTCGTGATCTTCCTTACTCTTGGAATAAATCAAGATATCGTCAATGAATACAATCACAAACTTATCAAGATACGGTTTGCACACCCTATTCATGAGATCCATAAATACCGCAGGTGCGTTGGTTAATCCAAAAGGCATCACTTGAAACTCATAATGACCATAGCGTGTTCTAAATGCCGTCTTCGGGATATCCTCTTCCCGAACTTTAAGTTGATGGTAACCGGATCTTAAATCGATCTTGGAATAAAAACTAGAACCTTGTAACTGATCGAACAAGTCGTCGATTCTGGGGAGTGGATAACGGTTCTTCACCGTTAACTTGTTCAGCTCACGATAGTCAATGCACATCCTGAAAGTTCCATCCTTCTTTTTCACAAACAAAACCGGCGCTCCCCAAGGCGAGAAACTCGGTCTAATGAATCCTTTGTCCAAAAGTTGTTGTAATTGATTCGACAATTCTTGCATTTCCGAAGGTGCAAGTCTATACGGTGCTCGTGCAATTGGTGCAGCTCCTGGCACTAATTCGATTTGAAACTCAACTTGGCGTGTAGGCGGAAGTCCTGGCAATTCTTCCGGAAAAACCTCTTGAAATTCCTTAACAATTGGCACATCTTCAAGTCGTTTCTCATCCGACTTCTTCTCCGTGATGTGAGCCAAGAATGCATAACAACCCTTCTTTATGTACTTCTCGGTTTTAATGCACGATATAATACTGAGTCTAGTTCCACTTCGCTCCCCACGAACAACTAAAGTTTCACCGTTATAAGGAAGGTGAACAACTTTCTCATCACAAATAATTCTCGCTCGATGCCGAGATAACCAATCCATACCGATCACAACGTCGAAACTTCCAAGTTCTACGGGCATAAGGTCTATATTGAATGGATGGTTTAGGAAATTTATAGTGCAACCACGAACAATGGTGTTGGTGTTAACTAAAGACCCATCGGCTAATTCAACGATATAGGAAATGTCTAATAGGGTTGGTTCTATGTTAAGTAAAGGTGCAAATGCAATAGAAACAAAACTTCTATCCGCTCCTGAATCAAATAAAATGGATGCATAACGATTATTAACGAGGAACGTACCTGCAACAACATTCGGGTCTTCTTTGACATCGTCTCCTCCCATAACATAAGCCCTTCCTCGAGCCATTCCATTTTGGTTTCCAGTTCCTTGATTCTTCCCCTTCTTTGGACAATCGCTCTTAAAGTGTCCAATTTCTCCGCAACCATAACATGTTACTGGTGGTTTCTGATTGTCACCCACGATTGGAAGTCTACAATCTTTGATGTGGTGACCAAGCTTCTTGCAATTGCCACACAAATCTGGACAACGACCTGGGTTATGATGCTTCTGACACCTTTCACATTTAGGTAGGTTACCAGTGTAACCTTTCCTATCATTTGGTCCTGCAGCATAAACCTTTGCTACTTCCTGCCTCTTAGGTGGCGGCTGAACAGCATTCCCACCTTGGTTGTAATCAAACCTTCTCTTGTTGTTGTTATTGTTTGGGTTGTTGTTTCGGTTATTGGGATAGTTGCGGTTTCGATTGTTGTTATAGTTGTTGTTGTTTCGAGTGTTGTTGTAGTTGGTGTTGTTTGAACGGTTATTGTTGTTGACAGCAGCTTTCCCTTTTACCACTTGGACCATGAGTTTCTGAGTTATACGAATAGCCTCTTCCATTGATTGAGGATCAAAGGAAATCACATCTCCTCGAACACTTTCAGGCAATCCACCAACAAAGTTTTCCATCTTTTTCTCATCATCGGGAACCATAGTTGGACATAGTGCAGCCAACTCCTGAAACCTCCTAAAGTAGGTCTCAATGTCATCACCTTTAGTCACAAGCTCATAAAATTCCGTTTCCAACTTTTGCACCTCGGTACGAGGGCAAAACTTCTTAGACATCAGTTTCTTGAATTCCTCCCAAGTAAGCTTGTAAGCATTTTCCATACCAATCGGCTGAGCATACGAATTCCACCAAGACATAGCTTCATCAAGAAGCATACCTGTAGCAAATTTTACCTTGCTGACATCTAGGCATCCGCACATGAGAAATACATTCTCAGTCTTTTCAAACCAGCGGATTAAAGCAACCGCTCCTTCAGTGCCCTTAAACTTGATAGGATCACTAATCTTGAAATCTTTCCATGTACATTCACGCCTAGTAGCAGTTGGTTCAACTGTTCCCGTATTAGAAGCAGTCTCAGCAGCCCTAGCAGCAACCTCAGCTCTCTCAATCTCCAGAGCTTCTGCAATACTATCCCTGACCAACTTGCGGATAGCGGCTTGAGTCATAGCAGGTGTTTCTGGTGCAGTCTTACTCTTCCTTGGTGCCATATTTTTGATAAATCACAATGGAAATACCCATGAGAAAAATCATAATAGAAATAGTCATCGAACCAAAGATATACACCCACAACATGTATAAATATATACAACCACAACAAGTATAAATACAACCACGACATGTACGAATACAACCACAATCTGTCTAGACATCACCACGACAAATATATATATACAACCACAACAACCACGACACGTATATATACAACCACAACAACCACGACACGTATATATACAACCACAACCTGTATAAATACAACCACGACATGTATATATACAACCACAATCTGTATAGTGCGATAATAATAAAGAGCAACCACGAAACATCATAAATATAATCACAACACATGAATATAATACATGAAAATTTCGGTCTACATGGACCGATATAATATATAGCACAACATTTCCAACATAGTAGAGTCGCACTTGATATATTTGTTTGTACAACAACCAAAAGACTACAAGTTCTTGAACTATGTCCCACACCCCGGGACTAGGAAAATAGTAAAAGCTAATATAATACCAGTCTATGCCTAGGCTCCTCCAGGTGCTCTAGATGGTCCAGGCTCTCCCCTCAAGCGGCGAATCTCACGATCCATCGCAACCACGATCTCCTCAAGATGCTCAACTCGTAACTGAAAAGAAGCATCTCTGCGCTCCAACACAACTACCCTCTCTCGGATCAATGTCAACTGGTCTACCTGCTCCCACTGGGTCTCCTGTGTCGCCTGAGCTCTATCTCGAATCTCAGGTAACTCATCCCTAAGTAGATCAATCTCCTCCTGGTGCCTCAACTGTCGTGCCTCGAGTCCATGGTATGACACATCAATACTAACTCTGCCCTGAATCAAATCCTCAACCTGCTCCTCGACAGCCTCAAGTCGAGTGGTAATAATCTCATCAACTCTATACCCCAAACTATCGACTTGCTCCTGCTGAGCACCTATCTGATCCTCTAATGTGACGGCTGTAGGGCTCCTAGCCGCAGCCGCTCTAGAACTCTCACCTATGTGGTATACTGGTGGTGGTGAAAGGTCAGCAGTCTCAGTGGTAGGTGAATCTGGAGTGGTAAGCCTTGCACGCTTCTTGAGCGGCAAGAGTGAAGTAGATATAGTAGTAGTAGTGGGTATGGCTGGTGGTGGTGGTGTAGGCACAGTAGGACTAGGGAGACTCCTATAAGTAGATGTAGCATAATGAACTCTCTTCCTAGCAACCTAGATAGTCTTATCCCTAGGAAACATAAGTCTCGGCTCTGAATGGATAGTAGTAGTAGGAGATGGTATATCTGTGGGTACACGGGTGACATCAAGTGGTACAATAGGATGGACATGAGGAGTAGGAGCCGTCTCCTCATCCTCGAAAGGTTCGGTATCATCATCTGACGCCAAAAGTGGCAACTCAGGTGTAGGAGAAACAAGTGGTGAAACAGCAGTGGAGGACACAGAGCCCTCATCATCAGAATCTGATATAGTGTAAAGTATGACAGTGTTGGGATTCGAAGACATGTCTCTGTGATAATCAAGGTGAAATAAAAATAAATAACTCGTATAATGGCATCACCTAAAAATAAGTAAATATACACTTATGATGAAATGATGATATGCTATGATGGTGTGGTTATAGTCTAGGGTCCATGATGCAACCTAGTTCGCTATAACCTTAGCTCTGGTACCAATCTGTCACGCCCCCAAAATACCTGAATGGCAGCGGAATGGAATACCTGAGGGTGTAACGGATCATAGCACACAAGCAAGGATATATTGAACGACCTAAAGTGTCGTTTAGAAAATACATCGTTTGATTCATTCAAAATATTCAGAGTTATAAAACATAGGTCCCAAAAGTTAGAAAAAGTTTAAGGAAATAATTTAGTACAATCAAACGATAGTTCATAAGTGCATGAAATCCAAAAGAGACGCGTCATCCTTGATACACAAAGTGACTCCATGCAATGCCATGAGAATATGCCTTAGTTACCTGAGAAATACATTGCGAAAAACGGTCAACATAAAGTTGGTGAATAATCATAGGTTTATAAGTAAAATCTAGTGTACATATGCCATAAGTAAAGTCAAGAAATAGGATGTCCGGAAAAATATATACATTGGCTCTTAAGCTCATGACCCCGAAGCTAGACGTTACTTGGCCCCAATGAGTGTTTACCAGACACTATAATAATAAAGACATGAAATACATCTGTAATACTGTTGGAGCAACCCAAACACAGATGGAGGAGTCACCCTCAATAGATCTATTCACTCACTCTCGCTTGGAACTTAATTAACGGTTCATGAAATAATAAAGGGGACTTGTCAAGACGTGGTAAATAAGGCAACTTAAGCAATGTATGAAATTTTATACTTAGGCATGTACACAAAAATAAGTAATGCAATGTATTCTCCCCCGTGGGATTTGAAATCAAAATATAGAATTAAAACGGGGCTATGAAACTCACCTCGAAATGATGGTACAAAGATGGTGCAATGAGGTAAAAGTAGTCGGGACAATGAGGCGCGAGTACTAGCCGCAACCTAAATGAATAATCATGATCTAACTTAGATCAAGCCGTAATGAAATGAATGCACATGCACATGATACTCATACCACTCGTAATTTGGAAATACTAGTTATCGTCATGGTAAAATAGTTTCCATACTTAGGAAAAATAAGTCCATTTAGAGAAGTATACAACTTGTCATATTAACTCGTACGAAAATGTTAGCGTTATAATCCTCGTATCAAAACCTTAAAATAACGTCGTTAAGTCGTATAAATATTCCCTTGGGTCGTACGTATTCATTTGTTAAGAAAGTAGTCATTAGTAACGTTGCTAGAAAATATACCATTTAGTACGTACGTTATTATTTTTATTTGTGACTATATATATATATATATATATATATATATATATATATATATATATATATATATATATATATATATAGTTTTGACGATGTTAAAACGGGTATAACTTGGTCGTTATAGGTTCATTTCCTTCGTTCTTTATGTCCACGGATTCGTTTTTGTATATACTAGTATATTTTTGATAACTCGGCTCCTCTAGGTTACGTTTAATACCTCTTTTTACCCATTGAAATCTGCCAAACAGCAAGCAGTTTTTACAAAAATAGTTTTCGTCGTTAAATTTGCAAAAATCATATCTCCTTCGTTATAAACTCGTTTTAATCCGTTCTTTCGCCTAAAGTTTCGTTTTTGAAAGTATTTTCTAAATCTTTGGTCAAAAATTAGCCATCAACCACTGATTTTCCCACGAAATCAAAATAGGGACAGTAGGTATTTCAAATGTTTCAAAAATCGTTTCTAGGGTTCTAATCTAGTTCCATCTTCATTCAAACCACTTTCAATCACCACAAAACTAATCTAATCCTACCATACACCTTCTTAGGGTGTCATGGGTTCCTAAACATCAAAACCAAGTAGATCTAACAAGGATCTAACTAAAAATCACTTCTAGGGCTTGAAAGTTAAATATATACAAAATGGAGTGGTATAAGTTAATGCATGTATGAGATCTTTGCAAGAAAATATATAAACATAGTAATAACTTTGTAAAAATTATGAAATGAGTTTTGTAAACTTACTTTGAGATGTGGTGTGATTAGATGATAAAAACCTAATAATCCTTGAGTTTTTATTTCAAAACTCTAACAAGGATACTATATAAACAAGATTACACTTGATCTTAAGAAAAATTTTTGGTCTTGCCTTCCTTCTTCCTTGTGGCCATGGGATCAAGAGAGAAAAAGAGAGAAAGAAAAACTTTTTGAGTTAGTTGAAATGAAATGAAAAAGATAAGATATGGTGTTATGTATTATTTGATAGTATTATTATTATATAGAAGTTAGTATAAGTATTAATGAGAAAGGAGTGTGTAAGTAGTTTTGTAAGAAAATAGCAAGGGGGGGGGGGGGGGGGGCGGCAAAGTCAAGGGGGGGGGGGGGGGGGGAATGTGTAAGACTTTTGTTGGTGACTTTGTATTATTATTGAGTTTAATTGTAGTTTTAAAATGTACCGGGTACCGGGTTAACTAAAAATAAATTTTAACGGAGTTAACCGGGTCATAATAAAGTTATAAAAATTATAAAAATAGGTTGGGTAAAATTATTGGATGTTTAGATAATTATAGTTTAATTTCTACGAAAACCGTCGAAATTTTAGTAAACTTAAGTTAATAATTTAAATAAATATCCAAAATACCGGGTAATTTAATATTATAATTTTTATATTATAAAAATATATTGGGATCATAATCGGGAGTGTTGGACGTGTTAGTCACATTTATAGTTCGCGTATTAGTGTTTATTTAAAATAAACATACGTAAATCGTTAATTGTACCAAAAGTATTAATTTATTTATCCTACGAGTGGAATAGTATGCAAGTGCCCTATTGATGATATGCTGACTATATCTAGTCCGTATGAAATGTCCCTGATAATAATGCATGAATTCGCTCCTGAACCAATACGGTTACGCGAATTTGAACACTCGTAAACTAAATTTACGATTACATGAATAATGCACGTGAATAGTGGTTTCTCTCAGAAATGAATAGTGTCAAGTGAATAGTAAAATTTCTGAATATGTCTCGGAATGTCAAATTGACCTCAAAAACGATGAATAGTACAACGATGAATAGTGATCGATGAATAGTAATTTGTGAATAGTAGAATGTCGAAGTTTGGAAAAATGACCTGAAATTGTGGGTTGTGACAGATCTATTTATAGCATTCGCGCTTCCCAGCAGGAATTGACGGTTCATGAGTTTGGGCATTGTAGGATTCAGTGTCTTAGGCTAATCCGCGTAATAGTGTAAATAAAGCATAAGTTTCAGTGTGGTCCATAAAAGTGTTTGCATAAAAAGCAATTGTCATTCAATAGAAGTGTTTGCATAACAGCAAAGATTTGTAAAGTGTTTTGCATACAAGCAATAGTTCATAGAGTGTGTAGCATAAGAGCAATAGTTCATAAAGTGTGTTGCATAAAAGCAATAGTTCATAAAGTATGTTGCATAAAAGTAATAGCTCATAAAGTATGTTGCATAAAAGCAATAGTTCATAAAGTGTGTTGCATAAAAGCAATAGTTCATAAAGTGTGTTGCGTGTTTATAAAACACTTGTGTATGTTAAAAAATAATCAAGTATGCAACCAATATACACATAGGTGCATTAGAATAATCAATCAAGTATTGCGCATTCAAACAAGCGTCGAGTTTAGTAAAAAAAACGAGCATGTATTCTCCCCCAAAACAGTTATAAAACGAGTAAAAGTAGGGGTCATGAACTCACCTCAGAGCAGCATTCTGAATAGAGTAAAATATAAAGTAGTGATAGTGCGCGACACCGACACGCGACCTAGATTAGTATGGCAAGTTTAGTTTACAGTTTCAGGCTTAAGACTCGATGAAGTTTAAAAGTTTTAAAGCGTTTGTGTTGTTGTTGCTTGTGTGGCAGCATTTAAGTTTGAAAGATAGTTTTCTAAATGTTTGAGTGTATTGGCTCCTGGAAGTGTGTAAGCGTACGTCGAACAAGATATCGAAGACGAAATGTCTTTGGTTCGAAAATAACTAAAAGACAAGGTACGGGGAATAATTGCAATGGTTATTCAACGTTGGTGGAATATAATGACATTGAGGTTAAAAGTATACATACGTATTTAACCATTGGTATTTGTACCTATATATGAAAAGTTGTTACTATTATAACTAGAAGTATGTATTTATGTGATGGTTTATTTAGTGTGTTTAAAATAAAATAGAAATTTTTAATAAAATTTTCGTAAGTTAAATCAACCACAAATATAAATTTTATGATTTCAAAATATGTTACTAACTTCATGTTTATCAAGTTGGGTACACGTATCAAAAGTCGTAAGTAGGTGTCTACAAATTTGCCCTTTAACCGTTTGTAGTATAAAAACTTTGTATTTAAATTACGGGAAATGCTAAAATATCAATTCATAGTTATGTGCAAAACTCATTTTATCGAAATGAATAAGTTTTCAAGTTTTGTTTATTGTTTACATTTTGATATTTGTTTTTGTGGCTTGTGCTTGATGTGAGACGAGGCGTGTGCGCAAAGTAGGTTGAGAGGTGGTGTCTTTTGCGGCAAGTTGAAGCAAAACGAAAGATAGTCGAGACATAATTTGCGTTGACACGAAAACCAAATGTAACAATCATGGCAGTCACGAGCCAAACACGCCATGGTGGGCTGACAGAACCAAACGTACCCTTATTTTGTGGTGAATGGGCTGTGGCCCAAAACAAGACCAACAATTAGAGTAATAGACACCTTAATACTCAAATGGGCTTTGGTCCAATCTTGTGAAGGATATAACCAAAACAGAACAAGGCGAGGTTCTTATTTTTTTTAAGGCATGAATTTTAACGCAAGGGTGACTGGGTGAGTGAGCCAAAGGTTTGATACCGAGCAAAAGTTAGCCAAGAATTACACTTGTTTCAAAACCATTTACTTTACTATATGTTGAAAGGAGTGAAAAAAATTTATAGTATCAGTAAGCAAGTTCTAAGCACCTTGCTGCCAGGCTCTTGACAACACATGACCAATTACATAGTTATTCCAAAGTTGGATGTTGCAAAATGATTATTGGAGTGGAATGGCAAACCAAAAGGAGGCACCCACTGTTGGATTGATAGCCTCGACAGCAGGCAAAAGAAACAAGAAACAAACAACAAAATCAAATATGTACCAAATCCATGAGCCAAATCTTAATTTTTGTTCATTCATTATTAGCCACACAAGATCAACAACAACAACTATAAAGAAAGACAATCGTTCACAGGTTTGAACATATACCATCGACAACCAGAAATCAAGAGAACATTTACCACTGAAAAGGTATAAACCAATTCACGAGTTCAATGAAAATAATAGATTTAAATAACCAACAAAATTATTCCAAGATTCCAGTAAATCACAGAAACATAAACATATTCGAATGAGAGCATCAAAACAAGGGTTTCAAGATCCTTACAATACTTTGAAGAGAAGACCAATGATAACTCTTCCAATCCGAATCCAAGCAAGCGACCACACCAAAGCTAAGTCTCGTGATTTTTGAAAGAAGTTTTTGGAGATGTGGTTCTCCCTTGGATCGGCTGGAAATAAATAGAAGAAAAACAAGTAAGAGTTTGACCAACTTTCTTGGTATCGATTTGTGAAGTGGCCAAAACAAGCATCGGTCACTATCCCTTGCTTTTTCATATCACATCTCGTGACTAAGCTTGAGGAGAGGAGAAAAGAAAACAGTGTTTAGCCACATGGTTGTCTGGGTCTTGGGACTCGGTGCACAAAAAGAGAAAAGGTGAAAGTGATGTGTATCGCCTTGGAGGGAGATGTACTCGAGGTAGTAGCAGGTTTTCCAAGAAAGAAGAGAGAAAAGGGATATCTTGTGGTTTGGTGATAACGTGTGTGTGTGTATATCCTTTTGTTTGACTCTAGAAGTAAGGTGAAATACAAATAATAGAAGGGACGGTTAGGTTTAATGGTAGGATAAGATTTGTCTTTTGTTAATGTTAATGACTCGTGTACTCCGTGTCTTGTTGAGCTATGGTGTAAACGTGGTACTCCGGTTTGGCACGAACGCGAGAAAATATAATTTATGAGAACGTTCTTATAAAAGTAATATAAAAACACCATTATCGACTTTGGATAATCAAATATTAGATTTTGCCATTACCAAGGTAGTGTCGGTACGCGTGTGGTGTCATTTTACAGAACGAACGAGATAACCTCTCGTTCTTAAGTTTTTAATCATTAGTAAACATCAGAAAATAAATAGTTCACATTTTCGGATAAAAATAAATTATTCCACTAAAATAATAGTCCGAAAAATTACGGGTGGTTACAACCATGGTCAAAAAGGCCATACAACTAACGAGTGCATCCAGCTAAGACAACTAATCGAAAAGTTAGCAAGAGAAGGCAGAATGGACCACCTCATAAAAAACATCAAAGAGGGAAAAGATAAACAGAGGAACGGGGGAAAGAAAGAACCCCCCAAAGAAAAAGCTGATACCATATACATGATACAGTCATGGCAGCGCAAGATAAAGCAAAAAGTCAGCCAAAAATTCTCTCCAGAAAAAGAGATATCTTTCCCTACTTTAGCTGCAGACAACGCAGTTGCAGAACCTCTAACTATTGAAATACATACGGGAGGACATGATATCCACCGCATGTACATTAACGGAGGAGCATCCGCAGACATCCTGTATGACCATTGTTTCAAAAGACTGAGACCTGAAATCCAAAGTCAATTGATACCAGCAACAACGTCATTGACTGGATTCACAGGAGAAAAGATTTGTCCCATGGGACAATTACGCTTGCTGGTGGTCGTAGGAGATGAACAACACTCAACCGCAACATGGATAAATTTCATGGTAATAAAGTCCCCCTCACCATACAATGGTATCATTGGGAGACCTGGAATATCATCCATGCGCGCTGTACCATCCACAGCGCACGGAATGCTTAAGTTTCCAGTGGAAGGAGGAGTTGTCACCCTCTATAACACAACAGTACCACCAAGAGAATGCAATGCGGTAGTAACTGAAGTAGAGACTATTCCAGAACAGCGCACAGAAAAAACACCAAACCTAAAAGTCGCTATTCATCCCGATTACCCGGAACAACAAGTTTCGATTGGTGGATCTTTATCTGACAAGGGTAAAACAGCCGTATGCGCACTCTTGCAGAAGAACCTGGACATCTTCGCATGGGAACCAAAACACATGACAGGAGTGCCACGCTCTATCACAGAGCATAAGCTATAAATCCGACAAGAATATCCTCCAATACGACAAAAGAAGCGTGGCCATGCCCCAGATCGTGCAAAGGCTATTCTGGAAGAAGTACATAAGCTCGTAGACGCAGGCATCATGCGCGAAGTGTACTACCACGACTGGCTCTCTAACCCAGTTATGGTAAAGAAGAGCGATGGCAGTTGGAGAATGTGCGTGGACTTCACGGACCTTAACAAAGCATGTCCACAGGACTGCTACCCACTGCCAGAAATAGACTGGAAGGTAGAATCCCTGTGCGGATACCCTTTCAAATGCTTCCTAGACGCATACAAAGGGTATCATCAAATTCAGATGGCAGTCAAAGATGAAGAAAAAACAGCTTTCCACACCAGTCAAGGAGTATACTGCTACACAAAAATGCCTTTTGGCTTAAAAAACGCAAGCGCGACATACCAACGACTGGTGGACACAGCTTTCGAGAAACAAGTAGGCCGCAACTTGGAGGTTTACGTGGACGACCTTGTCATCAAAAGCCACACAGAGGATGAATTGGTGCGCGACATCGAGGAAACGTTCAGAACATTGGGACGAATAAACATGAAGTTAAATCCCAAGAAATGCACCTTTGGCGCAACCGAAGGCATGTTCCTTGGATACTTAATAGAGCCCGATGGAATCAAGCCTTGTCCAGAAAAAACAAAGGCTGTTATTGATCTCCCTTCACCGCGCACACTCAAAGAAGTCCAGTCATTAAATGGAAAGTTAGCAGGGCTAAACCGTTTCTTATCTAAATCAGCAGACAAGTCACTCCCTCTCTTTAAAACACTCACGAAGTGCACAAAAAAGGGAGATTTTCGCTGGACCGAAGAAGCGGAGGAAGCTTTCCAACAACTTAAACACCATCTGGCATCCCTTCCCAAACTTGTCGCACCACGCCCAGGGGAAGAGCTAATCATGTACTTATCGGCAACTCATGGAGCAGTTAGCGCAGTACTATTGACAGATAGGAACTCCGTCCAGACACCCATATACTTTGTAAGCAGAGCCCTGAAGAAGACAGAGACTAACTACTGCGCTATGGAAAAGCTGGTCTTAGCTCTAGTATTCGCAGCCAAAAGGCTGCGCAGATACTTCCAAGCGCATCCAATAGCTGTAATAACCGATCAGCCAATCAAACAAGTTATCTCTAAACCTGACGCATCAGGACGGTTACAAAAATGGAGTGTACTGTTAAGTGAATATAACATCTCATATAGACCGCGCACTACAATCAAAGGACAAATCTTAGCCGATTTCATCGTGGAGAAGCCAGATACCGACAGCCCAACATCTGCAACAAAAACAGATCTACAGGAACCATGGATTCTGTTCACAGATGGGTCTTCATGTGTAGATGGATCAGGCGCGGGCCTTATTCTTACAAATCCAGAAGGTATGGAATTCACCTATGCACTGCGCTTTGAATTCACAGCCACAAACAATGAGGCAGAATACGAAGCCCTACTAGCCGGACTACGCATCACAATCCAAATGGGTGTACGCAACCTGGAAGCGAATGTAGATTCTCGGCTAGTCGCTAACCATGTGCTAGGTGAATATGAAGCCAAGGATGAACACATGATCCAATACCTAAAAAAGACCAAGTCCCTAATCAAAAACTTTGACAGGTTCACAATAAAACAGGTGCCCAGAGGAGATAACAGGAAGGCTGATGCGCTCAGCAAGATCGCATCCACAAGCTTCGCGCACCTCTCAAAACAGGTATTGGTGGAAACCCTGAAAAACAAGTCAATCTTAGAAATGGAGATATCCACAGTGATAGAAGAACAAGATCCTACATGGATGACACCCATCATTGAATTCATCAGCAAGGGAACTTTACCACAAGACCATAAGGACGCTCGAAGAGTGTGGCGCACAGCGCAACGATTTGAACTACGAGACAACATACTCTATCGACGCTCTTTCTTACAACCATGGCTCAGATGTGTTGGACCTCTTCAAGCAGGCTACGTACTCAGAGAAATCCACGCGGGATCATGTAGTATGCACTCAGGGCCGCGATCTCTGGTGGCAAGCGCTCTAAGGTCAGGGTATTATTGGTCAACCATGCATCGCGACGCACGAGACCTGATAAAGAAGTGCAGCAATTTCCAAGTACATAGGCCAATCCCGCGCCGACCACAACAAGAGCTAACACCAATTACCTCACCATGGCCATTTTACAAATGGGGCATTGACATCGCAGGACCCTTTCCAGTAGCGGCAGGAGGAGTAAAGTTCCTCATCGTAGACATAGACTACTTTACGAAGTGGATTGAAGCAAAGGCGGTGGTGAGCATCACAGGAAACCAAATCAAACGCTTTGTCTGGGACAACATTGTCTGTCACTTCGGACTACCGGGAGAGATTATATCAGACAACGGAAAACAATTCTGTGATAACCCATTCAAAGATTGGTGCGCGCAATTGAACATCACGCAACACTTCGCTTCAGTAAAACACCCACAAACCAATGGCCTAGTTGAGCGCGCAAACCACAGTCTAGGGGAAGGAATAAAAGCGCGCCTTGACAGACACAAAGGAAGGTGGGTGGACGAGCTCTCGCATGTCTTATGGGCGCATCGCACAACAATCAAAACCAGTACTGGCGACACGCCATTTTCCCTCGTCTACGGAACAGAAGCCGTCATACCAGCTGAGATAGGAATGCCAACTATACGAACAGCAGAAGTCAACGTCACAACAAATGACGAGGAACGGCGCATAAACTTGGACTTCTGGAAGAAAGGCGTGAACGCGCAGCTATACGCGAAGCAAAGGCTAAAGCAAAGATGAAGAAATATTATGATGCAAAGGTCAAACGCACTTCATTCAGGCCAGGAGACTTTGTTTACCGCGCAAATGATGCGAGCCACGCAGAAGACACAGACAAGCTCGGACCAAAGTGGGAAGGACCTTACGAGGTCACAGATGCACTCGGCAACGGTGCATACAGACTGCGCGATATGGAAGGTCACGACCTAGCGCGCACTTGGAATATCTGCAATCTTAAAAGATGTTACTTTTAGGCTACGGCCATTACACAGACACCTTTGCATCCTAAGAGATGCCCAATAAGTGTTTGTTTTTTCTTTTCTTTCCTAGGAATTGTATTTTTATTTTTTCAAAAAACTTGCAAGTATCAATAAAATGTTATGGTTTTTAGCTAACTCCATAACGTATTTCACTTTATTGCGTACATACTTATATATGTCAATATTGTTATCTTATATCTCTGCCTACATGGCATGCATGCACTAATTAAAGACCCACGAAGGCATAAAGGATGAGTAAACCTACTAATTCACTCGTTGAGTAAGAGGGTTGCAAACCCATCAACATTGGATCACGTATCCTTGTTAAGCGCCTTACTTTTGAGACGTCAAAGTAAGTTTCACGTGCGCATCCCACGACGGGTGCGCAACAAACTAAGTACACCGTACAAGCTTAGCAAATAACGAGCCAAGACACTTGGTCAAAATAACAAAACTTAGCAAACAATGCAAGTATATTTCTTAAAATCACGCAGCCAAGACACTTGGTCAAATACCAAAAACTTAGCAAACAATGCAAGTATATTTCTTAAAATCACGCAGCCAATACACTTGGTCAGATAATTAAACTTAGCAAACAATGCAAGTAGATTTCTTAAGTCACGAACTTAAACAACAAAAAGGTATCTTATTCAACATTTTTACACAAAAATTACAAGGAAAGATACACTTCATTATTCATAATACATATACAAAAGCCTACACGCTATACAAAAAGCCTACACGCTATGGCGATGCTCAGGGCTATCCTCCGGAGCAGCAGAACTCCCCGCCTCCTGAAGCTTTCTCAGAATCAAAGCATCCTTGGGAGATACGGTAGGAACACTCACGGGCACACCATAAGACCTAGGGATGTGTGCAGCACCCACTCTACACAACACTGCCTTGCCCTGAATGCCCTTCTTCTGAGCAGCCCTCTGCGCGTGACGCTCCAAAACCTCTTTCAAGGGAATCTCCCTCTCAAGAGCAAACGGGGTAAGGATGTGGCGAGGCTGTGCGAACACAGGAATCTGCAGCTGCAACACATCAGGCTTCAGGAAGTAATCTGGTTGCGCCTCTGCATCCTCTAAAAGGTGGCGCTCCAACGTCAACCCCGCCATAAATACATCTATGGGGTTGTCTTGGTCGCGCTCCAACCTTCCAATGTGCGGCAACTCGAGGACCTTTAACCCCACCATAGCCTGTATCAACTCATCACAGGCAGCCGCATCATAACCAGAGACCTCTGCCAAGTCCTTGGTCAGAAGCTTGGCCTCATGGAGATCCTCCATAGCCTGCGACCTCCCTCGCGCCACCGCACAGTGAACCACCTTCCCAAAGGCGTCCAACACCTCTTGGGACTCCAGAGTGCCCATAGCTGCCAGGCGCAGCCCGTGGCTAATCAACCACCTACATCAACAAAGACAATTTGTGTTAATAAAAAGCATAGCAACAAAAATTATTATGAAGAAGAAGAGTATAAAAGAAATACCTGCGCTCAGCAATGGTCGACATCAAATGAGGATATAACTCCTCATCGTACTCGATGCTCAGGCCGCGCAACTTGTCCTCCTGCAGCTGGATGATCTTCATCATATCTTCCTTGAACTTGGCAATGTTAGCAAAGTGCTCCACCTTCTTCTCTTCCAAAAACCTAATAGCCCAAGTCATGTCAGACTTGTAATGATGAAGCTTCCCGCGCGCCTCCTCCACCTCAGCCAGGGCGGACAACTTCTCATGGGTGACTTTCTCAGTGTACACCCGGGAGGACTCCAACTTCGCCTGCGCATCCGCCAGCTGCGCACGGAGCTTCGCTATCTCCTCATCCTTCTGGGCAAGAGTACTGCTCTCCCCGACATACTTCTCCCTCAACTGAGCCACCAGCTCAGCCTGGCGCGCAGCAGTCGCAGCCAACTCATCCATCAACTGCTGCGCCTCTCCACCCTCATCAACCTTGGCTTTCCCCTCCTTGTTTTCATTCTGCGGAGAGGAAGCCACATCCACGAAGACCCCATCATCCTTCGCGGCATCATCCCTACAAGACATAAAGAAGGCAGTTAGTACATATTGCGACAAGTAATGTACAACAAAAGATAATAGAGACGCAGATACTTACAGAAATGGAGAGGCCTTAGCAGCCTTCTTATCCGCGCCAGGAGCGGATGTCTCCTCATCCGCGGACGACTCCGCATCCCCAATGAGGTAGCGTCGTCTCTTCTTGGGGCCACTAGTCTCAGCCTCTCCTTTGCGCTTAATATTCTGCGCCACTTCCTCCTTCAGCACCTCCTCGGGCTTCAGGATCTCTATGTTGTCAGATGACTCAGCGCGCGCCTCCTCTTGCGCCACCTCCACATCTGGCGCCACGCTCTGAACAGGCGTCACTTGGAGCGGCGGCGTGTTTTCAGGGACAACCTCCGGCAGCACGGTCAAGCGACCCTCAGTCGCCTCCAGTAGTGGCTACTCACCTTCTCTCAGAGGGCGCACTCCTATAGTCACCTGCTTTGGTTTGTCCAGCTTCACAACGGCGAATAGATCCATCTCTGCGCACATAAACAAAACAAGAAAGAAGAAAGGATTAGTTATTAAAGGTGCGCATACAAAAAGACTTACAAAATTTGAAGTAGAAGGGACGAACACCCACCCCGGCCTTCCTCACTTATAAAAGTGGGCACCTCGTCCGCAGCGCCGAAGTAATTGCGACTCAACCCCATGTGTACCAAAAACTCCTCCGGATAAGGGTTAATGGCTAGGCGGTTGGCATCAAGAGTCTGCGCATCAGTCAGCCTATAGGAACCGGGTGTGGGCGCCCATCCCTTGGCAAAGTATCCTGAGTATAAAACTCGTAGGGCGATGGAAAAACTACATCATCAACCCAGAAAAAATGCTCCCTCCAATTTCTTAGGGAGTCTACCTTCTCAGTATAACACTGAAGCGCCCCCAGGCGCTTCGCAAAAGATACCCACCCATTTGACCACGTCGTGTGGTAAAAGGAGCGGAACAAGGATATGGTTGGTTCTATCGCAAGTAAACGGCAGTTTACTTCAAAATTCGACACCTTAGCCGCACCTATACAGTGCAGCTGTGAGATGTGGAGGCGATAGTGGTTGAGCAAATCGCTCAGAAAAATAGATATTGGCATGCGGTAATTCGCGTACTCAAAGAATTTCGTGTATAACCCTATTTTCCCTTCGGGGAAATCAGCTATGCACGCGTTAACGTCTGGAGCCTCTGGACGCAGTCCAGAGGAATGAAATAGTCAGACGAAAACTGAGTAATATCATTCTCCGTCATCGCAGAGCGAAAGTCCTCTAACTGGGCAACCATTTTCATTAATTCACTAGTAAAACGCACACAAAAATTACCTAAGGAAATGATTATTTTCTTTGCAAAAGATAGCTTTCAAGAAAGTGAGCAATGGTGAGTGTGTGTTTTACTGTGTGTAATTGTAAAAATGGGGCGGTGACTATTATATAGGGAGTAAAAAAACCCTAGTTTATCTCCACGTGGATCCCACTCACAAAAACGTGTGGCTAGAACCGAACCGGCACATGCACTTTTTCCCGATTTACGAGGGCCACGTGGACACAACCCCTAATTTTCGAGGTATTCCTTTTGAAATATCTATGACTAGGTGCATTGCACTTTAAAATGGGCGGCAATATTTCAATGTTCTCCCGCCACGCTTACCACTGTTAATATTAGTCTAGCATCCGCGGCTACGAGCCACGCACACTAGACTGGGGGGACATGATGACGTATAGTCTACATATGGGCCACGAGCCCAAATGATAAACATTACTAAGGCCCAAAACCACCACGCGTGGGCTATTGTAACTTGGGCCGCATCAATAATGGGAACAGGCTCACGTAAGCCCAAACCCAAATAAAACTATACACGGTATAGATAAGGATCATCTATTTATGGAATAGATATCCTTACCCGGATAAGCACCATGGGTGCGAAACGTAAGGAGCACGAGCCCTACTAGGATTCTGCGACTATATAAGGAATGACATAACTCTCATTTAAGGTACGATACACAAACCCTAACTCTTTACGAGAAACCTAAATCGATTACTTACTCTCACGCCGGAGTCTAATCGTGGGAGACAATCCCACGATAAGTCTAACAGTGTTGTTTATTTTCTTAGTGCGCAGGTTACAAGTACTAAGAAGCGAATTGGTACGAGAGCAAGAGCCTATAACCAGGAACGCCCAACTTTTGTATCAACAAAGGAAGTTTGGGAACTTATCAGCCATTGAAGAAAATGAAGAAATTACTTAAACAAATAGGCAAAACACTTAAAAATAAATAAATAAATAAATAAAAAATAAAAAAAATCCCTTTCTTTTATATATACTTTAACATGTACCACACATATTAGTAAAACTCTATTAATGATTTGTTTCTTTTTTTCTCTTTCATTTTTATTCTCACTTTCTCTTCTTTCATATTTAAACTAACATAATACTATTATTTTAGCTTAGTAGGCTATGTTTAGCAAGTATTTTTTATATTTTAGATTTAGCGAACATAGTTAAATGAAGGCATGAACTTTCAAGGTACGCTTTGAGGTTTGAGCCATCTACTCACTTAATTCGGTCAAATGGTTTGGTCACTCATCCTTTATATCAATCGTAGAGCTGATATATATCAAACACGCCACATCAAAATCACATATCATAAAAAATCCTTAACCTCATTTATTAATACCTAAAAGACACATTTTATAATATCATGTTTCTATTATACCTATACTATTGTCGGCCTTTAACAGAATTTAGAAACACAAACATATTTTAATCATGTTGATAATTGTTCACTTTCAACAAAGTTTCCATGTGCAAACGCGGATTATTATGAGAAAAGATGGATGCCACGACAATGGTCCCACAACAACCCAACTCACACTCCAATCATTCATCCAATCTCAACCGTTGGATCAAAACCAAAAACCCATCCGTTGGTTTCATAGCAATTATAGTCGGTCCCTACACCAATTGCGTCACTTACGTCTATTTATATACCCAACACACTGCTAAACTAAACGCGTTTTGATTTTTACTAGAGATAGGTTATTTTTAAAATTAAAAAAATAATAATAATAATTAAATAATAGTTGTATAATTTTGTTTTTATATTTTATATTAAAATTGCGAAATAAAAATATAAAAATAAAATATAAAATTTGACAAGTTAAAAATAATAAAATATAAAAAACGTGGAGCAAAAAATCATTAAAAATTTGTCTTTTCTTATTAATAAAGTGAGTAAAATTGCTACAAAAATAAAACTTAAAATATAAAGTGTAAAAGTCAAAATTAATAAAAGAAAAAAAAATCCAAAACAAAAAAAAAGAAAAAAAAAAAAAAAAAAAAAAAAAAAAAAAAAAGAAGAAAAAAAAAAAGAAAACGTAAAAAAAAATGTATTAGCCTATTATATTTAGGTATGGTAATTTATAAGTTTCATTATGTACATTAAATGCAAAATTTAATTTAAAAAGAAAGTTTTGTGTTTAACAAATGCTATCATTCTCATAAATAAAATGAGTAAAAATAAAATAAAATGATAAGCGGAAATTAAAAAAAAAAAAAAAAAAAAAAAAGCTCTTGGTCCAATATTTGTTATTTTTTTTCATTCTTTTCCTTTTTTGGTAATGCTCAATTGTTCAACTGCTCAACTTCACCCCATTTTGTGACACATGTGTTTCTTGCAAATACAAAAATTAGGTAGAGTCGAGCAGTTGAGCAAGTGACTCATTTGTACTTGCAAAAGATACATATCATAAAAAGATAGAGTTAAGTATGACCAAAATAAAAAGAGGTTAAAAAATTGACCAAAGGTATTTTTTTTTTGGTTAGTTTGGTAATTTTCATGATGGGTACAAATAGCATCCGCAATTCTACGAAACTTTCCTGATTTTGACTATATTTCCGAACCTCAGGCTTGGATATAACCAAACCACAGGCTCGGGATTTAAACACTTGCTATAAATAACGATATCATTTTGCACCACACCACTATGTAACTTTCCTTATTTTAGCATCCAGATATTTTTTGCCCGAATTTTCAAAGGTATAATTTGCTGCTGCTTTTTGTCAATTTTCTTTTTTTGTTAAACTGGATTTCCAATCTTTTGATCGATTAATTTACGAGGTTTGAATTCACCGTACGAACCGATAAACCTCTTTTTGTTTAAAAGAATGACCGTGACCAAATTGAAGTTGTTTGCACTAAACAAAAATTAAATTTGAGACCATCAAGCTGTTCAATTGGATCTATTATACTAGTTTAATCATTTAGCTTTTGATATTTGATCATCAAGTTGATTTTGATCTTTATTCTGACTGCACAAATTTGGCTCGTAAATGAATTTGACTATCGTTTGTGATTTTTATGTGCTGTGAACGTTTATTTGTCATCGTTAAAACATAAAAGAGACATAGTCAACGTTGCACTAACAATTGGTATCCGACTAATAATAATTCAAAGGTTGTTATATAACCAACGAGTTCCCTTTTTGATTGCCAGGTAACTTTACCGAAACCGTGACAGTAAAAGAGGCTTTTTTGGAAGTGAAAATGGCAATGGTTAAGCAAGGAAGCTCTACTCTTAATCCAAACGCACCGTTGTTCGTCCCAGCTGCTGTTCGTCAAGTCGAGGATTTCTCGCCAGAATGGTGGCAGTTGATCACAACTTCAACTTGGTTTCATGACTATTGGCTCAGCCAACAGCAAGGAGAGAACGGGTTCTTTGCAAACGACGCAACAGATGGTTTAGATAGCTCTGACATTGCTGATCTGCTGCCTGACTCTATTGATGATGATCTTTTATCCATGGAAGGACAATATGAAGAGTTCCTACTTTCGTCTGAAATGGAAAAAGTTGACAGTTCGTCCGACTTGGGTAATTAGTTCTGAAGGCTTCCTAGGTTCGAGTTCTGTATGTATAAGTATTTATAAGAAAACTGTAGTGGCGTCGTTTGTTATATGTTGTAAGTTTATGTATAGAGCAAGGTCTTAACTTTGTTAGTATCCTTAACGTCTAGCCTTGTTCATACCCTGTAAAACCGGCTATTTCGACTAGCCAGGGAAACTAAATGGATAAGAAGTGATTCAAGAAACTGTTTTGTCTTTGTCTTCTTTAAGAGTGTATTTTAGATTGCTTATTTAAGTCCTTAAATAAGATAAGTAGATAAGCAGTTTTGGGTGTTTGGATATAACTATTTATTTGCTTAGTTTTTACATGAAAACAAGCAGGTAACACAATCCAAACACCACCTAAGTGCATGCGAGTCTATAATGTTTTTCGGGCATGTTAGACATTTTAATGTGTTGGTGACAGCAAAGATGTGTAAGCATTCATTAGCATACCTAAGTCGGCTATACAGAGTTTTGGAACTCATTAGAAGGACGGAAAACCCAATCCAACCTATATGAACAAAAGAGAAAAGAGACGTACAAAACTTTATAAAATTTTGAAAAGATACAACAAAGATATGTAACACAAAATTTAAAAAAATACATTATGTTACTATATGAATATATGCTAACCAAATGCTATATGGACTAAAAAAGCTCACATACTTGTAGTTGTAGTCGGGAAAATGGCAAGGCGACGTTGGATGCCTTTGGTGTAGCCAGAAGAACAAGCATGAATATCAGATTGGTGCAAAGTTATAATCAGATCAATGCATCTTCATTTTGGGGCTGAGGTTTGTTTTGGTTGTTAAGGGCTTCTGATATAGCCTTTGGCAGCAAAAAGCCAGGTCTCTCGAGATTTGGTGCACGATCAAGTACCAAAGGTTCTCGAGATGTTATCTCAATGCCATCAAATGTCCACAATGTTATAGTTGCTTCGCCTTTTAATCCCAAAGAAACCCAACCTAGGCCTGCAGCCGCTAGGTCAATGCTGTTAACGTCCCAGCTTGTTCCAGACACTTTAAATTCCCTTGCCTCCCACTTCCCCAATTCAGACACTCGATCTACACCATTTGGTGGCTGAAACAAATTCAAACAGCTTTTTCAACAAATGCATTAAAAGTGGTATAATAGACGTTGCAAAGAATCTAACGCTATTGGAGTGTGTCAAATTAGGCAAACATTGTACCTGCAGTCTAACACCAGCATGCTTGTTCCAAATCTCTTCTGCATTTTCAATTTTCCCAAGATGTAGAGAAACATTTGGTGAGGCCCAAATGGTAACATAAATTGTCTGCACAGATGCTTCATTTAGATCTAGTCTCATCAGACCACCGACATGTATTGTCTGGCCTTGCTGCAAAATCAAAATACCAACAACTAGCATCAGATACCATATATGGTCTGATTCTTTATAGGTACCACATTTGACATTTCAACCTTAAAGCTAGTACTCCAACTTTAATGTGAATATTGACTATTTCCCTTTAAGTAACACAGTAAATCACATTCATAAAGATTTTTGTGTAGTTTAATGTCGTTATAGAACATCCATATCCATTTAGACATTGAAAACAGTCATGGATCCAGGATTTTGACTAGTGTATACACTGTCATGACAATTATATATTTTCTATAACATTACACTACAAGAAGATCATTAAGGGATTCAGGGCCATGGTTAATAACTAGTCTTGTTTGACATTTGAAAGTCAACATGCCCAATTTATAAACAGTAGTTCTTGAGGTAGCAACTTTGACTTATTTGAACCCAGACTATAAAGAAGTGCAAACTGGAAAGTGTTTGCCAGTTTGGCCTGCTCTAAGAGAACACCCATTTTGACTGTTACACAAACCACCTGAACCACCAATTTTGCCGCCTCAAATGAGTACTACTAATGTTATATTAGCATGCTATGACACCCATCAACAAAACAACATGACACGAAGATATAACAACCAAAAAAGAAGTAATTACCTTAATTCTATATGTTCGAGGACGTAATTCCTTTCGTAGTTCGACCATCTTTTGCTCCTCTCTATTCAATCTCATGGACATCAGATACGGATGCAATAAACCTGGTGTATCATACATTTTCGCTTTAGCAGACAATATACCTCCAATTCTCAAAATTCCAAGTGTCGTCCCAGGAACCGCAGCTTCAGTAAGCTTACTAACTTTCACCCCACCTTTCTTCGCAAGTGCATTAATCAAAGTCGATTTACCAGCATTTTGTGCACCAATAACCCAAACATGCCCACGAGGCCCAGCCAAATCCTTAACAAAAGTTAACAAATTTCTAACACCTAAATCCTTTTTAGAACTAACCAAATACACCCCATTAAGCCTAGGCGCACCGTGAGCCTTAGCCCTATGTCTAACCCATCTATCTAACCTAGTGGGACTAATTTGTGAAGGCAAAAGATCAACTTTTGTTGCCACAAGAATCAACTTAGGCAACTTTTTACTACGCTGCACACTATCACGACCTCCTTCTAACGCTGCAAACAATGACTTAGCAGCTCGTTTTGGAAACGACCCATCAAAATCCACACAATCAACAACCATTATCACAACAGTCGAATCAGCAGTTCCTGTCGGCCTCATCAACCTAGTACTAATCAATTTATCGAAATCAAAATCAGGTATTAAATTCTCAGCAGTCTGATTCTTAACCTGTCCATAGTTTCTTAACGAATGACACCTTGCACAAACCGTAACCTCCTCTTTCTCCACTTTCGTTTCACGGGCCAACTTCTTTCTTTCACTTTTCGACACCCTTTTCCTTTTACTCTTCTCCAATACTTCCTCAGTTATATTCCCATACCCCACTCCAGGCGCGGTAAACCCGTCTAGTTCCTTCAAATCCTCTTCCTCCTCATCAAAATCTTCCCATTCACTGTCCCACTCAAGTTCATCTTCTATATCCAAATCATCATCATTTTCGCTCTCGTTTTCGCCTTCCTCTTCCTCACCCTCCCCTTCCTCATTATCATCCAATTCGCCTTCGAGTTCGATATCGTCTAAAACAAGTTTCTTTTTTTGGTAATAACCAGGTTGAGTAATGTCATAATCTTGCATAAAGACACCACAGCCAGGACAAACAAGGCCTATATTGTCATCATCATCTCTCCCTTCACTTAAAAGAGGTTGCTTTCTGAATCTTTTTTTTGGGTTTGAGTCTTTAAATGTTTGTGTTGATGATGTTTGGTTAGTGTTGGTTGATAAAACAACATGTGAGTGTTTGTTTTTGAAGTGTTGGTGGTTGGAAGCTATAAGGGGGTTTAAGGAGATTATTAAAGATGGTGAGTGTGTTTTGAGATTTAAGGTTAGGGTTTTAGGTGTTGAGGATAGTAGAGATGAAGAAGATAACAGAAGTGACATTTTTTTGTTTTTGTTTTGGGGTTTTGCTGAGAACCCCTGTACTTGTTGAGCAACCCTGGGGTTTATTTCATTTTCTTTTACTTTTCTTATTTAGGGTTTATTTCATTTTCTCTTACTTTTCTTTCTCTCATAAAAAAATAAAAAATAAAATAAAATAAATAAATAAAAGGAAGATGTTACAAAATAATGATGATCGACAAGAAGTATAAGCTAGAAGAATAGAGATATTGTGAAATGTATTTTTATTGATGATTACAAACTACAAATGAACCTCTATTTATCGGGTTCTTACAATCAAATTGATAATCAAGATTAGAATGAATCGCCTACTAATTATACTTATCTTCCTACTAATCTTCCTAGTTACCAAGTAATAGAATAAGAATTTATGTAGGTTAAGACTTAAGATGTACGGATAGACACATAATTAATTATTTATAATATAGTAAAAGAAGACATTTGCTAAAAAGAAGTGATTTGTTGACTCTAATGGTCAATGTGCATTTAATAAAACTAGTAGGGTACATGCGCGTTGCAGCAGCGGGTATCTTAAAATAAATGTAAACGACATCAAAAGAAAAAAGTGATAGCTAAGAGTTGTAAACCTTTCGTGCTCAAGCATGTTGGCCCGTGCTCGTTCGGAATCGAACCCGATTGGCTCGTGCCCATTTAGACTCAAGCTCATTTGGCCATTTGCCCATTCGGGGCTTTAATATATTTGTATAATGTGCTTTATTATTTGTCTTAGTAACATTTAATGTAGGAATTGTGTTTAAGTTGGTTGTATAATATGCTTGATAATTTGTATTTATTATGTAAATGAGTTAATAATTGCATTAATTGTATTTATTGATCAGTTTATTAATGTTATTAAATATGTTTTAATTAATTGTGCTTTTAGTTAAAAAAAAAAAAAAAAACTTGTAATGCCGAATTTTAAATATTTTTATATAAAGATTGTATTTAATGTTAGAAAATATGTTTTAATTAGTTGTATTTTTAGCTTAAGAACTTGTAATTGAATTTAATGTTAGAAAATATGTTTTAATTAGTTGTACTTTTAGCTTAAGAAACTTGCAATACTTAATTTTAAGTATTTCTTTTTTTAGAAGGCTTAAATGCTTTATAAGATAGTATAATTATTACTTTTTAAAAAAATTAAATATTTCATTTAATGTAAATTAGCTAAACTTATCAATTTAACATTAAATAAACTTAGGGTGTGTTTGGTTCGCCATATATTTTGAAAGGAATTGTAATCTGTCAAAAGAATTATAATTCAAATAGTTGAAATGTGTTGTAATCGTAATGTGTTGAAATTGTAATTGATGTATTATGTCATTTTGTTTGGTTGAATCTCAACGTAATTTTAATTCAAAAAAAAATAATAATAATAAAATAAAATAAAATAAAACCTTAATAATAATAATAATAATAATAATAATAATAATAATAATAATAACCTTTTCTCTCATCCCTTCTAACCCTAACCCTAGATCTTATTAAGCCGCCACCTCCTCTTCCGGCCACTGGCTATATGCCAGTGGTCCAGATAACTCAGCCGCCGCCTCCTCCTCCCTCTTTGTCCTCTCCTTTCCTCTTTATTGCTTGCGATCTATCTCTTTCTCTTTCCCTATCATTTCCTCTCGTTCCCCTCTCTTTGGCTTTTTACGATTTTACTTTCAAGGCCACCGCCCCTACAAACAGGAAACATTGGCGATTGCCCTTCTTAGTGCAATTGTTTGGGACGTCGAAGCGCAGAAGCGAGAAGCTAGAGAAAATGATAGAGTTATTAGATGATTCAGGTTTTCTTCCCTCTCTTTCCTCTCCTTTCCTCTTTGTGGCCTGTGATCTATCTATCTCTCTCTCTTTCCCTTTCCTTTCCTCTCGTTCCCCTCTCTTTGGCTTTCTACCATTTCACTTTCAAGGCCACCGCCCCCTACAACCAAGAAACATTGCCGATTGCCCTTCTTAGTAAAATTGATCGGGACGTTAAAGCGCGGAAGCGAGAAGCTAGAGAAAAGGATAAAGTTGTTAGATAATTCAGGTTTTCTTGTTTATATGAGTAATCTATTGGTAGACCTATTTCTAGATTTACTTTTTATGTAATCTCTGTTATGCTCAATGAAAACTTTGATTTTGATAATAATAATAATAATAATAATAATAATAATAATAATAATAAATTAATAATAATAAATAATAGTAATAATAATAATAAATATTAACAAATAATAATAATAATAATAATAATAATAATAATAATAATAATAAATTATTATTATTATTATAAGAATATTATTATTATTATTAATTATTATTATTAAAATAATAACAATAATAATAATAATAAATATTATTATAATTATTATATAAATATAATAAAAATAATAAATATTATTATTATTATATAAATATTGTTATTTTAATATTTATATCAAAATTATTATTATTATATTCTATTACTTTATTATAATTATATAAATAATATTATTTTAATATTTATATTATAATAATAATAATAATAATAATAATAATAATAATAATAATTATGAATTACGTTAACTTTCCATCCAACATCCTATGTAATATGAATTCCCTCATTTGATGTAATTGTAATGGCTGAATTACAATTACAATGCAAATTAAACAGCCTACGTAATGTAATCTGAATTATAATTCCCTCCATTATTCGAAACAAACAGCCTACGTAATATAATCAAATTACAATTACATCTAATTACGTCAGATTACGGCGAACCAAACGCCCCTTAATGTTTCATATATACTAACTTTAACCGTTAGTCTTCGGATCATATGTTAGACACTCTTTAAAAAAAATTATTCCCTCCGTTTTAAAAAGAGAGTCGAAGAACAAAAAATGTAAAAATTATGATTTGTGTAATTAATCATAATTTTGATTTTAAAGTTACTTTTACCTTTATAGTTAATATAGAAATAAAAAATGAGTAATTAGTACAAGTTTTAATTAAAATGGTAAAGTAGAAAAACAATCATAATTATTACTATCTATATATAAAAACTGGACACTTATTTTGAAACAAATATATATAATAAGATGGACACTTTATTTGATATAGAATGAGTACATAATATGAAAGTCCAAGTATGGAAAAAATAAAAGAAAATAGACTCAATATAACAAAGAGTGTGATGAATAGTGTGTTGTGGTGACCGATGACACATAAGCACTACATCATCATTTACTATTATCATCGAATCAGTCATAGCATCTTAGTAATTACCACAACTCTATTATACTTAAACATAAATATGTCCACTGACAATCACATATCGCATATTTTCCTTGTTGTACGTTTGATTGACACCATCATCAAAACCGCCCACTATATGTGGCGGTGGCAGTGATGTAGTAACAAACCATGAGTGCTTGCATGACCACCAGTGATGGTGATACTTATTACACCGAGTTAAGGATTATCTCTATAGGAGTTTACATGACATGAGATGACATTTATGTGTAACAATTTTTGTTTGAACATTAGTAGGGTTGAATCTTTACGTCATGAAGTTTATAACATTGAGGATATGACGTTATACAGAACATGTATTAGTTTATGAAAAATTGATGTAACATAACAGGTTCTTGTTATAAACTTGATGAAACCCATAATGTTGATGTTGCTTTTTTGTTTTTACCAAAATCACAAATCATGTTGGTGTTTGAATATATTTATCCACTAATGTCTTATTTTTATTTTGCTCTTTGACAAGTTTATGTAGATCTTTAATCATGTTTTCACAATATCAAACATAAATAAGCAAGATTCACATACACTCCCACAAAAATACGTGAAGAGTTGTTGTCAAACACAACAAAAGTTTGTGAACATCTTTTTGAGCTCATAAACTTTTTATATAAACAATCTTTAATCTTGATTTTTTGTTTTACCTGAATCGTTTATTGAACGAGTGTTATGATTTTGTGTCTTGATTTTGTAAGTAATGATCCGATGCACACGTACTCTTGAAGAGTATGTATTTAAGACCAGTTAGTATGTATTTGAGACACGAATAACCCAAATTATAAAGTAAAACGGCACCGTTTTAAGCCAACGTTATTTTCAAACATCAAACGGCGTCGTATGCTGTCAAGTAAAAAAAAATCAAAACCATATTGTTTTGAAAACGCAATAAACGACGTCATTTCACACAATAAAGGTATAACAAAGTAAGCCCTCATAGGTTTTTATTTTTTCTTGGGTTCGGCTTCTATATTCGGCTCGATTGCTAATGTTGGATGCCTTTGTTTGTATCGGCTTCTAAATTGTCAAAAAATACATCCAACTTGCCACCTTTTACTATTGTATGTTATGAACTTTTTTTTTTCTATTGTATACACGAACTTTCTTAATCTTCCTATTGTATACATGAATCTGACGTGGCATAGAGTTAATTACATAAATTTACATGAATCATCCCTGTGGCTCAAAACAATTACACCATTCGTCCTAGAAACAATTACATAAAAGGTCCCTGTAGCTCAAGAGTTAAAATATTTGCATTGTTAGTCCTCATTGAGTTAAAATATTTGCATCGTTAGTCCTCATTGACTATTGAGTTGAAATATTTGCATCGTTAGTCCTCATTGAGTTAAAATATTTGCATCATTAGTCCTCATTGACGGTGGGTAGTGGTGGTGGCGGTGGGTAGTGGTGGTGGTATGTAGTGGTGGGTGGCGGTGGGTAGTTGATGAGACGAAAAATGATCCGTTTTTAGGGGGTCATTTAAGCCGGAATTGGAATTTATTTGATCAAATATTATCCTAAATCGTTCCTTTTGTGACGGCGTCAAGAGCAAATTGATGACGGCGTCAAGAGTAAATGAGGTGACGGCCCAGTGAAAACGTGACGGCGTCAAAGCAAGGCCGTCAAGAGTAAAAGTGGTGACGGCCCAGAGCAACATTACACATGACGGCGCCAGATCTGGATCTAGGCAGTCCGAGAACATTATGGGCAGCGAGATGACGGTGTCAGAACTTTCTTCTTGACGCCGTCACCTTAGGAAATCTATATATACTCTTTGTTATTTTCATTCTAAAAGGAGGAGAATTTTAGGGTCGAACTTAATAAACCCTAGCACGACTTTTACAGTATTTTCAAGGGTTTTCACCCCTTGAAACCCTTCATGTTCAATTGAGATAAGTATCCTTTCAATTAATTCAATATGTCTATGTGTTGTTTGAATATATCTTACGCTTGTCTTGATTTTAACATGCTAGGCTAGATCTTTTGTGTGTTTGCTTAAATGTAATGAAATCTAGATGTTGATTATAGGTTGATTGCTTGTTTATAGTTGTAATGGATGAATGATTTCGATGTTAGGCTTAAGAAAACTGGCAGATCTCCATTGTGTAACTTGCTTGAACGTCTTAAGAAACATGAACCAATGCGTACTAGGTTTTTATGGTTGTATTTAATGCATGAGCGAATTCTAGTGATCCAATGTTAGGAGCTTCTTGCAGGCTCGACATAGGAGTGAAGTAGGAGCTTATAGAGTTGGGGAAGTACGTACGCCACCCCACAATTGGTATTAAGGAATATAACCTGTCATCCACACAACTGTAACAAACAATTAACCTGTAAAAGATATCTAGGGAGTAGTGAAATCTAAGTAAACACAATTCTCCCATTTACTGTTCACACCACTAGTTTAATTAGTTTTATTTACATTTATGTTATTTTATTTTGATTGCATCTTAGTTATTGGGTTAGTTGACTAGCAACTAATTCCACACACTCTTCCAAAACACGAGATTTTACTTGCTTTCCATAAAATATAAAAATACAAAAAGAATTATCCCTCACCTCTAGACCTAGTTTTTAGGCTTTCTAATCCTAGCGACACTATTCCTGAGTTGAACGATCAATCCCCCGGTACTTGTCACTATACTATACTACAACGATCAGGTACACTGCCTGGTGGGGGTTGTAAGCTTCTAGAGATCCCTCGAGAGGTAAAGCCTGGTGCAATTCCCACGCATCAAGTTTTTGGCGCCGCAGCCCGGGGAATAGTTATTGTATAGGTTAGGATTTCTTTTTATTAGGTCTACTTGCTAGATTCCTTTCTAGTAAGATTTTTTATTTTTTATGTTTTCTTTAGTCTATCTATTTCTTCGTGCCTTTGTTAGTAAAGTAAATTCATTGACTATTCCGTTGACCATTATGCAAAACGCGAATCCACCCCTTTCCCCTAGAGAAGTGGCTTTGTTACGTGAACAAATTGAGAGTGAGATTAGGGACCTTAGGGAGCTTAATAGGTTGATTAATGTTGAGCTCGACCATGCATTTAGTGACCTAGCGACCGCCTTGTATTCAAATAAGGACCTAGGAACTAAAGATTTTGAGGATGTTTTTGAGGAACTTGAGGAAGGGGAGATTGATCCAAAGCTAGATGACTATTTTAATCTATACCCCACTAAGGAGGAGATTGCGTACTGTAATAATCTTATTGATAATCCTCGACCTCCTTTCACTAGAATTGAACCTAAGATCAAGAGAGGCGATCCTAAGAATGCTAAGATACCATGTATGATTGGGTTTAAACACATTGATAAGGCTTACATTGATTTTAAATCCCCAATCAACATTATGTCCTCAAGTGTCTATAATGATATAGTGAAAACAAGACTTGGACCTAGAAGAGATCCCAAATACCCCGGTGGAGTTTGTAACTTTGCCGGGAGAATTAAAGGTTTACATGTCTTTGTTGGGAATTTTACTTATATCACTGACTTTATGGTTGTTGAAGATCTAGCTAGTGTTATTGATTGTCGCTTATCCCATGTTGTGTTTGGTAAACCATTTGTTGAAGAGTCCAAGTTAGAATATGATGAGATAGAAGGGACAATCCGATTTGCTAGTGACACCGATAGGATCACTTATAAGATGCCCAATAGAATGAAAAAATTTCGTTTTGTGCCTCGATTTGACATGGATAACATTGGTGCTTTCGAGGACATCAATGAAGAGGATACGAGAAAGGGCATAGATTATGTATGGGAGAAGAAGAGCCTTTTCTATAAGGATTGCTTGACTCTAGGACCAAGATATAGAGTTGATAAGGAGTTTGCCAATAGGATCATAGGAGCAATTAAGAATAAGGTATTTGGTCTCTATAAGGAACATTTACAATCGGTGGATGAGACCAAGGATGAGGTCACGTAATAACCCATGAACTTGAGTCTAGCTACAAGACTCGTAAATAAAGAAAAACGCTTATTGGGAGGCAACCCATGCTTTGTGTGATTTTTATTTTGTTTGATTGTTATTTGTTTCCGTATGCATTTTTTATTTTTATTGTTGGTAGATCATGTTTCAAACTAAAATGGTGAAAATACTTTATTTTGTCGTTTGGCTTAGTCTTAACTTCATTCAAAGGTATTTCGCAAAAGATAAGTATAAGGGGAAACCCCAAATATGTTTTTAAGAAACAAAACCGATCATGATTCTCCACAATATTAAATGGACATGTATATTCGTATTTGTTAGAGTCAAATGCTTGTATCGAGTCATAATGATGTTTTGCAGGATTTTCCTGGAAGTAGGACAAAGTTTTTCCAGAAATTTTCCGGAAACTTAATATAAAGATTTCTGCAGGTCACTTCTGACGGCGTCAGGAAGAAATTCTTGACGGCGTCACGTGTAAAAATCTGGAAATTTTGCCAGTTTTGTTTTTCTAACGGAATTTTAAATTTTTTGCTGAATCCTTAGTTTTATAATCTCCAGGAAATCTGCAAACATTCATTCCACAAGCATTATATGTTACTTTGTTTTCTAGGATTTGTTAGCATATATAGATTGCCGCAGATTTTACGCGAGGTTGCCTTGTTTGTTTTCTCAGGTTTAACAGGTTATGTTTGACAAGAAGATGATTTATATTCTGGAAGGGAAGCTTTGATTGTTCATTTTCTTGGAGGAAGATCTAACCTTGTTACCACACTATCCATACCGAGCGAATCAGGGGAGTATTTGATTTCGTTCTTTTACCTGTTTTTAGTTTTACATTCTTTAATTGAACATTGGGGACAATGTTCATCCTAAGTGTAAGGGGAGGGTAAATGATGATACCTTATAGGATACAATTGCACTTGAGTTTGTTTGTTTGATGGTAGGTGTGTAATAAAACTATGAGAAACACTTATTAGTGTAATTTTAGCGCCAAATTTAAATTTTTTTACAACATTTAGGAGTGAAACTTTAGCCTTAGCAAGCGTCTCATGGATAGGAGTCGTATGACTAGCACAAAACCGTACTATTCAGAAAAATTTTCCACCCAAATATGTGAGGTTCGCCTTTAGATTTGATAGGAAAAGCATTTACTATTAGTGCTTATGAGTGTACCGGTAGCATTTAGATTATAGAACTTGCGTTAGTGATGCATCCCGAGACCGCTAGTGAGACTACATTCGTGTAGTAGGATTTACTACATGATAAGAGGCATTAGGATCACCCTTGTGTTAAACCCGTATCATAATTATTTGACCATTTATATCATATTATTTGGCTAGTTAAGTCAACTAATTTTTCCCACACCTTAGCGTTGTATTCATTTTTAGTACACGAAACCCCTAGTACACCCCTCCGAACCTATCTTTTCGTTTCTAACTTTAAGCATCTTACTTAAAGGAAGAATTTGTTACACCTCACTTAAATGTACAACCAAATCGCCTTAGCCTTCCATGTATGCACTCATCTTTAGTGCATTATTGTTATTTGTTAAACCCTTAGTTAATTATCTAATTGATTACATAGTTGCTAAGTCGAGTCATATCCTTGTACATATTGTTTTGGGACGATTGGGACTCATGGGTAAAGTACTTATTGTTTTGGAGTAATGGGGAAGAACATCATATTATTACCCCCATATGTACGTTAATCTTAAAAGTACTTCAAGTGTTTTGATTATCTTAATTCGAGTCATTAGATTAGTTTATTGTAAAGTATGTAAAATTCAAGTGTAAGGGGAATGTTCATTCCCTATGATGTATTATTTTGGATGGTAGGGTAAGAGTGTATGCAAAAAAAAAAAAAAAAAAAAAAAAAAAAAAAAAAAAAGGAAAAAGAATAGAGAAAAAAAAAACATACGGACTACCATCCTGTTTCATTCTATGTTTATTTTATGTTTTTGTTATTTTTGATTTATTAGCTTAAGTCGAGTCTAGTCTTGGCTTAGCAACGCCATATTGTACATGTAATTAACCAAGATTATTAACTCGCCACCAGTAAAGACTGCCTATATCCAACAAAACCGTGTATTCCATATCCCTACACCTAACGTTATAACCCTTTAAAAGACCTCTTTGATAGTTTATCCTAGATGCTTACGCCATGTGGTGGAGGTTTGATCATTTCCCAAGCCTATGGTAATCTATTTTGCTATAACAGATAGTGAGAGATGTTTTCCATTTCCATATGGTGATATATACTTTATTACACCCGAGAGATGTGAGTATCTAAACACTATTTGTGAGGTGCTAGTGTATGACCTCCGTGCTTGTTTTTGGTCTTTAGTGGAACGATTATTTGTTGTAATTACTATTATATTAGTGTTAAATGACCATAACTTGTATTTTAACTAGAATAAAAGCGCATTTGCTTGAGGACAAGCAAATCTCAAGTATAAGGGTATATGATGAGGCGAAAAATGATCCATTTTTAGGGGGTCATTTAAGCCGGAATTGGAATTTATTTGATCAAATATTACCCTAAATCGTTCCTTTTGTGATTTTAGGTACTTTTGGAGTGAATTCTAGAAAAGGAAGCATTTCGGACGTTTTTGAAGCATAAAAATGAAGAAAACAGCAAAGTCTTAATTTTCCTTGCTGAGAACAGTACCTGACGGAGTCAAGAGCAAATTGATGACGGCGTCAAGAGTAAATGAGGTGACGGCCCAGTGAAAACGTGACGGCGTCAAAGCAAGGCTGTCAAGAGTAAAAGTGGTGACGGCCCAGAGCAACATTACACATGACGGCGCCAGATCTGGATCTAGGCAGTCCGAGAACATTATGGGCGGCGGGATGACGGTGTCAGAACTTTCTTTTTGACGCCGTCACCTTAGGAAATCTATATATACTCTTTGTTATTTTCATTCTAAAAGGATGAGAATTTTAGGGTCGAACTTAATAAACCCTAGCACGACTTTTACAGTATTTTCAAGGGTTTTCACCCCTTGTAACCCTTCATGTTCAATTGAGATAAGTATCCTTTCAATTAATTCAATATGTCTATGTGTTGTTTGAATATATCTTACGCTTGTCTTGATTTTAACATACCAGGCTAGATCTTTTGTGTGTTTGCTTAGATGTAATGAAATCTAGATGTTGATTATAGGTTGATTGCTTGTTTATAGTTGTAATGGATGAATGATTTCGATGTTAGGCTTAAGAAAACTGGCAGATCTCCATTGTGTAACTTGCTTGAACGTCTTAAGAAACATGAACCAATGCGTACTAGGTTTTTATGGTTGTATTTAATGCATGAGCGAATTCTAGTGATCCCATGTTAGGAGCTTCTTGTAGGCTCGACATAGGAGTGAAGTAGGAGCTTATAGAGTTGGGGAAGTACGTACGCCACCCCACAATTGGTATTAAGGAATATAACCTGTCATCCACACAACTGTAACAAACAATTAACTTGTAAAAGATATCTAGGGAGTAGTGAAATCTAAGTAAACACAATTCTCCCATTTACTGTTCACACCACTAGTTTAATTAGTTTTATTTACATTTCTGTTATTTTATTTTGATTGCATCTTAGTTATTGGGTTAGTTGACTAGCAACTAATTCCGCCCACTCTTCCAAAACCCGAGATTTTACTTGCTTTCCATAAAATATAAAATACAAAAAGAATCATCCCTCACCTCTAGACCTAGTTTTTAGGCTTTCTAATCCTAGCGATACTATTCCTGAGTTGAACGATCAATCCCCCGGTACTTGTCACTATAATATACTACAACGATCAGGCACACTGCCTGGTGGGGGTTGTAAGCTTCTCGAGATCCCTCGAGAGGTAAAACCTGGTGCAATTCCCACGCATCAGTAGTGGTGGCGGTGGTGGGTTTTGTTGGTGGTGGCGGTGATGGTGGGTGGTGGTTGGTGGATGCGGTGGTGATGGTGGTGTTGGTGTTGGTGGTGGAGGTGGGTGGTGGTGGCGGTGGTGGGTGGTGGCGGTGGGTGTTGGTATGTGCGGTGGGTGGTGATGGGTGGAGGTGGTGGGTGGTGGTGGCGGTAGGTGGTGGGTGGCGGAGATGGAGGTGGGTGGTGGTGGTGGTGGGTGGCGGTAGTGGGGGTGGTGGTGGTGGGTGGCGGTGGTGGCCGATGGTGGTTTGGTAGGTGGTGGTGGAGGTGGTGGGTGGTGGCGGTGGGTGTTGGTAGGTGGCGGTGGGTGGCAGTGAGGTCTAACGATGCAAATATTTTAACTCAATAAGGCCTAACGATGCAAATATTTTAACTTAATAGTAAATGAGGATTAACGATGCAAATATTTTAACTCAATGAGGACTAACGATGCAAATATTTTAACTCTTGAGCTACAGGGACCTTTTATGTAATTGTTTCAAGGACGAATGATGTAATTGTTTTGAGTCATAGGGACGATTCATGTAAATTTATGTAATTAACTCCATGACACGTCAGATTCATGTATACAATAGGAAGATTAAGAAAGTTCGTGTATAGAATAGGAAAGAAAAAAAAGTTTATAGCATACAATAGTAAAAAGTGACAAATTGGAAATATTTTTGAACAATTTTCTCATTGTGTTAATATATGGCTAGCTTTTTTATAATAATAATAATAATAATAATAATAATAATAATAATAATAATGTACGTAGTAATAACAAAGTAATATCGTGATAAAACAATGATCACTAATACTCCGTAATTTTTATTCACCGTCCAAAGAAAAAGTATAATCTGTCGCACAAATTATTGACTTTCCCTAAACCAAAAAGTAAGTGAAAAGTCAAATCACATTGGTTCCTTAATTCCCTGCTTTTTCCCGCTTAAATACACACACTTTTTAGTTTTACCGCCCTTAAAAACCCATTTTAAACCAAACTCCAAACAGTCAAACACCACTTTTTCATCATCATCATCACATCAATGGCTCGAAAAAAACCCTCTTCTTCATCATCATCACCAATCACAATAGGTACAAAATTAATCAATCATTTTATTAATTAATTTATTCAATGCCTTTTGATTCACTTAATTTATATGTGTTTGTTGTTTATGTTTAGGGAACTGTCAAGTGGTTGTTGAAGCAAAGAATTACAAAGTTGAATCTAGTGAAACTACCCTTCAAATTGCTATATCCAAAAATGTCAAAGTTGTGGTTTCTGGTATAAAAATATTTATTTTTTTTTTTCGCGTTTTTTTGGTATTAATTTTTATTAAGTTTATTGTTTTTTTGTTAGTTGTGGAGGATGTGCTTGGTAAAGAATCTAACAATGTCGAGTGTTCGGGTGTTAAAGGAAACGGTAATACTAATGTTTCGTTAACTGGTTTATTTGGTAGTTTCTGATAATGTTAACTTTGTTGCTGTGGAATTTTGACTATAAGGGTGTTTCGGATTGCGTATGTTAGATGCTTATTCATTTTTTGCATTTTGTAAAAGAAGATAGACACTTTTGATGTATTTGTATAGGCAAAGTGCTTATTGGCTGAAAATAAGCACTTTTAAATAAGCACATTGGGAGGTCACATGTGGTTATTTTAAAGTGCTTATAAGCTATAAGCAAAAGGTAAATTTATGCAATCCCAAACACCCTGTATAAATACAGTTTAGTAAAAGCACTTAAGTGACACAATAATAACAAAAAAAGTAACGAGGTGGATCAATACCAATCTTATCAGTTTATTTGTAATCACAAGTCATAGCAATTTGACAAAAGGTAATATAAGCTCAATTTAGTTTCAATTGAGGGGTTTGTGATTATAGGGGCATCCCGAAATGGAAATGTAACCATTTTCGGGCTTGTGAAGTTGCTCTTGAGTATTAGTGAGCGGTGGTGACATCACTCGTTCTAAATTTTACCACTTTTGATTATACCAGGTTATTACTTTGTGCTTGTTAACCCAAAGGATTCTGACGTTCAGTCCAAGTCTCTACTTCAAGTAACTCATCCTTCTATCTTATTGTTTTCTTTTATCCATACATGTTTTTGTAGCAGATGTATCGATTGTAAGTGGTTAGTCATGCAGATGCATAGATTTGGCAGTGTAAATCTTTTTGATGACAGAAAAATAGATTTGGTAATGTAGATACAATTAGAGTGATACAAGTATACAAACACTGTATTTTATGTCAATTTATGTCGATGGTGCTTACTTTCTGTAGAAGCCGTGCTGTAATTATCACTTTATATAGAACCAGCGAGATACATAGGTGATTTTTAATGGATTATCCATGTTTTGGTGCTCATGTATCATTAATATGTTCCGTAGGAGATATTAAACTTATATGCGAAAGAACTGCCTTCAATGAACTATGCTGCAAATACTGGAAAGAAGTCGATGTTCCTTGAAAGATGTGTATCCAATGGGTAAAGTTATCTGCTTTCAGTCATCTTTATTTATTAAAGTTGCTATACTAGCGCCACAACTGCAATCTTGTTCGACAAGTTTATAGCATGAGATGTTAATTGAGGATACCAAAAGCTGTTTTTTTATCAATAACAAATGTTACATGTGCAGGAAGTATTGCACATTGGTTTTGAAGTCCAAGTCCGAGGAAGGTCCTGGAGAGGTAGCTTTGCATTTTCAATGTAGACTAAAACCTATTATGTTTGTGTATGGAAAGCTGTAATTATGTTGGTGGGAATAGGTTAATAAGCTGAACTTTTAGATATATAAGTTATGCATAAATACAGTAATATGACACATGAATCTGAATTGTATTCTATTTTTCAGGTTATTGCTGCAATAAGTTTTCAGATAATCCCGGCTGATACTCAATATGCTGAGGTTCCACTTGCTGCTGTCAGTTCAGTATACCAACATAAGGTCTTCTGCTCATCCTTGCCTATTTCCATCTAACTTAGATGCTTAATTATGATTGTTGAACTTACAGATTTTAGTGTGGCACAACTTGAAAACAAATTTTTTTGATTTATTGCATTATATAAACTTATTTTGAAGATGACCCATATGCAGTACATTGTTTGTTGATGTCTTAACAGTGGGGTAACCATCTTTACAAACCTGCAGGGTATTGGTCAACTCACATATTTGGAAATGAGGAAAAGACTGCAAAGTGTTGGCGTGCATTCTATTTTCTGCTGGGCAGATGAGGAATCGGAAGGATTTTGGCTTAAGCAGGTGACGGAAAAAAACTGTTTGGTTTAGTATTTATGTTGATAAGGCATTCCTTTTGCTAGTTGCTTTTCTCATCAAGATGCCTCTAAATTTCATTGTTTATATGTAATTCATAGGGCTTTGTAACAGTTGGTCAAGTAGACACCAAGGGTAGAGCTCGAAGGTTACCAATAAAGGCAGATATTAGGAAAGCGTTATGCTTTCCTGGTGGCGCAAGCCTAATGGTTTCTCATCTTGAAAAGGAACGTTCAGATAACTCTGCAGTGACTTTAAAACTGTCTTCTCTTGTAAAGCCTTTTCAAAAGTCGTTAGCGGACTCTATCAATCAAAAGCAACACTCGGGTGCTGAAGACGTGTTGAAAAATAACCACTCAATGGATGTTGGTAAGTATTAGATAAAAGCCGAATATGCCAATTTTGATATCTTTGTTTTAGATATTAAATATGTGCATTGCTGTAATAGGTTGCCAGGACCTTGTTTGTTTGGACAGTTTGGAAGGCATCAATACAGGATACGGTGCCGATGAGATGGAAATTATAACTGGTGGTGATGCCAGGCAGTGTTCGTGCTCCACATCGGGTGGAAAGAAGAGGACTTGGGAAGCCTCCAAAACTTCACTGAAGTCAAAAAAGGTCAAAGGAAGTCATATGATTGCTTGTCAATCAGATAGTGGTTGTGCTTCAAGGATCAATAAAACTGATAATTGTTATATGGATGTAAGCCCCGTAAAGCTTTCTAAGGATGAAAATTCGACATATTTCACACCTGCATTCGGAGGTCCTTTGAGCAACAATCATGTTGACAAGACGCAAGAAATAAATGGCTATAAAATCATGCTGATGAACATTGCAGATGATGCTAAAAAATCAAATCTGACAAAGGTATTATCCTAGTTTTGTGATTTGATCTGCTCTTAACTGCTTTTGTTAACTTATGTCAATGACAGATAATCGAGGATCTTGGTGGCTGTGTTACATCTGATGGAACAGTAAGCACACATGTAATCACTGGGAAAGTTAGAAAGACGATGAATTTTTGTACAGCTCTCTGTTCAGGGTTAGTTCTACCTAATTTTGAGTGTTGCTACAAATTCTTAAACCACATTATAGTATTTTTACCATCTCAAGTTATCGAAAAACATTTATATGGACATTGCATTGACTTGAATGCAGAGCTTGGGTTATATCACCTGCTTGGCTAAAAGATAGCTTCAGAGCACGTCTATTTTTAGGTGAGTCATGAGGCTTTTGGAGATTTTTTCTCTGCTTCGTAAATGTTAATAGTTTCTAATTTCTCTAACTCGCTTAATATACAGATGAAATGCCTTACGTATTGGAAGATCTTGAGTATGAGTCAAAGTACCGGACTGACTTAAAAGGTGCCGTACTTAGAGCAAGAGCAAATCCTGGAGCTTTGCTTAAAGGTTTTGAAGTATGCCTTGCAGCTCATGTGCAGCCTCCTATCGATACTTTATCAGCTATTGTCAGGTCTGCTGGTGGAAATGTAAGGCGATTAAATCTCTATTACATAAAGATTTTTTTTAATGAATGAGATAACTAAATAATTTATGCTCTATACTTCAGGTTATTTGCGATGTAGAGAAAGCAAAGGATCTGAAAAAGACCATATTTGTGGCGAGTGAAGATAACATGGAAGAAGCATCGACAGCTATAGAGAAAGGCATACCGACATTCAGTAATGAGTGGTTCATGAACTGTGTCATGAAACAAGAACTCGACTTGGATGCTCCTCAATTTGCTGAATCACTCTAGCTCAAGAACTAGGAAGCTTGATTGCATATAGTTTAAAATAACACATGGTCACTTGTATAAAGATTTTCAAGGGTTTTGTGTCAAGTTTCTTTCTTTGGAATTAAGATTCAGGACCACGACGCTATTTATGATTTTTGGGTTGATTATGTTGTTGAATCCACAATGTATGCCTAAAAATAGTAACGAACAACAAGATCAAAACATGTGTTATAATCATAAGTGGATATTGAAAGTGAAATATATGCACGCAATGTGTCAAATGATAAATTTGCTACTAACTCCGTCCTAAAATTATTGTACACAAACAAAAAAGTAATTAATGCTTTCATTTTTACGGAAGACAAAATGACAGTTTTTTTTTTTTTTTTTTTTAATTACCAATTTTGATTAAGAATAATATAATAAATGACGGTGTATCGCATAATGTGATCCACTGATGAACCAATGTGTGATCAAATAATGATACAAAAGGACGATCCAAAAAGACGATACAAAAGGATGATCCAAAAGGAGTATACAAAAGGACGATACCAAGTAATAAAGAAGGACGAACCAAAGGTTCGTCACTAGCTGACAAGCTCCACGTCGTTGTCCTAAGCCATTGGGCTGTACTGACAGGCCCATCAAACCCATGCTTAATTCTCAGAATAGGTAAGTAGTATAAATAGCCCCAACTATTCACAGTTGAGAGGCATGATATTCTTGGGAGGAGTTACTTCGAACCGAACAAGCACTTATATTATCATAGTTACTATATAGTATATACTTTATACTTCACTCATAGCCATACTCATTCTCACTCCGGAGCTGGGTCTCATACTAAACACCCGAGGCGAGACTAACGTGTGTTACTTGTCTTATCACAACTCAAGACTTAGCAGGTGGCGCGAAGTTCCTCGAGGTTCGGAGCACGTAAGTATATCCGAACATCTTTGAAGACCCAAACTTCTCCTCCATATCTCGGGTGCAGATTATTGCATCCAATGTTGCAAAAATTCAGCCAAGGCGACCTTGTAATCGACGATTACAAGGTACACGGCCTTTTACCTTGTTGATTTTTACAAGGTAATCGGCCTTGTAATCGATAATTACAAGATAATCGACCTTGTATTTGGCTATTACACGCTATAGGGTAATCAATCGCCTCACTACCGACTCACGATTTTTACAACATTGATCGCATCTACAATAAACTTACACAATTCCAAAAACTATTTTTAGTAGTTGAAAATTAGTTTGGGACATATTATAAAAAATTAAAACGGACAATAAAATTAAAACGGACAATAAAATGAAATCGATTTTAACCTTTGGGTGTTAAATGTAACTTTTGAGAATGAAGGTGAAATATGGAAAGTTGGCTAATTTATTCCCTGTTTTTTTGAGTATTGTATTTAATTTTAAGCAAAATATCTATAGGACAATAATAGTAATAGAAAGAAAGAAATGATAAATTGGCGGTCTAATTATCCAAAACCCAAAAACCCTGTTTGTGTTGGAAGTTGAATTGGCTCCAAAAATGGCGGCTGAAACTGTAGCTTCACATATCCATTATTCCAGCTGGAGGTATATGGCTGGAATATCAAACAAACGGCGTCTGCTAACACTCTCTCCAGCAGCTGCTGCAGCTCAACCAATGGATATTCACACCAGCAAATCCTACAAACAACTCGGTATTTACTTTTGTTTTATTTGTACTTAAATGGGTCACTTTTTTTTAGCTTAAATTTTGTCTGGGTTTTTGAAATTGCGGTCAAATGAGTAAATTATGACAATTGTTGTTGCAAGTTATTTAACGTTGGGGTTAAATTTGCAGTAATTTCATTAAGTACTCCTTTCGTCCCAAAATTATTGTCCACGGACGAAAAACACGCAGAGTTTAATGTCACCAGTAGAATTTTGACTTTACCTTTCTTGGTAAACGGTAAACGGATGAGGTTTTCCTTGTTAAGGGAGGGCGAGTGTATGACGCCTAACCAAGTTATCTCCGTGATTGTTTCCGACCCTTTCCCTTACCACCCCATATGTGTACCTAGTGAGGTTTGAACCTGTACTCTTGTGAGGAAGTCGCTTGTCTTATCACTAGGCCGGCCATTTGATGGTGGTTTGACTTTACCTTTTATGATTGGTTGGAGTTTGAAGTGGACGTTTATTTTGGGAAATGCCAAAATAGGAAGGTGAAAAATAATATCGGGACAGTAGGAGTAGTATTTATTAGGAGTTTCTGAGTAAAATATCATAAAAGGGTTACTTACTTTTACTCACCAAATGCTAATTTACTTTTGAAAATGATTAAAAAAGTGAACTTACTTTTAAAAGGTTAAATTTTGATTTTAGTAATAGTAAATTACTCTTTTACGCAATTCATTAGGATAAGTATTACTATTTGAAGGTCAAATTACATTTTTTTTTCTATCATGCGACAAAGGGATGTTTGGCTAAGCTTATTAGAAAAGCTCATGGCTTTAGCAAAAACTCATTAGTAAAGCTTTTTTACACTTCAAATGCTTACAAACATCTTTTAAATGGTGTTTGCTTTAGCTTATAGTACAATGCGCTAATAAGCACCTCCAATAAGCTTTTACCCTCACGCCCCGTAAGTTTCCCTTTGTTGGTCAAAAGTGTTTGTACATGCCTGAAAGAAATATGTGCGAATACTACGCCACCTTTATGCAGTATTCCATTGTACGTCAATATGATACTCATGATTCAAAGAATCCATCTCAATATTAGATATTGGACAACGATATGCAGCTCGATTAGCCGCTTTAAATCTTTTTACAGTTAGATTCCAATGTTTCTTATCAGGAGTTTTGAAGTCCAACTAAAGAACAACTTTGTAATAATTTTTATTTGATTGTTTGGTTTGGTTTGTGTAGGTATGTTCTCGCTGAGAAAGAAGATAGAGGATTCTGTTAACCGTGCGGAGATGTTGGGTTTGAGTGCTTTGGAGTTTGAAGAAGCACGGCGAGTCAAACAGGAAGAAATGGTACGTGAATATGATTTGTGGGATGATTTAGCGAAATCTAGTGACATCTTGATCAAGTTAGCCGATAGTGCTAAGGTCGTTGACGCTCTTAAAGACCTTACGTACAAGGTAATGTTTTTTTCTTCATGAACCTTCAACTTCGTTCTAACAAACAACAGAACATTTTGACTATTTCACACTGTAGATTCAGAGATGAAATTTAGACTTATGTGATAATTAGCTGTAGTAGAACTTGGTACATGATATAGTGTTTGGATGTTTTTATGTTGCTTAAAGTAATGACTTTATATACTTGTATATTGTAATGTATACTTTTGGATGGTGTTAAGCATTTCACAAATTCTGATTACTTAGAGAAATAATAGATTAAAATAAGGGTGTGCAGGGTAATTCACTCTAACCTTTTGATAATCGGTTTACAATGAGTATGAAACTGATTACTTTAGCCCCTAATTAGTCAAATAATCATAAGCACAAGTAGGTAATGGAATTTACGGAAACACTAGAAACTGGTATAACCATATAATCACTTTTTGAACACGTATCCAAACACCCCCTCAGGGTTATTTCTGGCTTTAATTTGATAAATATCTTGCTGTCTTGCAATTAAAGGATGTTTGATATGACTTTTTTCTATCAGTTAACTACAGCTTTTTGTTACCTACAATTTATGAAACAAAATGCTACAGCTTGTATATTACGTGATTATCTTTTGATTATATTTTGATTTACTTAGGTTGAAGAAGCCAAGCTAATAACCGAGTTGGCTGAGATGGACATTATAAATTATGCACTTCTTAAGCAAGCATATACCGCATCTGTAGATGTAAGCAAGTTTTTGGATAAGTATGAAATGTCGAAACTTCTTAAAGGCAAATATGAATTTGAGGGAGCTTGCATTATAATAGAAGCAGGATCTGAAGGCATGCGATCTGAGGTTCATAACTCATATTCTTTCTCTTTAACTTCCCTTTACACTTCTACAACATCGTATCAACAACTGTGTGTGAAATAGTAGATGAACTTATGCCTTTTGAGCAATCTACATATCATTATTTGAGGCATTATAAAATTAACGCATCTTTTTCAGATATGGGTGGAACAACTTGTTGGAATGTACATGAAATGGGCCAAGAAACAAGGGTTAAAAGGAAGGATAGTTGAGAAGAAATGTATGTCAAAATTAGGTGGTATCAGTTCTGTAATCATCGAATTTGAGCAAAAGTATGCATATGGTTACTTTTTAGGGGAAAAAGGTACTCACAGAATGATAACATCTCATCCTGAATCCTTATCTGAGGTATGTTTTATGCAGAAACTACTTGTAAATTTAAATTTAGATTAAATCCTCTGTTGAGACTTGAGATACATATTCTTAATTAGTATTTAGATAAATGTTCTACATTTTGTTATAAAAATTTAGGTTAGCTCGGCTGTTGTAGATGTGGTGCCTTTGTTCCTTGAAGAGACTCGTGATTTATTTGTTGATGAGAATGACTTGAAGATTAACTACCTTTCATTACAAGAAGATGATCGAGGTCGAAAAGGAACTATGGTTCAGATTCAACATACTTCAACTGGTTTAACAGTTCACTCATCAGGTATAACAAATATTGGGACAATAACAATAGAATATGAGTAAAGGAACCTGTTTTGTTAGTTTGTACTTACTATGTACTAATATGTCTTGTGTCGAATTTGTTGTAGGGGAAAGAAACCAATTTTCAAACAAGATGAAAGCCCTAAATCGGTTAAAGGCAAAACTACTTGTAATATTGAAAGACCAAAATGTCACCAAGATTACCGAAATTAATAACGATGCTGTTATTGACCCTTGGCACCAAGAAACGCGAAGGTATGTGTTTCGGCCATACAAGCTTGTTCAAGATGTAAAAACCGGGATTCAATTGGCAGACCCGAATTTTGTTCTAAATGGCAATCTTGATCCTTTTATTAGTGCTCATATAAACAATAGACATGCATGTGATATGGGATGAAAGTAGGTTGGGCGGTCTCCTGTAGAATATATGTTGCTAGTGTGTATACTTATGTTCTGAAGATACTGGTATGTAATTTTTGTGGGTTTCCGATAGATCCACTTGTGAGATTTCAAACGATCAATGATATATAGTAGGACAATTTTGTGCATCTTTTGAGTCTGTTGGACATGTGTTATTATGAATCATTAGTAGCTGGGGAAAACATTTGTTTGGTACCCACTAAACTAATTTATAAGTAAGTTTTCTTTATAACACTAATAAAGTTACTTTCATGTTCCTCACCAAGCAAAAATAAATGGTGAGCAGTCTTTAATAACTATAAGATTATGAAGTGGTATTCAGATTGCATGCCATCAATTTTCACGAGTTTTGGTCGTTTACTGATCTTGAATGTGTACTGCTGCACATATCTTCTTCGAGGATTGGATCACAATAAGGGAGCGTATCAAACCCAAAAATGAATTCGGAATAATGTAACAATATAGTAATGATACCAGCTTATACAGAGTGATCACCTTCTAGATAAGCTGTTATAAAAGCACACAGCTGTACAATAGAGTTGCCCAAGAGCAATAGCTATTTGAAGCAGGTGACTATACCGCTTTCTGGTGGCTATTGCATACCTGTTATAGATCAGCAAATTAACATGAAGTGTTACTATACTAAATGAACAGTTAGCATTTCTTAGCAACAACCAAACATTATACTTTTAAAAATGCAAATTATGAAAGAAAAAACAGAGTTATAAGACAAGCTGGGCCCAAAAAAACAGCTTTTATTCCTTCAAGCGCAACAACGGTTGATACCCTTCCAATGCATCTTTGCTATTTTCTTTCCCTGTAATTCTTAAAGATATAGTGACAATGCTCAGTATCAAGTAAATATATCAAGTACTTACAAACTTCTGCAAGGAAAGTAGGAGTCTTTTGCTTGTAGGAATCAGGGGTGAAAACAAAAAAACCCTCAAGGATTGTATGTGTGAGGCCGGTGAAAACCCACCAACACATGAGAACTTTGTCGAGTTTTGATAAATTAGGAAACCAAGAGAATCGTTATTTGCACCAGAATGTAACATATCGCCCATACAAGCTTGTTCAAGATGTAAGAACCAGCATACAATTGGCAGATCCAAATTTCGTTTTAGATGGCAATCTTGTCCCTTCTATTAGTGCTCATAAAAAGGATAGACATGTATGTGATATGGATGAAAGTAGGTGTCTCGTGTCGGTGTATACCATGTGTAGTTAATGTGTGTGCATATGTTGATGATGACCCTGTTTGATATCTGAAGATATTGATACGTCTTTGTACGTGTGGCTTTCTGAGTTTCTGATGGATCCTCTTGCAATGTTTAGAATTTGTGATAATATCTAACAAGGCAATTGTGCCATTAGATGTTGCTTACTTGCATCTTTTCGGGAGAATGGTATGATTCCAGTAAACTTGTTGGATTTTTAAGAACTCCCCATGGAAAAATAGAAAGGAATCCCTTACATGATTAACAAAACTTCATTCTTATATTTAGTTCAACAAAAAGTAAACTAACGAATACAATTGCATGAAATAATCTCTTAACGACTTTTGGTCTTTGTCTGGTCTTTTATGCGTGCTGCTGCACATAGCTTCTTCCAGGATCGGATCACAATGAGGGAGGGTATCCATACCCAAAACGAATTTGCAAAGATGTAATAACTGTAGTAGTAATACGGGCTTGCAGAAAAATTATCACCGTCTAGGTAAGATGTTATGAAGTACAAAGCTGTTCCATAGAGTTGTCCAAGAGAAACAGCTATTTGAAGCAAGTGACTGTACACCTTTCTTGTGGCTATAGCGTACCTGTTAAGTTCAGCAAGTCAACATGCTTAAATGATAATACTACCAATGCCATAAAGAGTGAAAAAATTGCATAAGAATCTTAGTTGGTCTCAAACTAAGGAGAGATAGGTCTATGCGCAAATAGGGGATAAGAACCAAAGATGAAAGTGTATTTATGTGTTCATCACTCTGAAATACGATCCTATGATTATGAAATAAATAATACACTTACGCAGCCAGAAGACAAGCTGGACCCTCGAGAAGAATTGTTATTACTTCAATGGTAACTACAGTTGAATCCCTTCCTATGTATCTGGAGTCACCTTTGCTGTATTCTTTCCCTGTCAAGAACATTCAATAATATTTTCCATTTATTTAAATGAAAATAAATTTGAACCAATAGGCCCCATCAAGGCATCAACCATATAGCTTGTGAGTTCAAGTCGCGTCAAGGATGTGTCACTGCAAGTATTTGGCTATTTGCACAGTTAAAAAATCGCAGATGAGTAGAGTTACACAATCAAGAACTTACAAACTTCTGCTAGGTAACTTGGAGTCTTTTGTTTGAAAAACTCGGGAGTGAAAAGATAATAACTCTCCAGGATCAAGTGGGTGAGGCCTGTGAAAACCCACCAGCACATGATAACTTTGTCCAATTTTGATATTTTAGGAAACCTTCCTATTTGTTATAAAGAAAAACATCGGTTAGACTTTCATTTGAGTAAAGTTGATATGAGATGGCACAGCTTAAAAAATACGAGAGACGTAATCAAATAGACAGAGACAGAGAGAGGCTATAGAGAGTTTACAGCATAAAACGTACACCTCACTTAGGCTATTGTGTTAAATGCATACATTTCATTCATTATAAATATAACTGATCATTAATATGTTACAACTGCTCGTCACAACCATGTACTATAGTCTCTCCACTGAAGTTTGGATCAGTTTGTATACATATTTACTGAGTTTGCAAGTCAAAGATCTATACTGCATATAGTTGACTTTGAAAGTCAAGCGAGTGAAATGTGGCATTACAGTACTCTCAAAGTTCCAAAAACATGATCTGCATTATGACTTTCTATTTAAAAGTTTAAACTTGAAGCACAACAAAGAAAACAAAAATTAATTCAAGCTCGTATGAAAAAATCTTACCTTTCGTTCCATAAATATGTGTACATCAAGAGGACACATAACAATACATCATCAATTATATGAATAACAGAAGATCTTTGTTGACTTCAAATGATCACAAATTCATACACATATAGGTAAGATACATATTAAGCAATGGATCAATAGCAAATTAAGCTATCGGTTTAAACTGAAATGACAAGAAGTTAACTGATTACCAGCAAGGATCCAGACAAATGAAATCACTAGCAAGGAAACACCACCATACACACCGAGAATGGTGGATCCAGAAAGCACCATTGGTACATAGTCCGGCAGAATAAGATCTTTAGGAGAGAAAGGGTGGATCAATTCGGATACCGGAACTCCAGCCATCCTTCCACAGCATGAACTCAAAGCACTTCCTTAAGCCTCACACAAGTCAACTTCTTCCTCAGCTCAAACAACTCTTTTTGATGAGTAAGTTACAACATAGCCCCATGACTGTTTGTATTGTGCAGTTTTAGTCCATTATTAGTTTTAGATGCTAATGGTATGTAATTGGCATCTTTCTCTAATCAATACTAGATCCAGATTCAAACCAGTATTTCACATAAATCTGAGATCCAAGTAGTCAATAAACCAATTGGTCCATTCATCAATAACGCAAGACCAGTTTGGAACCATCGGTCAGTCCTTGCACGTTATAACTACTTACTGTAGTAGTTTTTAATGATTTCAAACCTGTCAATGGATTCTAGACATAATTGGCATACATCTATACGTTCCCATGTAGCTACAGGTCGAATGAGATACACAAAGGCAGAAGGCTAATGGACTAATAATCATTCTCAGTTTCAACTATGGACTGAGTTTGTAAAAACCGGATTTTTAGTCCTAAATTATTCTATACATTAGAACAATCTCTGCAAAAGAAATGCAATACAACAAATTGCAGGTTAGTCAATTATCTAAAAAACCTACATTAGGCCAAATTATTTTGTAATAAAAAAACTTATCAAACTAGTATAATTTATTTGTTCATATGTTGTCATATAACTTTAAAATACATATATTTGATAGGAAAACCGACCCACTTGCGGCCCCACATTGACAGGTAAAATGTGGCATGTATTCATCGACTTTCAAACACAACAAAGTAAATATACATATACATACTTCTATGTATCACCATATAAACCAAAACACAAGGGGTAAGGCTATAGTTCAGCCGTAGGCACCACGCCCATTGTAATAAAAAAAAGCCGTCAGGCGCACAGTGGTTGCCTGGTTGTGAGAGAGAGAGAGAGAGAGAGGGGGGGGGGGGGGGGGGGGGGGGGATGAATGAAATATACATTGTGCGGGGTCAACAAAATCAAGCAACTTTTGCAAAGCCTAAAATGAATTGAGGTTAACCTCTCAGATTCCTGACAAAGTTAACACTTGCATGTTCTCTTACCAACCAAAAATAAATAACTTTAAATGGTGAATATTCAAAAATTATAACACAAAGAAAGTTACATCCGAAGCCAATACCAATGGTTTTAACGAGATTTGGTCTTTTTCTGGTCTTGTAAGCGTACTGCTGCACAAATCTTCTTCCAGGATCGGATCACGATGAGAGAGGGTATCCACACCCAAAATGAGTTCATAACGATGTAATAAAAATAGTAGTAATACGGGCTTGCAGCAAAGTTATCGCCCTCTAGGTAAGATGTTATAAAGTACACAGCTGTTCCATAGAGTTGTCCAATAGAGATAGCTATTTGAAGCAAGTGATTGTATGACTTTCTTGTGGCTATGGCGTACCTGTTAAAATCAGCACATAAACATGATCAAATGCCAACACAGGTATTACTTTATAAGTAACCATTATACTTCCAAAAATGCAAACACAAAAACCAATTTAGTTGGCAAAAATACACAAAAATGGACAAAGGTAATTTAGTGAATATTTATAATGAATAACCAATTACAACTTTTCTTTTGCAAGTCTTTATGAAGTACAATGATTGGTTAACTCAAGTACGATGGTAGGAAAGCTTACCAAAGTAACTAACACCTCAACCAAGGCCGACCTGACAAAACTCTGTTTGCCCTGAACCCATTTGACCCGGTTCCTAAGACAACCCTTTTGACCCAAACCCATTTGACCTGGATTCTAAGACAACTTGACCCAACCATTCATTTTGCCATCTCTATTAAATGTCAGCTCCGTATTTATTCATATGATACTAATTCAAAACACCATGAACTGTGTGGATGAGCATGGACAAGGCCATATACTACCTAAGCTAGACTAGGTTGATTAACTGGCTACAGCATAAAGTGATGACTCACGCTTCAGCACTTGCACCTAATAGAAAAAAGTGAATGAACCTATTTGAAGCCATCCCACCATGACACTAATCTCTAAATTGTTTGGAATATAAGTAGAATCATGTTGACTAGTAGATACCAACTACAACCATTGTATAGTAGTAGGATGGTCACTTTTAGAACAATTTGGATAGCCAAAAAACTAACAAAGCATTATCATAGTTGCTTAATCGTTGCAGAGATTATAAGTTTTTAACGTAAAAGGTAAAATGTACAATAATATTAGATATATTAAATGAACCACTTTACTACCTCCATCTCATAAATATTGCACATGTGACTAATCATGTAGTTAGAAACGGTGCTCGATAGGTACATGTCTAAATAAGTAAATAGTAAATACTTTAAGTCCCCTTCAATAGTGAGTAGGGACACATGAGCAAAATAAAAACATCAATGAATTTGAATGATAAAATGGGACCTATAGGGCAATGTACTTAAAATGTTTCCAGATGTGGCTATACTGCAATATTCATGGGACATCATCAAACAGAAATTGTTCCAATATTCATGAGACTGAGGGAGTAGTTAGCCATTTAGTTTAGATGTAATGTCATTTTATGTCACATGATAGCTAGTATACTGCAAATAAACTAAGAACATACAATGCTACGTGGCTACAAGCACATGGAGAAAAAGACACCAAAGCTGAATGTTAATGTTTGTGTGTGCATATCACTAAGTTATATATGATCTAAGTCTTTATGCAACATAAAGTATACATACGCAGCAAGAATGCAAGCTGGACCCTCAAGAACAGCTGTTATTCCTTCAACAGCAATTACTGCTGAATCCCTTCCAACGTATCTGGAGTCACCTTTGCTGTATTCTTTCCCTGCCATTTGTAAAGAACCAAATTCAGCAATACATATACACTCCATCGATTATGATAAATTAAATGCAGATGAGGAACTCTGCAAAAGAGTAGGTACATCAAGAACTTACAAACTTCTGCAAGGTAAGTGGGAGATTTCTGCTTGTAAAACTCGGGTGTGAATACAAAATATCCCTCGAGGATCATATGAGTGAGTCCAGTAAACACCCACCAACACATGAGAACTTTGTCTGCTTTTGATATTTTAGGAAACATCCCTGTCATTACATTGCAAGAATTAGCTTCCGTTAGATCTCCATTCGTCTAATACTACTGAATCTCTGTTTCATTAACCAAAACTAATAATACCTAATTGTACAGAACGACGTTAACATCAGATGGTTCAAGTAGTCAGTGTTACATCATTAACACATGAACTGGAAATTCTTAGATAAAACAAGCGGACCTTGATATCAGATGACAATAAACAAAAATGCACTGTGATAAGAAGTTAAATGATCACCCAATACTTTCATCTCATATTGCATAAAAGTTTCAACCTTTACTAACAATTAGACATCCCCGATGTACGGAATCAATAGTTAAAATGCATCTTGTTATAGCCTAGTAGAAATTTGAAAATTATTTCTATGAAAGAGAAAGAAAACTCAAATCTTGATTAAGATGATACAATACAGCTAAGAAAACTCAAATCTTGATTAAGACCAAAGGCTGCAACATTAACTAAATTAATTAAATACTACCGTCATTTACACTGATCAATGCAAGGACCACCTATCTACTGGAACTCCTATACTTAAAACTTTTGCAAAAAGGTTGGTTGGACGGGCAACCCTGATCCGGAATCCATTTTGGACCCGATGCGACCCTTCCCAAGGACAGAAACTCAACACATCAGAACCGGGTCGAGTTGGGATTAAATACAAGACCTATTTCGCAAAAACCCTCCCTTTCCCAGAGACCCACAAGGACGTCTGCACCAGGGGATATGCGCCTGAAGGCTGACCCCAAAGAATCTCAAGCCCACACCAAACTAAACTAACCTTTAACCTTTAAACTACTAGTACCAAACTAACCTGCATTACTCTTTCCATTCACACTAACAATGTATTAAACCTTATAAGGTATTCAAATGTCTTATCTCCTACCGGGTTGTTACAAACAACTTAATAACTGAATAAGCCAAGATCTACATTATTAAAAAGCACAAGAAATAATAAGTCAAATGATGATTACCTGCAAGAATCCAGACAAATGTGACGACTAGGACAGAAGCAGCACCATAAATACCAAGAATGGTTAACTGAGGAAGCATAATTGGAACATAATCTGGTAGAACCAGATCGGCTGGAATGAAAGGGTGAACTGCAGCCATTTTTACAAAACAATGACACAACAACAAGAAGTCAACTGCTTCCGATGTTTTTTTGTTTGAAATCTAGATTGATAAAGTCGAGATAAGTTACGAACAGACCCTTGGTTTTTATGAGTAGCACTTGTAGTTGTTATATTCTCATACTTTATACTTTTGTTTAAGGGAAATGATTTGCACACATTACTAATTGATTGGCACACTCCAATTCACGCATGTCAGACTTGTACTGTATTAATTTTCTGCATTAACTACTTGTACAATTGAGTGTGCAAATAAAAAGTTGGAGTGTGCCAATCATCTCCCTTTGTTTAAGGGTGAGCAATCATACCGTTTAGACCGGACCGAGCGAAGGACCAACGGTTCGGTTTTGGTCCGGGGCTTTTTCTTATTTCGGTTTTGGTCCGGTCTGGTCTGGTTTACAAACCGGATATTTAGCCTATTTGGACCGGACCGGACCGACCACATTCGGTCCAGTTTCGGTCTATGGTTTTTCCCAAACTTGGTCTTCGGTCCGATCCGGTCCGGTTTTTGGACCGTGATCACCCTTACTTTTGTTTAGGGCTAATTATTTCAAAAGTCATCTACTTAACACTTGTTGTTATTGTGTTATTGAACTTTTTTTTTTCATTGTATGTATTGAACTTTCAAAATTTTGATCATTATGTGTATTTTGTGACCATTTTATCCTTAATTCTTCAAATTTCAAAGGGTAAAATGGCCATTACATGCCAGAATGAACATAAAATACACACAATGATTGATATTTGAAAGTTCAGTACACAATAAGGAAAAAAATGTTCAATACTCACAAAAACAAAAAGTGTCAAGTTAGATGACTTTTTAAGTAATCAACCCTTTTGTTATCCTCGTAGTACCACTCACTCATTATCTACTTTTCATCTAAATTGCTTTCACATGTCAAGATCATGTAAAATAGTATAATACCTCCCTTTTTAAATAAATGTCCACTTTGATTTTTTGCAATTGTTTTTGTTCAACATTGATTATAAATATTTTTGTTTGTTTTATATAATAATTGGTATAAAATATATGAACGAATTGAGTTTTAAATGTATTTTTATTGATATAATTTTCATCAAATATTATATAACACAAACAAAAATATTTAAAGTTAAAGTTAAACAAGAAAAAACTGCAAAAAGTAATAATAGACATTTATTGAAGGACATGGGAAGTAAGAATATAAAGTAGAATAAAATATTATTTCTGAATTCTCTTACTCTATTAAATTAATGATAGTCATCATTTTCTAAATACTCTCTTAATATCAGTTAACAAAATAAGGGGGTGCTTGGTAAAGGGGTTAAGAGGGGTGAGGAATGGGTAAGGAATTCAAAAGGGCCCACCGCACTCAAATTAGGTGCTTGGTTAGGGGTGTGCAAAGGTATTGATTACCCCGTAGTGGGTAATCAACATTATAGAGTAAATTGAGGGGTAAGGTATTGATTACCCACCTCACTCAATCCTTTGCATTCCCTTTCCTTTTCCCTTTACCTTTATCTTTCCCTACTTTGAACCAAGCGGACCCTAAATGTTCGCATTATTGTTTTGGCTTATTCAAAGTTGATTTTCACTTTTATTTCCAATTAATAAAATTGCTTTTAAGTGGGTAAATATAATTATTTATTAGTTAACATTGTAATAACCTAATTTTTCTTCAACTATGTATAGTTTGAAAGTGTTCATTTATTATAATTAAACATTGTTTCATATTATAATTTAGAATCTATCATGTATAATTTGAAAGTGGAATCATATGATTATGTCTAGGGTTGGTTGAACCACTCCCTAAATCATTTGTGCTTGAACCATTGGCTTTATTACCAACTTTAGCACCCTTGCAATTCTTTTTCAAGTGTCTAGGTCTCTTTCATTTCCAAGTTCCAACAAGTCAATTTTAACTTCTTGTTAGGATCAGCTTTGCTGTCTTGATGTTTACGTTTGCCTATGTTTTTATTGTACTTGGTGGAATTGTTATGTTTCATGATATTGACAACTGATGAACCAACAACGTTGTTGCTCTTTGGCTTGTCATTATCTTGCGCCCTGGGTCCTCAATACGCAGATGACTGCCCAACTCAACAAGATTTAATTCCTCCTTAAAACCGTGAATCAGTAGTCGGGTGGTCGTGTTACACCCGTTTCCCGGGTACTTTGACCCCACTCTAGATGGAATTGACTAAGGACTTAACGTGATTTGTTAGTCAACAAATATTGCATAATGGTCAAACCCGATAGTCAAAGTGATAGTCAAAGAATGTGTTATATGGTTATGGAAAGTATTATGTGGTACAACTAGAAAGAAAATAGACTAAAAGGGCTATTGTTGCAAAGTGTTAAGTGGGTTATAAGTATTATGTGGCCAAAGTGGAAGAAAAGGGACTTAAGGGGCTTAATGTGCCAATGGACCAAACTTGTTCTAGTAACTAGATAAATATCTAGTATCCATAAGTTTCTAGTGAATTCCATCATTTTCAAGAGGGTGTTTGTTTGTCCGGATTTACAAGAAAAAGGGAGGGAACAAGTTAGAGAATCAAGTATGTGATGAAGGATTTGTGTTCTACATCAAGAAGGTAGAGCCCTAACTATGATCCTACACAAGTAAGTAATCTCATTTAAGTAGTTAGTTATTGAATTGATCATCATATAATCAAGATATGATTATATGATGATTAGAGATGTTTAGAGGTAAGATAATGGTTGTAGAGACCATTGGTAAGGTTATTTGGTCATGTGGTTAAAGTGTTTGTGTTTATGCCTAAGGGTGATGATGAAGGATGATGATGATGGAGGATGGTGATGATGGAGATGATGTTTATGCTCTTGTTAGACTTAGCTTTGGAAGCTAAGGTAAGTAACTTGGTTACTATATGCTTAATATGGAAGTTGTTATATTATGTGATTATGAATGTTTGTGTTAAGAATGGTTATAGATGCTTAGAAGGTGGGACTAACCTAAAGACTTGATTATGGGAGTGTTATAGAGCTAGTCATTGGACTAGGAAAGGATTAAGGTATGTGTTGAATGCCTTATGTGCTTATGTGTGTTATAGTTGTGTGTTATAGTGATGTGTTCATGATGCATATGTGATGATAGAAATATTAACCATGTAATACCCAATTACTTACTAAGAATTATCGCTTACCGTTATAGTTGAAAATGTTTTGTAGGTCATGTGTGATGCTATGGATTGGACAAAGGTAAAAGGTTGGATATGTGCAAGATTAGAGGAATGGTAAGAAAGTAGAGCTTAGGTAGATGCCGAGCTTGTGCAATGTTGTACCCCCGTGAGACATTTAATGGTTGTAAGGTGTGGTCAAGTGTCATATGTATGTCAATGTGTTGTTATACTGAAATGGTGGTCAATTGGTAAGTTATAGTGTGGTTAATGTAATTATGGTCAAGCTAAAAGGGGTGTTTGGCATAACACGTGTTTATACCCATTTTGGATTGTAACGGGTCAAATTGTTATGGAAATGATTTGTTATGTTATGTTAATGAATTGTGGAAGTTTTGGTGTTGTGTCGAGTATCGTAAGTATGGTTTTCAGAAAATATGTAAAGTATTGTAATTGTAAAGTTTCTGCAGGTACTGTATGACCATATGAGATATTTCATATGGTCATATGCCTGAGTCAGTGTTTTGTAAAGTTCTGAGGTGACCGTACAGCCATATGAAATATTTCATATGGCCATACGCTCGACTTTTCAGATTTTGTCAATTTTCAGAAAATCATATCTTTTAAACCGTAAGTCGTTACGAGTCGCGCCACCCGCCGTTTCAAAGGTAATTGAGTCTACTTTAATTTAAAAATAGTGTCAAGGTCTGTTTTATAATATATTTTTGTCAGTCATTAAAAGAGTAATAGAAAGTTTGTTAAAGTCAAGTCATTTCTGCGTTAAAGTTTTAAATTTTTGGTCAAATCGGGCACGGGGTGTAACAAATTGGTATCAGAGCTTCGGTTTAAGTGAATTAGGTTTCCACTATAGGTTGCCTAGTCTTAAACCACTCGTAGGAGCATTGAGCGTAAGTGTTAGTGATGCAAGAAGTAATTGTTAAGTGTGAGACGGATTATGTTTTATGCTAGTTGAACTTATAGATGATAAGTGATGGATGTATGATATAGTGTTGATGTGTATGAGATGTAAGTCCGTGGAGGACTTGAAATGCTTAAATCATTAGTTTGCCGAGCACCTTGGTTGGTGCTGGTGTTTGTATTGCAATTATGTGAATGTTTGATAGAGTTATGGTAATGGAATGCGAGTAGAAATGTTAAGTGGTATTAGAGATGGGCTAGTAAGCGAATTAAAGTGTCATGATGCCTTAGTTATAAGGTAGGATAGTGCTTGTGGATAGTTAGAATGTTGAAGCTTAGACATAGTTTGATTGTGCGATGTGATATATGAGCCATAGACTATATGTATTGATTATGATTATGAATGTTTTAACACTCGTTGGATAAGTGTTAAGTGTTATTGTTTATGCGAGGCTAAGTATATGGTAATAGCTGTTGTATGTCTAAGATTTATCTGATGTAAGTCCACGGCGGACTTAGTGTGTTAAGTGTTGAGATCACTGTACACCTTAGATAGTGTCGGTGGATATTATGAGAACGTGTGCCGTAGTAACAGAAAGGAACGTGAATAGATATAATAACGATTAGATGCTTGAGGCATGATTTCTTACACGCTTAATTAAAATGAGAATAGTAAAAGTGTATGGTTATGATGTGATGAGGTCATGTTATCTATAAGACATGATAAGTTAAATGTGTTAGTAAGTAAATGGTTAAGCGTGATGAATGAGATGTAGAATTACGCCAGAAGTCATAAGGGGTATGAAGTTCGCTAGAAAGAATTGTAAAACATGAATATAATCATGTTAATATATTGGAATAAGTATGATGGGATTAATGAGAATGTTATAGAATAAACCTATGTAAGGTTTATATGCGTAAAGTTGAATAGACTAAATGATGTGATAGTATAAGTTGAGAATATGGTCAACAAGGGGTTGAAGTGTCATAATAGTGCGCGTTGTAAGAACGCATAGAGGATATGTGAATTGTAAATGGACAAGTATCATATAGAACTTGTCTAAAATAAGGATGACATATAGTGAATATAAGAGTCAACTTGGGGTTGACAAATAAATGATAAGTTGCATTGTGAAAATGCAAATATAATAAATTGACAAGTGTTATATAGAAACTTGTCTAGATGAAAGTAAACATGGTATCGAAAAAAGTACATGAAAGTTAAAATGAGTAAAGATGATAAGGTAGATATAGCTTGGATCCAATGCTCTAGTTTTGGCATCCTTCAGGATGGCCTAGCTTGCCTTTTAGGCATAGTTGTTAGCTTGCCTTCACCGGCATGGTTTGCCTATATCCTTGGCATGTATGGAAGTATCCTTCGGGATAGCTTAGTGATACGCGGGATTGCACCCTCGCAATAGGTTTTACCTCTCAAGGGATCTTGAGAAGCTTGCAATCCCCGCCAGGCAGTGTACCTGATCGTTGTAGTATAGTATAGTGACAAGTACCGGGGGATTGATCGTTCAACTCAGGAATAGTGTCGCTAGGATTAGAAAGCCTACTAAACTAGGTCTAGAGGTGAGGGATGATTCTTTTTGTATTTTTTTTTTAATTTTATAAAAGCAAGTAAAATCTCGGGTTTTTGAAGAAGTGGGCGGAATTAGTTGCTAGTTAACTAACCCAATTAATTAAAGATGCAATCAAAATAAAATAAGAGAAATGAAATTAAACTAATGTGGTGGAAACAATAATGAGAAAAGATGTGTTTACTTAGATTTCATTACTCCCTATATATCTTTTACCGGTTGATTAGCTTGTTACAATTGCATGGATGACGGGTTATATTACTTGATACTAGTCGTAGGGCCGTGTACGATATTCCCTAACTCTATAAGATCCTACTTCACTCCTATGTCGAGCTGACTAAAAGCTCCTAACATGGGATCATTAGAATTCACTTATGCATTAAATACAACCAAAAATCGTAGTACACCTCCGATCATGTTTCTTAAGACGTTCAAGCAAGTTACCAATGGAAGTCTGCCAGTTTTCTTAAGCCTAACATCGAATACAATCATCCGTAACAATTATAAACAAACAATCAACCAATAATCAACATCTAGGTTTCACTACATCTAAGCAAACACAATAAAAACCTAGCCTAACATGTTAAAAGAAAGACAAGCATAAGATAGAATCAAACAACACATAGACATATTGAATGATTATTGGAGAACTTATCTTTATTCAAACATGGAAGAAAGAAGGGTTTGGAACCCCTCCAATAAGCAGAAAATTCGACCTAGGGTTTATGCTCTAATATTCCACCACTTGTTCCACACTTTACAATGAAAAATTGGAAAAATATATATAGACAAAGCATCCTGACGGTGTCATGTATTAACTTCTGACGCCGTCAACTCGCCGCCAAGTTAAGAGTCGTATTGCCTAGATCCAGTCTTGACGCCTTCATGTAGAAATATACTCTGGGCCGTCACTTGCATTTTGACCCTGACGGCCTTGGTGATGCCGTCAGGCCAATTACATTGAAAATACTCTGGGTCATCATGTTGTAATATCCACTTTCACCTCTTTTATCACTCTTGACCAAGGTTGTAAAAATCGTTAGGCGGTGGTGAGACGGTCGGGTAGGGCCTAGCGATTAATCGGTTAGGCGGGGATTAATCGGATTGGACTTTTTATATACAAAATTGTAATTTTAGATGCAAGTCATAACAGAAGCTCCTCGGAATAATCATAGTTTATGATGAGACCAAAAACAACACTAACTGAACAACTAATGCATCTAATAATATGTCTCACTGGTACTATGATGCTTAATCCTCCTCTTGTCCATATTGTTCAATAATTTCGACTCATACTCAACCTCAATTTGTGGTCTCTGGTGTGTGGGAGAATGAGATAAGAAATGAATGGCGAAGACTGGAGGTAGGTAGATTGGGATAAAAATATAAAATAAACTCTAATTTTAATTTTAGGTGGCATTGACTTTATTGACCGATTAGACGGATTAATCCGAATTTTTCCGATTAATCGGTCCGTTGACCGATTTTTAAGCGATCTTTGACCAAAACGATTAATTAGGCCGATTATAAAAAATCCGGGCGCTTAGCGACCGATCAGCGATTATGCGGGGATTAATCGGCCGCCTGGACCGATTTTTACAACACTGCTCTTGACGCCGTCATGTGTTAATCCTTGACGTCGTCAGGTACTGTTCCCAGCAAGGAATTAGAGACTTTGCCGTTTTCTTCACTTTTGTGCTCTAAAAACGTCCAAAATGCTTCCTTTTCCAGATTTCTCCTCAAAAATACCTAAAATGACAAAAGGAACGATTTAGGGCAATAATTGATCAAATAATCACGAATTTAGGCTTAAATGACCCCTTAAAAGCGGTACACTTTTTGCCTCATCACTTAGCTTGCCTTCATGGCATGGTTGTTAGCTTGCCTTCACGGCATGGTTGTTTAGCTTGCCTCCACGGTATGGATGATAGCTTGCCTTATGGCATGTTGTTTAGCTTGCCTTCATGGCACGGATGAAAGTTAGTGAGATTGGATCCAAGGCTAGAGAAGATGGAAAGTAAAGTAAGTATGATTGTTATATCGGAAGTACGTGAGTAGGATGATTTATAATCTCCTTATTTAAATGGATTGGGACGCCTCTTCATTTAAATAAAGAAATTGTAAATCGCCGAACCATAAGTTTATAATTCCTTACTTACATAGATTGGGACGCCTTTTTATGTAAATAAAGAGTTATAAATGAGTGGGCTTATGTGTAACCGATACGCCATGAGTACGGATAGAGATGAAGAAGTGAATAAACTAAAACAAGTTAGACGTAATAAGAAGAGATAAGTATGAATAAAGATTATAGTGGCATTGAGGTTATGTGTAAACCTTAAGATAGATGCCCAGAATGATTTTGCACCATAAGTTGATAATATGAACGGGTAGGTAATTCTCGAAGTGTATAAGAAAGTTGTTTAAGTAATGCGAAGGAAAGATTTTGAAAGTGCCGATTAGATGGTACTTTATATACAGTTAAAGTAAGTTATTGATTTCGAAGTAAATATGAGTGGTATGTTAAGTAGAATGCCATATCAACAAGTTTATGACTTAAGGTCATGTTATTGCATTTGTGAATGAAGTAATGATTGTGTTGAAGTTTGACTTATATAAAGTCAAAACAGTAAATTTTCTATTTGACTAGTCGTCGATTTTGGGAAATTTTAGATAAGCTTGTAATGAGAAGCGTTGTTGATAGTGGATTATGAATAATGATTATGTGGTAATGGCTTGGAATTACAAGATCATATAGATCGTTGCAATCCAATGGTTAAGGATTTGAAAGTATGAGAACGGGTGTATGTTATGATTTAGTTTTGGATAGCATTAGACGAGAGATTTTGGGGACGAAATCTAAATAAGGGGTATGAGATTGTTACACCCGTTTCCCAGGTACTTTGACCCTACCCTAGATGGAATTGACTAAGGACTTAACGTGATTGGTTAGTCAACAAATGTTGCATAAAATCTTAAGCAACTGAAAAAACCTTAAACGACTCTCTCCTCTGGCGATCATCATCTCTAACTTTTCTCTCAATTGATTCCTACCAAATCGACCCTAATTCTTATTCAATCAGTCTTAAGGTTTGTTTTTTTTATTGTTTTGGTTAGGGCTTGTAATCGCTATTGGGATTTTTCTCCTGATCGAACCCTATTATTCATTCTGTAAGTCAATTGTTAATTTCTTTGGTGGGTTTTAATCGATTTCATCTATTTTGCTGGTTTGATTATCATGATTGGAGGTTAGTAACTTGGATCTTAACATCTAAATCCTAACTTTCTGTTAGGGTTTACTATCTTCTGGTTGTTGCTTAGCGTCTTTCTGTTTGGGTTTAGAGAGATGATAAACAAAGGTTTTCTTAATAAAAAGAATGTGTCTGATGTTAGTAATTCTGGTACAAATTCTGATCCGAAGTATTTGGTGGTTGATGATGGGTCTGCTAATGCTTCTAGGTCGAATACTAATGATGTGGAGTCTTTGACTCCACATGGTGCTTCAAGCCACGAGGTGAATATGGGTTTTGTGGATACTAAGAATGCGAATAAGGTATCGAAGCATGTGGATACTTCTGCTGCTGATGATTTGATGGGTTCTAGTTCACTAACACAACCTGTTAATGTGAACTTAGATGAATTTAGTGCTAGATTCAAATGTTCTAAAACCCGCGAAGCTGCTAGGAATGCTAGGAGCACTAAGCCTATACATGCTTCGCCTGGTCTTATTATTTCTGATTGGAGTGTTGAGGATGGTGATATTGAATTGAATACGGTTGTGGACAAGAATAAACAAGTGAAGCCGGATTCACTTGGTTCTTTAGTTAATGATCAGAATGGTTCACATGGGGACGCTAACCAAGCTCATGGTTCTGTAAAGGTTGATATAAACTAACATGGGGCTGCTTGTATTGATAAGGTTGACGTGGATGCTTTGAAACAACCTCCTACATCATATGCTAGTTGGTGTGTATTAATTTACACACTTTTTACTTGACCAAAACCCGAACAAAAAGACCAAAAACTAACCAATTATGCCAAATATACGTTGTTTTTGTGTTTTTGAATATGCAGGTACGGAAATGAAAGAAATGGACGAAAATCACAAGAAAACAACGAAACCAAGCACGAGAGTGGAAAAGGAATCAAAAGCCGATGCCGGGAAGCATTTTTCAAGTCCGGATCAATATTTGAGCTCGAAGTGTCTAAATAAACCTTGAAGAATCATCAATAGTCACAAGTGGCCCTTGGAAGAATTTTGAAAATTTGGCAAGCTTAGTCCTTGAAGTTACAACATTTGAAACCTTGGTCCTTATATTTTTTACCAACAATATTACTACACCAAGCCTGCCAAATTAAATCCAAAACCCATTACAATATCAAAGCCCAATCCACCCTTTCCCATAACCCGAGCCCAACCTTTCCATCCGGTCAAATATAACCCGACCCCATAGTCAAACAATAATAAAAAAACCCAACGCGCCTATTTTTTTCCCCCAAATCCATTTACCCCGTACCCAACCATGAACCCTAGAATTACTACCCAACAATTACCCAACTCCCACCAATTATTTATCCAATTAAGGGTATAAAGGACAAATCCCCACATCCCTGACACCCTCTGACACAAAAGAATGTCACGTGGCAGCAGCTGATTGGCCAAGACGCGTCACCAGATGAATTCAAGGGATGTGATTGGTGCACTTGTGTCACAACGGATCCAAGATGGAATATTCGTTGAATATCCTTGCTTCTGGATGCTTCTGAGCTCCCCTCTCAGCTCCTATATAAGGAAGCTCCTCACCACAATTTGAAGACTGTTAGTTAGTAGGTTAGATGTTAGGAGTAGTGATAAATTAGTATAGAGTAGTGTAGGTTAATTAGATGCTCAGCTTATGGTTTTAGTTTTGTACTCAATTTCAGCTTTAATAAAAGTTTTCATTTAAATTCTTAGCAATTTAATTTTCCAAGCGAATTAATATTACAAACTGTTTCAAGCTTTTATTTACATGATTTCATAAACTCAGTCAAGCTTATTCAGTAGATTGTAGTGAAGAATTACACCTTGTTTCTGCTTAATTTGGTTAATTGGCTTCGGGTCAACGAAAGTCAAAGGTGTTCATCATGAAGAATTTGGGTAATGTGTTGTTTGATTCAGTATTCTGGGATGATGATTAAGCCTATATAAAGATAGGTTGTGGTTTATTACATCCCTATTTCAGTTAGGGAATAGAACTTGTAAGTCACAGTTTTACGTTTTCAAAGTTTAGATATGATTTCATTTGTAGTAGCTTAGATCTGATTGTCTGCTATATAGTGTTTGATTGTTATTGATTGTTGATGATTAGTAGATTTAGAGTTAATTTTGCTTGTTTAATCATTTGTATTCATATTTGTTTGAATTTGTGTTGTTATGCTTCATATTTGATAAATCTGTGACAGAGTTCTGTAGTGAATAACTGTTGATTGTTCATTATTGATTTAGAATCTATTAGTGTATTGTTACTGAGAGTGTATACTGTTAATGTGATTTGTAGCCGAAGACAGTAAGTTGTAGTCTTAGAGTTCTGTTATCAGTAGTGTTTGGATGTGTTTTGATTGAAGTGATATAGTTGTTCTTTTGCTTGTTTCTCTGCATATCAAGACTTTTATAGGTATTTTAGGTCAGTTTGAGCAATAAACTAGGTAGGTTACTTGTAGTAAGTCAAATTAGATTAGAAATTTTATTACAGCTTATGTTCATGGAAACTTTGAATCTGTGAATCTGTCAATAGTTACTATATGTGTTTGTTTTAGTATATCAATAGTTTAATAAGCTTCATTATACACCTAGTAAGGGAATTGAGCAATTGAAATTCAGTTTAGTCAAACTTTTCATGCATATCATTAGTCACTTTTTCATCAGTTCATCTGCATATGAATCTGTTTTCACATCTGAACTATGCTAGATTTAGGTGTACAAGCTGCTGATTTGGAGTAATTGTAGAGTAGCATTTAGAGTTTATGATAGAGTAACTAGTTGTTTTGAGATATCAGTAGTTCTAGCTTTCATTTGCCCCCTTAATCTTGTAGTTTATAGCTTATTAGGTACAGCTTTTTGAGCCTGCTTATTAGAGGTTTGAGACTAGTTTCTGTTTTGGTATAATAGGCCTGCTAGTTTCTTATTGAGCTTGTAATTGTGATTTGTTGGTTGATTCATGTTCCAAATAGTGTTTAGTAGTGAATACATTATACCTGTGTTGCTGGCTTATTCATTTTCTTATTTTGCTCATGCTTTAGCTTATTGACCAACTGCTTAATTGCTTGCATTATGTATTTCTGTGTTTGCTCTCATCATATTTGAGTTTCATTGAGCTTATTTTATCATAATACATCTGTGGTATCAGTTTGGTTAAGTTTTGTGGCAAGTGCTTATCAATAAGCACTTGCCATAAGCTGTTTTGGTCATTATAAGCACTTCTGCTTATCCTTTTCATTTCAAAATTTTTTTGCAAGCTTCTTATAATATTTTAGAATTTCTGTAAAATTTTCATATTTTTCTGAGTCCATTTACTATTTTTCTTAATTTCTCTTAGTTAAAAATCAATTTTAAATCATTTTTTTTAAATAACAAAAATCCATAAAAAATCAGAAAAAGCTTTGAAAAATACAAAAATATTTTAGAAAATTCTTTTATAATATTCTAGAGTTTTCAGAATAGTTTTTAAAATTTTCCCATTATTTTTCACATTCTCTTTTATTTTTAATTACTTTTTAATTCAATAAATAGAAAATAAATTCTAGAAAATAAATAAAAAACCAAAAAAATATTTTTCTTTTTCTTAAAATTCTTTTTAATAGTTTAAGATTTTTAGAAAATATTTCCAAGTTCGTAGGATCATTTTTCAATAAACGTTACGTTTTAAATAACGCGTGTGCATTCCCGTTTTTACGTTTTTAACCTTTGTACATATATAGCTTGTATATTCTGCTTATTTTACTATTTCTTATCATAATTTGAATTCCAAAATCATATTTTTCACTTTACCACTTTTCACGACTCGATTTCACGTTTCGATTATTCACGATTCCATTCTACCTTCGTTGGGAAAACGACCCGGGAAATACTTTCACGAGCATTTCTTCGGAATAATTATATACCACAAAAAGACTTTTTCACTAGTGCTACTTCTAATGAACCTATGAAACACACGTCTAATTTTCGGAGGCTGGAATGTAGCAAGAAATCAAATGGTGTGGATCTTTCTGTCCCTATGAAAGTGGTTGAAGAGGTGAACACGAGTTTTGAGAATACTCTGCATGGGTATTTCCTTGGTCAACGCCTGGCATTTCCTGTTGTTGATTACTATGTTCGCAATGCGTGGGGAAAGTTTGGTATACAAAAGGTAATGATGAATGCTAAGGGATTCTTTTTCTTTAAGTTTAACTCGAAGAAAGGTGTTGATGAGGTACTTGAAAATGGTCCTTGGTTGATTAGAAATGTTCCTATTATTCTTAAACCATGGACTTTGAATACCAATTTACTTAAATAGGATTTAACTAACATCCCGGTGTGGGTTAAATTCCATGATATTCCTCTAGCTATGTTTTCTGATGACGGTCTTAGTCTTCTTGCCACATTGATTGGTACGCCCAAAAGGTTAGATGCTTATACTAGCCAAATGTGTAAGGAATCTTGGGGCCGTAGTAGTTTTGCCAGATGTATGATTGAAGTGAAGTCGGATGAGGTGCTTCGGGATAGCCTCACTGTTGAGATGCCTTTACTTGATGGTACGGGGTCGACTATTGAGCAGATTCGAGTTGAATACGAGTGGAAACCACCGCGTTGTGATAAGTGTAATATTTTTGGTCATACTCTTATTGGTTGTCCTAAAGTTGTTGTGCCTTCTGTTCAGCCTACTAAGCCTGTTGATGATGGTTTCAAGACTGTCAATAATAAGAAGAAAGGTAAGCAAGGTGGTCCTATTGCTTCGGGTCAAGGAGGGTTCTCTAAACCTGTTGTGGGTAAGCAGTTTCAGTATCGACCCAAAAAGACTCCTTCCGAACCTAAGAAAGTGGATGGAAATAAGAAAAATGCTTCAGATGTGGCTAGTTCGAGTGGAATGAAGATTTCTACATCTAATCAGTTTGATGCTCTTAATATGGTTGATACGGATGCGTTTGGTATTCCTACTACTGACACCAACAAGGATGTGGATTCTGGTCGTCCAATGAAAGTTAATGAGGATGCGTCTAATAAGACAGGTACTTCACCACAAGAACCTCTTGTGAGTGATCTAAAAGAGAAGGAGTCGGTTGTGGCTCCTAAAACTGGTGTTTCTTCTGCTCCCTCCACCTCTTCTACAAAGCGGGTTAACCCTTTTTCTAAGGTGGGAGAGATTGTGGACTCTGATTCTGATGATGAGGTTCTTAACACATGTGATGAGTCTGCTAATCTATTCGATGGTGGTCAAGGGTATGAAGAAGACTATGATGACTATGCGAACCAGGTTTATGATCTTCCAAGGAATTTGAATGCTTTTAATGCCATGTATGGTACTAAGTTTCAAAGTCATAGGATGTAATCTTTCGTTATGTCTTATGTTACTATTTGAGTAGTGGTTGTTTGCTTGGTTAGAAAATTGGAAGTATCTTGTTATGTAAGCTTTTTGCCTATGTAACGGGCTGAGATATGGGATTTCACTCATATCCATTGTACTTAAACGTTTTTTGGTTAATATATTTACCAGGGTGCAGGATTACTCCCCTTTACCCAAAAAAACAAATGTTGCATAATGGTCAAACCCGATAGTCAAAGTGATAGTCAAAGAATGTGTTATATGGTTATGGAAAGTATTATGTGGTACAACTAGAAAGAAAATAGACTAAAAGGGCTATTGTTGCAAAGTGTTAAGTGGGTTATAAGTATTATGTGGCCAAAGTGGAAGAAAAGGGACTTAACGGGCTTAATGTGCCAATGGACCAAACTTGTGCTAGTAACTAGATAAATATCTAGTATCCATAAGTTTCTAGTGAATTCCATCATTTTCAAGAGGGTGTTTGTTTGTCCGGATTTACAAGAAAAAAGGGAGGGAACAAGTTAGAGAATCAAGTATGTGATGAAGGATTTGTGTTCTACATCAAGAAGGTAGAGCCCTAGCTATGATCCTACACAAGTAAGTAATCTCATTTAAGTAGTTAGTTATTGGATTGATCATCATATAATCAAGATATGATTACATGATGATTAGAGATGTTTAGAGGTAAGATAATGGTTGTAGAGACCATTGGTAAGGTTATTTGGTCATGTGGTTAAAGTGTTTGTGTTTATGCCTAAGGGTGATGATGAAGGATGATGATGATGGAGGATGGTGATGATGGAGATGATGTTTATGCTCTTGTTAGACTTAGCTTTGGAAGCTAAGGTAAGTAACTTGGTTACTATATGCTTAATATGGAAGTTGTTATATTATGTGATTATGAATGTTTGTGTTAAGAATGGTTATAGATGCTTAGAAGGTGGGACTAACCTAAAGACTTGATTATGGGAGTGTTATAGAGCTAGTCATTGGACTAGGAAAGGATTAAGGTATGTGTTGAATGCCTTATGTGCTTATGTGTGTTATAGTTGTGTGTTATAGTGATGTGTTCATGATGCACATGTGATGATAGAAATATTAACCATGTAATAGCCAATTACTTACTAAGCATTATTGTTTATCGTTATAGTTGAAAATGTTTTGTAGGTCATGTGTGATGCTATGGCTTGGACAAAGGTAAAAGGTTTGGATATGTGCAAGATTAGAGGAATGGTAAGAAAGTAGAGCTTAGGTAGATACCGAGCTCGTGCAATGTTGTACCACCGTGAGACATTTAATGGTTGTAAGGTGTGGTCAAGTGTCATATGTATGTCAATGTGTTGTTATACTGAAATGGTGGTCAATTGGTAAGTTATAGACTTATAGTGTGGTTAATGTGATTATGGTCAAGCTAAAGGGGTGTTTGGCATAACACGTGTTTATACCCATTTTGGATTGTAACGGGTCAAATTGTTATGGAAATGATTTGTTATGTTATGTTAATGAATTGTGGAAGTTTTGGTGTTATGTCGAGTATCGGAAGTATGGTTTTCGGAAAATATGTAAAGTATTGATACACGGGATTGCGCCCTCGCAACAGGTTTTACCTCTCAAGGGATCTTGAAAAGCTTGCAATCCCCGCCAGGCAGTGTTCCTGATCGTTGTAGTATAGTATAGTGATAAGTACTGGGGGATTGATCGTTCAACTCAGGAATAGTGTCGCTAGGATTAGAAAGCCTACTAAACTAGGTCTAGAGGTGATAGATGATTCTTTTTGTATTTTTTTTTTATATTTTATGAAAGCAAGTAAAATCTCGGTTTTTGAAGGAGTGGGCGGAATTAGTTGCTAGTCAACTAACCCAATTAACTACAGATGCAATCAAAATAAAATAAAAAGAAATGAAAATAAACTAATATAATTATGTGGTGGAAACAATAATAAGAGAAGATGTGTTTACTTAGATTTCATTACTCCCTAGATATCTTTTATCGGTTGATTAGCTTGTTACAATTGCATGGATGACGGGTTATATTCCTTAATACTAGTCGTAGGGCCGTGTACAATATTCCCTAACTCTATAAGCTCCTACTTTACTCCTATGTCGAGCCTACTAAAAGCTCCTAACATGAGATCATTAGAATTCACTTATGCATTAAATACAACCAAAAATCGTAGTACACCTCCGATTATGTTTCTTAAGATGTTCAAGCAAGTTACCAATGGAAGTCTGCCAGTTTTCCTAAGCCTAACATCAAATACAATCATCCACAACAATTATAAACAAACAATCAACCAATAATCAACATCTAGGTTTCACTACATCTAAGCAAACACAATAAAAATCTAGCCTAACATGTTAAAAGAAAGACAAGCATAAGATAGAATCAAACAACACATAGACATATTGAATGATTATTGGAAGACTTATCTTTATTCAAACATGGATGAAAGAAGGGTTTGAAACCCCTACAATTTGATGAAAATTCGACCTAGGATTTGTGGTAAAGTTCCTCCTAATGTTCCACTCTCTTACAATGAAAAATTAGAAAAATATATATAGAGAATACATCCTGACGGCGTCACGTTGTAGCATCTGACGCCATCAACTCGCCGCCAAGTTAAGAGTCGTATTGCCTAGATCCAATTCTGACGCCTTCATGTGTAAATATACTCTGGGCCGTCACATGTGTTTTGACCCTGACGGCCTTGGTGACACCGTCAGGCCAAATACACTAAAAATGTTCTGGGCCGTCACGTGTATTTTCCACTTCCACCTCTTTTGCCACTCTTGACGCCGTCATGTGTGAAGCCTTGACGTCGTCAGGTACTGTTCCCAGCAAGGATTTTGAGACTTTGCCGTTTTCTTCACTTTGATGCTCTAAAAAGTTCAAAATGCTTCCTTTTCCATATTTCTCCTCAAAAGTACCTAAAATGACAAAAGGAACGATTTAGGGCAATAATTGATCAAATAATCACGAATTCGGGCTTAAATGACCCCTTAAAAGCGGTACACTTTTCGCCTCATCAAGTATTGTAATTGTAAAGTTTCTGCAGGTACTGTATGACCATATGAGATATTTCATATGGTCATACGCCTGAGTCAGTGTTTTGTAAATTCCTGAGGTGACTGTACAACCATATGAAATATTTCATATGGCCATACGCTCGACTTTTCAGATTTTGTCAATTTTCAGAAAATCATATCTTTTAAACCGTAAGTCGTTACGAGTCATGCCACCCGGCGTTTTAAAGGTAATTGAGTCTACTTTAATTTAAAAATAGTGTCAAGGGCTGTTTTATAATAGATTTTTGTCAGTCATTAAAAGAGTAATATAAATTTTGTTAAAGTCAAGTCATTTCTGCGTTAAAGTTTTAAATTTTTGGTCAAAGCGGGCACGGGGTGTAACAGGTCGACCCCTTTGTAGCTTCTAATCAGTCTAGGCGGGATTAATCGGTGATTAATCAGATTGACATTTTTGGCAAGCTTTAGGTATTTCCGGTGAGTTTTTGGTATTCCCGACAAGGTTTTTTTTTTTTTTTTTTTTTTTTTTTTTTTTTTTTTTTTTTTTTTTTTCAAAATCTTTTGTAAAAGATATAACCAACGACTATAAGTGATTAAAACTAGTTTACGACGAGTTTTGGGTATTTTTGGCAAGATTTGAAGGTTTCCGGCAAGTTTGGTATTCGTTGACCGCCATTGACCATAGTTGACTGATTTACACAAATTGAAAAGGTTGGTGACCTAGTAGCGCCTAAGCGGCGATTAATCGGCCTTGTAGGCCTTTTTTCCAACACTAGTTTCAAGGTATGCTTGAAATCTTTCAAAGAAGGGGGAAGTTTATCAATGACACAAAAGACTGAAATAGCCTCATCCATGTTCATCTTGTGTTGTGTGAACTGACCAGGTATATGAAGAAGTTCATTGAATTGTTCCATGACATGTCTGAAATCGATCATTTTGTAATTGTTAAAATTACTTAAAAGAAAATTCTTGCTAGAGGCAACCTCAACCATATACTTAGCCTCCTAAGAATCCCATAGTTATTTAGTAGATTCAACATTTTGGTAAATATCAAAGAGAGGACCAGACATACCATTGAGGATTAAACCTCTACAAACGTAGTTATCATTCTCCTATTTGCTCATTTTCCTTATTTCTTCCACAGTTGCATCATCTCCATCATCAGGAATTGGTGTGCTAAAAACATAAACCACACTCATGCTAGTCAAGAAGATTTGCCCCTTCTTTTGCCATATCCTAAAATTTATCACTTCAAACTTATCTAACCTTGAGAAGTTAGCAGCCATATGTTTTATGGTAGCATCCATTGATTATCACAAAATAGTTTCATGGTAGCAGCCATATGTTACCGGCCATTTCCTTATCTTCACATTATTTATTTTAATATATTTGGCTTTCACCTAATTCTTTGAGTTGTTAACATAAATCAAATTCCGAAAAGCCATTTAGTAAGAAAACAAAAAGCCTAAAGTACCATTTTGAGGTTCATGATCCAAAACTATAGGTAGTAGAGACAAGATGATGAATGATCTCGTAAGTGTGATATTTAAATTGAGGTAATAAGGGTGAAAATGTAATATTCGTATTGAGGACTTCTCCCATGTGCTTGTTAACTGTCGGAAAGTAGTAGGTGTCTGGAAAAAAACATTTGCGTGGTGGCAAATTCCATGGCAGTATCCATCTACATTGATTAAAGACATGGTGGTAGGTTCAAAAACGTTCTTAAACAACAAGTGGAGAAATAAGATTTTCCATGGTGTGTGCGTGATGTAATTACAAAATTTGCAAGAATATTCATGTAATTTTGAAGTTTTACAAGAATATCAATGAAAACCAAACATAACTGACAGCTTTCTAAAGTGCTGTTTACGGCCCCTAACATTAGTTTGCAAAAATAAAAAATAAAAAGAACAAAAAAATGACACGTTGTCATCCTCTATCTCGTACCAAAACTATATTGACAGTAGTCCCAACTTCTACTTAAGAGGTCCCAGTGGCATCCTTGACGTCTAGCACGAGAATACTGACAATAAAAAATGGTCATTAATATGTTAAACTCAATCAGACACTTTTAAGTACTCTCAAACCAATTCAAAAACTCAAGCAGACACTTTTAACTTTTAAGTACTCTCAAAACTCCGAAAAACTTATGAATTATGACACATATGGAAAGAATAACAAAAAGTAGACAAACTAGTTAACCTTTTAAACGGATTCAGGTAGTCATATCCCCCAAAAGTGTGTTCATTACTTCTTGGTTGCAAGCCAGTCTTCTCGTCAGGAACGAGCCAACCATCTAAACACCAGAATAGAAAGAAGAGAAATTTCATGGTACTTGACGAAAACTAGACTCGACACAATTAACAAGTTAGTTCCCATTGATGGTGGATTCAAGTTTTGTAATCTGGGTATGTGCTACTATCACAAAATCAGACGATTACAAATTCGTTTAATTATAAACTCTACAATATAAAAAGCAGACAAAAAATAAAATAAAATAAAATAAAAAATAAAATACATATACGGAGTGTTACACATGCTGACATGCATACATCAGGGCACTCCCAACCTTTTTTAGTGATATTGGATCAATTTGAGGCACATGTTTTTGACTAGGGTTAGCCAGGTTATATAATAAGACAAAATCAACTGAAAGGGAACCCATTAAACACATCCAAATGTCGCTAGATGTATACTCAATTCACATGCTCTTCATTTCGCTTTACAAAACCTAACATTTCAGTATATATATATTATGGGGAAATATTATACGATGTCGGCAGCATATATTCTACATGCTGCAAGGGCTTTTTGATCATTTAGGCCCATTAATCCCTTTTTTTTTTTTTTTTTTTTTTTTTTTTTTTTTTAACATTTCAAACCAAAAGAAAATTTAACAACTCCTCATTTAATTTCACCCTCAATTTCATTCAACCAAATTTCTGATTCTCCCATTAACAACTGGCTCCAATGTTACAAGGGATTACTTTAATCCAGATAGCTAGTTAGACTTTGGTTGAACAACGAATTTCATCACTCAAAACTACTACTCCTACCGGAAAATCGACACATATACTCGAATATTATCAAACAAACTTTGACACTAAAGAATAAAAGGTTCATAAGTGATACGCTATAACATCAAGACTACACCAAAAATACCACCGCAGATCAAATTACCTTATACCAATTTAAAGAACTGTCAAGTTAACTGTCACGTTTGGATGAAGGTATTGCTACGGAGTTTGGCGCCTATCAAAAAGCCATGCGATACATGATTGTGGCGGAAACTAGTATTGGTGATTTAGTAGGCTTAAAAGATGAAAATAGGCCTGCAGCATCTAACTATATGCTGTCAACAGCATCTAACTATATGCTGTCAACAGCATCTAACTAGGCAGGCAGGCCATCCAAACAAATTAACCCCTTTTGACCCATACAAACATATCAAGCCCAGCCCAATTTGCCACCTATACCTTTTGGTGATGCATATGCAAAGAAGAAACATATTATCTAAACACATTTAAAATGTAATGATGATATATTAGTTTAACCTGGACTACTTGTTTTAATCTTCCAGCTTCTCCGTTTTAACTGCGGAGCATATTTATCAAATAGGCGACGAGCACCTGCATAGTGTTCAAACAAATGAACAATACAAAACTAATTTTACTAGAGAGAGAAAGCAACAAGATAGTTTAAACAAACTGTTATTTGTGTCACAAATATTCTGGAAACGGGTAACACTATAATGGGAGAAACAAGCTGGTCGTAGAGTGAAGAAAATAAAGCATGTCCTTATTTTCTATTTTTCAACAGCAATGGAAAATGATAACAAGAAAAGAAAACAAACAATACTAACCCGCATAAGCTTCATAATGTTTCTTTAACTTATCACCTGATAATCTTGATTTCTTGTCACCTGAAATAAGGTAAAATAAGTTAGTGTCTTCAAGAGACTCTTTGTAATGTTTTTAGTGAAGTGAAATAGAAGAGCAACATATAGAATAGTTAAATGTAACCTTTCCTAGCATTGCCTCTTTTATTCAGCAAAGATTTTAGATATTTCTCCTTCTCTACAAACCCAAAAACCAAGAGGTGATCAGCATTTATGGCAAACATCCAGCTTACATATAGAACAACACCAAGAAGAAAAGGCATGACGGATGCAGATAGGTCTAACCTTTCACTGCATCTGAGAAAAATTTCTCACTGATAAGGTCATCCATCCCTTTGTATTTGGTACCTGCACAAATGGCAACACAATTGCAAGTGCTGATAAATGCAGTTAAATGTTGCAAGATGGGCAGGTAGCGTAAGCCCGCAAACATTTTCTTGTCCAATTTAGAATTTTTTTACTGATAGTATTGTTTCAACAATGATCCAAAACAAAACAATATATGAGGTGGTATGAATTGGCGAATTTCAACCCATATGACCTGTTGAAGATATATCACAGCCCAAATCAGTCGATTGAGAAGGTACATGAGTGAAAATTGCCACATCTGATCTAGGACACCTACAACTCTCTTTAGCACAAAGAGGACAATATTTTGTTTTTGGAAGATGTTGACCCGATTGAGATGAGTAAAAAAGAGGCAAAACTATTAAATATCTGGTATGACCGATATGGGAGGCACAAAAAGCAAGGATGACATGTGTAGACATCTTTCTTGTTGCTATCCTCTCTGGCCAGTTGTTAATGCTATGAAAGCTCTACATTTTAAAATACTAATTGGTCGGGTCCGGTTAGGGAAGAATACAAAAAGGGGTCGGGTTGACATGGCAAGTTTTTGTTTATGCTACCTAAGAAGAGAAAATACTAAACATTTGCATGTGAGACTAGAAAAGACATTCTTAATACTAGTAACGTACCAGTGGGTGAAAGGGGTAATCGAGTAAACTCAATAAGTGTTCTTTCGCCCTCAGGAATGGTACATATGACTGTTGCTTGATAAACACCAAGAACATCTTCCTCCAATGCTTCGATCGTTATGAAAAATGTACATCCATGATCATTGGTGGTGAATATGAATTTTGTAACTTGAGCTCCATAGATGTTTTTCTCTTGGCCCTTCTTATAATACTAAAGTAATAATTAGAAACAACAGGAATGACGTTAATACTAATTACTAGCATTTACAAGTAAAAATGAAAAATGCAAACTAACCATCCTACAAAGCTCGTTGAAAGCAGAGACAGCAAAGTCACTCATAAGTATAACAATGGGATGATGAGGGTCAACCAACACTTCTCCTTCGTCCTCTCGCCACAAAGCATCTTCTGTAAACTTGAGCCAACATTCGCGCGCCTCTTGAATCATCGGAACAAGGAGGATACGGGAATCACGAGGATACATGGATTCAGCTAATACATCTTTGCGATTATAGGAACCGGATACTTCCATCATCTGGTTAATAAAAAATAAAGTCTTTTAACACACGAAATTCTGCCTCTTAACTGTTTTCTTTTCTTTTTTGTTGTTTAACAGAAACTAATAAACCTAACATAATAAATAGTAACAGCAAGCAAGTAAAGTAAAAAAAACAAATACAGTAGAAAACTAAAGATAGATTATACAAACCAAACTGAATTCCGGAGATCAGTGTTTGTTCTGCTACTAACCCTTTTCTCCCCTCTCTTATTATCTGCTGGTCTTATTCATAAAAGGACCCTTTTATTCTTTTTTTTATTACGTTATTGTTTTTTAGGATTAATTACATAGTTGGTCCCCAAACTCAAGGCCAGTTGCGGATATGGAATTTTTTCCGGCTAGTATGTTATGTACAAAACCTTAATACTCGTTAAGCTTTTCAGTTAATCCACACGATGTCTAAATTGGTAATTTCCCATTTTTTCAACTTGTTTTCACCAGTGTTTTGAAACCCGGGTTGACCCAGCCGGGTTAACCGGTTCCAGCAAAAAAAACGGGTAAAAAATCCGGGTTTCTAAAACCGGGTTAACCGGTTAGACCCGCCGGGTTTTGAGTGACCCAAGTCAACCCGGTTCTCGAAACCCGGCCGGGTTTCGTTTTTTCAATTTTTTTTTAATAAAAACCTGGGTTGACCCGGTCGGAAAAATTAAAAAAATAATAAATTGAAAACCGGGTTGACCCGGCGGTCAAACCGGTGCCCGTTGACTCGACCGGCTCGATTTCAAACCCGGTTTTCAAAACATTGGTTTTCTCCGTTCTCTCTTCACGTACTTCTTCTTTCCCGTTTTAAACACACGCACCTCCCAAACACTACTCTTTATGTAAACACTACTTTTTAAAGAAATTTAACAATGGTTGTCGTGCAAAGTATTGACTGAATACGCCGTATCGTTGGTGATCAATACGGCGTATTGGGTCTTTGTAATTTGGACTTAGCTTGATTTCTTCTTTTTAGCTCCAAAACACGTATTTTTTCTTAACTTTCATCAATTGCTTCGTTATTTACTGTAATTGAAAAAAAGTAAGCAATTAAATTCTGAGAAAATCTTTGAGAACTTTGACCTTGGTCCATCGGTGGTGGCATTTCCAGACGATAATAATGAGATTGTTGTTGGTACATTGGTTGGTTATACTAAGGTTGGAACGAATAATTTGTTATTGTTGGTTATACGAAGGAGAAAACAGATTACTTACATAAATAGGCTGTTGAGGTTGTGATTGGTATGCGAAACTAGCGGGTCGAAAAGGGGCAATTCCATATTTACCCAAAACAAACACTATAATGCTATATTTCCCCAATACATGCTTTAAAAGCATTGTACTCATGCATTGAAAACTTGTCATTTGGGTAATTATGGAATTATGAATTTTCTTTCGGGTATATATGAAATTTTCCCGGTCAAAAAGTAATAGGTGGTGAATGCCCGGTTAATTGAAAATCATGGTCGGTTGTTGTTTAAACAGTTTGTTGTCGTCGGGTTGGTGTTTTGGTTTGGGAGTTTTGTGAGAGATTTTTTGAGTAATAGAATTTTTGAAGAAGATAATAATAGTTGTAGAAGAGAAACTGTGAAAAAATAAAGAAGAGAAAGTGTATTATTTGAATCTTTTTTAATTCAAACACCCCAACGTATAAAAATAGCCAAACGGCTATTTTTTTTGCACTTCATCCCAATTCGATCGCAAAAGCGACAAAAGGTAGTGGGATGCGTCACGTTTGAGTTGGCGTAGGGGATGGGGGACGCGGCCTAAAGGGTAGACCGACCCTGGCAAGGGTCGTTGTTATAATTAACCTAAGATCATGCATAATTTATATCATTAGCCTTTACAAAAGATAATTTTACGATGTACCCGACACAGCATAGCATTCAACTTTTTCTGAATTAATATTTAACCAACATCGTAAATAGTGAAGATGAATATAACTACTATTCTTCCAAAAAAGGGATAATGCCCTGTAAATTTATCTTACTTGTCATCCTATTCTTTTATGTGTATCGAGTTATTATTTATTATTATTATTTTTTTATTTTTATTTTTGCTATTCTATGTACTAAACTTGCATTTTGCGTCACTTGTGTGCACTTTGTGAAATACATACAAGTGATGCAAAATGAAAGTTTGGTACATAAAATAGTGAAAAAGTTAATTCCATACATATAAAAGAATAAAATGTCAAGTAAGATGCTTTTCAAAAAAAAAAAAAAAAAAAAAATGATAAGTAAGATACATTTATAAGTCATTATCCCTCCTTATGGAAAGCAAAGATGTTATCGTTCGGGGGAAGGCTCGTCCTCATTAAATTTGTGATGTCAAACTTACCTGTTTATTTTTTCTCGCTTTATCAAGCTCCGAGTGAAATAATAAAAATCCTTGATCGCAACCGTATGAATTTTTTCTGGGGCGGTGGTCTAGAAGATAAAAAAATTGCATGGATTTCGTGGAAAGATGTCATTGCTTCATTGGCAGAAGGTGGTCTTGGCATTGGATCTCTATATGCTTGTAATGTTGGTTTATTGGCCAAGTGGTGGTGGAGATGGAAAACTGAGGCACTATGGAAACAAGTTATGCAAGCGCGCTATTCATGGGCAATTGGAAGGAGGAGCATTTAAAAAAGGCACATGGGCTAATATTTCAAAACTAGATGAGGAGCTTCAACAACTTAACATTCCTTTCAAGTCTTTCTTTTCTCGTAAAATTGGTAAGGGAGATTCAATTATTTTCTGGACTGACGAATGGATTGGTGACTTAAACCTTGCAAATATGTTTCCTCGATTATACGCTCTTGAGCTTGATAAGGATTGTAGTTTAAGTGAGAGGCTCATTCGGGTTGGTGAGACTTTCAATTGGAGTTGGAATCGGAGACGGGCTTTAAGAAGCGGACGGGAGAGGGCTGATTTAGAGCAGCTAATGGAGGTGGTTCGTGATGTGATTTTGTCGAAGGTTTCGGATTCATGGAGGTGGTCTCTCGAAAAGTCAGGTAAATTCACTATCAAATCTATTCGTACTCGAATTGAAAAACAATTTTTTCTTTCTTCAAACAACTTCACTAGATGGTCTAAGTAGGTTCCAAAGAAGGTTAATATTTTGGTGTGGAGAGCCATTCGAGACAGGTTAGCCACTAGAGTTAACCTTGATTTGAGAAACATAGATTTGCATTCAGTTTTATGTCCGTATTGTGATTCAGAAACAGAACCATAGAGCATCTGATGGTCTCTTGCAACTGGTCAAAAACAATATGGAGTTATGTTTTTCAATGGTGGGGATTTTGTTTGCCTCAACATTCTCGTGGTTGTTCTTTGTTAAACATTATTGATTTCGTTAGGAAGTTAAGCCAAAGGAAAAAAGCTATGTTCAAGCCTATTCAATTAAGATGTTTTGAAGCCGTCTTGTTCTCATCTCTTTGGATGACGTGGTATAGTCAAAATCGCAAGGTGTTCATGGACAAGTCTCAATCTAGCATTGAAGTTTTCAAGGAGATCCAACAATTATCATACAATTGGATTGGTGGTAGATGCACAAAATTGTCTATTAAGTGGAATGATTGGATTAAAGATCCTATAATTGCTTGTATAGATCCTAACAGTTAGGTTTCTTTGTATCTAGTTTCTTGCTAGTTTTTTTTCTTCTTTATAAAATTCGCCATTAAAAAAAAAAACCATTATCCCTCCAAAATAAAATAAAATTATAAGCCTCAACAAGTTGACTTTCAACTCATTTACACCAACTAATATGAGTAGTTTCTGAACAAGATTTCACTAATCTTGAGTAGTTTCTGAACCGGATTTGTGAATCCGACCTCACCATAGGAATCAGCATCTGCAAACTGCAAGTTACAAAATAAGTGGAAATAAAACTATTAACATGATTCATGTGAGTTACAAAATATGTGTGTGTATCTACTAGCAGCACAAGCTACTAACCGTGTGAAAGAGTATAGTAGTCGTAACCTTTGCAAGCGAGTTTCCAGCTCCTCCTCTGCAACCCGCTAGTATACCTAGGAATAGACCATTGATCTACAATATGGTATCAAAAGGGAAGAATGAAAATTAGGAGAGTGGATTTTTTTGTAGCTCTTTTCTAAAAAGCAGAGACAATAAAAAGTGCTTGAGATAAGCTTTAACCTGGATTCCTGCTCCTTCGATGCAAACCTTTTGGCATTTGTGACCGAATCTGCTGAAGAAGGATGTTGCATATACCTATTATGTAAACAAAAGGGTGCAACTCTTTTGTGAGTAGTTTGATAAATAAATAATAAAAAATAATGGTTGTTGATTAGGGTTTCCTTCTATCTGCCCTTATTGAAAGGTCATAAAAATAGCCAAACTTTATCCTAAGATTACGTGCCCAGTTGATGGTGTAGCGATATTCATGGATAGAAGAATAAAATGTTAACCTAATAACCTTTCAAGGCTTCATACTGTTCTTTCAGACGAATGTACTCAGCTTCCACCTCGCCATTATTTTTACCTGCATATTGAAACATTCATGAGAATGGCAATGTGTTATATAAGAGAATGTAAGTAGACTAGCTTGGACAAAATAAGCCTTCCAAGAAGCATCCCGGACATGGGCCACGCCATTTGCGTAAACCCCATGGACTAGTTGGACAAATGTTAACAAAAAGGTTGTAATTCATATATAGGGTGATCAAAACAAGCATCTTGTGAAGGAATGCATGTAAACAATTTACTGTTTATATAGTGATAGGTTAAAATGTTTCCATGTCACAAAACACGATCCAATATATTTAGCGAGTGGGATCTATGTTTCACTACATTTATATTTTACAAAGGGAGAATAACAACCTTCCATAGCCTTTTGTGTTATTTTCAAATTGATCTTTGAGTCTTTTTCTAAACCTGCACATAAAGTGAAACAAACGCTCTTGTTAATTGAGAATGTAACCAAAACCTTCTTCTCATGTGCAAACCGACCCAAGTCTAGATCCACGCAAAAGCTAGAGTAGAAACGTAAACATAGCAATACATGGAAAACTAACCTTTCATAGTATTGTAATTGATTCTCAGGCTATACAAGTGACCCAGTCTCATTGCCATCTTACCTGCATGCAATTTTGGAATAAGACATCAATAAATAATAAAGTTGAAGAAGTTGTATATATATTGAAAATTCTGGGGAAAACACACACACACACACACACACACGCTACCCGCATTTTAGTCGTTTTATGGCAGGTGTTCATTATTGGCTCAAATACTTTCATGCTGAAACATGTAGGGTATTCAATACGCACAAACATTTTCTTTCCAGTTATGTATTACTGTATTTTCTTAACTCAGTAAATAATAGATGTATTAAACTACATAGGCGTGTACATGTGCATAACGACAGGGTTTTATAGCAGCAAATAGTTATAGTTGAGATATTGTGGTTAAGTGTTTCGTGTAAAGTTTAGCAATTGACGTTGACAAGTCTTCATCATAATTCGAGATGACAACAAATTCATACCGACCAGTTCCACTTTAACAAATTGGAATTGAGATTGAAATATGGATCAGGATTGAGATAAATTTGTAAAAAGAGGTAAAATGGTAAAAATTGTGTAATTGTAGAAACAACATTAATTTAGAAACAAAAACTATCTTCAAGGCAACTATTTCAAAAACTATTTTTAAAAACTTTTTATGTGGGAAAATAAAGAAAAGATTGAAATTTAAGTTTTAAAAGTGTAATTAGGGATTAAATATCACTCAGTTTATAAGGTTTTAAGGATTAAGCAAAAATATATTTGCATTATATAGATAGACTAAATTACAAAGATATCAATCATAATATCCTTAAGAGCAAATCGTTTTTGGAAGATGTAAGCATTTTTAACCCCTTTAGATGAATCTTAAGAGACCCATTTTATATTGAAATATAACCCGAAGCTTCAATTTGGAGGCTTGGTGGAGCTCTACTTGTTAGTACAACTATGACAGCTTGTAACTCCCTTTGCACAATAGCTATGTATTATTACTTTACCCATTATGATCCGTAGAAGATAAAATGACCAAAGTCCCCCCCTCCCCCCTCCCCCTTACGTATAAATCGGTTGATATTGCCACCTCCAGGAATAATTAGATTAAATACATAAGGATGTAACTGAAAGTGTGCTTGTTTGTAGCACAAATGGGAGTACCAAAACTGGTTATTGTTTTCTTATAAGGATGTAATTAATAACAAAGTAAAAGATATGGGATACCCCAAATAATAATAACAAACCAGTTGGTTTAGTATCGGTTAGAATGAACTTGATTAATGATGTGCCACCATCCTTGGTATAGCAGGCAAGTATGGCTTTGTAGACACCAAGAAGCCCTTCTTCAATGGCCTCAATCGTCATGTAGAAGCAATAACTATCATGAAATCTTTGATATTTGCAATCAATGACTTCATGATGATGAAGGTTGTAGTAGCGGTTCCCCTTCTTAACATGCTAACAAATGAAAAAATAAAAATAAAAATGTGAGCCCTGGCCTCAAAAGTAAAAAAAAAAAAAAAAAAAAAAAAAAAAAAAAAAAAAAAAAAGCAAATTAAGTGAAATGATTATACCTTCTTGCAGAGCTTGTTGAAGGCAACAACGGCATGTTTGCCAAAAACAGAAACAAGAGGATCATCACATCTAATTCGTTTTTTTCCTTTATTTACCAGCTCTTGATTAATTGCAGTAACTTCAGGCTGTACCACAAACATGTATAATTGTTTAAAAAATCGAACCATGGATGTATATGTGTGAAAAAAAGGGGAAAAAGAGAGGAATGAATATCTTGTACATACCATCTCCTTATTAATGTTACAGAAATCGAGCCAACTTGCGTGCTCGTTCATGTTCAAGACACCTTTCTTGATTTCTGGTATCCTTTGACCTATCCTAAGATATGCAACATAAGTTATAATAGATCGATGTTTAATCTCATATGGCACTAAAAGGCAGACTATACACAAGAATTCTTGTCCGACAGGAGTTGCATCTACATCAAACATTGATAATCAAAGAGTGAAACAGATTTTACCTGCATCTCGGCGGACCCATTGCTTCTTCAATAATAATACTATACTGACAGATACGGTGAAAGTACGTATACACACTCAAAAAGCCCTAACCCCCAAACTCTCTTCTTCTTTTAACAAATTTAACTATAACTAAAATGGTCCCTCTTTCTCAAAAATTTTCTTTCAAAACAATCCCTCAACTATACTCTTGTAGTCTTTTCGCATAAAACTTACGTCACCTATACTTTGCTCTCTCAGCGTTCGGTATCATTGTTGTTGTTACCATTTTACTCACCAATGGAAAATTTATCCTTTTGTTTAGTTTACACATCTGGGGTGGGTTTTAAGTTTCTTTCTAAATTTATATAAGCCCACAAGTTACAAAATAGTCCGGGGGTTTGTGAAACATATTCTGGATAAAAAGCCCATTTTACTACTACAACGGTTTAGTATTCGAACTTATAGATTAGTATCAAATCACGTGTGATATATAATGCAAATTCCTTTTACCAGAATAAGAAACGAATAGATCCGAAAAATTGTTTTTATTCGAAAGAAATGAAGGTGTTTCTCTATCGAAAGATAATTAAATGTTCGCCATGATAGTATAATTTATATAGGTTAACGATTAATTTTGAGATATGCATAATTTTTTAAATGATGAAAATGGGTTTTAATTAAAAATATAAATTAATCCACTTTTTCTTTAAACAATGAGCACCGAGATGTTTACAGCACTAGAAATTTTCCTAAATAATTATGATAAAATGACTAAAATAACAAATTTTACAGACCTTCTATACTCAAACTTTTACAAAAAAGCCAAGGGAGCCATAACGCAAAACTTGCGTTATTCCTAGGTGGCAAGAAATCAACGCACGTTACCAAGTTATCATGAATTCCTACCACATCGCGTGGCCTTTGCGTTTTAACGTACGTTGGTGTGGCAACTCAAGTTATAACTTGAGTTATGCCAAGTTACAACCATTTCCCACCCAGCGTTGAGCAAGTTAGGTTGGTTTGCCTTTTTTTTTTTTTTTTTTTTTTTTTTTTTTTTTTTTTTTAAGTGGGTTCCAAAAAGTGATGTTATTGGGTGTTATGATTTCCTGGTGTTTTTTGGTGTTGTGTTATTTGGTGTTGAGATAATGTGGCGCTGAGTTATTTCATAACTTGAGTTATGGTACCCTTTGCTCTTATACCCATGAAATCAGCAAGATCTTGCGAACTATTTACGGAAATTTGAAAATCCCAAGGTTGACTAGCAACGTCAAACCTTTATAGTTTTTGAAAAAGCGCAAGGTTGATTAACAAGGTTAAAACCTGCTAATTTTTGAAAAATCGCAAGGTTGACTGGCAAGGTCAAAACTTGCTAATTTTTGAAAAATCGCAAGGTTGGCTAGCAAGGTCAAACATTGCTATTTTTTTTTTAAATCATAGAAATCAGCAAAAAGACCGTGCGAGATTTTCTTACAGTGAAGAGATAAGACGCCCATTTCTTTGTTTGTTATATTTTCAATAAAATCTGGGTTTATTTCTCTTCCATTTTCATATTTTTTTCTTCTTACAACCGACTCCTTAGGGTGCCTCGGATTTCATAAATCAGATCAAAACCTTACGAAACTTTCCACTACCAAGCATGTTGGATTCCATAATTTATTTTTTGGTGGGTGTAAGATAATTGATTTTCATAAGCTAACCTGAGCAACCAAATAAGCTAGTTTACATTGGGAAACAAATTAACGGGATTGACAATAAGCTTGTTGGACTATTATCTAATGCTAGACGATTACCCGTGCATAGCAACGAGATTTTATAGCGGCATATAGTTATAATGATATTTGGTTAATTGTTTTGTGTAACCAAAATATCACTATAACTATCTGCCAATATACCAACGCGATTTTATAGCGGCAGATAGTTATAAATGGCAAGCAACGTTTTGTGTCCCAATGGTACCGCACATTGTATGAGAAGCTCCCCAATGACATGTGAGATAGATTAATGGTATAAATATCGTGAGATAGTTAAAATTGCTTATTAAAAAAAAAAAAAAAAAAAAAAAAAAAAAAAAAAAAAACTGTCTAGTATTTAAAAGGTCTCTCACTGTTTTCGTGTGTTTTTCTAAAATTGTGTTTGAAGTCGTGTGTTATAAATTAAAAGCAACCGTGTGTCATTTATAAGGTTGTTTTTGTAGTAAAGGTAGGCTTGGTTTTTAATATAGTTTTTTAAGTAAAGATATGGTTGTTTTGTTATAACCAAATGGCTTGTTAAAAAAAAAATACAAAACCTAAACTCTTTAGGAAAAACCGTGTGTGTTATAACTTATAAGTAATTTTTTTGTTACCAGATAATGGACCAAGTATCGGGTTCCTTTTACCTCAAGTATGAACCTGATGAGTCGATATATCCTCTGGATTCCGGGATCCTGTTTGCCCCATTGAACAAAGAGGAGAGTAAATCTTGGCTCGAGTTTACACACAATTTTGGGTGGCAACGGGATGATGTATACAGATTCTTTCTCTTCTTTTTTTTATATATAAACATAATATAGTACTTAATAATTTGTCCTATACCAATTTAGTTTTAATTTTAATTGTGGCAGGGTGTATCATATATTAGATGTGATGATTTAAATGAAGATTTGATCCAGCTTGACGACCCCGTTGTTCCACTTGTGAGCAGCTTTGCTGTTGCTGCATTCAACAAGCTTTACGCAATGGTTTTTTTCTTTTCTTTTTTGTTATTTTGTCTCTTCTTATGACCCTTTTCTAACCGTCTTTATGTTGCTTGTTGTTGTTAGTATGTTAAGAAGGACGATGAGGAAAATATCTACGAAGCTCAAGTTACCGATGTCAGGTTTTGCCCAAATCATTATGGGTTTTCCTTTTTTTTAACGTTAGAAGCCTTGGAAGAAAATGTTGCCGGTGTATATAAAGCAACTGTCCTTTGCCATGGGGATGATGGACGAAGATCGCTCATAAAATTCACCCGCTCTACCCGTAAAGTCATTGGTATGCGCATCTCTTGGCTTGGTTTACAGTATTATTTGTAGACATCTTTACAATTGTTTTAATCATTATGTCTTTAAATGTTTTCTCAACGTCTAATCAGCCCTTTTTCTAAAACTATATATAGGGAAAAAAGAATCGGTAGCCTATATTTGTTTCTCTTTCTGGGTATACTTTATGCCTTCGTCTTACAATCCAATCTTTTTTCTCCTATATGTTTGAAGTATATAACGTCGACATCATTCTGTATTTTTCTTGATTCTCCACTTTATGTTTGAAGCATCACACTAGCTGTGGCAATTTACCCCTGTTTTTTTTTTTTTTTTTTTTGAACGGCAATTTTATTAAGAAACTCTAGCAAGACGCTAGAGAAAAGAGAAACAACAAGTTACAATAAGCCATTACAAGCCATTCTTGGATTTTGAATCCAATCAATCCGTAACGGAGTTGATTTATTAAGCCTATGTCTAATCCAAAAATAAGAGAGAACCTTGATTTCTTCTTCTAAGATGTCTTTTCGAGGAGGCTTTAAATCAAAACATACCCGGTTTCTATATCGCCAAATAACCCAATTGGTTGTTTGAATGACTACATCAAGGCATATTTTTAACCTTTTACTGAGATTAGTCGAGTCCCCCCATGATATCAGGTCAAGCAAGAGGTTGGGATAATCTGTAAATTCCCACCAAGATGAAATCTTCTTCCAAAGTGACTTAGCCAAGGAACACTCGACAAAGAGATGTTGAGTAGTTTCAAGGCCTTCATCACATACCGGGCATCTCTTAGAATGAATGTCGATTCCCCGATAATCCGTAAACCCCCGTTTACTTTCTCAAAGAGCTGATTTGGGTTGTGCTCTACCTTCATCATGTAGAAAGCTGGCCAAACCACCTCAAAATCTGTCTTATTTTGAATACTCGATTAGAGCTGAAAGAATATTGTTTTTCAATCATAGCTAACTTCCTAATCATTTACAAAGGTCTTCCATATATTATTACCATGAAAATGATAAGTAGCTGTCTCATAATTGTTTTGGGTACGGAGTTCAGAAGATACCCTTAAAAGCTGCATCAGATCCTTTATGTTTGTTTCCTCATGTGTGCAGGTACAAAGTTCAAATGGATGAGTAGGCTGATCTTAGAGAACTTTGTGTATGAATCTGTCAAAGGTTAAGATTAACTCCATTCTTCACACCTTTTCTTCTTGTTTGTCACAATTGTTGACTGACTCTTGGTTGTTGGGTGTGCAGAGGAGGAGAAAGCCATCAAGGAGCAGCTGCGTGAATTAAGATGCAATGCCAAGAAAGGTTAAATTGAATATTATATATGTTGTTGTTATTTTCTGTACTGTATTTATTATTATTATTATTATTATTTTTTTGAACGGCAAGATTTTATTAAAAAAACTCAAGCAAGAAGCTCGAGAATGGGGAAATTTACAAGATGCTGTTACATGCCAAAATAGGATCATAGATCCATACATTCCAATCTAAGTTAAATTTCCTGTTTCTATAAGTATTCCACGAGAAAGAAAGGGTTTTTATTTCTGCTTCGAGGGTGTCTTTTCTTGGAGGTTTCAAGTCAAAAATCCGTCTATTTCTGTCCTGTATGATCCTTATATTTGTATTTCATTATTCGACTCTACCAAGCACAAAAGCGAGGAGGGATGCTGCTTCCCAAAATGGGCTGGTCGGGTTTTAACATGTATAAATAATAAGTTGTAGATGAGACCCATTCATAAGTAAATGGGCGAAATCATCTACTAGCTACTCCTGCTTTTATCGTCTTCTTTATTTGCACCATTTTTTTTGGTTCTCATATCGACTGTCTCTTAACTGCACATTGACTGACCCCGCCACTCCCTTCAGTGTAGTTAGTTAACAGAGATGCTAATCATTCTTATTCTTTCTAACAGAAGATCATATATTTAAAATTATAATCAAGTTAATGTCTTTATTATTAAGGCATATTAATGTCTTTATTATTATGTAAAAAAATCAAGTTAATTAGACCAGGATAGATTCGTCATTTTGTTCCAATACATTTTCAGTTTAATTAACCATTGATAATTAAGGCATCACCCTAAATCACGAAAAACGATCACTTGAATGCCCTAAAATATTTTTCCTTTTAGCAGGTGAGAAGAGATCCAAAGTATCACCTGAGTATATTCGCTTGACAAAAGAATACAAGGATGTGAAAGGTTAGTTAGTATTCTGTATTTTTTTTAAAGAAGAAAAAAGGCATGTTTTGTTTTCTTCACTCGATCGGTCTGGTACAACCAGCTTGGTTCTTGCATAATAATACTTAAATTCACATGTCGAGGACCTTTATGAAGCTTGTAATATCTGGTTTAAATTCTTGTTGCTTTTGAGTTTTGACCTCTCCTAAAATTTATTTTGTGTTCTTTGTACTGCAGGTTTTTATTGTGTTTATGATGAACTTGCTCATTTGGTGAAACCAATAACCTGGAAGATCAAACACAGTAATCCCGGTAAACCAAATATGTATTTTCCTTTTTTCCCTTGTGTTCATGTATTATCTTTGTAGGCATCACCAAAAGGTGTTTATGTGGCAAACTTGATGGTTTGCTGAACCTGTTTGGTAAGGGTCAGCATGCTTAAGCTTTTAGAGGAGGGATCATTAAGGTTGACCTTGTCAATATTGTTTCCATTTTTCAGCTTTATTAGGGAAAGGTCCAAATATGCATATATAATTAGGTGGACTTGGTGTACTATATATGATGCATAACTAAATTTCATACTTTGTTTCAATATGAATAATATGACCTACTGGTGAGGATGGCATGGCATCCAAGTGTCTTTATATTTTGTTGATGTGTTCATCTTCTCCATCAAAACTCCAGCTAACACCACACTTTTTCCAGCATTTTGTTTTTAATAAATTTGACATAAACTTCCCCTCTTCCAAGATCAATGCCATTATAACAACCCATCCACGAAATATCTTTCATAATAAATTGCAATCTACAGCATAAGTCACTTAAATTTCGTCTTATTATTCTTCATTTCATCATTTGTAACTTCTTACCCTTTCCTTTTGCTTCCCGGCCATCTAAATTCCCAAATACTCACGTCGTAATTTTCTAAGACATAAGTTGTTTTCCTTAGACATCTCCAGTGACATAAGTTGTTGACTGGATAATGTAAATTTCTGTAATATAAACACCTACACAAACATACATGTACATAACCCGTAACATCTGTGACACCATCTCCGCTGGTTCTGGTCGTGTTTACCTTGCCGTAATTTCGAGAGGGTCGGTGATTGATTTTGGGTTTCTGATGGCGGCGGTTGTGGTGGTGGATTGTGCAGTTACTTTTTTATTTTTTTAAATCATCATGAAATCAACTCTATCTGATATGCATGCCAAACCATTATTTAAAAAGTTACTTTTATGCAATTTGTATTATCAAACAATTTTCCACTTAATTTTAAAAGACCTTGTCGTTGGAGATTTTCCGGTTGCTTGAAAATGTGTAAAACACCACATAAGCAACAAGAAACTAAATAGAAATATAGAATGATACTTTTGACTGGTTCAGCAAGTATAGGTCACCAAATTATTCATGTTGAGAAGAGTTTGAAATTTAGTTATGCATTATAGTAATTAATTTAGGATGTTATTCATTGTATTTGTGGTACACCAAGTCTAATCTTATTATGCATTATTGGGCTTTTCCCAATTTTATTGAAGTATTTTCAAAAAGTTGATTTTTTTATAAATGCAACGGCAGCAACGCAAGGTTGTAAACATTTGAGTATACTTTGGCTGACTTCTAATCTGTTTTGATCGGGTTCCACTTTCAGCTAGGTTTTTTTTTTTTTGTTTTTTTTGTTTTTTTTTTTTTAATTATTATTATTATTTTTTTATTTTTTAATAATAATAATTGAAAATGTATCTGTGTGACCCGTAATCAATATAAAGTCCCCAAAACGACCCATAGTCAGTTAGACACGGAAATAGGTTTTGTAGTATTAAGGTTAACGTTTAGAGAACATGTATTGAAAATGCAATGGTCCGAGATGTTATCTTGTATTGGCCATCAAACACCTTGAGATTTCTCATCTTTCTATTCTCATGTTTAGGTGATTGGTTCATTCCTAACAAGATGACTGGCTTGCAACCGAGAAGCAATAAACATTCTTGTGCGGGTTATGACTACTTTAATCCGTTGACAGGTTAATTAGTTAGTCAAAGAATTATTTTTATCCATTTACTTCATGTTTCTAGAATCCTTCAACAAATATCAAGGATGATGAAAAAAAAATAGTTCTTGGTTTTCTAGTTTTTGTTTGCGTTTATTTTCCTAGAATTTGGATTGGGGTTTAACACAATGATGAATTTTCTGATTCTCAGCGTTCTCACCCTATTTGTGATTTATGCGGACGACACGTCTTAAACAGCAACTTTGGTCAAAGTTTCTGAGCGGCAGCAGTCATTATTTCCTGACCGAGTCGGTGTTTCAAGTCTTTTTTGTTATCTCTTTTGGCATCGTTTACAATTTACTCTTGATAGCCTTTTTGGGTACTTATGGATAGCCTAAAGCATTTGATGGTGACAGATCGCTATTTTGCTGTACACTAAACAAATCTGGACACCATTATGTCATAGCGCGATTACTTTAGCGGGCAAGGCTTGGAGGTTAGGATATTATGTGTATGTCTGTGTTTGAAGTTTTGCCGAGATCATCATTTTGACTTGAACCTATCTTTAAAAAGGAAGAACAAAATTATGTTTAGCTCTTCTTAGAGCTCCTCATCTATTTCTGGCTGTGATTTGGCTTTTTTTTTTTGTTAATAATTCGTCGCCATTCCATAAAACATTGTTTAAAAAGCAGCCCTTACTGTAGTCAATATCAATTTTCAAATAAACTTGAACAAAAAGGGGATAATAGAAGGCTGTTTTATTATACTAGACGATTACCCGCGCATAATGGCGACAGTGTATAGCATCGTTCTTTATGCGCACAAATTTTTTTTATTTACACATATGTGGAGTTTGGTTCCAGAATAATATGTTAATTTCAATTAAATAGCATAAACTAAAGCAATCCAGGATTGCGACAGAGGGCGGCGATGGCGAGGATGGAAGGTAAAAATATTATCGATGGTGATTAGGGTTAGAATGAGATCTTGAATAATAGATGATAGATTACAAGTAATTGAAGAAAACTAATAGCTTATAGAATTTGTTTCGTTATATTAATTGTTGTAGCACTTACTCTATTTAACTTGTGAGGCTTCAAGTTTGGAAAATATAGAATCTGCTTCTAGTCAACCATAGTCAGCGACTTTGAGTTTATAACTATTATGTTTTTATTGCCAATGGAGAGAGTTATGGACCATTAGATGTAACATATCCTTAAGAGTATATGAATTTGGTCATAGAATGTATTAGTTTTATTTGTTGACTTTTCCAGATTTCGGTAGAGGAATGTACTTAGATTTCTTTAGAGTTTGATGTAAATAAATACTTGTCATATATAAAATAATGTACACATTTTCACTAAAAATAAGAAAGAAAGAGAGCGATAAACAACAATGGTAGCCGAGCAAGTATGCTGTGAACAGAGGAGTCACCATTGAACATCGAGGCGTGGTGTGGTTGACAAAACCTACTTCTAGTTAGTTGCCAAATGCATCTGTTAAACAGTACCTTAGTCATCAATATCATACATCTTGCGACACTTTATTTTTTGTTGCTATTTTGGCGTTTACTGATTTTTGAACTCGATTCTTTTACTACAAAGCGCATGTAATCAAGATTTGAATCTGATTTATAGTCAGTGATATAACAAAAGCTACAAAATTACTTTCGCGTTAAACAACTTCCATAAAATATGTGTCACAACTATGATTAACGGTATTGTACCGGTTTAGATTACATTATGGCAACTTTAAACAATATAATCCTGTTTCATTGTTGTAGCTAATTCTGATTATTTCGTACCACATATTCACTTTCAAAACGTGAAACATGCTTACTTGAATACTTATTTAGATTGGAAGTAACCACAAAACAAACACTGGAAATTACAAGCAAGAAGTAAATTCATAGTCGAATGCTTAATTGGATTAATTGTTGAAAGATTAAATTGTTACAAGACTAGAGAAAATTATACATCAAAAGCTAATACAACTGTCAAAGTTAACATGCCAAACCTCATATTGTGTAAATATCATCTTGAATGTAATAACTAGTCTTATTAATAACTTGTAATATGGAATCGCCTAATGCAAGGCTAATCACCGGCGAAAATGAGTCATGACTCATCAGACTACCTTTTATTTTTGTTATTAACTTGTTAAAATAAGGTTGAGTCTAACAACAATAGCATCAAGCCATCAACATTAATAGAAAGTCTTTATTAATCAGCTAATTAGGTTAATAGTACCTAAGCTACAATCTAAAAAATGTCCTAGATATTTACACAAACACCAAATTAGATGTAATTAACAACCTTCAAAGGTGCTAACAGACCCCTCATATTAAAGCATCAAATTTAAACATGCAACATAATATAAACACCATACCAAACGGAGGCAACAAAAGTAACCACGCAATAGCAACCACCATATTTGTGCTCAAGTGACTTGAGACATCCCATCGGCATAACTCAGGTATAGCATGAGAACACTGAGAGAAGAAAGGAAGTCATTGCTATGTTAACTTGATCTAAACCAATTATACAAAGATATAAATAATCTTTGAATACTAAGTACTTTACCAGTCAACGGGTTCTGGTAGTCATAGCCGCCACAAGAGTGGTCAGCATCTCTCGTCTGCAAGCCGGTTAACTTGTTGGAAGCCCACCAATAAGCTAAACATGAATACAAAGATGATAAATCTCATGTTGCTTGATGCCAAGCACGAAAAAATTTCCAGATTCAAAAATAAGTCAAGGTAGAGTTAATTCACAAGTTATATAGCTCTTAAATTGCTTGATTACAAACAAACGCAAAAGTCAATGTTTTGATAGATAATTATTTGATAGATTAACAACGCACAAGACTGAAAAATGGGGAAAAAATATATAAGTTAGCTGGTCAACGCCACATCGGATCCCCTCCATAAAGTTTTTACCCATTCGACCATTGGCAAACATGTCCAACCCACCCATTTTAGCACCTATACCATTTGGCTTTTGGTGACAAAGATAGGAAGATGAAACAAGATAAGTAGAAAACGCATAAAGAGATATATCAGAATAACCTGGGTTACTCTTTTTGATCTTCCAACTTATTGGTTTCAACCGATACGAGTATTTCTTAAAAACGCGGAAAGCACCTATCGTTCAAAAAGCAAAAGCAACAAAATTTAGACCAATTATAGTCAATTCACAAATGACAATCTAAAGACTATTGAAAGTTGTACCAGGCAGAAGAACAAATGAAGAAAACAAAACATATCGTTATATTTATACAGGCGTGAGATTGATATCTAGAAAATAAAGTATACAATTATATATGCATGTATAAGAAAAGTTAATACTAACCTTTCACAACTTTATAGTCTTTTTTCAAGCGAACTGACTTAGCTGACAGTTTGGATCTCTTCTTAGCTGCAAATATAGAAATAGATTAGGAAGTAGATGTGTGGTTATTTTGACACATCTACTAATGAATGGGTCAATTTGGATTATTCAGATATCCCACACACTTATCATTAATAAAAAAAACAGCAACAGATTGACTGTATAATACAACCTTCCATCAGCTGACCCTTTATGTCTTTCCTTTGCTCTGCACCCAACAACGGAGAGTCGATCAAAATTTTTACCAAAGTCCAAACATCAACCACACGAAAAATAAAACACCAAGAACATAAGCCATGAAGGATGCAGAGAATATTAACCTTTAACAAGTTGATAAACTAATTTGTCACGGATCAAGTCACTCATCCCTTTAAATTTCTTACCTGCACACATGGCAATACAAATACAAGTGTTGATAAAAGGACACAACACAGTAGAGGGATAAATAAGTTACATAACGTCTAGATTACGAACGGAAACCATGGAACAATTCACATAGGTCATATATCGTAACTAACTATGAGGTGGGATTGTGGAGATGTTAGCCACATGAGAGTGCTCAGTAAGAGTAATATCTCCTATATCAGTTATTGTCTCGTCATCTTGAGAATAATGAACGAAATAGTTACACTCTATTCTCTCTCAATAATCAATATATTTTCATTATAATGAATTTGATTTAACCATTCATCTGATCCAATTGTCAAGATACATGAAGTTGCCCACAAAAATAAATGATCAAACAGTCCTACAATTCACCAAACCAATTCAATACAAGCCTTTTGCTTATCAAATCCACCCAACATCCAACCTTAACTCTTAACTGATTTTGATGATAAATGACGAGAGTCTTTGTGTGTGTGTGTGTGTGTGTGTGTGTGTATGGTGTGGTGATGAGAAGTACTCCAATGAAAGATGCAGACCAGCTAAAATTTTCATACTGCTACTTGTAAGGTGTGACATTGTTTTACGAGTGCAACAGTTTGCTCCACTGGACAGGGTTACCTTGATTTGATAGATCATTTCAAAGATTATCAGATGAATGGGAGAAAAAAAAAAAAAAAAAAAAAGAAAAAGAAAAAAAGAAAGAAAGAAAAAGGAGTGCAGTTAAGAAAGGGGGGGGGGGGGGGGGGGGGGGGCTGAGGTGGGTAATATCAAACGATGGTTTTCACCGGAATGCTGAGGCTAAAGTAGCATTTGACAATCTCAAGATGGGCATGACTAGTCCATTAGTATTAGTATTGTGCCTATTGGAATCCCCAAACTAGATTGAATCATTCACACTTGAGACATACCACATTCCTTTCAGAAAACGAAGTCAGTACTTGTTAGATAGGCACTTCATTAATCGAACATGCCATGTGACAAGATGTTATCAGCTCCATTTCGATAACAAAATAGTTGTCTGATTACCTTAGATTTGATTACAAGATTAACTATAAACGGGAGTTAAAAACACAGAACTGTTAATGGCTTAGTGCTGTTTCAAGAATTACAAGTGGAAATCTTGAACTCGTTAACGGAATCTTGGGCACATGAAATTACTCTTGAGATGATTATATAAGACCTGCAACAAGATAGTAACTCCCAGTCCAAGTATAGTTGGCAAAATCAAGAGACAAGGAAAAAAACAGAAGCTGTTAATAGAGGAGTACAGAATTTCAAACCGAATATTTGTATTGGTTCAAACAGTAAAGAGACAAGCATGAAAATGAGTATAGCCATGCCATTAAGGGGATACTAAGCTACATTGTGTCTAGTATATGAAGAATGAAAAACAAGGAATAATTGCTCATGGCTCATATCCTAATTAACTGTGAGATAGCCTAGTGGAATGTCAGCCACACATGAGAGTGCATAGTAAGAGTTTCAATAGCATTGGTAAAGTAAATGACTAAATAGGTCGAATTTGCCACATCTGGGAGAAGCATATACCAACTACAACTCTCAACATAAAGTGGGCAACGAACAAAAAATATTATAAGATGTCGACATTTGGGGTGAATACAACAAAAGATACTTAGAAATAATAATAATAAACGGATTATCATCGATATAACTAGTTTATACATACCAGCTGGCGCACGAGGAGAGCGGATGAACTTGATAAGTGTTCTTTTGCCATCATCAGAATTGCATAGGACTGTTGCTTCATATACACCAGCAACATCTTCTTCCATGGCCTCAATTGTTATGGAAAATAGATATCCGTAACTGTTGGGAGAGTATTTGACATTTATTACTTCAGCTTCGTAAACATTGTCCTCTTCATCCTTCTTCACAAACTAGCAAAATAAAATGTTCGTCTCTAAGTTGATAAACAAATAACATAAGACTAAAATCATAGAATTTAAAAACAGAATTGCACATAAAACCAACCATCCTACACAGCTCATTGTAAGCAGCGATAGCAAAGTCACTGACAACTGGAACAAAAGGATGATCGAGCTCAATTGACACTTCTCGTAACTCATCACCCATTTCAGATGTGTCAAATAATGCGCCCTGTGACAAAAGAAAATTAATTGTGCTATTGGCACAGGACAAAATACATGTATATATAGCAATAAGAATCGGATATCGTGTATACATGAGATGAAGCAAGGTCTTTGAGCTTCAGCCAACTTTCGCTCTCCTCTTCATTTAATGGAACCAGTAGGATCCGGGAATCGAGAGGATATATGGATTCAGTAAATACATCTTTGATACTAAGGGTACTAGGAGGAGCTTCCATGATCTAGTTAATCTTAATCAAGTACAAAAAAGGTTACTTACGACAAAAATATACATACATACACACACGCATCATTCAGTAATTAACTTAAATCATAAATGCAAACAAATTCAAAAATGGAACTTATAAATTTCATATGTTCACAAAGTAAAAACCAGTGTTTGACAATAAAACATGTTTTGACCACTTATTATACCAATGAATATTGTAAGAACAAAATGGTTTCCCACGTTTATTTATTTTATGAAACTGCGCAATCCGGAGCAAAAACGATAGAACTACTTAGAAACACTATATCAAACCCAGATGGCCTAGTAGGTAGGCGTCCTCGAGCCCTCTCAAGAGGTCTAATGTTCAAAGTTCAAACCTCCCTAGGTAAACATATTTTAAGGTAGCCAAGGAAGTGGTCACAAGGATACCCTGGTTACGCCCCATACATTTGAGTTAAAGACTCGTCATACGTACCCGCGTAACCTCAACTCGAAAACCTCGTCCGTTTACCCGTTTATACTAAACACGATATCTAAATTCTTGTTTTTATGAACTAAATTCATCAAGCCTAATAACTATAAAGTCAACCAACTGAATACTAACGTCAACTATAATGTCAAAGGCAGAAGTCAACATACATTGAACAGTAAAGACTAAAGAATAACAAATCAAATCATGAAAATAAAAAGCAGCAAATTATACTCACCTCTGCTCTTTGAAAAGTGCAATTGAGAGTAGTAAAGACGGCTAGGGTTTTAGTTTAGTGGTTCAAAAGAATAAGCATGTGCGTGGCACATGATTGTGCGTATTTATAAGTTACTACGTATAACTTATAACCCACATTTTATTTTAGCATTTTTTGTTTTGCCTAAAATACGTTCTCTTTATAAACTTGCTAAATATTACTCCGTACGTAGTTAAACTATATAAACTAGAACGGTACTCGCGCAATGCGGTGGCGGATACCTATGACTATATTTTGTGTTATTCGGTTACACATTTAATTTTCTTTATTCTTTATAAGTAGATATGATTAAGATAAATAATTTTAGTTTGAACAACCAACCTGCTTCCTAACCAACTTACTTTCTAACCACCTGCTTCCTAACCAATTAATTTTAAAATCCTTCTATAATAAGCAAGTAAAAGTCTGAATTTTAAGTATTTCTAAGTATAGAATAGTCTCAAATGCATTACATAGTAAGTATAGGCTAGATATGGCAAAATAATTGGTGAGGTCGGGTCACAGGTCTAGATGTGCTTGTGTCTAGTTCGGATCTAGATGAGTTTTTTTTAGAAACGTGAGTCTAAAAAGGTTTGGGTCTAGACGGGTTTTTGTCGGATTGATGAGAATTTTCTTCTTGTTATTTTAGTAAAAAAATTGAAAAAAGTTGGATTAAAAATAAATAAATAAAAAAAATAATAAAAAAAAAATAAAGGTGATCCACTAGACCCGCCTAAACCCGTTGGGTTATTGATATCTAATGGGTTTTGGCCGTTAAATAACCACGTATTTTTTCAAATGTACCATTTTAATACGTGTATTATTTTCCGTTCCGCTTTATGTTGTGTCCTTTAATGCTTTGTTCCAATTTGCCCGCTCAAACTTGATTAACCAAAATCTAACTCGTTAATGCCACATGTACTGCCACATTGGATTTCCACTAACTTAAATTTACAAGGGCTGTCCTCGTGGTTTGTCCAAAATTACATCTACAATCCCTAAAACTAATTTTCAAAATAAAATTTGACTTTTTATAAATAGAATTTGCGAGATTAATTCTACTGTCCTTAAAACTAATTTTTAAAAATAAAAAATAATTTTTTATCTACCCGATCTTCCCGATCTACACACTATAATATGAACTACACAAGATCATCTCGATCTTTACACAATCAACAAGTACGTAACAAGTGTTACAATTGCACTAAACTGATACTGCAACACTTTGCACAATCAACAAGTACGTAACAAGTGTTACGAGTGCACTAAACTACTACTGTCTACTGCAACACTTTGTATCTTCTCGATACAGTGTGTTCTTCTCTTGCACTAGTAGATGAATGAAGGTGATCAATTGAATGGATGATTGGATCACTCTTTAAAAAAAACAAACTAACTACATGATCAAAGAAAGTGGATTGGATTCGGTGGATTTAATACAGAGAATTCTATGTGAAAAATGATGCCTTAAATCTGTAAAATGGTCCAGTATTTATAGAGGCTGAAAAACTAGCCATCACAGACCGACGGTACGATTAAAGTTCAGACGGTACCGTTACTTGTCAAACGATACCGTTAAATTTAGTGGTACCGTCCAGACAAAAATGCTCAATTTTTTGTTTTTAGTGGTGAATGTTTATTTGGGGATGTTTGGAGCTATTTTTTTAGGGAAAAATAACTGTTACTATTTTTGAAATAATTTTTTCAAATAAAACATTTTTTTATAAATAAAAAATAATTTGTAAATATGTTTTTGAAAAAATGTTTTGTCACATTTATAAAAATGAGAAGTTTAGAACTAAAAAAATTATTTCTTTGATCATCTGTCAAGTTTTAAATTTGTTTGTTCATACGTTGAGTGATTTACGTCAGACTTTGTGTTGAAACATACTTGAGACGTCGAGAGATATTGATATAAGTTTGCATTGATGATTAGTGCTTACGAGTAATTTGCGCATTTTACTTTATGCATTGTAAGTTACATGTTTGTTATTATTAAAACCGAAATGACCGTTCAGTTTAAATATCGTAATATTTGCACTAACAACCGTCTTTGAACCACAATTGTTATATATATCTTATAAGAAGAAACTACAAATTATTGTATACGTTCAGATGACACTTCCTTACCAAACTTACAATCTTAATTTCCATCTAACATGGCCCGATCACTGAGTAACCATTGACAACAACTATCCATTTCTTGATGGTTACGAAACCAGTGGTTCATCGTACAATCGTACATTTGGTATTCCTGTGCTTTCATCATCATCATCATGAAAGCAATGTTATATGTTTTAAAGAGTATATATTTCTACCAATATCTTATAAATCACAAGTTTATCAACTTTCTTTTATATCAATGAAACTTGGAAAATCTTTGTATACGAAATCTAGCATTCGAAATTGATGATACAAGGCAGTTTTCATACCAATGAGCCTTTGGTCCCGCATTATATATGTAATATACTAATACTAATATATACCGTTGTCCCCTATAATGGATGGAGGGAATATAAAGAAACAAGGGGGAAAAAGCGAGGAGATAAAAGCCGGTACAAGTAGGAATGTTAATCAATTATCTGCATTGGATGAGGAAGATGTGTATATGAAGAAATTAATGGAATTGCACAATGTATGACTGAGAATGAATTGGGAGAATTGGGAGACAAATTACGGAATTTGGATAGTTCAAAATGAAAGGAATTGAGACAAATTGAGGACTTTGGAAAGTTCAAAATGATAGTGAGGAAATGTAGTTGAGGTTTATACATGGATGACTAGTGCTAGTATGTCTTTATCTAGTCTAGAGGAATTGGTCAATGTATTCACATATAGTTTGTTAATATTTTGTATGTTTTGTTTTCAGGCTGCTCCTAAGCTGTATGGGCATATCCATTTCAGTTTAGAGTTTTCCTTTTGGATTGTTGTGTATTTCAGTGGCAATAATATATTTTCACCGGTTTTTACCAAAAAATCTTTGTCCCCTAAAAAGAGTTTGTGGATTCAAGTTAGCGAAAATGAAATCTTGATAGTAGTGTGATAATCTATATATTATAGTTTTAGTGTGAGTGAGTTTGACAATGGGAGTGTTTCTTTTACGTTAACAAAACATATGTTACGAATATTCAGCTGGAAGAAGGCCGGCCCAAGAGGTCTGCACATCTATTCCGGTTTGGAGATTATGTCATTGGATAGTTACCTATTTTAATTTATATTTGTTTAGGAATGTTTTGTGTTACAAGTTATGCTTTTGTGTTACAAGTTATGCCTCTTTGGGTATTTATATCCCATTACTTATCAATGAACAAGGATAATCAGTTTAATAAATATTTTCTTCTTCATCTTTAATTCTCAAGGAGCTCGAGCCCGCTTGAAGTAGTGCCCTATCTCGATACATTCCCGACAGGGCGGAGCCAGGATTTATAGTTAGGGGGTGCTGACTTTCTTCAAACAAAATAGCGATAAATATTATATGCAAACAGAACCACCATGTCCCGTAGTTTGAAGTTTGAATATAGATTCTATAACCTATAGGTCATATCGTGGTTGTGATTGTGTTGTTGGATTGTGAATAACTCGTCTCTTTGCTTATAAAACTAGATTATGTTGGAATTATATAACATAACATGCATTTATATAAACAATAAATATTAAGTAAACACATGTGGAAGCGTTATAACAAGATCATATAACATGTAATTAATTAATCAATATTAAATAGTAAATGTACTGTTGTGATTCTAGCCCGAACAAGAATCAAGTGATGCAAATCTTCTAATCAAGAACCCTAATTAGGGTTTAAGTGAATTATAAGAATTACCCTTTACCTCTGTTGTAATTCAATCCAAGAATCAAATAATAGTGTGTTTGATTCACGTCTTGTACACACGTACTAAAACAAGTTAAAGTTATGCAAGTAAAACAAAACACAACACTTTGTAGCTTTAAAAAATTCGACTCCCTTATGGAATAAGGTGATCGATTTTTGCAAGAGAAAAGAGAGAAAGAAAAACACCAAGAACTATGTGTACAAGAGATCAGAAAACAATAACCCTTGATGTATTTATATACTTGTGATAACTTGGAGTCCAAGGCACAAAGGAGGTGCCCTCCGCTCTTGGCCGATCGGTTCTCAATCCCTAAAGGGATTCCGGAACCTTCTATTCACAAGTAAAAACTTTCCTTTTCTTTGTCTAAAGGTCGTTAGCCTTTTTCGTTAAATGTTTAACGATCGTTAAGTCTTTTAAGTTTACTAGTTATAATTCCCGCGCACGCGCGAGTTTTTAAATTTTTTTTGAATCATATATTTTTATTTATTAAAAAACAAATAATTTAACCTTTGTTTTGTTTGATTTATGATGTTTAGTTATAGTTTTTTTATTATTAAAGATAATTATTTAAAAATTTTAATCCTATTATTAATTGTATCTTATCTATATTTTTTGTATTTATCTTCTACTTGTGTTATGGATAAATATAAAATGTTAACTAATAAAAAAATAATCTTTTTTTTAAATACAATTATTACTAAATAAGATATGAATTGATTTTTTTGAAATGGAAAATTCCCAATAAGGGTTTTATTTTATTATATAAAAGATATAATAACTAATATAACATTTATATATAATTATTAATCTTTAACTTTCATACGTAAAGTGTGCAATCCCGTAAACTCGAGTTCGATCTTAACACATGTCTATTATTATATCGTTTATAAAACTAACATATTATAGTTTTTCTAACGTTGTTCATGATTTAATATGCAAGCTACGTAAGAGTAAGACACTCTTGTATACTAGTACCTTTCTATGCACCAAACATTAATCATACTAAAATCTTTAATTCATACAAACATCGTCAATATTACAAATTTACAAGTGAATTTCTAAATTAGTTATATTATTCTAGCTTTTATTAAAATATGGTCAAAATAAACAAAATGGAGATTGAAGATTATTGAATATATTTAAAACTGTTGGTTTTCTTTGCTTGCTTTGAGCAATGAAATTTTACTAGGCTAGTCTACTGGAAATGAATATAATTTGTGTAAATGAATACACCTAAAGTTTAAGCTAGTTATTGTTTAGAAATATTATGTAAACATAATTGATTACCATAACCAACTAAATAAAATTATATCTTATGATGCTTGTTTTTATTTGTGGCCAACTGTTAAAGGAGGCTCGTAGACAAAAATGCGTAAAATATAAGCTTTAGCACTTTACACAACTAAGGTAGTTGGACAGGTTGGGGAGGCTCAGCACCCACCAATCCCCCTACCTCTTCCGCCCCTAATTCCCGACGGGTCAGAAATAGGGGATCAAGGCATTCGAACAGATCAAGAAAAAAAAAATCAGTTCAAACTTTGTTACACGTGTACTTGGGAATCTTTTTGGATCAGAAATAGGGGATCAAGGTATTCGAACAGATCAAGAGAATCAATCAAATTCAAATTCAAAATATGCCACACAATTTCAAAGATTGATTGTTCTTCAGTGTGATGTGCAAACAATTTTTCTTATTCTTGATGTTCAATTGTTATGTTTATCGGTTTATTTTCTATGTAATATTTCAACTTTTACCAGTGTAACACTGTTTAACGAATCTGGTTTAAAGTAAAATTTAGCTAAGTAAACAACCATCTTGAAAACCAAAACTCTTTTATGACACAACAGAAATATGACGGAAAATTAATACAGTAACAGCAATACTTACACGAAAATCATTATTTCAGACTTTCGGACACTAAATTCAAGCGCGCGCACTACATATATAGCCGAAAATGAGTCTCAAAAATACACATTAATTGAAAAGGGAGATTCATATATGGTCGATGTTGTTCAAATGTAGAAGTGCTAAAGAAACATAATCATAAACTAAATGGTTTACAACTTGCTTTAGTGGTCCTAAAGGATCCTAACTAGTGTACCACTGTAACTTTGTTGTGTCGATTACCTACTTTTGTTACCAAAAGTTTCATTAATAACAGCATAGAAGATTAATGGCCAACTTAACCAACCATTTAAACAGCTAGGATACAATAGAGTACCACTGTTATCGTGGACCTTTTGCGGTGCTTCAGGCTGCCCAACATTTGTCTACAACAAACAATGCCTCCAAAACTACCCAAAACAACCATAAAATTGTAAACGAGACTGCACAAATTACTAACAAATAGCAAACCACCATAGATGCATCAAAGTGCACAAATTCATCTAGGAAATTAAGACCAATCTTGCAACCTGTCCCGCTCAAAACGCCTGTGCGAAATAAGTAGTTCCTCAAGACATCCAGAGAACACTGAGAATTATTAAATTCATAATTGCGTTAAACTCTAATCCAATTCAATGAAGATAATAATACTTGGGACTAACTAACCTGTCAACGGATTATGGTAGTCATAGCCTTGACAGGAGTGTTCGCTTCTCGGTTGCAAGCCAGTGATCTTGGCAGGCAGATACCAATCACCTAAAAAAAATTATAAATTTTGGTGCCAAACATAAATAAAAGTTGGACCTGCAACAAGATAACTTCCCGGACCATTACAATTTTTTTTTTTTTTTTTTTTTTAACCTTCAAACAACCAGAGCAAAACTTGATAGTATTCAGGTCAATTTGGTTTGACTTTTTATGGGTCAAACAAGTTATTTGAGATTTTTTTTGTTTTGGCATATATGAACCCAACCCATTGATCCCGTCTAAAAGCTTTGTAAGTTGACCCTTACCAAATTGGTTCAGCCACCTTTTGAGGAATGCCTATGGGAATCCGTATAAAAGTAACAGACATGCACAAGAGGAAAATATGAAATGAAATATTAGGTTAACCTGGATTGCTGTGTTTGATTTTGCAGACAAAGGGTTTCACGATATGGGCACATCGTTTAGAAACCATGCAAACAGCTATATGAAACAAAAACAAAAACAAAATAAAAATTAGAAGATGGCGAAAAGCAATCAGAATATAAACCAAAGCCAAAGATTCACGATATGATATTTAAACATTATTATGAGAAAAACAAGCAATATGTGTGTATCTTAATACGAACCTTTCGCAGCTCGATAATCTGCTTTCAAACGAGCTGATACATTTGATTTCTTCTTACCTGCGTAAGGTAGACTAATTTAAAACCATTAATGTCTTTTAACTTGAAAATGTGTGGAACAAACTTACCTAACATAGCTAATAGCATTTGTCTCCAATTATAATTTCTTAATTTATATTATAATTATCATCTAAAACATATGACCTGGTAGGATTCTTTATTACATATGACTTTATGCAAAAAGTAATATAACATCTGTTAAATAGCGAATTTAATGAGGCCGAAGGGTCCAAATGCAATTAAGAGGCACTTAATATGGAAACCTGAAAGAACGATTCAATATGTTCGTTGGTGCAAAGTAAGAAGACGAGAAATAGGTGCAATTTCGACCCATTTCATCGATGTGGCTTATGCTTCATCTCCAACGTGGAAAAGATTATCGATGAGTAACAGTAAAAATCTGACAGTAATTAGTTATATAAAAAGATTTGGAAAAGGTAGTGTTGATATATAGGCAACTATCCTCTCACCTTTGTGCTATGTGAAGGGGAATAAATAACAACAAAAAAATATATTATATGCAAAATATTACCTTTCTTGGCATTGCACCTTAGTTTCATCAGCTTACCCTTTATGATTTTCTTCGCCTCTGCTTAACAAAGAACCACGACTCGATCAACAAGTGTGACAAATACCCACAATACTAAAAACTGACATCAAGAAACAAAAGGCGTGATTGATGAAGAGAACGTTAACCTTTCACAGCTTCATAGAAAAGTGTCTCAGAGATCACTGTGGCCATCCATGTGACTTTTGTACCTGCATGCACACACCAAGATACAAATGCATGTCTTGAAACAAAATAACAAAAAACACGGCACGTCTTGGTTCATTCATTCTAAGTCAAGTTTGAGGGGAATGTTGATAGCCTATGCGTGGCAAAAAACCATAGAATATATTGTGCACAGCCAAAAGAAAAGTCGATATCGGCAGCAGTGTATGTAACAAAGTCCATGCAAATGTTGTGAATGCTACATTGCTACCCTCTAGATGGTTAGGTTAGCTGTTAATGGCTGGGTCAGAACAGGTAATGTTAATTAAAGGTCAAACAAGCATGATTCTTTCTTCTTTCTAGCTCGAGTTTATAACTAGGCTGGGTAGGCCCTTAGAGAAGTAGCATTAACATCTGATCAGTAATAGAATAATAACAATGACTTAAGAAAAAGAAAAAAAAAAGGCAGATAAAGATTAATAAGAGATGTCCACGTACCAACGGGTACACGGGTAGAAAGAATGAAGTTTATGAGTGTTCTTCTACCACCATCACAATGGCAAAAGACTGCTGCTTCATAGACTCCTGCAACATTTTCTTCCAACGCCTCCAACGTGATGTAAAATACATATCCGTAGCTGCTGGGAAAGAATTCGACTTCTGTAACTTCAGGTACATAAACATTCTCCTCTTCATCCTCTTTAACATACTAGCAATAAAAAGTGCGCATCTTTAGGTTGAGAGACAGATACATACAAAAAAAGACTAGAATCATACATGTCATATAAAGAAACCAACCATCCGACACAGATCGTTGAATGCAGCAACAGCAAAGTCACTCACAACAGGAACAAATGGATGGTTGACCTCAATAAAATCTTTATCATGTTCAGCACATTCACGGCGCCACTTTTCAGTCTCTTCAAACTTGAGCCAAGAACGTTTCTCCTCATCATTCAATGGAACACCGATGATCCGAGAATCAAGAGGATAGACGGAGTTGGCAATAAGATCACGGTGATCACAGAGACCAGGTTCTTTCATGATCTATTAAATCAAATGGAAAAGAAAAGGTTACTTAACATGAAATATTTTAGCAGCAGAAAAGAAGGAAGTAATAGGATTTTTTTGATAAGGGTCACAATCTACATTGTATTAAATGGTTCATGGCACCATTCGAGAGCTAGCCATTTAACAATATTTAAGATGGTAGATATATTACGCCAAAGGAAGCAAATTTGCGGGGTGGCCGCGAAAGGGCTTGGCTAACAATATTTTTGAGAAATCTCATATATATTTTTTTTATATACACAGCTTATATAAGATGAAGGTCATCAAGCCATAAAAAAGAAAAAAGAAAAAATGAGCTTAAACAAACATCCCATCCCATAAAGTCTAGGAATAAATGTACTAGTACTGTATTGCCTTAACAATAAATGGTTCCACAACCCCTTCACTCAGTCTCGTGTCAGTCAGTTAATTAGCAGTAGCACATACATACATACTAATACTATAGTTAAACGCAGCTAATCTCTTTTCTTTTTATATTACTTAATAATAATAATTTTTATCATCATTGAGAACGAAATTAACAAGAGAAAATTAAAGACATGAATTAAGCTACAGAAACCATACCGGCAGAGATTCAAGATCAACACACGAAAACCAAAACCTTAAAAGATTTTATATTTAAACGTACGGGTTTTATCCTTTTGAGTTTTGACAACTACCCTTTTTTTTTTCTCTTCTTTATTTTATTTTACGAGTATTTTATTTTATTTTTATTATTACTAGACGAATACCCGTGCATAGCAACGGGATTTTATAACGACAGATCGTTTAGTGATAAAAGAAAGTTTACGGGTTATAAATGAAAAATAATAAAAGTTAGGGGTGGCAAATCTTGCCCAATTTGTAATTTTTGGGCAATTTTTGACACTTTTTTAAAAGTTTGAGGCGTTTTTTGCCTTTTGCATTTATTTGATGGGCTCTTACAGGCAAAAGATAAAAACAGATATTATTAGATGGGCTTTCGAATCACACAATTCAACTTTCAAGCAATTACTCTCATTTTTTTTTCCGACCAATTCACTTGTTACTGATAACTATAAAACATTCCAACTATTTTAATTTTAATTTATCTCATTTATTAACTATTTTATGCATAATTATTTAATACTCTAATTAATTGATAGATATATTTAATTAGTTGCATTTTTATTCATTTAATACTCTATTTTTTTATTTTTTTTTTAAGAAAAAATAATTAAATATAGTTAAGACTTAGATGCTTGATCTTTTTTTACAAGATGAATTAAAGGGGTTTTTAGGACTGTTCCGAATGTTTTTAATAGTTGAATTATAATTTGCTCGTTTTAGCCCGTGCCCGTTTGGCCCGATTTATAATTTGTCCGTTTAGCCCGTGCCCACCCGTTTTGCCACCTCTAATAAAAGTTTGAAGATTTAGGGATTAAATGTGTTGACTTATTGACTTTGTTGCCTTATTGACTTTGATACTTAAGCTCATGTCAACATAATGTTTTGAAACCCGGTTGAACCGTTTCGGTCGAAAAATGAGTCGATTTAAACCGAGTCATGCGAGTCATGCTTTTAATAACTGAACCCGTCGTGTCCAGTTTTTAAAACTATATGTTTTTCCCAGTTGAACCCGTTGGTCCGGTCTAGTTTTCAAAACTATTTGCAACATCAACTTGTTAGCTTGTATAAAGTTTTGTGTGTTTTATTAATTTGTATAATGTGTATAATAACATATACTTTTAATTTTAGGGTGTTTTAAAAATAACATTAATTAGTGTGTTTAATTATTTTATATTTTATATTATGTTGTAGCTTGTTTAAATTGTATATTGCGAAAATTTTATTGTACTTTTTTTAGTAAGGGGTGTTTTAATTAATTGTTTTTAATTTGATATAGATGCTTTTAATTGGTTGTACCATATGAATAAATTATTGTAATTTTAAGTTATGGAGTGTTTTAATAAGAGCATTAATTACATAATTCATTTTCTCTCACCGTTGTTGTATAGAAGGGCAAAATGGAGATTGACTGAAAATTCAGTTTTTCACTTTTTCCCTTTGACTAAATCTACATTATAAGTAGTTAAGATTATTTTTTAATACCCTTTCGTTTGGCCACAAGGTTAAATCATGAAATATTTCACCTTTTTAATTAAGCATTTTATTTAAAAAATATATATACATACTAAATACACGCTCGAATCAATGGTTAGAGGAGTATTATTATTTTTATTATTATACCCTTTCGTTGGCCACAAGGTTAGATCATGAAATATTTCACCTTTTTAATTAAGCATTTTATTAAAAAAAAAAAAAAAAAAAAAAAAAAAAAAAAAAAAAAAAAAAAAGAACGCTCCAATCAAGCCCATTACCGAGGCTCGTCAATAAACACTTGATAGCGGCCCGGCTTAATTCCCAAGCCACATAAGGCCCGGAAAAATTCATTAATCATATAGTACTACTGCTCTCCAACTGTCACTAACAGTTAAGATGTACCATCTGACACTGCGCACCTGGGACGCACGACAAGCACCACTTTGTACGAGCCAATGAGGGCAGTCCACCTGTCTCCCTTGTCTGCTCCTTGGATGATCAACACCTGGCAGCCATTGATCAACTCGCAAGGGTTTATAAACCTTACTTGTCTCTCTATAAATAGAAGGCAACACACACAACTTCACAAGTTTTTACACACTTGGGTAAATACTGTTTCACAGCAGTCAAGTATGGTTTTTGTTCAAGCGTTACCCGAGCTTCTTGATCATTAACATTCTCATCAGGTCCTTACCATTCAACACATGAAACCAAACAACAAAACCATTATCATCCCATCTGTTGAACCGATTTACAATACCATACGTAAACATGGCGCCATCCGTGTTGACATGATACGAAATAGCCACAAGTTTTTCAAAAAGTTTCACCTATTTTCACTCATTTCTCACCCAGAAATCTCAAAATTCTTTTCTTCTTGCACAAGTTTCTTAACCAAACATGTATGATGAACAACACCCTCAAATTTCAGACATATCTAACCACCACCTCGGACCTATCCGAGTGGACGACCCTCTTTCACACCGAGAAGAATCAACAAACACCCCAAAAAAGAGACTCGTCAGTCATTTAGAAGGCACATGATGTCGTGTTGTGATTCAAGTTTTAAATTTATATTGTGTACCGGATCCTTTAGACTATCATAAACTAGGGCCGGGCATTATAGACTGCGGAACGGACCAAACTGATAAACCGACTCGCACTGGACTGACCGGACCGGACCGAATGTATTTTGGTCCGGTCCTCGATCAACCCTTTTAACCATTTTCGGTTCTTGGTCCGGTACTTTCAGAGAAATAGAGGGGTAAAAGCATTCGAAGAAAGATCAAGAACCCATCAAATTCAAAATATGGCACACATTTGGTTTTATTAGTTTCATATAAATTTGGATAACCAAAGGGCCTTTAGCCTAGCGGTATCAACCAAGAGGTTGTGGGTAAGTTTTAGTGAAACAAGACGAGCTAGTTCATATCATACTTACTCTCATACGGTTATAAAGACAAAAAATGTCTTTATGGTAAAGGCTCCTGCACTTGCTAAAAATCCTGAATCGGATAGAGGAATGTTCAGGTTTCTGAGTACAAGTTGTCTGAGTGATAACGAGGACATGTTTTCGAATGAGACCTCTAATCCTCGAGCTTCATATTATTCAGTGACTAATGGATGTGATCTTTTAAATCTGATCTGTTTCTTTATCAGACTTGTTAGGATCTCGTAAGTCTGATGCTTTGGATCTTTATTAGTGCACCAAATCAACCTCCAACCGCGGCACCTGAGCTGGAAGATTTGATGATTTGGATCCTTCTAGTGCACCACACACCCGCTCATCCTTCATCCATTGTCCATTGACCTATTTAGCTAACCGGTTGCATCTTCTGCTTCTATGAGTGTGGATCAGCAATCCAAAGCTTTTGAACCTTCTTTGGGTATATTTCCTCTATTGCCCTAATAATAGTGGGTTGACATTCTGAAATATAATTCACCAGATGCAAATTATTGTGTCAGAAACTTCTACCAGGGACGTGCCTGTTGGGAAATTCGATAAAACTGTATCGCTGGAACAAAGGATGTCAAATCTTCAAGCTGTATCTAACTGTAATTTAAGCAAGATTTTGATGTTAGGTGGACCTTTACCAACTTGTTGCTTGGCCGCTTGAGGTGTGCATGATAATGGGGCTCCGGTGAATGTTATATAACTAATACCAGGTAATCTCTGCAATAAATTCACTACTAAAACAATAATTAGAGGCATTAGTTTGTTATAGCTTACTATTTGAGGTAATATATCATAATTTGGTACTAGTCAAACAAGTTCAGTATTTTAATATTTGGCATGATCCATTCCAACTTTTAAGTATGCCTGAACATAGTTGGACACTATTATTTCACTATTTCATATTTGGTATTTTAGGACTTGGGAACCATTCACCCGCTGCCAAAATCTTACAGCTCATTTTCTAGGAACATTTAAACTCATGGTTCTGTATCTTCAGTTGGCAGGAATCCGAGATAGAACCGACTATGTGTTTGTTGATAGCGTATATAGATTGATCATGTATGGTTGCATTTAATGCCTTAATGGATCTCAGGCAAATAAAATTATTAGTGGCCGCGCTCGAGCTATCATTGTGGATAAATTATGGTCAAGACCCCTTCAAATTGTCAGCCTATAAGTTTTTGGCAATTTGATGCACTGTGTAATGAGACATTCTGCTTTGTGGTAAAGGTGACATGTATGTAATCTTTACGAAATGCAAGTTAGCGCATTGTTATTTATCTGCAAAAAGGATTTTTCAGCAAATCATTGACAAGTCAAGTCAACAAATATCAGCTCATGTAACATCAGCAGGTGAAGATTGGTTTTGACTGGTTGTCAAGTGGCGAAGACCTAATAAGACGATCCTTAAAGCTCTGGTTATTAGGGTTGGTTCTTGTATGTCTCCAATCAATTTCTGACTCATATCTTTCGACTCATCTCGAATGTTTGGCATAATTTCATGAACTTATTGGCTTGTTCCTTGCAAAAAGGGAATAATTAAAAACCATGCATTCATCATTTTAAAAGCCATTATCCTCTATTTTGACTTTTTTGTATGGACCTTATGCTTATATAATCAGATCATAATGGTGATTTTTTATTGTAGCAAATCACCTCAGTTTTGAAAAACACAAAGATCATTAAGCTTTAAGTAGAAACGTAAATGAATTGCACCATTAATCATAGAGACAACAACAACAGTACCACTAATCAGAGAAATCTTTTAATAATTTGTTTTCTTAATAATTGCAACAACAGCAGATAATAACAATAATAATTGGTTTGTAGCAAGTACGAACAGCGGGTAATAGTCCTAAATCTACAATTTAGAAAAGGACTATTTTCCCTGTCCTAAATATTTAAACAAAAACCAAACGTGATTAACAACTTTCAAGGGCTGTTAGGTACTAACATTAGCTTGCAAAAAATATTCTAAGCGTGCCATCATATTCTCGCCCAAGAAACATGAAAAAGATCACTATATGCATACATCTGAAGAAGAGTCAAAAATCAAACTAACATAATTAACATTAGTAAATGCGCTCAAATAATCCGTTTGGTGGTGATGACGATTCCCACTTCTAGTTGAGGATAGATTCCATCACCTCTGTATATAAGACTGAGAATAGGGGAAGCAGCATTATATTATATTCAATCAAAAAACCAATTCAAGAACGATAATTGCACATGCAAATTACAACACGTAGAATAAAACATCATCTAAATCTTTAACTCTTTCCAAAGATTTTGAAACACCAAACAGATGCATATAAATAACACTTTGAATAACTAGCTTACCTTTCAATGGATTATGGTAATCATAGCCCCCACACGAATGCTCAGCACTTCTCGGTTGCAAGCCGCATGTCTGGTTGGGAACCAACCAGTATTCTAAACACGAGAATACAAAGTTGAGAAATATAATTGTACTTGAAACAAGTTATCTATATTTGGTGGTGGATTAAAGTTTGGTAAACCTGGGTATGTGCTTCTTTTAAAAAAGATGAATTCCCATACACTTGAAAAAGATAAGTTCCCAGACCAGTACAAAACAAATTTATATATAAGGATAAAAACAAATAATTGTAAGTTTCTCAGAACAATCCTGACCTATCTGTGTGACTACGGTCAATTTGGGTTATATCTTACTGGTTACAGCCTTATGGGTCAAACAAGTTTAAATTTAAAGGCTTGCTAAAATGTGGGAACCCATTAAACAGATTTTAAGTAGTCACTCGACACATTTTATCCCCACAGAATTTACCCATATAAAGATAATAGAATAGCACATACACAAAATAAAACCATATATAACCTGAGTTACTCCTTTTAATCTCCCAAGATTTTTGCTTCAACAGATGAGCGTGACGTTCAACAATGAGGCGAGCACCTATATATTGTTCAAACAACTCAATACCAATTATAGTACTACAAGGTTAAAGCAACCATAGCATAAACCAATTGTTATCATTAGTTTCATAAAGATTCTGAAATTTATACTGTAATAATTATAGGGGAACCAAGCTGGTCATACTAGGCGCTCAAGTTAAGAAATAGGAACATGTCATATTTTTTGAACTAGCATCAGATTGTCGTAAAGGAAGTAAATACATATACCTTCCCTAGTTCTGCGCTTCTTTTTCAAGCTAAGAAACCGAACAGATGCTATGGATCTCTTCCTACCTGCATAAGAAACTCACGTCAGACTGTTGTATAGATAAGAAAGTATACTAATTACCTTTCACAGCGGTATAAAATCTTTGAAGTTGAACTGACTTAGGTAAGGATCTCTTCTTACCTGCAAAACGTAGGATAATTTATGTAACTTGAACATTTCGTGATGAACTTTTGTAATAATATATGTAAGATAATATTTGAAATGCACGCACGCACACGCGGGCGCGCACACACGTGTAAAGATGAATTTGACAAGAACGTGCCATGGATCCAAACCATCCAGCCCATTTTGCAACCTATAACTGGAAGCATCCAACAAAAAATACGGTAAAAAGAAAAACAACAACAAACTGTAACCTTTCCTGGGACTGCATATTTCCGCTTCTATGGCTTTTTGTTTATCTGCACACCAAACAACCACGAATCGATCAACAATATTGATAGAGAACACAATATGAACAGCAAAAACAGAGACAAAGACATGAAGTATGCAGAGAATATAACCGTTCACCGCTTCGTAAAGATAGATCAGGTCATTCCTCTCTTTGAATTTGCTACCTGCACACATTGGCAACACCGATACGAAAAATCTGATCATCCAAATAGAGCCAATATTGTTTTTAACACTATTTTAGATATCCAAACAAAATTTTTTGGAAGATGTCAACTATTAAGACGAGTGCACAAAATATATTTACAATAAAAAATTAAGATAAAAAAGGTAACCTACACTTGTTCATACAATTTATGTAAAGTTTGAGAAGGGATGGTGATAACTTTTGTACAATATGCAAAGAACACAAGTCCATGAAAATGTTTAGTGTACTACTCTCTCTAATTGTTAAAGACTTAGATCTGGAAAAATGTTCGTGTGAGGTTATGAGTGGGTGTTCTAAAAACGGGGCAACTGGGCAAGTTTACCTGTGGGTTTTGTTTCCCTACTTTTAAAAAAATATATATATTGCAAAGGTGGTAAAACAATCGGGTTGTGTAACACGTTGCCTATATACATATAGCATGTTTTACGGATACAAAGAACAATTAACACTATTGAGAGAAGACAAATATTTACGACTGATGACCCAGTCAAAAGATGAAGTAGTAATTAGATTCTGCGTACCAAGAGGTGCACATGGAGAACGAACAAACTTTATCAGTGTTCTTCGGCGCTCAAAGCGATTGATAAATACTTTTGCTTCATACATTCCAGCAACATCTTCTTCCATCGCCTCAATTGTTAGGAAAAAGATATAGCCAAATCTGTTGGGAAAGTATGTGGCTTTTGTAGCCACGGCTCCATATATGTTGTCCTGGACACTCTTCTTAAAATGCTAGCGACAAAAATGGGTGTCTCTAAGTTGACAAATAGATAAATAATAAAAAAGACTAACCTTCTTAAAATGCTAGCGACAAAAACTAACCTTCCTACACAGCTCGTTGAATGTAGCAACAGCAAAGGCAGTCAAAAAGAGAACAAATGGATCATTGACCCGAACGGACGCTTGTCCAAACTCATCATGTAGCCTACGTTCAAGGAAATATGGATCCTGTGACAAAAGAAAATAATTAAACAAAACCATGAAAGAAAGAAGATTGAAATGCATTGGCATAAGACAAGGTATATACGTATATGCCAATCTACGTATATATAACAAATAAGAATCTAATAATGTGTATACATCATCTGAAGCATGGTGTTCAAATTTGCGGCAAGAATTAGTCTCCTCATCAGTCCATGAAACATCATCATCAGCAAGCTCTTCAAGCATGAGTAAAGATTCACTCACATTATAATGTGATTTAACTTTATCATTCTGAGCAAGCTCTTTAAAAATTATCCGAGAATTGAGAGGATAAAGGAAGTTGGTTAGATCACGGTGATTACAAAGATCAGATTCTTTCATCATCTGAGAATCGAGATGATCCATGGTGATGGCAGGGTCAGCAATTAGATCACGGTAACTTGCTTCCATGATCTACTAAAGAAAATAAAAAATAAAAGGTTTACAAACAGATATCGTTAAAAAACTTAACATGAACAATAATTAGCAGCAGAAATATGAAAAGAAAAGAGTGAAAGTAATAGATTTTATTAGGATCACAAACACACAATGATGCTTTGTTACAGAAAGGGAATGGAAAAAGGCATCCAAAAATGTAAAAATGTGAGACATAATATATACTATGTTTATTACTGCCTTACTGGAATGGGCAAATATTGAGGTGAAACATGAGTCATAGGCATTTTTCATGACGATATGTTAATGGTTCATGGCACCATTCGAGAGCCACTATTAAGATGGTAGAAAGTAGAAACCATTACATTCGAGACCCAAATTTGCTTTAGCTGATTTTGGTGGGCTTATTGAAAATTTGATAAGATTTTTTTTTTTTTTTTTTTTTTTTTTTTTTTTTTTTTTTTTTTTTTAATAATAATAAATAACTTATATAGCCAAAGCTCATTAAGCCATAAAAAAATAGCTTTTTATATCTCAAAATAAGCTTAAACAATTATCCCACGTAGCATAGGAATAAACGAGCGGGGTACCCGCGCGTTGCTGCGGATATGTTGTGGTTAATATAAACTTGAAATAAAACGTTTGAAAAAAATTATTGCTGAAATGTTGTGATTAATCTAAACTTGAAATAAAACGATTGAAAAAAATTATTTTTGTTAGTAACGACTAAATTTGCAAAAGATCGATATCCGCAGAAGAAAAAAAAATTTGTTAAATATTTAACATCAAAAAAAAAAAAAAAAAAAAAAAAAAAAAACAAACAACTGTTTCGTCCACTGTAGCAAGCACTGTAGCTGCTACAGTGCTGCTACAGAAACGATTCCCTCTTTTAGTATATATAATAATGTATTGCCTCCATGCAGCAGCAACCCAAACACCAAAGGCTAACTCATGTTCAATATCCTAATAATAATCTTTTGTTTTTCTTTATGTATTACATAATCATTGAGAGCGAAATTAATGAAACCTAACAAAAACTTAAGACATGAAAGCTTCAGAACCATACCGACAAAAAACCGTAACCTTAATGTCAAACACAACTTCGGAGTTCGGAGTCAACGGCTGTTCTTATCAAAAATATCTTTTACATTTGTATCTCGTTTATATAACTTTTAGTAGGCCCGTATGTGTATACGTCTTTTTTCTCAATTTTTTTTTTTTTTTTTTTTTTAAGGTTAGGTTTGGGCCACAAAACAAGTACTCCCTCCGTCCCAAAATTATTGTCCAGTTTGAATTTTCAAAGTCAAACTGGTTCAACTTTGACCATAAATATATATTTATTTATTATACAATACTTGATGAAAAATTATACCATTGAAAAGTACACTTAAAACTCAACCCATATATATATTTTGCATAAAATATTATATAATACACACAAAAATATTTAAGGTCAAAGTTGAATAAGAAAGACTAAAAAAGTCAATAGTGGACAATAAATTTGAGACGGAGGGAGTACTTTCTTAAAGTCCAGTTTAATACCCAAACTACAGAAAATATCATCAGATGTCACAAACCTTTTTAAATTGTACCAATATGCATATATATACCAGCAGGGTACCCGCGCGTTGCAGTGACGGGTACCTTGTGATTAAAGTTTAAGCGCCAACAAAATAATAATGACGAACAAATTAATCGGAGAAAAAGATATACCAGTTCGCCCGTTTTTACCGGTTCAGGTCCTCTCTGTTTTCGTATTTGAACAGTTTTTATTGACTAGTCGAACCGATTGCGACTTTGGATTCCGGTTAAACCCGTTGATCTGATCGGGTTTTCAAAATCATATGTATCATCAACTTGTTAGCATATAAATTGTATAAACCTTTATGTGTTTTATTTGTCTATACATTATATATCTTATATCTTATATTATATAAAGCTTAAGTAGCATTATAAATGTAAAGAGGTTATAATAAATGTCCCAAGAATTGATTCTATTATATGAAGCCTTCAACATTGATTTCAAGCAACTCAAACATCTCAATTAGTATGTGTACATTGATTTCAAGCAACTCAAACGTCTCAATTAATAGTAGTTAGTCTTTTTACCTTCCCGTCCATGAGTTACAAATATTTTATCAACTATATAATGTGTCAAAAATCACACACAACAAACCACAACTTCCTCCACACCGCGTGCACATTGGGCTACAACTTATTATGGTGGTAAAGTAAGCATCATATCGTCTTACTTATTTAGCATATTGATTTATATTGTTTTATGTAAATTTCACGTGTGTTTTGTGTGTGTAACAATGCAGGACATAAAGATGGTGCTTAGGAGGTATGGTAGTAACATCATCTTCTCTAATGGTTTAAGAGATCCTACACATCGTTGTCTTATCAATTAAGTGGAACATGCACGAACATTTTCAATTTGATCGGAAATGCAATATATTGATTAATTGTATTTAAGTTACTTACGATCAACTATATCTAATTGTTTTTTGCAACGCGTCAAGAAGCATTAAAGAAAGAGATCGAGAAGTCACAAAAATTGTATCAAGAACAAAACATGAAAAAGGTCAATGAACAACGACGACAAAGACAACAACAACAACAAGAACAACAACAAGAAGAAGAACAACGCCACGGCCACCAGTGGAATGAATACTTAGCATTCATATTAATAGTACGTTACAAATTAAACATGCAATATTTTACTTCATGTAATACCGATAAACGGGCTAATACTATTGATTCGTTAGCAAGTAAGTTTATTGAAAATAATGTGTCGAGCATTCAATTTTTAGTCAATAATTATTACTACACTTTGTTGGTGCATTTTAATATTTTTGCTCTTAATGTAGTTTTTTGTCTTGCGGTGTGTTAATGTCATTTTTTTAATTAAACGTCTTGGAATATTGCGTGACTTTGATATTTGATATGACTGTGTAAATTATGTCGATGTTACATATTGAAAATGGGGTAATATATAATAAAAATATCTTCACACTATCATCTTAACAATGAGAATCTTCTGAATCGAAGAAGTATATAAATGAGAAGAAAATTGTATTTAGTTAAATGTCGGGTCTATTGATTTATTGGAGCGGGTTTATGATTCGGACTTGGGTCATTGGATCTGATTTTTTGTTATACGAGTTATAATTTATACTCTTGAATATACTAATTACTTTAATGTTTTATGTTTTTATAGGTTTGTTAAAAAGAAAATTTGTTTTATAGTTCGCTTTTAATAATGTCATTTATTTGAATAACGAAATCCGTCTTTCACAAAAAATGAGAGTTTCAAACATGAACCGAAAATTAGTCCCGAACATTACGAAAAAAATAATTAGATCCAACATGTGTGCATTGCATGGGTCCTGAGGCATTTCAAACCTATGTGCATCGCACGGGGATGAATATAAAAGGTCTCCAACATTAATGTCATCGCTTCATATTTAAAATAATTTATTTAACTTATACATATTAGTAAAAAATTACATGTGAAAAGACTATTTTTAATGTAACATCTTCAAAAAAGTCTCTTCACATATACTCTTTTAATGTCAATAAACTATTGTTGTATAATTGAGCCTCACAATCATACTAACAACCCGGAAATTTACACAATCATTTTTGCACGGGTCCTGAGGCAAACCAAGTTATTTATGACGAAAATTAATGGCAAACATAGTTTTTGACTCGATGATGAGGCGAAAAGTGTACCGCTTTTAAGGGGTCATTTAAGGCCAAAGTCGAGATTATTTGATCAAATATTGCCCTAAATCGTTCCTTTTGTCATTTTAGGTATTTTTGGAGAGAAATCTGAAAAAGGAAGCATTTTGGACGTTTTTGGAGCTAAAAAGTGAAGAAAACGACAAAGTCTCAAATTCTTGCTGAAAACAGTACCTGACGGCGTCAAGGGTTTACTAGTGACGGCGTCAAGCTTGGCAAAAGAGGTGGATATGGCAAATACACATGACGGCCCAGAACTATTTCAAGGCAATTTGGCTTGACGGCGTCACCAAGGCCGTCAGTGTCAGAATACATGTGACGGCACAGAGTTAAATTACACATGATGGCGTCAGGATTTAACCTGACGAAGTCAGATGATATAGAGTGACGACGTCAGGAAGAAGGCTTACACAAGAAGAAACCTTAGTGAAACCGTCACAAGATGATCGAGACAATCACAACTTGCGCGCGGAGTAGCTGACACTGTTTTGGCCATAACTTTTGCATACGAACTCGGATTTGAGCGATTCAAAAAAGGAAAAGATCGGGACGAAAAGATCTACAATTTGGTGAAAAAAATTTGGTCTTGACACCATCAAGGTTGGTCTGACGCCGTCAAGACGGGCCGGGCAGAAAACAGCCTATAAATACAACATCATAACTTCATTATTTGTAAGCCCCAAACCCTAAGTCTGATTCTAGGGTTAGGGTAGGTGTTTTTCGAGCAACTTAGTGGGTTTAAATCACTCCATAAACATCTTATATTGGTTTGTTGATTTTATCTTAATTATGTTTTTCATTATCATTGTTGCTTGCTCTTCTTTGATGATGTTTTGCTAATTCACCTTGTGTCTACTTATGATTGTGTGAAACTTGTATATAATTGATTAGATCTTATTGATTCCTTGTTGATGTTTGTGTCTATCTTCATCAATTAGGGTGTGACACTTCGATAGGTCTAATTGGTTTAGCTTATAATTCTTGTTTCCTATTGTCTCTTGTTTAATTGAATGAATTCGATGTTAGGCTTAAGAAAACTGGCAGACTTCCAATTGGTAACTTGCTTGAACATCTTAAGAAACATGATCGGAGGTGTACTACGATTATATGGTTGTATTTAATGCATAAGTGAATTCTAGTGATCCCATGTTATGAGCTTTTAGTCGGCTCGACATAGGAGTGAAGTAGGAGCTTATAGAGTTAGGGAAGATCGTACACGGCCCTACAAATGGTATTAAGGAATATAACCCGTCAATTAAAACAAGGTGTGACAATTCAATAGGTAGAATATGATAGCTAGCAAGGAGTAATACATCATAGGTAGATATGCTTCACTTCCCTTGTAGAACCCTAGTTTACTTTTCTTGCGCATTAGTTTAATTAGTAGCTTTTGGGTTAGTTGATTAGCAACTAATTCCGCCCCTTCTTCCAAAACCCAAGATTTTTACTTGCTTTCCATAAAATATATAAATACAAAAATAATCATCTCTCACCTCTAGACCTAGTTAGATTAATTTCAATCCTAACGAACACTATTCTTTGAGTTGAACGATCAATCCCCCGGTACTTGTCACTATACTATACTACAACGAACAGGTACACTGCCTGGTGGGGATTGCAAGCTTCTCAAGATTCCTTGAGAGGTAAAACCTTTTGCGAGGGTGCAATTCCATGCATCACTCGACCTCAATTAAAACTGACAGAAATAAAGGCACCAACATTTTTCATGCAATGCTAACAAAAGTTGTGGTAACATCACAACTTAGGAACTTATTGACCAACAAAAGTTGTGGTAAATGTGGAAAACTAGAAGGGGGTTGAATAGTTTACCGTTTAAAATCTTTTTAACTTGTTTAGTTAGCTTTAAACTTTCCGTTTGATCAAAGATATATACACAAACACAATATATAACATGTAAGTAAATGAAAGAAACGATCAAACCACAACACGAGTATTTATCGTGGTTCGGCTACAATGACTCTATTTCCTTGCCCTACGTCCACGCCCCGAGTATCCAACTCGAGAGTTTCTTTCACTAGTCAACAAGCTCCTTTCACCGGCGGAGAAAACCTTACACGTCGCTTATACTTTTACCGACACTAAGCTAGATGTCGAGTTCTTTACCAAGGGTACAACCACTCCCGTTAGTTCTTTTACAAGGGTACAACTACTCCCGATACACTTTGTATTTTGAGGACTAAAATACTAACCGATCACTACTGAAAATACACAATCAAATAAAGTGTAAACTACACAAGTCTACACAATGCTAAGCAAACAAAACTTGCAAAGTTGTGTTGAATACTTGTTACTTTTTATGAACTCGTGAATCTCTTTGCTACAAAAAGAAACTTCACATATGAAATGTTAAAGGGTTAGATGAAAGAATGAATGAATGTGTGTAAATATGATGTAGAGTGATAAGCCAAAAATCAACTTGTGGCTTAGTATTTATAGCAAACCCTTCTGCAGGCCTGGCGGATACGGCGGAACCCTCAGATGGGTTCCGCCCGTGTACCCCCAGGGTTCCGCCGGGCTTGCAGTTGGTTTGCAATAAATCTTACAAACCAAACAATATCACATCTCATTACACCTTGCAAACCAAACAATGTCACATCTCATTACACTTAGTCAAACACCAAACTTGCAAGCAAACACATAGTTAGTCAAACACATTTCTTTCCATAAATGTATATTGACAAAACTTGCCATAAATGTGATGTGACATTTCTATTTTAAGAAATAAAAAGTGTTGTGTTTTATGAAATGTAAAATGTAGCAAAAGTCTAGTTTATGCAAGTCTTTAAAACTAAGATTATGTTTTACTTAGAAACTAAAGTTTACATTTTGTCGTTAACAAAACTTAGCAAATATCGTAAAATATAAATAACGTTTTTAGGCGATATTTGTATTAACAATCTCCCCCTTTTTGTTGATGACAAAACATAAACTTTGTTTTTAAGTAACTCACAAAATCTTGGTTTTTAAGACTTAAAAAAAATTATATTAAACTTGTTTTACTTAAGTGATGAAAAATCATATTAAGTTTTAACGGTTTAATATATTTCTCCCCCTTTTTGTCGAAACAAAAAGTAGAGTAGCGTAGCGGAATAAAGCACGTGCTCCCCCTTGGTTGTTACTCCCCCTAAAAGGAGTGCCAAGATGGGAAACATGAATTTTGATCCTACAAAAAAAATGGTTAGTTGGTGATATATATAGTCAAGCTTGTAGTTACCACACACATTTGCAACCACAATGACAACACAAAAAAAAAATATCAACCAACAATGCAAGTAAGTAAGTAGAAAGAAATAACATTCCATGTAAAATTTGACTTTTAAAAGTCAAAGACAAGAAATGGGAAAGATTCTTCTACTTCTAAAAAATAAACAAGAAAATAAAAGAAAGTCAAATGCTACTTTCCTAAATGGGGCAAAAGGCCTCCAAAGGTTGTCTAGGATTTGTTTGGGTGGGAAAGAGCATCCAAACGTTCTATGACGTGTTGGAATGCAAATCGGGTTTCATCTTGGAATTGGTGAAGCAACATTTTGATGCTTTCACCCATTTGCTCATTTTGGTCTAGAATTGACCTTGGTGATTCATTTGCAAAAGGTGGTGGTTGTGTAGGTCTTGGTGGAAGATCATTGAGATCTTGGACAAAAGGGTGTGGTAATGTTGGAGGAGACCCAAATAACTCCATAGGTTCAAGTTTGGGTAATGGTGATGGTGATGAAGTTTTGGATGGTTGGGTTAGAGCACTTGGTGGAGTTGGGTCAATGGGTGATTTAGTTGGTGGTGGAGTGAGCTCATTGGGTTCATTGGGTGATGGAGATGGAGATGCAAGGTTCAAAAAATGTTCATTTTTTATAGGTGAGGTGAATTCATCCGAAGATGAGGAGCTTAGGTTGATGGATTGGTTAGACCAAAGTGGTTTAACACTTATCCGGGCGGTTCTCCGGATGGGTCGTGATGGTTGAGAGGTGATTGTTGACTTAGTCATGGTTAAAAATGGTTTAGAAGTTCAGAAATTGAGATGAAGAAGGTGTGATTTGATAGTGTTTAGGATGGTTTAATTTATAGTGATGAAGGAGTGTGGGAAGGAGTGTTTTTATTTGATGTTAGGCCATACAAAAATGGAGGTTCCTAATGATTTGGAAAACTAATTGTGGGTGTCATGTCATGGAAGTCAATCCAATGAAAATGGTGAAGTGAGAAGACAAGTTTTGCACTAAATGCTTAGTGGTTTTGGTAAATTTGTTGAAGAATAAATCTCAGGGATTTCAAGGAACCTTTGGGAGGGTTCCTTCCTTTATGTGTGAAGGGTCCTTGGGGTGGTTATGGCTATTTTTGAAATTTGGCGGGAAATGGTTTTGTTTGAGTTATAAGGGATGAGAGGTACCCTAATGTGTGAAACATATTTCAGGAAATTGGTTTCTATCTAAAAGGATTGTATTTTGGTGTTTGGATGTTGAAATGTTGAAAACTAAAACAAAAAATCTGTAGGAAACTGGCGGAACCTTCAGGATATACAGGGGAAACCCATTTGTGGGTACCGTCTGGTCCGTTGGGCCAAATCAGGGTTGCCCAGAAAATGCACTGGCGGAACCCAATTTTGGGTACCGCCAGATCCGCCAGGGCTGTAAAATTTGGCAGTCCGCGATTTTGACCCGCGAGACGATTTTCAAAATTTTCGAAAACTCCTAAAATCAAAAAGATAATGCATTTCTGGTTAGGCAATGCAAAAAATAGACACGTAAACACACATATCATAGGACTTTGACCTTGAGGTCGAGAATTTCACTATACTTAGTGAAAATATCATAAACATGAAAATTTGACAACTTGGCAAAAGTTGTCTACCTGCATCAAAGTTAGATAATACATGTTCCAAATAGTATCAAACATTGTACCAACCCACAAGTACATCACAAACATTGTTTAAACAACCAAATTTGTTCAAATTGCACCTAGTGCCAAACACACCTACACACTCGCACTCATTGACGGTCAATCTTGTTCTTGAGCTTTCCAAGGAATCTTCCAAGATTCTTAAACATCCCCTTTGTTTGCTTGAACTCCGCCGACTCATTTGGAATATCCGGAAGTTGGGATAGGTATTCTAGAGGTGGGAGCCTAGAGTTGGGCAAATTGTCATCTTCACTCATTGAGGAAGATGATGATGAGGTAGGCGGATGAGGACGTTTTCCTTGGGCTTTGTACACTCTCTTATCACTAAGTGGGACAAAGGTGTGTGGAATGAGAGAGTAGTCAAGACGAAGACCGTTTGGAGTTGGTGGAATGGGTGAGATGAACCTAAAGAGACGGGTCAATGGTTCTTCCCTCATGGACATAGTGTTTTTCTAAGGCTTTGAAAACATTGACTTGGTTTGGGGTAAGGCCTTTGGTTTTGTGGTGTTTTGGTAGGTACTTAATGGTGTCCTTGTGGTCGTAGTGTGATGCGTGGGAATCGCACCTTGCTTTACCTCTCGAGGGATCTCGAGAAGCTTACAACCCCCACCAGGCAGTGTACCTGATCGTTGTAGTATAGTATAGTGACAAGTACCGGGGGATTGATCGTTCAGCTTAGGAATAGTGTCGCTAGGATTAGAAAACCTAATTAATAGTTCTAGAGGTGAGGGATGATTATTTTTGTATTTTTATATTTTTATTAAAGCAAGTAAAATCTCTGGTTTTGAAGGAGTGGGCGGAATTAGTTGCTATTCAGCTAACCCAAAGCTATTATATAATTAAAATAAAATAATGAAAATGAAATTAAACTAATTAAACTAAGGTTGTGAGCAGTATTTGGAGAAATTGTGTTTACTTAGACTTCACTACTCCCTAGATATCTTTTACATGTTAATTACTTGTTACACTTGTATGAATGACGGGTTGTATTCCTTAATACCAATCGTGGGGTGGCATACATAACTCCCCAACTCTATGAGCTCTTATCTCCTCCTACACCATGACCCAGCACAACTATAGGGATTGTAAACAGTGGCTCATGCATTAAATACAACCAATAAAGACCTAGTACGCCTCGGTTCATGTTTCTTAAGACGTTCAAGTATGTTACCATTTGGAGATCTGCCAGTTTTCTTAAGCCTAACATATAAATCATTCATTCAAAACAAGAGTAGACAAGTAATCAACACATAATCAACATCTAGGTTTCATTAGATCTAAGCAAACACAAGAGAGATCTAGCCTAGCATAGTGGAATTGAGACAAGAACAAGAGATAAACAACCAACACATAGACATATTGATTGAATTGAAAGTACACTTATCTCAATTACAATGCAAGGTCTCAAGGGTTTGGAACCCTTCAAAAACCTGTGAAAGAGGCACCAAAATCGTCTTTAGGGTTTCACCAAAACTTCTCTCCCTTTAATGAAAAAAACTAGAAAACTATATATAGGAAAAACAGTCTGACGGCGTCAAGAGTTAATTCTGACGCCGTCACCTCGCCGCCATAAACTTCCTCGGACGGCCTTGATCCACTTATGACGGCCTATGTGACGCCGTCACCACCCACGGTAAATTATTCTTGGCCACTTTGACGCCATCACCAGTACGTCTGACGCCGTCACCACCTTCGATATTTAATTCTTCATGTCTGACGCCGTCAAGCTTTTGGTCTTGACGCCGTCACCTTGTATTTTCAGCTTGGATTTTTGGTACTTTGCCGTTTTCTTCACTTTATGCTCCAAAAACGTCCAAAATAGCCTCTTTTCCAGAATTCACTCTCCAAACACCTAAAATCACAAAAGGAACGATTTAGGGCAATATTTGATCAAATAAAGTCGGATTCGGGCTTAAATGACCCCCTAAAAACGGATCATTTTTCGCCTCATCATATACCCTTACACTTGAGATTTGCTTGTCCTCAAGCAAATGAGCTTTTATTCTACTCAAAAGACAAGTTAGGGGTCATTTAACACTAATATAAAAGTAATTACAACAAATAATCGTTCCACTAAAGACCAATAGACAAGCACGGAGGTCATACACAAGCACCTCACAAATAGTGTTTAGATACTCACATCTCTCGGGTGTAATAAAGTAATATAACATTATGAAAATGGAAGATATCTCTCACTACCTGTCATAGCAAAATAGATTACCATAGGCTTGGGAAAGGATCAAACCTCCACCACATGGCGTAAGCACCTAGGATAAACTATCAAAGAGGTCTTTTAAAGGGTTATAACGTTAGGTGTAGGGATATGAATTACACGGTTTTGTTGGATAAAGGAAGTTTTACTGGTGGCGAGTTAACAATCTTAGTTAATTACATGTACAAGATGGCGTTGTTAAGCCGAGACTAGACTCGACTTAAGCTAATAAATGAAAAATAACAAAAACATGAAATGAACATAAAATAAAAACGGGATGGTAGTCCGTATGTTTTTTCTCTTTTTTTTTTTTTTTTTTTTTTTTTTTTTTTTCTATTTTTTTTTTCTTTTTCTTGATTTTTTCGATTTTTTTTTTTTTTTTTTTTTTTTTTTTTTTTTTTTTGCATACACTCTTACCCTACCATCCAAAATAATACATCATAGGGGATGAGAATTCCCCTTACACTTGAATCTTTACATACTTTACATTAAACTAATCTAATGACTCGAATTAAGAAAATCAAAACACTTGGAGCACTTTTAAGATTAACGTACATATGGGGGTAATAAGTGATGTTCTTCCCCATTACTCCATAAAATAAGTACTTACCCATGAGTCTCAATCGTCCCAAAACAATATGTACAATGATATGACTCGACTTAGCAACCATGTAATCAATTAGAAAGTTAACTTAGGGTTTAACAAATAACAATAATGCACTAAAAATGAGCGCATACACGGAAGGCTAAGACGATTTGGTTGTACATTTAAGTGGGGTGTAACAAATTCTTCCTTTAAGTAAAATGCTTAAAGTTAGAAACGAAAAGATAGGCTCGGAGGGGTGTACTAGGGGTATCGTGTACTAAAAATGAGTACAACGCTAAGGGTGTGGGAAAAATTAGTTGACTTAACTAGCCAAGTAATATGACTTAAATGGTCAAGTAATCATGATACGGGTTTAACACAAGGGTGATCCTAATGCCTCTTATCATGTAGTAAATCCTACCACACGAATGTAGTCTCACTCGCGGTCTCGGGATGCATCACTAACGCAAGTTCTAGAATCTAAATGCTACCGGTACACTCATAAGCACTAATAATGAATGCTTTTCCTATCAAATCTAAAGGCGAACCTCACATTTTTGGGTGGAAAATTTTTCTGAATATACGGTTATGTGCTAGTCATACAACCTCCTATCCATGAGACGCTTGCTATGGCTAAAGTTTCACTCCTAAATGTTGTAAAAAATTTTAAATTTGGCGCTAAAATTACACTAACAAGTATTTCTCGTAGTTTTATTACTCATCTACTATCAAACAAAACAAACTCAAGCGAAAGTGCATATGTAAGGTATCATCTTTTTACCCTCCCCTTACACTTAGAATGAACATTGTCCCCAATGTTCAAGTAAAGAATGTAAAAGTTAAAAAAGTAAAGAGAATGAAATCATATACTCCCCTGATTCGCTCGGTATGGATTTTAGTTGGCCAGGTTAAATCTTCTTCCAAGAAAACGAACAATCAAAGCTTCCCTTCCAGAATATAAATCATCTTCTTGTCACAAATAACCTGTAAATCCTGACAAAAGTAGACAAGGCAACCTCGCGTAAAATCGGCGGCATCCTATATAAGTTACTAAATCCTAGAAAACAAAGTAAGATATAATGCTTGTGGAATGAAGTTTGCAGATTTCCTGGAGATTATAAAACTTAATAATTCACAAAAAACTATAAGACTCCGTTAGAAAAACAAAACCGGTAAAATTTCCAGATTTTAACTCTTGACGCCGTCAAGAGCAAACCCTAACGCCGTCAGAATGGACCTGCAGAAATTCTTATGTTAAGTTTCCGGAAAATTTCTGGAAAAACTTTGTCCTACTTCCTGGAAAATCCTGCAAAACTTCATTATGACTCAATACAAGCATTTGACTCTAACAAATATGAATATACATGTTCATTAAATATTGTGGATAATCATGATCGGTTTGTTTCTTAAAAACAAATTTGGGGTTTCCCCTTACACTTATCTTTTGCAAAAATACCTCTAGGTTGAAGTTAAGACTAGGCTAAACAACATAATAAAGTATTTCCACTTTTTAGTAGAGAAACATGATCAACCAACAATAAAAATAAAACATGCATACGGAAGCAAATAATAATCAAACAAATAAAAACCACACAAAACATGGGTTGCCTCCCAAGAAGCGCTTTTCTTTATTTACGAGTCTTGTAGCTAGACTCAAAGTCATGGGTTACTACGTGATCTCATCATCAAACATCACATCCTCCTCATTAATCATTTCATTGTTATTTTCTTGGTAATGTTTTACACATTGTATGTTAACCGTGAATTCCCTACCCTCATCGTCAACTAACACTAAAGCTCCAAATTTAGAGGAATTCTTCACTGTGAACGGCCCATACCATCTAGACTTAAGTTTTCCCGGAAATAATCGCAACCGAGAATTGTATAATAGGACCTTGTCTCCTTCTGAAAATTCTTTGGGTTTCTTAATTCTTTGATCATGCCATCTTTTAGCTCTCTCTTTATATGTGATGGAGGATTCGTAGGCTTCTAATCTAAGCTCATCAAGCTCGTGTAATTGCAAAAACCTATTGTTCCCCGCAGTTGTGTAATCTAAGTTGCATGCCTTAAGCGCCCAATAAGCCTTGTGTTCTAATTCTACCGGTAAGTGACATGCCTTACCATACACCATGCGGAACGGGGTCGTTCCAATAGGTGTTTTGTAAGCAGTTCGGAATGCCCATAAGGCTTCGTCGAGTTTGAATGACCAGTCCTTTCTGTTTTGACTAACCGTTTTTTCAAGTATTCTTTTAATAGCTCTATTGGTGTTTTCGACTTGGCCATTGGTCTGTGGATGATAGGCGGTGGAGAATCGGTGGGGTACTCCATACCTCTTCATGACCTTTTCCATTTGCGCGTTGCAAAAATGTGTCCCCCTATCACTGATGAGAGCCTTCGGAATCCCGAATCTTGCGAAAAGCTTTTTCAGGAAATGAATGACCACTCTAGCATCATTAGTCCTAAGGGCTTGTGCTTCAACCCATTTTGAAACATAGTCAATGGCGACCAAGATGTACTCGTTTCCCCCTGAGGATGGAAATGGTCCCATAAAGTCAATCCCCCACACATCGAATACTTCACAAACTTGTATAAAGTTCTGAGGTGCCTCATCCCTATGTGATATATTTCCAGCCCGTTGACATGCATCACACGCTTGCACCATATCTTTTACATCACGGAAAATTGTGGGCCAATAGAATCCTGCGTCGAGAATCTTTCGAGCAGTAACATTTATCCCATGATGCCCTCCAGAGGGACCGGAGTGACATTCCCTCATGATTTTCACTGCCTCATTCTCCGAAACACAACGCCTTATAATGTGGTCAGGACACCTTCGGAATAAAAATGGTTCATCCCAGAAGTAATACTTCAGCTGGGAAAAGAACCTCTTCCTTTCGTATTTAGTCAGGTGTTCAGGAACAAGTCTACATCTACTTGCGAAGTAATTGGCGAAGTCGGCGTACCATGGTTCCGAATCAAGGATAGACATCAGTTGTTCGTCGGGAAACGAATCCTTAATTTCACTTCTATCATGTTTATCCAAGGGGTTTTCCAGGCGAGATAGATGATCGGCGGCTAGATTCTCTGCCCCCCTCTTATCGCGAATCTCAACATCAAATTCTTGTAGCAACAAGATCCACCGAATCAGTCGTGGCTTGGCGTCCTGTTTCGCAAACAGATATCTAAGAGCTGAGTGGTCAGTGAAGACGACTGTCTTTGAAAGGACAAGATATTGTCGGAATTTGTCGAATGCAAACACTACGGCTAATAATTCTTTTTCGGTGGTGGAGTAGTTCTCTTGGGCGGGATTCATGGTTTTGCTAGCGTAGTAAATAGGTTGGAAAAGCTTGTCACGTCGCTGACCTAATACAGCCCCGACAGCGAAGTCGCTAGCGTCACATATTATTTCAAATGGTAACTCCCAGTTGGGTGTGATCATGATTGGAGCTTGAGTGAGTTCCCTTTTTAGGAGGTCGAAAGCATCTTTGCATTCTTGGGAAAAATCGAATGGAGCATCTTTCACAAGCAATTGAGTCATTGGCCGGGCAATTTTGGAGAAGTCTTTGATGAATCTCCGATAAAATCCGGCGTGCCCTAAAAAGCTGCATATTGCCTTAACAGTTGTGGGGTATGGTAACTTAGATATAGCTTCAACCTTAGCTTGGTCCACCTCTATCCCGTTCCCTGAAATCTTATGGCCTAACACAATCCCTTCCTTTACCATGAAATGACACTTTTCCCAGTTTAACACCAAGTTGGTTTCCTCGCAACGTTTAAGCATCTTTTATAAATTAGCAAGACAGCGGTCGAAGGAGTTTCCGAAAACTGAAAAGTCATCCATGAAAACTTCCATGCTGTCTTCCATGAGTTCGTGAAAGATTGCGGTCATGCAACGTTGGAAAGTGGCGGGGGCATTACATAGCCCAAAAGGCATCCTTTTGTAGGCAAACGTTCCATAGGGGCAAGTAAACGTGGTCTTTTCTTGGTCCTCAGGTGCTATGGGGATTTGAAAATATCCAGAGAACCCATCTAAGAAGCAATAGTACTCGTGTCCAGATAATCTTTCTAACATCTGATCAATGAATGGTAAGGGAAAGTGATCTTTCCTCGTGGCATCGTTGAGCTTTCGATAGTCAATGCATACCCGCCATCCAGTGACAGTTCTCTGTGGCACCATCTCACCCTTGTCATTTTTTACTACAGTCATTCCACCCTTTTTAGGTACAACCTGTACAGGACTAACCCATGGGCTATCCGAGATCGGGTAAATCAGTCCTGCATCCAAAAGTTTGATAACTTCCTTCTTAACTACCTCCTTAATGTTAGGGTTCACTCGCCTCTGGGGTTGCACAGTGGGTTTATAATCTTCCTCCATAAGAATCTTATGTGTGCAAAAAGTAGAGTCAATCCCCTTAATGTCGGCCACACTCCATGCGAGTACCCCCTTGTATTTCTTCAGGACCTCTAAGAGTTTAACTTTTTGTTCCTTTTCCAAGGAAGAATTTATGATTACCGGGAGTTGGTTTTCTCCCTGAAGAAAGGCATACTCCAAATGATTAGGGAGCTCTTTAAGGTCAACGTCAGGGGGCTCGATAATAGAAGATTTGAGCTTGTTCTCGGGCTTTCGGAGCTCGAGATGCTCCGTTGCCTCTTGTCTGGGGTAGAAGGAGACTGCATTAACATCCTCCGTCTTTTCCACCTCCAGCAAAGGCAGAAAACTGTCGTCCCGTAGCCAGCCTTCATCGATTTGTTCATCGATGCAGTCATCAATGATATCTGTGAGCTCATCTACTTCCCCGATAAAGTAGAGCCGGTTGGATGCTTCAAGGGAGAGGTCTATAGAATCCTTAATGTCGAAAGTTGTGCTATCGTCTCCTACTCGTAAGGTCAGTTTGCCATCGTAGACATCGATGACTGCACGAGCGGTAGCAAGAAATGGTCTACCTAAAATGATAGGTACCACGTCGTCCTCCTCCATATCCAGGATTACGAAGTCGACAGGGAATTTGAATTTCCCAACCTTGACTAGCACGTTCTCACATATCCCTTCGGGGTATTTGACTGATCTATCGGCTAGTTGGATGTTCATACGGGTAGGCTTCAATCAGGAATATCCTAGTTTACGGAACATAGAGAGAGGCATGAGGTTGATACTTGCTCCCAAATCGGCAAGAGCATTCTTGATTGATAGAGATCCTATAGAGCATGGCAAGGTGAAGCTGCCCGGATCGTCTACCTTCTTTGGTAGCCCTTTATGGGTCACCACTGAGCATTCTTCCCCTAGGGTTACAAGGCCCTCGAGCTTTTTTCTGTTAGCAAGCAGTTTTTTGAAGTATGTGCTATACTTTGGCATGTGATAGCAAGCATCCAGGAGAGGTATGGTGACAACCGAGTCTTTTAGGTATGACAAGAACCTCTTGTTATCATTCTCCGTTTTCTGGTTCCTTAGTCGGGATGGGTATGGAATTCTCACAGGTGGGTTAGGAAGGGCTGATGGGGAGGGAGTTGTCACTGGTGGTTGGTCCGGGGTGCCAATGCCGACATCCTGCTCCTCCTCCCCAGGTTTATCTGAATCGAGCATGACGGGGGACGAATTTGGGTAAGGAGGGTCCTTGGTTGTCGTTCCGGCCCGTGTGGTTATCGCGAGCATGGGATCTTTTCCTCTTTCTGACGGTGGTTGGAGGTTATCTAGGGCTGAGTTAAGCTTGCTGAAAAATTCTCCGACACCCTCCTGCTGTTCGTCGAAAAGCTCATTAAGCCCTTTCATTTGCAAGTCTTTTTCTTGAGTGAAGTGACCAAGGTCATCTTCGAAATTGCTCCTGATCTTGAATTCAGGGCCTCCCTCCCCTTCTCTTTTCCTTACCAGATTTCCCCAAAGGGTATAATCATCATTTTGGTAGAAAGGCAAAAGGGAGGGATCAGCATAAATGTCTCCTCCTGACAAGCACGCATGTTCAGTTGTGGCTGCTCCTCCGCATTCCTCCACCTCATGCGGACCTCCACAGTAATCACAGATCAAGTAAGGGTTTGACAGCATTTTAGGTGGTTGCGATCCAGCTAGGCAATCCATTCTTTTATGAACTTTGCTTAATCGATCCGAGATGGTTTCAGAAATGCCGATAGTAGACTCAGGTTCATCCCAAGTGTCATCCTGGTCTTGGGCATATTCTTCAATCCTGTCCCATCCTTCCTCGGCACTAAGATTGGCCAATCTTCCTTTCCTAGATTGGTTGATTCCGTTCCGGTCATTAGAGGAGATATTTTCGTAAAAGATTTGGACCAAGAGCCAAAGTTCAATGCCATGATGTGGAACTTGTCTTATTAAATCTTTGAATCTAGTCCACGCTTTATGGAAGTGTTCATCCTTCCCCTTTCGGAAACGAAGGATCCTATCCCTAAATGCTGAGGTTTTTCCAGGTGGAAAGAACTTCTCATAGAACTTGGATATGAGTTGCTCCCATGTGGAAATAGATTCGGAAGGGAGTTTGTTATACCATTCTTGGGCTTTTTCGTATAAGGTGAAAGGGAAGAATCGCAGTCGGGATGTGTTTCTAGTAGTCCCACCCGTATGGATGGTATCCACTATTTTTAGGAAGTCCTTGATGTGTTGGATCGGATTTTCCTCATCAAGTCCGTGGAACTTACACACACTTTTGACAAGCCAAATATCATTTGCATGCAAGACCTCGTTGGCATGTTCGTTTGGATAAACAATGGCATTGGAAAACCCACGAGGAGTTGGGGAAGAGTAATCCTTGAGACGCTTAGGAGGAGGTATTATAGGAGTATTCGTCTCATTGTGGGAGCTCGGGGTTGTGATGTGATTCTCTGAATTTTCTTCAGAGAGAGGTGCATCAAAGTCGATAGCAATGCTGGATGGTTCAGGTGTTGAGTGAGTTCGTCTTAACCTACACATTTCTCTTTCGGGTTCTGCATAAGGCAAGACGAGGTCTTTAGTGGTGCTACGACTTCTAGTGATCCTAAGGTTGGAGAATTCGTTGGTTGCCATGATGGTGAATGGTGAAGAGTTACAAACAAAGGCACGAAGAAACAAGATAGACTAAAGAAGACCTAAAAATAAAAATAAAAATCTTACTAGAAAGGAATCTAGCAAGTAGACCTAATAAAAAGAAATCCTAACCTAGACAATAACTATTCCCCGGGCTGCGGCGCCAAAAACTTGATGCGTGGGAATCGCACCTTGCTTTACCTCTCGAGGGATCTCGAGAAGCTTACAACCCCCACCAGGCAGTGTACCTGATCGTTGTAGTATAGTATAGTGACAAGTACCGGGGGATTGATCGTTCAGCTTAGGAATAGTGTCACTAGGATTAGAAAACCTAATTAATAGTTCTAGAGGTGAGGGATGATTATTTTTGTATTTTTATATTTTTATTAAAGCAAGTAAAATCTCTGGTTTTGAAGGAGTGGGCGGAATTAGTTGCTATTCAACTAACCCAAAGCTATTATATAATTAAAATAAAATAATGAAAATGAAATTAAACTAATTAAACTAAGGTTGTGAGCAGTATTTGGAGAAATTGTGTTTACTTAGACTTCACTACTCCCTAGATATCTTTTACATGTTAATTACTTGTTACACTTGTATGAATGACGGGTTGTATTCCTTAATACCCATCGTGGGGTGGCATACATAACTCCCCAACTCTATGAGCTCTTATCTCCTCCTACACCATGACCCAGCACAACTATAGGGATTGTAAACAGTGGCTCATGCATTAAATACAACCAATAAAGACCTAGTACGCCTCGGTTCATGTTTCTTAAGACGTTCAAGTATGTTACCATTTGGAGATCTGCCAGTTTTCTTAAGCCTAACATATAAATCATTCATTCAAAACAAGAGTAGACAAGTAATCAACACATAATCAACATCTAGGTTTCATTAGATCTAAGCAAACACAAGAGAGATCTAGCCTAGCATAGTGGAATTGAGACAAGAACAAGAGATAAACAACCAACACATAGACATATTGATTGAATTGAAAGTACACTTATCTCAATTACAATGCAAGGTCTCAAGGGTTTGGAACCCTTGAAAAACCTGTGAAAGAGGCACCAAAATCGTCTTTAGGGTTTCACCAAAACTTCTCTCCCTTTAATGAAAAAAACTAGAAAACTATATATAGGAAAAACAGTCTGACGGCGTCAAGAGTTAATTCTGACGCCGTCACCTCGCCGCCATAAACTTCCTCGGACGGCCTTGATCCACTTATGACGGCCTATGTGACGCCGTCACCACCCACGGTAAATTATTCTTGGCCACTTTGACGCCGTCACCACCTTCGATATTTAATTCTTCATGTCTGACGCCGTCAAGCTTTTGGTCTTGACGCCGTCACCTTGTATTTTCGGCTTGGATTTTTGGTACTTTGCCGTTTTCTTCACTTTATGCTCCAAAAACGTCCAAAATAGCCTCTTTTCCAGAATTCACTCTCCAAACACCTAAAATCACAAAAGGAACGATTTAGGGCAATATTTGATCAAATAAAGTCGGATTCGGGCTTAAATGACCCCCTAAAAACGGATCATTTTTCGCCTCATCATAGTGGGTTAGAGGAGGCATGATGATTCCTAGAAAAACAAAATTTCACATTTTAGTTTAAGTAAACTACTATTATAATGTGGATGTTCTAGTGTGTGCCTATATGAAAACAATGTGGAGGTGCGGTTATCTTGACTCATTTTGATGCTTTAAAAATGTTTTATAATGCAAGTTTTGTTATAAAACAAAAGATAACCCAAACGCTCCTAGTTCAATGTAGCTTCGTTTGAATGTACCCGAAAATACATATTGGTTATGTATTCCCTTTAGAATTCAAGAGACATTATGCAAGTGATGTTTTAAACATAACGTTTTGATTTTGTATTCTCAATGTGAGACGAAAAAAATATTTGTCCTATTTGTGAGAAATTTTTGGAAAAATTTGACATTGGGTGTTTTAGCAAACATGTTTACACTTAGTAAGAATGAAATTCCTAACTATGGGGAACATGATTAGTTTTGTTAAACACCTAATTTCATGCATGATTTTCTCAAGTTAATGCTTAACCCCAAGTTTTTATTTTTGTGCAAAAAATAGAATTCCTAGACTCAGATCAGGATTGTAATCAAGTTTAGAATACTTACAATGATGATTGATTTGCAATGTGAGTGAAAGGAAGACCAAGAAATCGTAGGTATGGATGGATGGTAAAGTGAATAGTAACAGTTTGGAAGTGGTGGTATGAGATAATGGGTGTTTGGTTTAATATAAACAAAAAAATGGTTCTGCAGGTCGGCGGATATGGCGGACCCCTGAAATGGGTTCCGTCCGTTGTGTCTGAGGGTTCCGCCGACCCTGCTGAGAAAAAGAGTTATGGATTTGTTTTGATTTTTGTGATTTTTGTCTAATGTTCAGAACTACAATGTAGGTTCCATGAGTCCTAAGCCTAGCCTAAGAAGGTTAAAAGGTTCACGTTTAAGGGGTTTTGTGAGAATGTCGGCTATGTTGTCTTCGGAAGAAACTTTCTCAATTGAGATATTTCCTTTTTGAACGTTGTTACGAAGGAAATGATGACGGATTTCAATATGTTTGGTACGAGCATGTTGAACCGGGTTTTTGCTAAGATCAATGGCACCTTTATTTTCACAAAGAATTGTGATGTCGTTAAGTTGAATTCCGTAGTCGATAAGAGCTTGCTTCATCCAAAGAGCTTGTTGACATGCCTTTCCGGCCGAAACGTACTCGGCTTCCGTTGTTGAGATAGCAAGAGCCGTTTGCTTCTTAGAGAACCATGAGGTGAGACAATGTCCAACAAAAGTACAAATACCACATGTACTTTTTCTATCAACATAGTCACCGGCATGATCCGAGTCGGCATACACTATGGTGTCTATTCCCGTTCCTTTGGGATACCATAAACCTAAATGTGTAGTGCCCTTAATATACCTAAAAATCCTTTTAACGGCTTCGAGATGAGTAGTCTTAGGATCTTCTTGAAAACGAGCACATAGACAAACACTAAACATAATGTCGGGTCTACTAGCCGTTAGGTAAAGTAGACTACCAATCATACCTCTATATTTAGTGCTATCTACGGATTCACTTTCCTCATCCTTGGCGAGTTTAGTTTCCGTGGACATGGGTGTTTTGATTGGTTTCGAATCTTCTAATCCAAATTTCTTAAGCATGTCCTTAATATATTTAGATTGGTTAAAGAAGATACCATCTTCTAGTTGTTTAATTTGGAGTCCTAGGAAAAAGTTGAGTTCTCCCATCATACTCATTTCAAACTCGTCATGCATGATTTTTGAGAAATCCACACATAATTCTTGACAAGTTGATCCGAATATAATGTCATCAACATAGATTTAGACTATGATAATATGTGAATCTTTCTTCTTAGTGAAGAGAGTATTATCAACTAAGCCCATGGTATACTTATGGTCAACTAGGAAGGTTTTAAGTCGATCATACCATGCTTTTGGAGCTTACTTAAGTCTGTAAAGAGCCTTTTTAAGTTTGTAAACATGATTTGGTTTTTCAAAATCGATGAAGCCCGGTGGTTGAGCAACATACACTTCTTCATTTATGACTCCGTTTAGAAATGCACTTTTGACGTCCATTTGAAAGAGTTTAAAATTGTGTGCACATACATATGCAAGTAAGATTCTAATTGACTCGAGCCTAGCAACCGGAGCAAAAGTTTCATCGTAGTCAATGCCTTCTTGTTGGTTATATCCTTGTGCAACTAGCCTAGCTTTGTTTCTAGACACAATTCCATTTTCATCCATTTTATTACAAAAGACCCATTTTGTTCCAATTATAGTTTGACTCTTTGGTTGAGGAACTAATGTCCATACATCATTCCTAACAAATTGGTTTAACTCTTCTTGCATTGCAATTACCCAAGACTCATCTTTAATGGCTTCATTAATGTTTTTCGGTTCAATGGTTGGCACGAAACAAAAGTAGTTGCTTTCATTTTGAACTTTTGATCTTAGTGTTCTTTCGTTAATGTTGCCTATGACACCATCTAATGGATGACTTTTAGCTTCTTTGACTCTTAAGGTTTCTTTGTTCAAAACAATGTAAGCTTTACTATTTTGTGAATATCCAAGAAATACACCTTCATAAGACTTTGGGTCAAATTTGGTGAGATAATCCTTGGTGTTAAGAATGAAACATTTACTCCCAAACACTGTAAAGTATCCTAATGTAGGCTTTTTACCTTTATATAGTTCATAAGGAGTTTTATTCAAAAATGGTCTAATTAAGACTCGATTTAAAATGTACGTTGATGTGTCAATGGCATTACACCAAAACTTTTGTGGAATGTTTTGTTCATTAAGCATTGTTCTACTCATCTCTTGCAATGTCTGGTTTTTACGTTCTACTACACCATTAGATTGAGGAGTACGTGGAGCCGAAAAGTTATGAGTAATACCATTAATATCACAAAAGTTTCCAAATTGAAATTCATTATCAAATTCACAACCGTGATCCGTTCTAATAGACACAATATTAGACTGATTCGTTGTGTTTTGGTGTGTGCAAACAACAATTTTATCAAAATATCAACAATTTGTCGTGAGACAAATAATCGTGAAGTAATACAAGTAAACCGTTTAGGAAAACGATTACCTCGCAAGACTTGTGAATGTGATATTCAAATTGTGAGACCGGGAAGTGATTTCCCGGGTCGTACCCCAACGAGGTGTGAATGGAAAGCTTCGAGTGAGATTGGGATTAAAATCTTGTATGATTGGAAATGTTATTTGGTTTTGTTGTACGTTAAATTAACGTAAATTACGAATTAACGAACGAAAGTGGAATAAACGTAACCTAAATGGAAAATTAAACTAAGGAATGTTAAGTTCTATTGAAAATAACCTAAAATGCTACGGGAAACAAGAAATAGGTATCGGGAATCCTAAAAATCACAAATTTCACACAAACGTGACATTTATTCTAAATAAACGTCAACGCGCAAATAAAAACGTGAATTTAGAGCTACGCGAGTCCTACGGGTTTCCAAATAATTTTCTTACTTACTAAATACCAAAAGAAAATTTTGAGAAAAAGAAAATTAATTTTTTAACAAAAATTGTATTTATTACAAATTTAAATCTAATTATCTTTAATGAAATTATAATAAATAGTAAAACTAATCTAAAAATTCTGAAACTTTTTGGACAATTAAATAACCTTAGACCTAACCTAAGAAAAATAAAATTTTGAAATAAGCAGTTTGGATAAGCTAGCAATTAAGCTGTACAGAAATTTTGCTAGTTAATTAAGCTAATAACACAAATACTAAGTTAAATACTCAATTAATGTAACAAGATAACAAAAGAGAGAGTGGCACAGTTGGTTTTGGTATGTTTGTTAGATGTCTGTTTGTTGAGAGAAACCCAAGGTTCGAACCTGGTCTCAACCGTTTTTTAGAACCATATTTTTTTTTTCTTTCTTTCAATACTTTCTACACACTGGAGTCAAAGTTTTGAAAACACAATTCGACAAAAAAAAAAAAAAAAAAAAAAAAAAAAAAACTCGTAAAAGATGTTACAGATTCAAGGGTTCAACAATTTTTTTTTTCAAACTCATAACCACTCAAATACCCAAAAGCTCAAATGGTTTTTACAACACAAACTGAAATGCTAACAAGTATTCTCAACAAGAACAACAAGAAGGATATCGGTACACAAAATCAACAACCCAAAGACAATAGCAAGCAAGATTAGTGATGAGCTAGCTTAGCAATTTAAGCTGCCAAGAGCTTATGCAAATTTACCAATGAAAAACGCAATGACAATAATAACATCGATTATAACTATGAATTAAGATAACAACTAAAGATAATAACAAAATGAATGAAAAATCAACCAGCTCAACTGATCGAGCAAGTTCAGCAGCAGATACAAAGCAAATAAGCTACAAGAAGTCCTGAAATAAGCTATCCGACAAGCTCAGATTTGATCACAACTACTGAAATCTAATTACTCCTTAAGGGTGTTTCGAAAACGACTAGAATCACAAGCTGGGCTTAAGATTTGATCATTTTAGACCCTAATGAAAAATTCCAACAACCTGGTGCAGGTCAAAAAAGGGTCAAACGGGTCACTTCAAGAATGGTTTTTAATGACCAAACCAATTTCAATTTTGGAATTTCTTCTTGATTTGAATGTACCAGTAACCAAATAACTAAGAAACGTAATTTTTACCTACTCACAATATATGATGAATCCTACAAGTACTTCTAGAAATATGTCTCACAACTATTATAAAAATTTTGACTTTTATATTTTCTTGAAAATCTGACTTGAAACAAACCATAAGCTAGAAACATCTGTATATTGATTTCTTACTAACAGCTAAACAAGGTTCAAGGGCTTAACTCCAATTTTAACTTTCAAATTCCAGACAACAGCTAGCAACTTATGGAGAAAAACCTATGAAAATCCAAATGAGCTCAAGCTCTTATCACAAGTAAGTAAATAACAGTAAACATACTTACTAACCTTAATCTATCTCAAACATAAAAAAAAAAAACGATTCAACCTCAGATTTATCACACTAGTTTTAGAATATCATAAAAAAATTAACGAGCAGATAAAAAAAAGAAAAACTTGATAAACAGTATTCGACAATATGAATTAAGACTAAAGATCCAATTAAATTAAAAGTTATCACAATACAAAGTACCTTCGATTTTTTAGCTAAAATAAACCTGCCTCTTAAGGCTTTACATCAAACTATTTATACTAAAATAATACTAGGGTTTCTTCCTTGATTCCAATGCCTTGTGCTTTCTTTATTCCATCTTGACCATCGAACTATAGCAGCAAACATCTCAGCCCTTGATTCAATTTTTGGCGCCCATATAAGTGGTGGATTGGTGACCTGGCTATGTATCCCGTGACTCAATCTTGGGGGAGATGAGGGTGTTAGGTATGGATTGTGAGGGGTTTGGGATGATAGTGGGATGGGGAGTGGTGAGGGTTGCTTTTGAGGTGAAGCTTGCGTGTAGCAGGTTTGGGGGAGGGACAATAACTTGGATAATAGAGAGAGGTGGAAGAAATGGTGGTTTGTGTTTTCTGGATAATAAGAAGAGTTGAAGGAGATGGAGTAATCTTGTGTTACGTTGACTGGTAGATGGGGGAGTGGTGAGGGGGCGTTTTATTTAATACGTTTTAGGGTTTGGGTTGTTTGGGTGGACTAGTAAAACATGGGCTGGTGGAATTTTTGGGCCCAAGGGTGGTTTATGGATTGAAGTATCAAAGAGTGGTGGGTTTTTAATGAAACAAGGGATTCGTTTGGTATAATAAGTAACAAGGCCCAAGGATTCATCTTGCACAATTTGAATTTTGAGGGGTAATTTCTACCAACTGACCAAAGTGTTTGCAAGGATCAATCTTGCCAAGTGTAGAATCCTCAAGGACCTTAAATGAATAAATTCCAAATTTGCTTATCCAGGGATCAAAACCGTCAAATTCCAAACTGCAAGGACCAACTTGTAAGTTTTCCAAACTTTCACTAAGCTTGTTCATTTTTGAAATTTTTTTACCCAAAGATCATTTTTGACTTCATTTGACTTTTCAGAAACTTGGGTTGACTTTTCATTTAAAATGACTGACTAGGGACTAGTTTTGTAAAACTTTGAAAGTTGGGGGACTGAAACTGCCAATTATGCAAAGTTTGTTCGTTTTTCGTTTGTTTTCAATCATTTTGCATTTAAAACATATAAAACGCGATCTTTGGGATATTTTCATTATTTTGATGCATTCTTGAATGTTTTCACGCGTTTTGGTAGTAAAAATACGGTAAAATGATGAGTATTTACACACTCATCAATCCCTCACACTTGAGTATTGCTAGTCCCTAGCAATCTTTTGTGAAAAACTTGATGGATTTGAAGTCTCTTTACCAAAAGCCATCACTTCTGGAGTAGCCAGGTGTAAGAACTGTGGCACACCTGATAACCGTGTGATTTTGAGCAAACCACCAGCTGTCAACGGATTTGATTTGTCTTTACCAAAAGCCGTTTGCTTCTGGACTAGCCAGCTCTTGATGGAATAGTCAACATCTTGGTGAGCTGATTACCAATTATGGATTTTCCACGGCCTTTACCACAAGCCATAATCTTGTTTTGAGGATAATGGGGAGTTGAGGAACCATACAATTTTTGGCAAATTGCAAGCCATAAACGGGTTTGAGTTATCTTTACCAAGAACCGTTTGCTCCTGGATTAGCCAATCCTTTTTGTCGTTTAGACTTGGCGGACTGATTACCACAAAAATTTTGAAATAAAGTGAATTTTTTTTTAAAAATTTTGGCCAAAAACGGGGGTACTAGACGATATGGTTTGATAAAATTCGCTAGAATTTCCCCTCCCCCACACTTAGAGTTGAATATTGTCCTCAATATTCAAAGTCCCAGCTATTATGCCGAAATTTTGAACGTAAGAAGAAAATATTAAAAGCTAATTGTGGAAGTGTCATTTTTCATTTTTCACTTTATTTACACAACAACACATTTTTTTTTTTTGTTGAATAAGATATATTCATTGCAAACAATTGCGGGGAGTGGCCATTCCCCCACACTTAGGTGTTAGAAAATAGAAGGAAATCAGATACACGGGTGAAAACCCATGTTTGTTGTTACTTGTTTTTGTTTGTCGAGTCGCTAGCTTGACTCGATCCCCGAATTCATTGGTCCTTGGGGAAGCATGATGTGGAAGAAACGATCTCCATCGGACTTTCATTCAAGATGTTTGGACAAACATTTGAAGCACGTGAAAGTTCCACACCGATGAGATAAGTACCCAACTCAAAATAGTATAAACTATAAGCGGTGATGTCGGGGTCAAAGGTAATGTCTTCATTCTCGAAAGAGTGAAGAACAGGAGAAGTCACCCGATAGGTGAAAAAGAGAAAGAAAGTTGATGAGGCGAAAAATGATCCGTTTTTAGGGGGTCATTTAAGCCCGAATCCGACTTTATTTGATCAAATATTGCCCTAAATCGTTCCTTTTGTGATTTTAGGTGTTTGGAGAGTGAATTCTGGAAAAGAAGCCCTTTTGGACGTTTTTGAAGCATAAAAGTGAAGAAAACGGCAAAGTATCAATTTTCTATGCTGAAGACACTAGGTGACGGCGTCAGATAGCAAGAATAAAATACCGTAGGTGGTGACGGCGTCAAAAGCCATCCTGACGGCGTCAAAGTCCCAAGAATAAAATACCGTAGGTGGTGACGGCGTCACATAGGCCGTCATAAGTAGATCAAGGCCGTCCGAGGAAGTATTTGGCGGTGAGGTGACGGCGTCACATGCTTGTCTTGACGCCATCAGCCCAGTTTTCCTATATATAGTTTTCTAGTTTTTTCATAAAAAAGAGAGAAGTTTTGGTGAAACCCTAAAGACGAATTTGGTGCCTCTTTTACAGGTTTTTCAAGGGTTCCAAACCCTTGATACCTTGCATTGTAATTGAGATAAGTGTTCTTCTAATTCAATCAATATGTCTATGTGTTGGTTGTTTATATCTTGTTCTTGTCTCAATTCCATTATGCTAGGCTAGATCTCTCTTGTGTTTGCTTAGATCTAATGAAACCTAGATGTTGATTATGTGTTGATTACTTGTTTATTCTTGTTCTTGGATGAATGATTTATATGTTAGGCTTAAGAAAATTGGCAGATCTCCAAATGGTAACATGCTTGAACGTCTTAAGAAACATGAACCGAGGCGTACTAGGTCTTTATTGGTTGTATTTAATGCATGAGCCACTGTTTACAATCCCTATAGTTGTGCTGGGTCATGGTGTAGGAGGAGATAAGAGCTCATAGAGTTGGGGAGTTATGTATGCCACCCCACGAATGGTATTAAGGAATACAATCCGTCATCCATACAAGTATAACAAGTAATTAACATGTAAAAGATATCTAGGGAGTAGTGAAGTCTAAGTAAACACAATTTCTCCAATTACTGCTCACAACCTTAGTATACTTTAGTTTGTTTTCATTTTTATTATTTTATTTTGATTATATATTAGTTTTGGGTTAGTTGACTAGCAACTAATTCCGCCCACTCCTTCAAAAACCGAGATTTTACTTGCTTTCATAAAAATATAAAAATACAAAAATAATCATCCCTCACCTCTAGAACTATTAATTAGGTTTTCTAATCCTAGCGACACTATTCCTAAGCTGAACGATCAATCCCCCGGTACTTGTCACTATACTATACTACAACGATCAGGTACACTGCCTGGTGGGGGTTGTAAGCTTCTCGAGATCCCTCGAGAGGTAAAGCAAGGTGCGATTCCCACGCAACAAGTTTTTGGCGCCGCTGCCGGGGAATAGTTATTGTCTAGGTTAGGATTTCTTTTTATTAGGTCTACTTGCTAGATTCCTTTCTAGTAAGATTTTTATTTTTATTTTTAGGTCTTCTTTAGTCTATCTTATTTCTTCGTGCCTTTGTTCGTAACTCTTTACCATCCGACATCATGGAAGGTGGTAACATCTTTGAACCCGTCATCCCACCACAACAAAACCCACCACTAGAACCCCTTAGGCCCCGAACCTTAGGAGAGTACTCCCGACCTAGCCATCAAGGCTAACGAAACACCATTGAGCTCACCGGAGCCAATGTGTCCCCCTTGCGATCCGACACCATCCGGTTGGTGCAAAGCGGATGTGCATTCCATGGACTTCGTTCCGAAGATTCAAACCAACACCTTAAGGACTTCCTCAAAATCGTAGATTCCATAGACCTAGGTGTTGAAACTAGAGAGACTACCCGTTTACGCCTATTCCAATTCTCTCTACGGGATCAAGCTAGTCAATGGCTTGAGCGTTTACCCGCGGGATCCATCACCACATGGGATGATCTCACCACTCGTTTCCTCGCTCAATTTTTCCCACCGGGGAGAACTACTAAGCTTAGGAATGACATCTTGATGTTTCAACAACGTCAAAATGAATCTCTTTATGAAGCATGGACTCGTTTCAAGGACTTACTCCAAAAAGTCCTTCATCATGGCATAGATCTTTGGCTCCAAGTCCAAATCTTCTATGACCATATCGACATCTCCACGAGGCGAACCATTGACCAATCGGCCGGTGGTAAGCTACGTGATCTTAGTGCGGAACAATCATCGGAACTCATAGAAGATCTTGCTCTCTATGACAACGAAAGTTGGAATGATCCCCGTGACTTGAACAAAACGGTCAAGGTAATATCTTTGCCTTCGAACAATTCTAGCACTCCCGACCGTAGGATCATGGAACTTGAGGACCAAGTCAAGTTTCTCATGAAATCTTACGAAGCTCCGAAGCCTTCAAGCCAAGTGAACAAAATCACTTCTTCATGCGAATTATGTAGTGGTCCCCATGACACTCGTGATTGTGTGGAACTCCCCGGAACAACTTTTGCGGATTACGCATCTACGCGTACCGACGAAGCGGGAGATAAGTGGTACACTTTCAAGCCCGAGCCAAACACATACGGTGATTCATACAACCCCTCATGGAAAAATCACCCAAACCTTAGGTGGAGACAAAATCAACCCAATTCATCCAACCCACCTAATCGTTACCAACCAAACGGTCCACCATCCAACCGTACTTTCAACAACAATCCTTCTAACAACTATGGTAGTACCAACAATCTTGAAGGATTGATGTCAAAGTTCATGGCATCTCAAGAAGCTCGCATATCTAAGTTTGAAGCCGATTTCAAACAAAAGCAAAGCGAGATGACCACTAGAATTGATGCATTGTTGAAAGTTCTCAATGACCGAGAAATGGGAGCACTCCCAAGCGACACCATCAAGAATCCGAAACTAAACGTTAATGCCATATCTTCAGTTTCGTCACCCACTTCGTGTCCACAATACTACTCGGTTAAATCAACGAGCACGTGTTTCAAACAAAACCAAGTTCCCCAAAAGGACCAATCAACTAAAACACCCACTATAGAGCCGGTCAAAAGCATAGTTGAAACACCTCTTACGCAAGACCTTGACGATGAATTCAAAGAACTTCACCTTGAACGCCCCGTCATTGATGTCTTAGCGCGTGCTCCTTACTATAGTGCCCTCCTAGAAAAATATGAGAAGTGTAAGCTAGGTAAAAATGGGACCGCCTTCGTTCAAAACAAGTTGCCTAAAAAGCTTGATGATCCGGGTATATTTGTTTTGCCTTATAAGATAGGAAGATCCGAAGCTTTCGACACACTAGCCGATTTAGGGTCAAGCCTCAACTTGATTCCCTTATCCTTATTCACCGCTCTTAAGCTAGGAAAGTTAGAGGAAACCGAGGTATTGATAGGGCTAGCGGAAGGGAGTATTGCCCACCCGGTTGGAATGATTAAGGATGTAGTTGTTCACGTAGGAAGGTTATCTATATTAGCGGATTTTCACATCCTAGACATGGTTAGTGACACTACATGCCCATTATTGGTAGGAAGAGGATTTTTAGCAACCGCTAGTGCCATGATAGATTGCAAGGAATCCAAGATAGCGGTAGGAGAAGGCGATACGTGGTCGGTGTATGATGTTAAGAAGCATAGTTATGATTGTGATGATGAACCAACACCGCATTGGGTAGAAATGAATAGGAAACCATCTAGATATGGACCTTGGATAGAAAGGAACTTTATAGGACCTCAATGCCCATTCTATCTAGAAAAAGACTTTGTTGAAAAGACACATTCGGTAGAACAACTCATAGCTAGAGATGAAGAGTTAGACCCCTTTGAGGACCCGTTAGTCTTTAGGAAGATGATTGAGTTATTAAGCGTAATGCCCATTAACATAGAGAGGAATAAATGGAAAAGAGAGGGAGACAAGTGTAAATGGAGGTGGGACAAGCCACCTAAAGAAGGTGACGGGTCATGGCATATTAGAATGACCTTGTATGATCCGGATGGAGAGAAGTTTGAAAGGTCATACCACACTAAGGAAACCGATAGGAAGTTGAAACCTAAGTTCGATTCCAAAGATGTCCTCAATGAGGAACTCACCCGAATCACGTAGTAACCCATGACTTTGAGTCTAGCTACAAGACTCGTAAATAAAGAAAAGCGCTTCTTGGGAGGCAACCCATGTTTTGTGTGATTTTATTTGATTGATTGTTATTTGCTTCCGTATGCATGTTTTATTTTTATTGTTGGTTGATCATGTTTCTCAATTAAAATGTGGAAATACTTTATTATGTTGTTTGGCCTAGTCTTAACTCCAACCTAAAGGTATTTTTGCAAAAGATAAGTGTAAGGGGAAACCCCAAATATGTTTTCAAGAAACAAACCGATCATGATTCTCCACAATTTTAAATGAACATGTATATTCGTATTTGTTAGAGTTAAATGCTTGTATTGAGTCATAATGAAGTTTTGCAGGATTTTCCAGGAAGTAGGACGAAGTTTTTCCAGAAATTTTCCGGAAACTTAACATAAGAATTTCTGCAGGTCCATTCTGACGGCGTCAGAGTATTACTCTTGACGGCGTCAGGAGTAAAAAATCTGGAAATTTTACCGGTTTTGTTTTTTTCTAACGGAGTCTTATGGTTTTTGTGAATTATTAAGTTTTATAATCTCCAGGAAATCTGCAAACTTCATTTCACAAGCATTATATCTTACTTTGTTTTCTAGGATTAGTAACTTATATAGGATGCCGCCGATTTTACGCGAGGTTGTCTTGTCTATTTTGTCAGGATTTACAGGTTATGTTTGACAAGAAGATGATTTATATTATGGAAGGGAAGCTTTGATTGTTCATTTTCTTGGAAGAGGATTTAACTTGGTCAACCTAAAATCCATACCGAGCGAATCAGGGGAGTATTTGATTTCATTCTCTTTACTTTTTCACTTTTTCATTCTTTACTTGAACATTGGGGACAATGTTCATCTTAAGTGTAAGGGGAGGGTAAAAAGATGATACCTTACATATGCACTTTCGCTTGAGTTTGTTTTGTTTGATAGTAGATGTGTAATAACACTACGAGAAATACTTGTTAGTGCAATTTTAACGCCAAATTTAAATTTTTTTACAACATTTAGGAGTGAAACTTTAGCCATAGCAAGCGTCTCATGGATAGGAGGTTGTATGACTAGCACATAACCGTATATTCAGAAAAATTTTCCACCCAAAAATGTGAGGTTCGCCTTTAGATTTGATAGGAAAAGCATTCATTATTAGTGCTTATGAGTGTACCGGTAGCATTTAGATTCTAGAACTTGCGTTAGTGATGCATCCCGAGACCGCTAGTGAGACTACATTCGTGTGGTAGGATTTACTACATGATAAGAGGCATTAGGATCACCCTTGTGTTAAACCCGTATTATAATTACTTGACCATTTAAGTCATATTACTTGGCTAGTTAAGTCAACTAATTTTTCCCACACCCTTAGCGTTGTACTCATTTTTAGTACACGATACCCCTAGTACACCCCTCCGAGCCTATCTTTTCGTTTCTAACTTTAAGCATCTTACTTAAAGGAAGAATTTGTTACACCCCACTTAAATGTACACCCAAATCGCCTTAGCCTTCCGTGTATGCGCTCATTTTTAGTGCATTATTGTTATTTGTTAAACCCTAAGTTAACTTTCTAATTGATTACATGGTTGCTAAGTCGAGTCATATCCTTGTACATATTGTTTTGGGACGATTGGGACTCATGGGTAAGTACTTATTTTATGGAGTAATGGGGAAGAACATCATTTATTACCCCCATATGTACGTTAATCTTAAAAGTGCTCCAAGTGTTTTGATTTTCTTAATTCGAGTCATTAGATTAGTTAAATGTAAAGTATGTAAAGATTCAAGTGTAAGGGGAATGCTCATACCCCTATGATGTATTATTTTGGATGGTAGGGTAAGAGTGTATGCAAAAAAAAAAAAAAAAAAAAAAAAAAAAAAAAAAAAAAAAAAAAAAAAATCGAAAAAAAAAATAGAAAAAAAAAACTAGAAAAAGAAAAAGAGAAAAAACATACGGACTACCATCCCGTTTTTTATTCTATGTCCATTTTATGTTTTTGTTATTTTTCATTTATTAGCTTAAGTCGAGTCTAGTCTTGGCTTAGCAACGCCATCTTGTACATGGAATTAACCAAGATTGTTAACTCGCCACCAGTAAAACTTCCTTTATCCAACAAAACTGTGTAATTCATATCCCTATACCTAACGTTACAACCCTTTAAAAGACCTCTTTGATAGTTTATCCTAGGTGCTTACGCCATGTGGTGGAGGTTTGATCCTTTCCCAAGCCTATGGTAATCTATTTTGCTATGACAGGTAGTGAGAGATATCTTCCATTTCCATAATGTTATATTACTTTATTACACCCGAGAGATGTGAGTATCTAAACACTATTTGTGAGGTGTGTAACAATTCGCAAATTCAGGTTAATTACTATTCCCGGAAAATTTTACTATTCATTTTACTATTCACTTTTACTATTCATTTTTCCCGAAATTTTCCCAGAAAGTTTATTTTTATTTCATATTCTCAAGTGATAAATCATTTCCATGACAAAATAAATGTTTGACATTCGTCAGATCATTTTCGTGAAAGTTATTAAGGAAATATACGTTTTAGGGTAAAACGTCATTCAGAAATTCCACGCACAACGAAATTTGACCCCGTCAGGTGACCCCACATCAGAAAAATGTTTGACACACTCATGATTTATTTGAGAATAAACCATGACTGAGAAAAATATTACCAGAATAAACCTCGGCCGTGAAAAACTGGAAATTTCAGTTTTAAGCGTTTTTACTCAGCCGTAACCCTAGCCTTTACCTGCACCGTGTTTCTAAGATGATTTGAGTTTTCAACTTATTATAATAAGTCAACATATTTTTCCCTCCTCCATTGACCAAAAATCATCCCTAGATGTTATAAGTCATTTCGTGATTTTTAGGCTTACGGTTTGATGTCTAAAAGACATTTAATACCAACCGACACTGGACTGAGCCCAGTCTAGACATTATAAGTCATTTTAAATCATTTATATCATATTAGAAAAGTAACATTTTACTTTTCTCAATTTTACGCAATATTCGTACATTTTACGTATTACGCGTTTTAGACCCGTGTTTCCAGTTTTTAGCAGGGTTTACCACCCAAATAGAACCTACCACTCATTTTATATTTTATTATGGGACATATGGACATGTCTAACAATACTTTCAAGTTTCATAATTTTACGACACCCGGTTTTACGTTTTGAGGCCTAATCACTTACGGTTGGCAATTCCCGGAGTCAAGTTTCATCCAAATAACCTAGGATAATATCAAGCCAAGCCAACTCACCCCCTTATCCCTTGTGAACCGCCATAGGGGGGGGGGGGGAGTCATCCCTTGGTGTGGCTTGATCTTAGGCTAAGTTACCTTGGATGTGTTACATGTGTAAACCTTGTCATGGAAGCCTTTGACAAAGTCATACTTTGTAACCTCCTCTTGGAACTATAAATACCCCCCCTTCCTTGTGCCGTGCATCCCCAACCCCAAAACCATTCCATCCTTAGTTCATTTCCTTCTAATTTCTTGCAAGGTTCAAGTAGAAACCCTAGTTTGATCATAAGTTACCAAAAATCTTCCAAACCCTAGAATACTTGGTGATTTCTCTTGAGTTTAAATCCACTCAATTCACCTCAACTTTCATTACATCTCTTTCAAGAATACCAAGGGTAGAAAGGTTGCATGAAGTGAAAAAGGGTTGAAGCAAGTCTATCAAAGTCCATTTCCTTACTTGTTACTCCTTTCTTTAATTAGAAAGCCAAAAGTTGTAAGCCTAAACCTAACATGCTTCTTGTTAATTTCTCATGTTCATATCATTTACATGTTATTCTTGCTATATTATGTCTTGCATGAATGTCCATGGTGTATAAAAATGACTAAAAGATGTTGTTATACTTGATTGTTAAGTTAAGTTACTAAAACAAACAAACTAGTGAATTTCTTGGTATAACCTGATCAAAATGGAAAAATTATGTTATTGGATTATTACATATTACATTAGAGGACTTAACAAGGAAACCATAGCAATTTGAACCACCTAAAAAGAGTAAACGAGTCAAAAGTTATGGCGATTTGAAGTTACCAAGATTTCCGGCAAAACTGCCTAAAAGTTTCTGTGACAGAACCTAAAACACACAAAAAGAGGCCTTTCTGGTCCGATTCATGAAAAAGTTAAAACACGAAAATTGTCCAGAATCATGTTTTCATTCAGGAACAAAGAGGCTCGAGCCTTCAAAACGCCTTCTGAGTGAAATATTTCTCAGTTTCTTAACAGCTATTTACATATAATAAGTCACTAAGTTATGGTTATACTTTAAAAGGAACAAGAGGTCTTATGACCTATAAACAAGACCACCACCATGGCTAGAGCCAAGGTTGTGTCTCATGACCTTGGAACAAGGACCAAAGGACATGGCTAGGCCATGACGAAATGACCATACCAACTTACATAGGCGTAAACATGAAACAATGAGTTAGGCGATAACTTGAACAAGCAATTTGGATCTACTTCACTTAAAAAGGAACCATGAGATTTTACCAAGAGAAAATGGTCATACAAGACTATTGAAACTACCCCTAATAACAATCTTCATGTACTAATAAACTTTCCTAAGTTTATCCAAATATCGGACATGTAACTTTTCGGATCAAAACTTATATCTATATATTTTATCAACTACTACAATAGTAGGGAGCCTCATGTGAGGAGTTCATTATGTAAGCCGTCGAGATGAGTTGTGGATTTACGAGTTAAAGTGTCCTGGCTCCTCGAACGCTTACTAACATGACTTCTGAATTATGTCGGACCGAACGGTAGTAAACGATATACAAAACATACATGTTCATGAATCTTTTCATTCAAGGACTTACAATATACATCATACCACATCATGGACTAAATGCAAGATATATATAGGCACTCCGTTATATTCTTTACACAAATCCTAAGTCGCGACATTCTATTATAGGTTGCTCGTAGAAACCTACACGATCCAATCATCACCTTCATTACTTGCTATCCTACTTAAGGTGAGTTCATAGCCCCACTTTACATTACTTCAATGTTTTACAAACCCTTGGGGGGAATACATGCTACTTTTAAACTGAACACAATGCTTTGAAACTGTATGCTGCCTGATTGTTTTATTATTACTAAGTACCTACCTTGCCAATCCTAGGCCCCTATCATGAACCATTTAATCACTAGAATTAGTGAGCGCGAGTATTGTGAATAGGCCTATTGGGATTGACGAATCCCATTTGTTTGAGCAGATTAGTTCAAACGAATGCACTATATTTGAACATTAAGTATGACGGCAAAGTACTTACCGGGGCAACATAACCGCCGATTGATATTGGTACCCGTTAACGTATTGGTTGCATGAGCTTAGTATATAATAATAACTGTTTTGTTTTGTAACATAAGTATGAGTCTAATTAACTCATTACTACCAACATATTGTGTTCAACCGTTAAACAAACTCTATGAATTTCACTCAACCTTTGTGTTGACCTCTTAAGTATGTATTTCAGGTCCATGATAATCAAGAATGGAGCGGAAGGGCACGTACCGAAGGAAGAAGGCTATAAACTATTATGTCATTCGATAAAAACATCATAGACTTTATATTGATGTGTTTTGAAACAATGGAACATTTTGGGACCTTACTATGTAAACTCTGATATATTTGAATAAATATGAATGACAACTCTTTTTAATACGATTCGTTTAGAGATCGTTTTCTATTATTATGACTGTTGTGCCGTCGAGTAACACCCAAGTTGAATTCCGCTGCATCATGAATTGGGGGTGTTACAAGGTGCTTGTGTATGACCTCCGTGCTTGTCTATTGGTCTTTAGTGGAACGATTATTTGTTGTAATTACTTTTATATTAGTGTTAAATGACCCCTAACTTGTCTTTTGAGTAGAATAAAAGCGCATTTGCTTGAGGACAAGCAAATCTCAAGTGTAAGGGTATATGATGAGGCGAAAAATGATCCGTTTTTAGGGGGTCATTTAAGCCCGAATCCGACTTTATTTGATCAAATATTGCCCTAAATCGTTCCTTTTGTGATTTTAGGTGTTTGGAGAGTGAATTCTGGAAAAGAAGCCATTTTGGACGTTTTTGGAGCATAAAAGTGAAGAAAACGGCAAAGTATCAATTTTCCATGCTGAATACACTAGGTGACGGCATCAAGAGTTACACCCTGACGGCGTCAGATAGCAAGAATAAAATACCGTAGGTGGTGACGGCGTCAAAAGCCATCCTGACGGCGTCAAAGTCCCAAGAATAAAATACCGTAGGTGGTGACGGCGTCACATAGGCCGTCATAAGTAGATCAAGGCCGTCCGAGGAAGTATTTGGCGGCGAGGTGACGGCGTCACATGCTTGTCTTGACGCCGTCAGCCCAGTTTTCCTATATATAGTTTTCTAGTTTTTTCATAAAAAAGAGAGAAGTTTTGGTGAAACCCTAAAGACGAATTTGGTGCCTCTTTTACAGGTTTTTCAAGGGTTCCAAACCCTTGATACCTTGCATTGTAATTGAGATAAGTGTTCTTCTAATTCAATCAATATGTCTATGTGTTGGTTGTTTATATCTTGTTCTTGTCTCAATTCCATTATGCTAGGCTAGATCTCTCTTGTGTTTGCTTAGATCTAATGAAACCTAGATGTTGATTATGTGTTGATTACTTGTTTATTCTTGTTCTTGGATGAATGATTTATATGTTAGGCTTAAGAAAACTGGCAGATCTCCAAATGGTAACATGCTTGAACGTCTTAAGAAACATGAACCGAGGCGTACTAGGTCTTTATTGGTTGTATTTAATGCATGAGCCACTGTTTACAATCCCTATAGTTGTGCTGGGTCATGCTGTAGGAGGAGATAAGAGCTCATAGAGTTGGGGAGTTATGTATGCCACCCCACGAATGGTATTAAGGAATACAATCCGTCATCCATACAAGTATAACAAGTAATTAACATGTAAAAGATATCTAGGGAGTAGTGAAGTCTAAGTAAACACAATTTCTCCAATTACTGCTCACAACCTTAGTATAATTTAGTTTGTTTTCATTTTTATTATTTTATTTTGATTATATATTAGTTTTGGGTTAGTTGACTAGCAACTAATTCCGTCCACTCCTTCAAAAACCGAGATTTTACTTGCTTTCATAAAAATATAAAAATACAAAAATAATCATCCCTCACCTCTAGAACTATTAATTAGGTTTTCTAATCCTAGCGACACTATTCCTAAGCTGAACGATCAATCCCCCGGTACTTGTCACTATACTATACTACAACGATCAGGTACACTGCCTGGTGGGGGTTGTAAGCTTCTCGAGATCCCTCGAGAGGTAAAGCAAAGTGCGATTCCCACGCATCAATGGTCATGATAAACATCTTGACTAACTCATCATCATCAGGAGAAGGATTCATGGATTCATCATCATGAATCCCGTCATTTAAGCTCAAGTGATCAAGACATATCCCGGGTATGTCTAGATCAAAATAGAAGTTATCATACTCCGGTTGAGATATGATATGAGTGAGTTCACAGGAGAACTCTTCGAATGTGAATGAATCATAATCAGGATTGATGTGAGTGAGTTCACAGGAGAACTCATAGAAGGTAAATGATTCATAATCGGGGAGAGAATTATGAGAATGAGAAGTGGGACTGCCACTAATCTTCTCTCCCATAGGATCAAACGTAAAGGCTTCAAATTCCGATATAGAATCATCGGAAAAAATGTCACTATCCTTAATGGGGATAGGAGATGAAATAGGTTTTTCTTTGAAAGCCTCAATTTTAGAGATGAGGTGACTGACATTTAATAATGTAGCACGAAGGGCTTCATTTTTGATTTTAGTGTCAGTTTCATCAATCTCATCTGCTAAGCTGACAAGCTCAGAAGGTAATCCTTCCACATGACTGATGTTTAAAGAATTTTCATCAGTATGTGAAGTACTAAGCTCGATATTGGGATTAGAATTTAAAAGGTTTTCAATTTCTCCCAGATCGGCTTCAAAATCAAACAGATCAACATCACTTCCCAATGGAAGTGGATTGATGTGAGTAAGTTCGTCTGTGAACTCCTCAAGGAGAAGGTCAACTTTAGAATGAGGCAGTGATGCCTCTACATACTCAACTTCTCCATAAGATGTACAATCATCATCAAAGTCGAAGAAAGTTTCAAAATGATCTTTTGGATTTTCAGGAGGGGAAGGTGAATCACACATATGATCAAAAGTCCCCTGTGACTCTCCTGGGATTGGGACAAGGTTCTCAACACTAGACTTTATGAATTCGTCCGATTCCATTTCAGGAACAGTGCTAAGATGCTCATCCCCCATATTCAGAGAGTGAGTGTGAACTTCGGGTGTGATATCAATAGACTGAGGGAGTTGAGAGGAGCTAGCATTCATGGATTGTACAAGTTCCATTTGATCTTCTGCTAGTAATTTCTCCGTCACATTATTTTCTCCCTGATTTTTCATGGAAGGAACCACAACTGATGAATCTGATGAGCCTTGACGAATATCAAGGGTATCTTCATCAATACTATTGTTGTTGTCATCATCATCGTCATCGTAGATGATAGTTTTACGCATTCGAAGTCTTACTCTAGCTGCTTCTTCAGCTTCTTCGGCTAGTATTTCTTTGTAAGACTTCGGACGAGGTTCTTCTGGAGCAGGTTTGTTAACCAAATCCTCAAGAGTATTCAAGACATTTTGCAAAAGTTCTTGAGGAAATGGTTGAGGTTGTGTTTCAAAAGTTAGGTATTGTGGAGGTTGATCGTGATAATTGTTGTCACAAGGAAAAAGATTCGTAGTGTGACAATCGGTGCTAAAATGTGGACCTCCACAATACTCACAACCGTATTGTTGTGAAGTTGGTTCATTTTGAAACGATTCGGCATTAAAATTTTGATAACACGGATTATGCTCATATGAAATGAAATTGTTTTGTGGCTCATTGCAAAAGCTCGAATTAGAATCGTAAGCGAATGAATTATTCGAGCCACAAAACAAACAACTTCCGTTTTGAATATCATTACCACATCGTTCACACGTGCACCAATGACATGATTGACCGAAAAGTGGCTCACCACAACCGACGCAAGGAATAAACAATTGCCTTAGAGAAGGAATCGGGCTATTCAAAGAATCAACAAAATAATTCGAATGATTATCAAGTCTCGAAGAACATTTTGAAAAATCCGGAGGTGGGACAAGTGGCATGCTCTGAGAGCTAGAAATTTCTACCACTTCCGTTATGGTTCCCGGTTTTTGTTCTTGATAAACGTGATGATCAGGCAAGTCGTTTATTTTAGTCACCGTTTTAAGCTCAATACTTTTGCTTGATAAACTTCGAATCGTAAATTGTGAGAGTTGTGGATCGACTCTTGACGGTTTGCCATTCATAGTTCGTATTTCGGGATGTGAGGGGACGTTGGAAGAATTTTGAGAATCATTGAAAGCATTCGAATTTGCTTTGCACCATTTACAAAATCCGTCTCTAACATCACTTCCACACCGCTCACACCCACACTTGTAACAACGAAGATCGTCATCCACCAGACTTTTACAATGAAAACAGTGATAGTCGAGTGATGACATAAGAATTAAACATTAATGAGGGTTGAGAAGGAAGAAGGAGACGAAGATTATTTTTGGGTTTTTCGAAAAGCACAACAATTAAAACAAGACCAACTCATAAAGACAGGGGAACTTAAACCAAATATCACAAACGCAAGGTTAACTTCTAAAGAAAAACGCACAAAGGAGCGGGAGAGAAGAATGGATCTCTCACTGGGCGAAGTTCGTTGGATCGCCACATACCGTTTCGACTCCTCTTAAAGTGTGTTTTTCGTTTAAAAGTTTTCCAAAACGCAAGTGATACAAATTCAAGTTTTGATCTTTTGTTTGGGAACTTATTATGATCACACCCCCAGTTGGTAGGTGTTCTGCCTTGGTTTGCGGTGGTAAGATTTTAATGTTGTATTTATTAAACAAAGAAACGGGAAAATCTTTTTGTGTTTTTCTTTAACTTTTATAGATATAATACATATACTAGAAACAAAAGAAAAATATTTTTGTTTTTTTTATACGTTTTATAAAAGCGTAACTTCTTGCGAAGGTTCTACAAGACTAATCGTCTAAACCTTATCGAGACTTTCGACACACAGCCTCCCCGGCAGTGGCGCCATTTGATTCGTTGTGTTTTGGTGTGTGCAAACAACAATTTTATCAAAATATCAACAATTTGTCGTGAGACAAATAATCGTGAAGTAATACGAGTAAACCGTTTAGGAAAACGATTACCTCGCAAGACTTGTGAATGTGATATTCAAATTGTGAGACCGGGAAGTGATTTCCCGGGTCGTACCCCAACGAGGTGTGAATGGAAAGCTTCGAGTGAGATTGGGATTAAAATCTTGTATGATTGGAAAGGCTATTTGGTTTTGTTGTACGTTAAATTAACGTAAATTACGAATTAACGAGCGAAAGTGGAATAAACGTAACCTAAATGGAAAATTAAATTAAGGAATGTTAAGTTCTATTGAAAATAACCTAAAATGCTACGGGAAACAAGAAATAGGTATCGGGAATCCTAAAAATCACAAATTTCACACAAACGTGACGTTTATTCTAAATAAACGTCAACGCGCAAATAAAAACGTGAATTTAGAGCTACGCGAGTCCTACGGGTTTCCAAATAATTTTCTTACTTACTAAATGACAAAAGAAAATTTTGAGAAAAAGAAAATTAATTTTTTAACAAAAATTGTATTTATTACAAATTTAAATCTAATTATCTTTAATGAAATTATAATAAATAGTAAAACTAATCTAAAAATTCTGAAACTTTTTGGACAATTAAATAACCTTAGACCTAACCTAAGAAAAATAAAATTTTGAAATAAGCAGTTTGGATAAGCTAGCAATTAAGCTGTACAGAAATTTTGCTAGTTAATTAAGCTAATAACACAAATACTAAGTTAAATACTCAATTAATGTAACAAGATAACAAAAGAGAGAGTGGCACAGTTGGTTTTGGTATGTTTGTTAGATGTCTGTTTGTTGAGAGAAACCCCAGGTTCGAACCTGGTCTCAACCGTTTTTTAGAACCATATACAATTTTTTTTCTTTCTTTCAATATTTTCTACACACTGGAGTCAAAGTTTTGAAAACACAATTCGACAAAAAAAAAAAAAAAAAAAAAAAAAAAAAAAAAAAAAACTTCAAATAAAACTCGTAAAAGATGTTACAGATTCAAGGGTTCAACAATTTTTTTTTCAAACTCATAACCACTCAAATACCCAAAAGCTCAAATGGTTTTTACAACACAAACTGAAATGCTAACAAGTATTCTCAACAAGAACAACAAGAAGGATATCGGTACACAAAATCAACAACCCAAAGACAATAGCAAGCAAGATTAGTGATGAGCTAGCTTAGCAATTTAAGCTGCTAAGAGCTTATGCAAATTTACCAACGAAAAACGCAATGACAATAATAACATCGATTATAACTATGAATTAAGATAACAACTAAAGATAATAACAAAATGAATGAAAAATCAACCAGCTCAACTGATCGAGCAAGTTTAGCAGCAGATACAAAGCAAATAAGCTACAAGAAGTCCTGAAATAAGCTATCCGACAAGCTCAGATTTGATCACAACTACTGAAATCTAATTACTCCTTAAGGGTGTTTCGAAAACGACTAGAATCACAAGCTGGGCTTAAGATTTGATCATTTTAGACCCTAATGAAAAATTCCAACAACCTGGTGCAGGTCAAAAAAGGGTCAAACGGGTCACTTCAAGAATGGTTTTTAATGACCAAACCAATTTCAATTTTGGAATTTCTTCTTGATTTGAATGTACCAGTAACCAAATAACTAAGAAACGTAATTTTTACCTACTCACAATATATGATGAATCCTACAAGTACTTCTAGAAATCTGTCTCACAACTATTATAAAAATTTTGACTTTTATATTTTCTTGAAAATCTGACTTGAAACAAACCATAAGCTAGAAACATCTGTATATTGATTTCTTACTAACAGCTAAACAAGGTTCAAGGGCTTAACTCCAATTTTAACTTTCAAATTCCACACAACAGCTAGCAACTTATGGAGAAAAACCTATGAAAATCCAAATGAGCTCAAGCTCTTATCACAAGTAAGTAAATAATAGTAAACATACTTACTAACCTTAATCTATCTCAAACATAAAAAAAACGATTCAACCTCAGATTTATCACACTAGTTTTAGAATATCATAAAAAAATTAACGAGCAGATAAAAAAAAGAAAAACTTGATAAACAGTATTCGACAATATGAATTAAGACTAAAGATCCAATTAAATTAAAAGTTATCACAATACAAAGTACCTTCGATTTTTTAGCTAAAATAAACCTGCCTCTTAAGGCTTTACATCAAACTATTTATACTAAAATAATACTAGGGTTTCTTCCTTGATTCCAATGCCTTGTGCTTTCTTTATTCCATCTTGACCATCGAACTATAGCAGCAAACATCTCAGCCCTTGATTCAATTTTTGGCGCCCATATAAGTGGTGGATTGGTGACCTGGCTATGTATCCCGTGACTCAATCTTGGGGGAGATGAGGGTGTTAGGTATGGATTGTGAGGGGTTTGGGATGATAGTGGGATGGGGAGTGGTGAGGGTTGCTTTTGAGGTGAAGCTTGCGTGTAGCAGGTTTGGGGGAGGGACAATAACTTGGATAATAGAGAGAGGTGGAAGAAATGGTGGTTTGTGTTTTCTGGATAATAAGAAGAGTTGAAGGAGATGGAGTAATCTTGTGTTACGTTGACTGGTAGATGGGGGAGTGGTGAGGGGGCGTTTTATTTAATACGTTTTAGGGTTTGGGTTGTTTGGGTGGACTAGTAAAACGTGGGCTGGTGGAATTTTTGGGCCCAAGGGTGGTTTATGGATTGAAGTATCAAAGAGTGGTGGGTTTTTAATGAAACAAGGGATTCGTTTGGTATAATAAGTAACAAGGCCCAAGGATTCATCTTGCACAATTTGAATTTTGAGGGGTAATTTCTGCCAACTGACCAAAGTGTTTGCAAGGATCAATCTTGCCAAGTGTAGAATCCCCAAGGACCTTAAATGAATAAATTCCAAATTTGCTTATCCAGGGATCAAAACCGTCAAATTCCAAACTGCAAGGACCAACTTGTAATTTTTCCAAACTTTCACTAAGCTTGTTCATTTTTGAAATTTTTTTTACCCAAAGATCATTTTTGACTTCATTTGACTTTTCAGAAACTTGGGTTGACTTTTCATTTAAAATGACTGACTAGGGACTAGTTTTGTAAAACTTTGAAAGTTGGGGGACTGAAACTGCCAATTATGCAAAGTTTGTTCGTTTTTCGTTTGTTTTCAATCATTTTGCATTTAAAACATATAAAACGCGATCTTTGGGATATTTTCATTATTTTGATGCATTCTTGAATGTTTTCACGCGTTTTGGTAGTAAAAATAAGGTAAAATGATGAGTATTTACACACTCATCATAGACCCTACTTGATTTTGAATTTTCTTACTTAGAATCTCAAATTTATCAAAAGCTTCATTTTTACTTTTTATTGAATTTGATCTACAAAACATAAAGTTCGATTTAAATTACAAAAAACTTTTCACGGTAGAATATTTCAAATAAAGTTACAAGTTTTATGTCATAAAATAACATATTAACCTTTAATGAAGAAACAACACAAGTCATTTAAAATTAACTTCATTTTTTTGGTACAAAACAAAGCAAAAAGTGACATGTCAATTATGTAAATATTTTTGTTAAAGCCCGTGCGTGCACGGGTATTATAACTAGTTAAAAAATAAAATAAAATAAAAATTGTAGTTTAGATATTCAACGGGACTTTGAAAAAAAATTGTTGCAATTTTATAGCATAAAACCTTAAATATTTCAATAGTCTCATGAAAGTTTTGGTAAAATCTTGATTGCCCAAAACATCTGAACAAGGAACTATTCGTGTCTGTGTGGCCAATATCATGTTTGACCAACTTTGTTCTTTAACACTAGTGAGATTAGATATCCCGTTTCGTTTTAGCTCTTCGTTGTCTTACATAGATTGTTCATATGTTGGTAAGAGTGTTCATAAGTTTTTTTTTTTTTTTTTTTTTTTTTTTTTTTTTTTTTTTTTTTTTGAAACAGTGGAAATATATAAAAGAACCATCCTAGCAAGGAGCTAGGAAAAAGCAAAAACAAGTTTACATAAGAGTGTTCGTAGGGATGGCACCCGTGGGTAATGGGCACGGGTACCTCTAACCCGTCAATCCGTCATCCGCCCACGTAGTTTTTTTCTCACCCGCCACGCACCCGTCACCCACCAATGGGTACAATTTTCTACCAATATCCATGCCCGCGGGTATTTGTTGTCCATGGGTTAATGTTATGCAACAAAATTACTTCGTACAGAACTATGTATTATGTAACTATAATATTTTGATGTATTAGGTGTGTACCTGATAAAGGGAATAATTGGAGTTACGGGTGAGTCGAAGTGCGAGCAAGAAAGAAGCGGGTAAGATTTATTTTAGCACAAGGTCGAATTCAGATTATGAGATTATACATGTTAACATGTATACAACTTTGATTATTTGATATTTCATATTCTCTTTTTAGTCTTGAAATTCAAACAAACTTTTAAGTTAATGTCTTTTCGTGAGACTTGGTAACTATTAAATGTATATCTGCAATATTATAAATATTATAATTAGTATAATTAATTTTAACATTGGTTTATGGGTACACCCACGGATATTTTGACGGGTATACCCGTGGATATTTTAAATGGGTGTCATGGGTTTACCCGCGATGGGTATGCTTCACCCGTCACCCACCCGCCACCCACTGATGGGTACAGATTTTCACCCACGACCCACCCGTGTGTAAAAATTGACACGTTTACCCACCCATTTATGGCGGGTTGTGTGTTTTTTTCTCGCCCATTGCCATCCTTAAGTGTTCACAAGTTAGTTACGTTAATGGACTTCCATATATTACTTTAAGTTTTAATGCCCTCCTTTTAATGCATATCCAAGATACAATAATCTTTTCCTCTTTATATGATCACTGATAAACTGGCAGTTGTTCTTCCAAGATCTGCTTGAAGGTATTGATCCCTCCAGTAATGTCAGTGACTGGAACTCGATACAATTTTTTTTTCTTAAAGCTCGCAGTTTGACTATTTGAGTGATACTTCAACTATGAACTCTTAAATTTGCAAACAAAAATAGAGATGCAACTATGAGTTTACTTTACTGTCTTATTATCGTCTGAATGGCCTCAATTTATTTCCATTGTTTATGGTGAAACGAACTAAACCTAAAGTGACCCTATAAGTTTAGATTTTCCCAGATGTAAAACAAATAGCTTAACACTTTTTAGTCAATCATAGCAGTAAAATTTTGTTTAGACCTTAAAAAGTATATGTTGAGCACATAGTTGAAGTTGTTATGCAAGATATATAAGTTCTCATTAACAAAACCTCTATTTCTTTTAAAAACGTGTTTTAAAAATTGACATATTTAGCACTTTAGCAGTAAAATAAGTGTTCACCTTAATACTTTTTTTATTCATCCGGCGCGACCCTTGTGTAATAACTAGTCGAATTTGGTAAAACCCAGACGGTTTCGGTTGACAAAACCTTTAAATTAGGGACCCCAAAATTTTTGGGAGGGAAAAAAATACATCATGAATACATAAAGTGAAAAGTGCAGGCGTAAATAATATGGGAAGCATATTTCTTGGGACAAGACAAAAAATCATGCCAAAAGTATCATACTGTAGAAACTAATCAAAGTAGTCTTCAAAATCTATGGTAATTCCCAACCTCTAAGTCAAAATTTCTGTCTCAATCATCTGAAAATATGTAATTGTTGATCAAAATCCTTTCAAACATTTTCACAAACTCGCAGTGGCTCCTTCAAAGGATCAATATGCATTTAGGACCTGTCTTAGGAGCAGGCTTAGGTTCATGCATAAACGCAAGTTTAGTAGAATACTTAGCCTTAAGAAATATAACAGGGAGAGGATTATATGAGTCAGGAGTGTGTGCAAATGTTTCAAGGCATGCTAAAAAGATCATCTCAAACCAATGTTAGATATTCGACTTCAGGTCTCATCCCCATTTGCAGATTGACAAGTCTGAAAAGTGGAAAAATAAAAAGTTTATCAAGATACATGATAAGTGCTCATCATATACATATATGTGTTGGAACATTGTATAAATATTAATAAGTTAAATGTCTAGTATCGAACCCGAGACCTCGGGATTGCACACATTACAAATGAGAATTAAAGATTAATAATTGATATATATTAAATGTTATATATATAATTATTTGAACACAAGAAAGAACTTAACGGTCGTTAGTTGTTAACCGTATGGACTAATTATCGTTAAAAGCAAATAATAAGGACTAGAATGAATGTAGAGGACAAGAAGGATCCGGAACACCCCTTGGGGTTGTTTGGCCGATCGTATAGCTAAAAGGGAAGGGATTCCCTTGCCCTAACTTGTCATCCAAGATATTCATTCACTATATAAACAAACCTAGGGATCAAACTTTGCTACCTTTTGTGCACACACACAAAACCCTAATAGTTTTTTCCTTCTCTTTGTTTTCTCCTTATGGCCGATCGATCAAGCACCCTTAAGGGTTTCTTGGATCAAATTTTTCATAGTAAAATTCTTGTGTTTTTGTTACTAGCATCACCTTTAATTCGTTAGTAGTTTGTGTGTACAAGAACGAGGTAATTACTCACTATAGTAATTATCAAGGGATCGATTAACAAAACGGTAAGGGGTTAATCATTAATCCATATAAACCCTAACTAGGGTTCATCATATTGTTCAAGATTATTTATTGATTCTTGTTTTGCTAGAATCACTAAAGGTACGTTCCTATTTAATCTTATGTTAATCTTTTATATGTTATAGATTTTCCTAAGCTTCCGCATATGTGTTTACCTATTTTATGATTGTCATGATTCTTATATTCTAACAGTGGTATCACGAGCTTACTATAACATGTAATTGATTACATAAAACACATAAAAAAATGAATTTTGATTGTTTTAGGTACATGTTAGGTTGTTTTATAGATCTAGGGTTCTTTAAATTTCCTAAACCCTAAAAATTTGGGGGGGGGGGTCGATTTCCTCTTTATCCAAATTAGGGTTTGTGGTTTTTAATATTAATTGGATTAGAAACCCTAGGTTGCCTACATGTTTATGTGTTAATTGGGCGTATCCTTGACCTAATTGGTAATTGTTATGCTTTGATCCGTGACGAAACATGCATGTTAGTCATGGGTTATTAATTGTTTATTAATTGTTAAGCTTTGTCACATGTTTAGATAGATCTATATATTGGGGAGGACCGCATAATTATTAAAATCAATTTATATGCTATGTGGTATGTGATTGACTTTGGCCTACGCAATTGACTCGTCAATGTATGTGGCTCACTTCCTTTAGAAGGGAAGGCCTTAGTTGATTATATGCATATTATACCTAGAATTGATTTTATTAGGATCTTTTCTAATCAAGAATGCATGTGGCTAATTGTTTCACCTTTATAATTGTTATGATTATTAGTTGTTTTGATTTGTCTTTATTACTTGTTTTATTGTTTATTTGTTTGACATGATTGTAAGCAATAAAAGGATATAAAGAAAATAATATGGACTAATAATGGTGAAACTTTAAGTGATAAAGATTGAATCTTGCGGTGTCTTATGTGCCAACAACGGTTCGCTACGCACGGTAATTCGCTCCAAGGCGAGACTAGCAAGATTCATACTTTGTTACATGTTTTAAGATTTAATCCAAAAACTTTGGCTTGATTGATGTTTTGTACAACATGGTTTTAAAAGTAACTCCTTTAATACAAATTCATAGTCGTGATAAGAAGGCTTTGAAAGAGCCTTAGAGTCTGCCTTGGTTATCACACTTACGAATACGTCTTAAACGAATTTCTTTTAAATTCATCCTTGTACAAAGTCATCTTAAGGTATTTTACCTCAAGTAAAACTTTTTTTTATTAATCTTAAGAATTCGTTATAAAAAGGTTTTGAAAACTTATGCTATAAGGATGTGTGCATGCATCTTTATACATATTTTGATAGTCACATCAAAATTGAATACCCTTAAAATTTAAGTTACATGCCATCTAACTATAAGGAACACTTGGAATTAATTATTTGGTATGCGTGAGACATAGGCCAAATATTAATGACAAGGTAAATTTCCAAGTGTGCGTGAGACCACACATGGAGAATTTCCAGTTTCTAAGTTAGAAGACTTAATTAAGTTGATGCGTGAGACCTAGAGCTTAAGGCATGAGATGGGATGAAACATGCTTACATGACAAATTGATGAATCAATTTGATGTAAATCTCATAATGTATCTACCCCATCCAATCAGTGACGACTTCTTGGTCACTATTTAGTGACGAAACTGCATTTGGTCTCTAAGTGTAATTAGTGACGGACCTATAGTGACCACAAGTGACCACCTAAATTTGGTCACTAATCACTTTTAGTGACGAAATTGGTATTGTTTGTGACGAAAATTGATGGTCACTAATGTCACTTTTTCTTGTAGTGTTTGTTGCTATCTTACCTGCCTGCAAGGTAACGTGACTATAGCATTAGACACCAAAAATGACAAGAAAAATGAGTTATAGTTCAACACTCCAAACAAATATTAATGACATACCACTTGGTCTGCGGTCAGTAAGAATGAACTTGACTAGATTTCTCCTACCATCAACAGGATCACAAGCAACTGTGGCTTCATAGACACCGAGGATGCCTTCTTCAATGGCCTCAATTATCATGTAGAAGCCATAAAGCTTGGAAAACTTTAGGTATATGCAGCTCATAACTTGATGATCACAAAGATTGTTGCCTTTTCCTTCATAAGTATGCTGACAATATTTTGTTGAAGTGTTGGAAAGGTGAACAACTTAACATAGCCTCAAAACTAAAGAAGCAAGGTTAATGGAATTATACCTCCTTACAGAGATCATTAAAGGCATTAACAGCAGAATTTCCAATAGCAGAAACAATGGGATGATCCAGCTGAATTTGTGTTTTTTCAGCATTAACAGTCTTGCTGTTCATATGGCAAAGTGCATGCTGCCACACATACGAAACATGTATGCATCACAAACATTTAAGACATGTATATTTTTGTTTGCAGGTTGTATTACATGTGAAATCAAAAAAAAGGGACGAGTGTCTCAAACATACCTTCCCCTGATCTAGTTTTTTGAACTCCCACCAGCTTTCATGCCATTCCCAACTTTTCAGCCAATCCCTGAAATATGATATAAGAGGAGGAAAGCTTACCAACTTACCATCTGAAACATGTACTAAAGGAACTAGAACAGAATTCTTGTCCAATACATGTACTAGAAGATGCATATACACCAAACATTTAAATCTCATGAAATTTTTTGGTCTGCTAACATCTAAAAAACTTCACCACTTACATTTCTAACATCAACAATGGATATATATAAATCACAACCTTAAAACTTTTATTTCAGTTTCAGCATACTACATTCGGTATGAACTTAAGGGGTGTTTGGTAAGCCTATGCATTAAAGGGTGTATGTTTGCAAAGAACCTCAATCGATGGGATTATGCTTCTTAGCTTATTTCCTTCCTATAAAACAATATAACCCTTTTGACATAAGCTTAACCAATCATCTCCAACGTGCTTATTAGTTTTTTCCAAGATACAATAAGCTATTAAGCACTTAAAGTAGCTGACCAAGACACCCCTTTATAGACATTTGGTTTACATAAATATTTTGACTTGTTAGTGTACCATAAATTGTTAGATACTAAAATGTATACTTACTATAACATAAAGCTTAAACTGTTTTAAGTGAAAATACGTTTCATTAAAGGGATAAGGACTACACTGGGTCCAATCATGTTTCCTATAATAGCCATAGTGACTGTTTTAGATTGAAAAATATATAACTGTGAATCGTGTCTCAATTAAGTTAGGACGGTAGGACCAAGTTGAGTTTTAATTTTGACAAAGCCAATGTCGTTCGCAATCTCAAAATGAGTATAAATAAAAATAAGGAGTGATACAATCTGTAAAACTTGCAACACAGAATTGGTTTGCAAAGGAAGCATGTATATATGCATATAGTAATGCTTCTTAGAGCTTAGAAAACTTACACACGACTTGCTTGCATGCTGAGGATACTGTTTTTCTACAAAAGAGTTAACTGATAAATTGTTAGTTTCAAGAAAATTCAAGTATTTTAACCACTCACGATAAATTCTAGTCTATAAACAGATGGGGAGTTTTTAATCGGCTTTAGTGAAGTACCTTTAAAATATTGATGGACGAGTCAACGGGCTCTGATGGTTTAGCTGAGCTTTTGGCCTTTGAACGTTTCTTGGATCGTCTTTTTAAACGTAGTATGGCGGACTTAAAGCATATTTATTTGGGATTTTTATAGACCATATTTGTTGATAATTAAGACACAGAAATTAAGGACACCATGTTTCTTTCAACAAATGGAAAGATAAAATTGAACAAATACTATCGTAAAACACTAGACGTTTCACCGAATAATTAGATATGGAATTCCTCAGGTTTTGCTTTTTAATACAGCAGCCAGCCATTTGAAATTGAAACAATAAACAATCACTACCATTAAATAGGGGACAAAAATCCCATATCTCAGTACAGTAGTAAGAAACCAAATGTTATACAATCGAAAATCAGAAACATTCATACGACACTATAATTCCAGGCACAAGGATTTAGGCCTTTTGGTCTGGTTTATTCGATCTTTCAAGACCCTTAATATTAACAGATGAGCCAAAGGTTGGGTTTTGGTTAAAACAGAATATCACATCGCTTATGCATTTCTTTCCACTAAAGTAATTTTTTAAGGGCTTTGGTTGGAGTGTTATTTGTATAGTCTAATGAAGGGGTATTTGTGTTAGCGGCCTTCCTTTTTCGGCTTAAGATCTTGTCAAGTAGTTGACATTTAGCTCATAAGTCGAAAAACGCGGGCCATAAAGTCAACTTGATAAGCAAAAAAAAAAAAAATGTTGGCTTATGAGCTTTTCCCGATTTAGGTACTGTTTATTTATTAAGAGGTTCTAAATCTGAATCTGATTCGCCGCACATCTGGCGTAAATATCTAAAACTGAATGAAATAATATTGGTTGTTTTTTCATAAAAAAGTATTTGAATGATATGAATATGATGAAATTTTATTCTTACGACATATAAACATTAAAAGACATTAAGAGGCAACAACAAATAAACATAAACATAAACATAAACATGAAATAATATCTTGTTGGTTAAGAGATTTGAGACTAATTGCCTCTGAGAAGAAAAAAACAAACGCACTTAATGACCCAAAGACACCGGATTCCTTGCAAAGTGTAATATTTTAGAAAGTGTAAAAAGGCACCCATTAATTGACATGTGTCCTTCCACTTATTTTATTCAAAAAATCCGCCCAAGGGTTACATGGTCATTTAACTCGTTTTTTGCTTTTCCACCTCAAACTTCAAACACACATATCTCTTAAACGACAAACTTTTAGAAAAAAACTGATTTCACCATAATTTTTAAAATTTAATCCTCTTTAATTTGGTATAAATTTTGTTAAATATTTCAAAAAAAAATTATATATCAAATGGGTCATAATTTTCTTGATGTTTCTTGCCATTTTCGACCCTATTTTTAACCTTCAAAATTGTCGAATCATAAAATACTTAAAACACGAAAGTTGTAGACTTTGGTTCACTCTTTCCACAGGTTTTTGAATCACTCAAATCCGATGTCATATGAATAAAATATCACCCGTTAAAGATGACGTTTTACTCATGTTTGTTGCACACAAGGTGTTTGATGAAATGTCTAGCTTAGATTTTTAGCATTGAAATTGCGTTTAATGCATTAGTTTTTGTACCACAATGAATCATTAATCATTTTATTAATGTAAGATTTAAAAATTGATGTTTTTTAATTGTTAAATTTTTTGTTCATTAATTATAGATTCATCAGTTAGCTTATGTTTTTTTTGGTTCATCAGTTATATTATAGGTTCATCAGTTTATTTAGTTCATCAATTTTATTATAGGTTCATCAGTTTATTTAGTTCATCAGTTATTGATTTTTACCTATGATGTTATCATAATCACTTTATTTAGTTCATCAGTTAAAATTGATGAACCAAAGTAACTGATGAACAAAATGTTACCATAAAAATTGATGAACCAAAGTAACTGATGAGAAGAACATTAAATGTTCATCAGTTACTTTGGTTCATCAGTTATATTATAGGTTCATCAGTTTATTTAGTTCATCAATTTTATTATAGGTTCATCAGTTTATTTATTTGGTTAATCAATTATTGTCCTATGTTATGTTTTTGGCTCATCAGTTAATGCTATGTGTTATGGTTTTGGTTCATCAGTTTTTGGTTCATCAGTTTTTTTGGTTCATCAGTTTTAAACAATTTTTCTTTTTATAACTATTAAAAAACTTTACTTTTTGAGTCTTACATTAATAAAATGATTAATGATGCATTGTGAAACAAAAATTAGTGCATTTAGCTTAATTTTAACACAAAATATATAAGTTAGACATTTTATCAAATACCTTGTGTGCAACAAATATGAGTAAAAAACCATCTTTAACGTGTGTTATCTTACTCATATGAGATCGGATTTGAGTGATTCAAAAACCTGTGTAAAGAGTGAACAAAAATCTATAACTTTCATGTTTTAAGTTTTTCACGATTCGACATTTATGAGGGTAAAAAATACGGCCGAAAATGCCAAAAATATCAAGAAAATCAATAACCATTTTATATGTAAAAAATAAAAGTTCGAAATATTTAACAAGATTTATACCAAATTAAAGAGGATTAAATTTTAAAAATTATGGTGAAATAGGTTTTTCTTAAAAGTTTGCCGTTTGAAAGATATTTGTGTTTGAAATTTGAGGTGGAAAAGCAAAAAACAGGTCAAAAGACCATTATACCCCTGACAAAATTATTGTATAATTTAGGGTGATGGACACGTGTCACTCTATGATGACTATAAAATCTTTTTAGGCTTTTTATTTTGCATCCCCTTTGTAAGGGATCGCAACTCATGACCCAAATGTCTGACCGCGTCAGTCAGATTAAAAGGGGATCACTTTTTAAAAAACAAACACCACCTAAAACAGATGAGGTTTTCATATTCAGATGTACGCGGCCTTAGATTAAAAAAAAAAAAAAAAAAAAAAAAAAAAAGCCCCTAATACAATAAACTAATAAGTTTAACAAAATACACACATCAGCACAAACCCAACTTGATTATTATCAATATAACATATATATATGAACAAATACATATATATTGTTTAGAACCAAAAGAACAGCAAAAAATGTTAGAAAGAGTGTGTTACTTTAGGGTTTGCAACAAGGAGACGGAGAAAAGGAATTGTGCCCTTATGTTTACTGGGTATTCCATTTTCAGTCCAATCTTACTAGAAAAATAAATAAACGAGTTAACTACATTTTTAGTCCTTGTGTTTACTAGGTATTCCATTTTCAGTCCAATCTTTACTAGAAAAATAAATAAACGAGTTAACTACATTTTTAGTCCTTGTGTTTACTAGGTATTCCATTTTCAGTCCAATCTTTTACAAAGTTTTGGGTTTGGTCCAAATTTAACAACACTGTTAGTTTTACTTGATTTGACAGTTGAATAAAAGGTCATTTTTGTCATTTCACACTTTTTTTCTTTTCTTTTTATCTCTTTTTTAATAATCCTACCCTCCACACCCGCACTACAAAAAAATAGTGTTAATTTTCACACTTATTTTGTCATGGTATGGTCAATTGTGGATTTTTATTTTATTTATTTATTTATTTATTTTTTATTATTATTTTTTTTAATATATGGATAATAATTTTGCTACATTTATAGGTGTCACAAATATTTAAAAAATAATCCACATATATAAGTGTGTACGATTACAATAAAGCTATACTTATATGTGTGACAAATGTTTTCACACTTTTTATTATAAACATTTTTTGCAATTTTGCCACACTTTTAAGTATGGATATTCAAAAAATATTTCTACACTTTTAACCATAGAAATTTGGATGATATCTCTACACTTATATGTGTAGAAATATTTGTCACACCTATTACCACACATGAGAAAGTGTGAACTCAATAATTTTACACATTCTTAAACGTGGCCATTTGGCCTTTAAAATGTGAAGAATTCAACTAATTTTTTGTAGTGCCACCACCAAGCTTTGGAAAAATTTGCATGGAAAGGGTTTGGTGAGTGGTGGTTTGCTTTTGTTTTGTATGTGTGTGTTTTGTTGGATATGAAATGGTTATGGATCTTGATTTTAATATGATAATAAGAAAGAGTGTAATAAGTGTTGGTGTGGGTTTGACATAAAAGGTGATTAAGACGGGGATAATAGTATTTTGGGTTGGGTTGGTTTGAAGGATATGATGAGGATAAATGATGAAGATGTTTGGCGGGAATTTGATTTTTAAGGCTTTGATTCATTTTTTATGACAAGGGAGTTTGTTTATTGTGTGTTATTAGGGGGCGGTGGAAAGTCAAAATTTGTATATGAAAAAGATGTACTTTTTCACTAGTGCTGGTGGCAAAAAATGAAGGTGGGTATCAATTTTATAAGAATGGCCCACTAAAAAAATAGTTAATTCTATACACTTTTATTTTCAAATCTTTTAAAAGTGTGTAAAATTTTATTATTTTATTGACAATTAATGATGCGTAAAAATTGATTACAATAATAAGTGTGGAAGAAATTGTAAAACAATAAATTTTTTGCATTTATAATTGTATAAAAAAAAATAAAAAGTTTACACTTTTAAGTGTGAATAATTATAAGATTTATCAACACTTTTAAGTATGAAGGTTATTTGTAACACCAAAATTCTCCAAACTTGAGGAAGTGTGGAGAATTTGGATCCACATCCCTAAGTGTGGACATTTTTTAAATTTCTTCACACTTAAAAGTGTGATTTTTCTTTCTTTTCTTTTTGACACACCTATAAGCGTGAAAAAAAATTATTTTGCAATTTTTTTCACATTTATTAATTTAATCAATTTTGACACATTATTAAGTGTTAACAAATTAATAAAATTTTACACATTTTTAAAAGCGTGGAGAAAAAAGTGTGCAGATTTAGTCGGCTCGTAATGTTTAGTCAGAAACCCATGTATACCAAAAAAATAAATAAATACATAAATAAAAAGTGTCTAGATTGAACTAATTTTTTTGTAGTGATCTTTTAATAGATGTTTCCTCTTGTGTTGATACACATAGATTTTTTTTTTTTTTTTTTTTTTTTTTTTTTTTTTTTTTTTTTTTTTTTCAGGTGATGACTGGAAAGTCTCTAAATGTGAAGAGCAGTGGGATCATCCTGGTCCCATGCATCCTAAAGATGCCAACCGGACCCTCCCCCAAGAAACCGACCTCATGCAATGAGCACCTGGCCAATTACTGAGGTGGGCTTTGAACCCTGACCATTTTCTTTAATAGCCCCCTCGTTGACCAGTGAATCTCAGCATTTGCAGGGGGGGGGGGGATGGTACTAAATGAAAGCTTTTAGGCCAATGAAGAAATTCAAACCCTGATGATGGCTGGAAAGTAAGAAAGTGGAAACGAATGAGAAGTAATTGAGGGGATTGAATCTGAATAAGAAGATATGATAATAGTAATGGAACAATACCAATAACAATAATTCTTTTTAGATATATTGTATTTATAATAAAATGATGTTATTAAAAAAAAAGTAATAATAATAATAATATATTTAGTAGGATTAGCTTTGTCATAGATAGAGGAGTGATGCTTAGATAGTATATTTGCCTCCCACTAATTTCTTATATTTCTAATAAAGTGATGTTAAATTAATAATAATAATAATAATAATAATAATAATAATAATAATAATAATAATAATAATAATATTATTATTATTATTATTATTATTATTATTATTATTATTATTATTATCGGTTAGGTGTTCCCTTATTTTCTGTTCAGATATCGTGTTCAGTTTGTTCTAGGGTATTTATGGGGACCATGATGTATCGTGTGCTGGTATTATTGGTATTAAACATCGGCATAACATCGTGCGCAATAAAGTGGTTCCACATCATGCTACATCACCATTTCCCCTTCACTTCTCTTATCACTCACATCACCAAAAAAGCCTTCTTACTAATCACTCAAGCCCAAACACCACTTTTGGATAACGCCATACCCAATTAAAACATAAACTCAACACATAATCCAATTAAAATACAAAAAAACTGCTCATTTGGCGCAAGCTAGAGGCTTCACTCGCACCGTGCCACGTATGGCGTGTGTCTCATGTGACCAGCCCGATAGACCTGATAACCTTATTGGGTTGGGTTATAGTTTATTTTTCAAAATGTTGTCGGGTTCTAGTTCGGGTTCAACCCAATAACATATAAAGAAAATGTTATAATTTTGTTTTTATTATGTTTTTTTTGGTAATGTTTTATTTTTATAATTTTGTTTTTATTATAAAATTACAGAACTGAAAGTAGGGAAAAGAAAATGTAAAGTATGATAAGTCAAAAGTATTAACAGACAGAAAATAAGAAACGAAAACAGTAAAAAAAAAAAAAAAAAAAAAAAAAAAAAAAAAAAAAAAAAAAAAAACTTTATTTTCCTATTCAGAGAAGGGACAAAATAAGTAAAAGTGACTTGAGGGTACAATAACCACTAGGGGGTGTATCCCTAACAACACCCTTTGTATTGAACGAGTTTGGTACCCGCGTGTTGCTGCGGAATTCTTTTGTTGCCGTTAGCTACTTAACGTAAAGTTAGTTACCTAGGAATGACTTTGCAATTGATGTATAACATGAAGGACCATTTATGTAAATTATTTGAGGACTAAATTTGCAATGAACCACTGAGATGAAGGACAAAGTGCGTACAATTTTTTTTAAAAAATGTTAAAGACAACGGTCGTTAGTTAACAGCCGTTAAATAACTAACGACCCTTAATACTAAAAAAAAAAAAAAAAAAAGAGGTTACTGTAGCGTCAACTGTAGCTGCTACAGTAACCTCTTACCTTTTAGTATATAATACTAAAAAAAAAAAAAAAAAAAAAACTGTAGCAAGCACTGTAGCTGCTACAGTAAACCTCTTGCCTTTTAGTATATATATAATTCCCTAGCTACTCTAGTATTTACTTTGTTTTAGTGCTAAATGCTTACTGCCATTGTAGGTTGCGAATATATTAGCGATTTAGCATGTAACTCGACAGTTGAAGTTAATGTTTAGCCTGCTGCCATAGTGTCATGTTCGCCAAAAGAAAGCTTACTTTCATGTTAGTCCGGCAACAGTGGCGGACCTAGGATTTTCCAAGGCGGGGGGTAATTTTTTTTTTTTTGATAAAATTCGTAATATACTTTAATAAAAAAGTCATAATTTGGGGTTTTTTTACAATAAAAACTAGGGTTTTTACATTTTTGGCTTCAGGGGGGGGGGGGGGGGGGGGCAATTTTTTGGAGGGGTACACTTTAATAAAAACGTCACATTTTTTTTTTTTTTTTTTTTTTTTTACACTAAAATCTGAACTTTTTCGACGAGTCGTGAAGGGCACCGCCCTCCAAAGTTTATGTCTAGGTCCGCCCCTGTCCGGAAAAATGCCATATATATATATATATATATATAAATATATATATATATATATATATATATATATATATATATATATATATATATATATATATATATATATATATCCCATATATATTTTGAATGCATGATGTATTAAAACATGTTTTGGTTATGATGTTTAAATTGAGTAAATATAGAATTAAACTTTTTCTAAAACCCGATTGACCCGACCATATAAGCACCTAACCTGACCCGTTAACCTCGACACCGTTGGCCCAGGCCTCTAATTAGAGTGCAAAATAGTGTTATTGTGAAACAAGAAACACAACCTTAATCCATTGGGGATATAAAATACACAGTAAAAACCCTAGTCCTCTTTGTAAATTGTGATAAACGATTTCAAAAACACTCTTCTTGGAATCGAACAAAACAGGTACCTATATATTACTGTTATTTTTTCATGCTCTGTTTGATACACAAACCATAAGACATTAGTAGAATTTAGGTATCTTGATTTTTGCTTTGACATGATAGTTGACTTTAGCATTTGGATTGGTTGACTAGTAGTCATTGTCAACCACACTTTGACCGACGAGGATCGAGTGATATGATCACAAAAAAAATTTCACAAAGTCCCACAAACTGATGTGGCGTGAGTTTCTCTCCTCTCTCTCATTGAACCAATCACACTCCGCCACATTAGTTCGTGGGACTTTTTTGTGATGATATCACTCCCTCTTAACCGAATATAATGTACATTTTTCACCACGTGGTTGTTAGCAATGTTTTAAAACCCGGGTTAGTTCAGACGTGTGTTTTTTTTTTTTTGGTAATCATTGTTTCGGCCTACTGCCTCACATAAACTCAAACCACGTAAAGCCCTTCTTTTTCAGAAGGATGATTTGGCCGCTAGAATGGGTTGGTCACCGGTTTTGAGAACTGAAAACTCAGCCGGGTTGATTGGAAAACCGGTTTTTAAAACATTGAATCAAAATATTTTATTTTGTTTTTGTTTATATAAATAATTATTCCCATTTTATATATGTTAAGTTCAATGTTAATCAAACCTTTTTGCATATGATTTACTAGATCATGGAACCAGAAGTCATAAATCTTCCTTCTTCCGATATCTTCCCTATTACATTGGATGAGGACGAGAAAAAAAGTTCTTGGCTCAAGCTTAAAAAGCGTCATGATGTATACTCGATATCTAAAACATTTTATATCTGTTATCAAAGTTTAAAGTTCAATGTTAATGAAACCTTTTTGCATTTGATTTACTAGATCGAGGAACCAGAATTCATGTACCCTTCTTATTCCCGGATTGTCTTTGTTCCATTGGATGAGGGCCAGAGTCAATGCTGGCTCGAGTTTAAAGACCGTCATGTATGCTCGATATAAAACATTCTTATGTGTATATGTTCACCAATACATATACTTTCTAATTTGTCAATACAATTAATAAAAATTTGTTGTTGCAGCTTGCTGGTGCACTAGTTAATGAGGGAAGAAAAACGCCGATTGAGCTTGATCATCCTTTTGTTCCAGTTGTCACCGACTTTGCTGTTGCTGCTTACAACGAGCTGTGTAGGATGGTTGGTTTTTATACTTTTATGATCATAGTCTTCTATATTTATTCATCAACTTAGAGACGCGTATTCTCATTGCTAGTTTTTCAAGAAGGATGTAGTGGAAAATATTTATGAAGCTGAAATTATAGAAGTCATGTACTCTACCAAGACTTTTGGATGTATATTTTATATAACATTAGAAGCCATGGAAGAAGATGTAGCTGGTGTTTATGTAGCAACTGTCCTTTGCAAGTCTGCAGATGGCGAAAGTACGCTCATCAAGTTCATTCGTTCTCCCCATGCACCCGTTGGTAAGTTTAAACCAGTTCTGTTGATCACAATCCGTTTCTTTTCTTATTGTATTCAAGTATCTTTTCTTTGCACCCGTCTTAAACGTCAACACTTTTCGAAAGAAAAAATGCTCGTTGATTGGCATCTGCTGCACCTAGATGTGACAATTTCGACCTGTGTACCTTGTCAATAGGCTAATTTGGTCTTTGCTTTATCTTTCAGCGGGTTAAATCCAAAAGTTAGTATATATAATGCACACGTCCTCATAATTCATCTTATTTCAATATTTTGGATTTTTGTTGAAACAATAAAGTTTTTGCAGTCATAAGTTATCTTTAGAATTCTTTGTAACGTGGAAATGAAAACGCTTGAGGGTCAACCCAACTGATACGACCCAAAAGACTAAGGTTGAATTGTGCAATGCTTAGACCAGTCTAAATCAACTGAAGAAGTTAATTTAATTAGTCAATAAAGAAAAGAGTAAAATAGTATTGAGGGGGTTTTAGAGAAGAAGGTAGGGTTACCATTTCATTCATACTTCTCAAACTGAGAATAGCTTGATATAGGTGTTACTGTTACTGTGCACTCTCAGTCTCTCAGGCAGGCTAACATTCCACTATGCCGCCCAGCAGTTAGGGTATGACCCAAGTGAAATTATTCCCTGATTTCATGTAGCTTAGTGCATGGCTGCCTTTGAAGGAAGCAAGCATTTAATGAAGACCATTGCAATATCTCCCCAGATGGATTCTAGTATGGGCAGTGGCTGCAATATACTCATTGAAACTGCAACATTAGTATTACCAACCTGTGTTTTCTCCTCGGCTTTTGATTTTCTTCCAACTATTTATTGACTTTGGCGAGTTTCATGGCTGTCTCGAGTTGGTCAAATGCTACTCGAGAGCCTCACCGTTCTGCTGACAATCTTCTCTTTCTAGTAATTGAATGAGTCAGAAAAGCAGTTTTGTGTACATCTTGGGTTTCCGTTCCAGCTTGATAGTAACCTGACTTCAAATCGATCTTCAAAAACCTCAGTGTTATATAATCTGTCTAGCAACTCTTCCACAAGGGTAACAAGGGAATCTATTTGTAGCTTTGTTTAATAACGACATGTAATCTATGCATTACCTCCATCCTCTATCTTTCTTCTTGACTAACACTATTGGAGACACAATTGCATTGTTATCAGTTTGAATCACTCCCTGTTCAGACAGTTCATGAGTGAGTTTTTCGATTACAGTAAAACCTCTATAAATTAATAATCGATAAATTAATAACCTCGATAAAATTAATAACTTGTCCGGTCCCAACTTGGGACCAGTACAAATTTGGACCCCAATCGATAAAATAATAAGATAATAATTTTTTTGAAACCCTAGTGTGTATATATTAGTCCCAACGAAACTATAAATTAATAATTATTAAAAAATTTCATATATATATATATATATATATATATATATATATATATATATATATATATATATATATGTGTGTGTGTGTGTGTGTGTGTGTGTGTGTGTGTGTGTGTGACAGAGAGAGATACACTTTAAAATCCTAAGATTGTTAAGTAAAAATTGAATTCATTGTCACTCGTTATTTTTTTTTTGAACTTCAAATCTATAGTGAGTTTAACTCAAAATCTCTTTATTGCACTAAAGTGTTGGTGTGTTGTTTTCTTGTATTGCAATAAAAAATGTTAATTTTGTTTTCATAAAGTGTGAATATGAATTCATAAAATTTTAATTGCAACTTGTTTTTCAAATTTATTTTTCTCTCTAACGAGTATACATTATAACTAGTATATATTACACTTCGAAAATTTCAAGGCCATATATAAAACCTCTTTAAATTAATAAATTATCAATTTATCGATATAATAATATCTCGCTAAATTAATCAAATATCTCGGTCCCAACACTATTAATTTATAGAGGTTTTACTGTACATTCTTTTAGAAGATAGGAAACCCATAAGATCTCTGCTTGACAGGGTTAGTACCTTCTTTGAGTAGAACTTTATGCTCACATTTGGATCAGAAGGTAGTAAACATGGAGAGTCCTTAAGAAACGGCTGATTTGAATAATAGCTATTAAAGTCGATAAAGAAAAGAGTATAACATTATTTAAAATGGTTTAGAGATGATGGTAACCATTATATTGATAATTAATTCTTAAAATGACTGATATTTAATTTAGTGTTACTCATGCCGTTCACGCTCATTTAGGTTAACATTCTACTGCACCTCATAGTTAGTTAGGATATGACTTGTGTGCAATTATTCCTTGACTTCAATTCCTCTTATTCCAGACGTAATGTAGCCTAGCTATTCCCTAATTGTGGCTGTACTCATATTTATGCTTGCGTCACAAATCAGACCTGGTCTGTACCCATCCCGCCCATCTTGCCACCTCTACCCGCACTACATTGTATCTTTATCAACACTTGCATTTGTATTTCCATGTGTGCAGGTAAGAAATTCAAAGGGAAGAGTGACCTGATCCGTGAGAAACTTATGTATCAAGCTGTGAAAGGTTAAAATTCTCTTCATCCTTCTCACCTTTTATTTGTGGGTGTTTGTTACAATTGTTGATTGACTCTTGGTTGTTGGGTTTGCAGAGCACAAAAAAGACATTAAGGATCAGCTGCTGAAAATAGGTTGCTGTTTTTTTCTACTGTATCATTGTTTTTCATAGATAAAAATTCTGCTAAATATTCCCTTACAAAAATCCATCAATATTCTCCCTGATTGTTCAAGTTAGAGGTGAAACATGAGCGGAATCAACCAATTGATAAGTAAATGAGTCGCAATCGCCACATATACTAACAAATATTTATTTTACGTATGCAGGTAGGAAGAGATCCGCGCCATCAGCTGGGTTTATTCGTTTGGAAAAAAGTTATAAAGTTGCGAAAGGTTAGTATAATCAGTTGACACCACACATATGAAAAATTGTGTACTTTCTTTTCTGGAGATCTTTCTCATGTCTGTATCAGAAAAAGGTAAGTTTTCTTCATTGCATATGCTTTCTTATAATTTTAGTTTGTGTTGTTTGACCAATAGGCGCTTGCAGCGTTTTTGATAAGTACGCTCATCGGTTGAAACCAATTAGTTGGACGATCAAAAAGAGTAATCCAGGTTGGCCTAATATATATTTCTAATGCTTTTTCTGTTCAACTTGTTTCTTATTTATCTAGGCATCGCCAAAACGTTTGGGTATTCAAAGGGGTGGTCTTGTTGATCTGCCAAACAGTTATTTATTTTGTTTTTCAGTTTCATGCATTATTCAAGTAACACTTGTGATTTGAGTATATCTGGCCTACTTTCAAGTCTAATTTTGTTTTTGGCAACAACTACCATGATATTTATCATCATTGTTTTCTCATGTTCAGGTGATTGGTATGTTCCCCACAAGAAATGCGGCTTGAATCCAAGAGGTGCTGAACATTCTTGTGGGGGATACGACTACCGTAATCCGTTGACAAGTATTTATCTTTATCCATCTATTTTGAAAATCTCTGAAAATAGTTAAAGTTTGTGTTGTAGTTTTCTATGTGCATTGATCGTTTTTTCTATATATTGGTTAAAATTGAGTTTAACATCCTGACGGTTTTTTTTAATTTTCAGAGTTTTATTCTATGCGCGTATCTGATGTCAATGAATTTGATTAATGAATCTGGGACGACTTGAGTAGAAGCGGGACATTTCAGCGCATATGTAGTGGTTTCTATTTCTTAGTTATTTCTGTTGGCTCCTAATGTTTTTGTATTCTTCATAGATTTGGGATGGGAAGAGGGTGACATGTGTTACTGTTTTTTTTGTAAATTAATGTTAGGGGCTTCGGGAAGTAGTTAATTACATCGGGCTTAAACATGGATACAATCAAGCTTAAGCACTATGATATCAAGTATTAACTACCTTTACTACTTGCAAAACGACCCCATTAACAGATTAAATTCAACATTAGGAAGACTTTCTATTGTTATTGTTAATGTATTTGGTGATGCTGTTAGTATTAGAATTAATCCACAAACACCATAACTCAGAAAATGGCAATGCATAGTATACCAACAATGAATCAATTACATTTTACTTGGATTTGCGGTTGATTTTTGGTTCTTAGTGTGTCAATCACCAACTTTTGTTACCAAAACTTTCATTCATAATAACAGCTAATAGCATAGAAGACTAATGGCCAACCAAACACGCCTTGTTATCGTGGACCTTTTGCAGTGCTTCAGGCTAACCAACATTTGTTTGCAACAAACAATGTTTTACCTCTTCTATCTCCAAAACTACCCCAAACAAACATAAAATCGTAAACGAGACTCCACAGATGACTAACAAATATAATAGCAACCATTATAAATGCTTCAACGTGTACAGCTTCATGTACGAAATTACCACCAATCTTGCGAGCAACCACTATAAATGCTTCAAAGTGTACAGCTTCATGTACGAAATTGCGACCAATCTTGCGAGCAACCATTATAAATGCTTCAAAGTGTACAACTTCATGTTCGAAATTACGACCAATCTTGTGACCTAACTGACTCAAAACGTCTGTGCGAAATAAGTTTGTGCCTAAGACATCCTGAGAACACTGAGAATTACAAAATCATCATTGCGTGAAACTCTGATCCAATTCAAAGAAGATAAATGCACATAAAAACTACAAAACCAAGAATTAAAACTCATCCTAATATTTTGCTATTTTTGAGTATTCCAGAACCATGAAATGGATGGATAAAAATATTATTTAGGACTAACTAACCTGTCAACGGATTATGGTAGTCATAGCCCTGACACGAGTTTTCACTTCTCGGTTGCAAGCCGGTGATCTTGGCGGGCACAAACCAATCATCTAAACATAAAAAACAGAAGATGATAAATTATGGGCGTCTCATGCCAAGCACAATTAATATTTAGACCTGTTACAAGACAACTTCTCAGACTATTACAAATTCTCTTAATTATAACCTTTATACAACCAGAGCAAAACTTGATAGTATTCAGGTCAATTTGGTTTGACTTTTTATGGGTCAAACAAGTTATCTAAGATGTTTTTTGTTTTTGGCACATGAGCCAACCCATTGATCCTGTCTAAAAGCTTTGTAAGTTGACCCTTACCAAACAGGTTCAGCCACCTTTTGGGGAATGCCTATGGGAACCCATAAAAATAAGACATGCATAAGAGGAAAATACAAAATGACATATTACGTAAACATGGATTGCTGCGTTTGATTTTGTAGACAAGTGGTTTCATCATATGGGCGCATCGCTTAGAAACAATGAAGATAGAGAAAGTCAATGTACACAAACTACACTGTTGGTAGCCCAAATGGACTAATAATGCTAACTAATCATGGTTGTGCCATCGGTTATTCCAGTGGGGGGTCCTCCGATCGGTACTTCTACTCCGTGACACCGCGCACATGCGCCGTTCCCATAGATGATTTCACTAGCGCAAACAGCAATTGCCTCATTCCAACTCTCCGTGTATACCGAGACAGGAAATCAAGATGACAATCACGGCCACAATGAGCATCACAATTCGGACCATGTGGTGGAGGCAGCACACGTGGCAGGCTGAGGGGATCCCTAACGTCACCATTTTGAGTCTGCAAACTCAGACGCCCTTATTCAGAGATATGTGTTATTTGGTACATAGTATCGTGGGCAAACGGACAATCACAATCTAGAGTAGCTTTAACTTGATATTTATACTTTTTCCCATTAAAAATGTCATGAGCTACAAATTTAAAGGAATAATTTCTGCTTTTAGTCATTTCAACGGTTTTAACCTGGCAAGGGTTTTCCTTTTTTTAAACGATCAAACTGCCCTGTTTGATGGTACTAGCTTTTTGAGGAGATTTTTGAGGATACGCATAAAAAACTAACCTGGCAAGCTCTTGAATCACTCATTAACAAACAAAAGAAATATTTTATTGTGGATAAACTAGCCCAAATAGTTTTAGTATCTACTGGTTGGTTGTTCAAAATTTACGTACCCAACTATTTTTATTATAAATACTGGTTGATTTTGTGTAGGTTGGTTGGTTCTGTTGGCGCATCAACTGGCTTGCCCATTCCAAGTTGCGAGTTGGATCATGTGGCTTGAACGAAAGCTCGGGTTACGTGGTTCCTAGAGTAGGGGGCACTGCGTTAGGCTGGTTTCACAGAGTTGCGAAAACTCCTCGCTTGTGACAGTGGAAGGATAACGAAAATATATACGTGTTCTTCTCCAACCCAAACGTCACAAGCGATCCCTTCTATATGCATCATTATAAACATTATTTTTGTATCTTTAATTTCATAATAAACTTTTGTAATAGAACTAGTTTTATTATAAATACTATTTTTAATTTCAAAAAGAAAATGAAAAAAATAATGATGTTTCACTAATCAGTATTAAAAATCATGATAAGTTCCTAGGTCTGTATTGAACAACAACTTATTCATTTCAACTAAACTTTTTTGCAAGCAAGCAGCCGTTTAAGTTTAATTATGGAATCATTTATAACATCTAACTTTTTAATGATTAAAAATGTTAAATGTAATACTTTATTGCTTAAGATAAATATTGCTTAAGACAAATATTCTATGTATGCTGCCATGGTTCCAAAAGGCTCTGCAAGCAAAGGCGTGAGGCTTGATCATGCCGCCACGTCGCCTTATTTCACGTCTTTTTGTAAACTCGGGGCGGTTTTGAGAAGAACTTTGGTAAACGGGTTTGAGGATTGGATGGCCGACCCGCCCCAAACCCGCCCCGTATATTCAAATGTAAGGAAGCATAGATAGGTTGAAAACTAAAACGCAAATCCATCTAACAAGATTCAAAACTCCCTTTTCTGCAATAATTAATGAGATTCTCATTTATGTATCTCTTTCAAACTTACTATGATATGGTAGTTGATGCATTAAGTGACAATAAAACATCAAGACGATCAAATGAGGAGCAAAACTATTTTTTTGGTACATGGCATGATAAAGGTTATTTGTGCTATAATGCAACTTTAATTAACACTAGCTTCAATGCAAGTAAAGATGTAAGACATGGAATTGTTTATAAGTTTATCGGGATTGAACGGTGATAGTTTGAAACGAGGTGAGCCTAAACGAGATTGAGCCCGAGCATCATATCCGAAGATCGAATAGGCTTCAGATATACAAGTATTATATATATATGTCAATGTCAAAATTAATAAACGAGCTCGAGTTTAATTAACTTAATCAGCCAGCCTCTTATCAAAATTTATCTCGTTTATAAGAAGAACAAGCCAAGCCCGAGCTTGAATAATGTGTCCCGAGCTAAGATCGGGTTATACGCATGAATTTTGAAAGGAGCTAGCCGAGCTTGAGCTTACGCTTTGTAAATTTGAACAATTCAAGTTTAAACTTTGTGCCTTTAATTGGTAGACTCATGCTCAAACTCGACTCGTTCACACCTCTAAATATATACGAGTAAACATTTTCATAACTTGTTCAAAGTTAATTATGAGATACATGATCGAAGTTGTTTATCTACAGTTCAAGAAAATGCATGCTTGAATTGAAGTTACATTTCAAACATGTCTCAACTTAGTAGTAAAAAAGTTGCAATAAATCGTACCTTCAAATCTTCAATACATTATACCTGCTGGTTTTCTTTCCGTATTTGTTGTATTTGTTATATATCTTTGACTTTGACCCATTATAAAACAAATTAAAGGGATCAAAAGAATCATCGAGGTAAAACACATGCATAAGGATTATAAGATAATAATAACCTGATTAATTACTGTAAACAACATGAAACTTAAAACCCTAACATTAATAAGAGATTAGATTACCACCTTAGCTAGCTAACAACAACATCAAAATAAAGCTAACATGAAACTTAATTTAAACCAGAAATCCTTAATAACCCCGCATCTTTGAGTCTCGCTTGACAGTCATCAATTAGAACAGCATGAAGCGACTCCTTTTTGAGTCTCGCTTGATAGTCGTCATTAGAACAGCATGAAGCGACTCCTTTTTGAGTCTTGCTTGATAGTCGTCATCTCCTGGATGGTGAAACGGTACTTTTGTATAAACATCTTTCGCTACCTTTGGGTGGGCAAGATTACCCATCAGTAAGGTTGCCACTATCGGATCTTTTCGACCCTTTTCTCCAAAAATTTTAGCTATTTTACGCTTCATTTGTTCCCGCGATTTATCATACAACTTATAGGAAAGTAAGTTGATTCTTTTTGTAGGATCTTTCGTAAAAAGAGGCGGGTTGCTCATATGCTCACTTATCCTAGTAAAAGTAGAATCTTCCTTACGCTGAAGCCCCTTGCTTAAAAGAATTTTTATTGTCCTTTTTTGAAGAAAATTCGAACAATTTTTGGTGGCAAGTGCTTGTGGTGAACTCACCTATTTTCCCCCGTACTCTATACGATGACATGTGCCGACCGCATCTGTCACTGCCAAAGCGAAACATGAGGTTTCCTCGCTTTGATTCTCTACATGTGGAGTCTTTAGACGAATAGATGTTTTTAGCCTCTCAATTCCTGCCATCTTTGAGTTTTTTAGTAACTACAATGATTAACCAGAGACGAAAACTACATAAATAATTGTCACGTAATCCAATCAAACAAAGAACTCGTTACTCAAACTTAAACTTGAAAAACACATTCAAACAAGGAATAAGGCGATAAGAGGCAGTAAGACATGACCATAACCTCTAACTGAGTAAGAGCTTCAAGATATGATTAGTCTTTTCAACGGTTTTAACCTAGCAAGGTTTGTTTTTTTATAACAATCAAACTGCCCTGTTTGATGGTACTAGCTTTTTGAGGATACGTCTAACCTGGCAAGCTCTTGAATCACCGATCATTTACAAACAAACAAAAGAAATATTTTATTGTGGATAAACTAGCCCAAATAATTTTAGTATCCACTGGTTGGTTGTTCAAAATTTACGTACCGCTGCAAAAAAACTAAAGTTGTTTGGTTTGCAAATTTGTGTAAAAACAAAGATTGACACTGATAGCAATAGCACCAACAATAAAATACCAACTGCAATTCATGAAAGTTATACCTTCGGATAAGAGTAGCAGCCACACCAACTCATTTAAACAGGGAAACCATGGCCGAGAAACATTCAAAATCATCTCCAAGAAAGCATCCACTAGATGGACAACAAAACGAATGGTTACAACTTTGATCAGCATGACTCAACGCCAGCAAATGTAAGATTTAGTGTTGGTGATATTTAGAGAGATAGAATGGCAAGGGTTTACAGTGTTTTGATTGGTGTTTAGAAGGTTAGCAAAGGGAAATATTATATAGGAGCAGCGGGTAGATATTCTCTTTAAATGCAAGTTACTTCTATAGAGTGAGGTTGGTGGAGGTATTGATCATATATTGTTTACTCACTTTACTCCGTATAACTTTATCACTTGACATCTAGAGTCATCAACAGAAGTTCATCATCATTAAGATATGAGAGTGTCATTATCCTTAGTGATTCAGATGAAGAGGATGATGATACGGTTTCTGCAAAAGGAGCTTCAATACCTAATGAGTTCAATACCTAATGAGTCACCCAATGGTAGCTCTAGTGCACTCACCAACAAGAGTTCTTCATCATTAGGAGATCAGAGTGTCAACCACATGAACTCATTTAAACAGGGAAACCATGGCCGAGAAACATTCAAAATCATCTCCAAGAAAGCATCCACTAGATGGACAACAAAACGAAAGGTTCCAACTTTGATCAACATGACTCAATGCCAACAGGGGAAGATCTATAGCCGAAAATGGGGGTTCAAATGAGAGTATACTAATGAATTAGATGAAACTGGACAGAGTGAGATGAAGACTTATAGTTTCTTTAAGATGGGAAAGGAAGTGTTTGTTGCTTGATTCAGTTGGGACTCATTTTATAAGAAGGAAGTGCCATTGGATAAAGTGTATTATTATCAGAAATGACCATATTATACATGTATTAATTGAGTAGGTGAAAATTGATGTCCTTTCCCTTTATTCTTGTGAACCAAATAAAGCTCACTTGTACTTGGAAGAAAGTGAAAGTGATGAGGAGCCAATCCAAGTATCTGAATATCTGATGGTGAGACAATGAAGCAAGGTACTCTTAACACTTGATACTTTTAAATTTTGTTACATTTTGGTCAATACCTTTTCAGATTGGTTGGGTAAAAACTCTTGGGAACTCTATAAAAATATACATGGGTCAAAGAAATTTATTACGAGGTATCTAGAGGTATACCAAGATAGGAAGATGGACCTATTGAATGATCATACATTTGTATATTGTCCTGGGGGTTGGATAGATATAATTAGCTGTTTGATAAATCGTTTTCTCCCTGGTCATGTATGCAACATCTCTAAATATATTATTGAATTCTCAAAGGTTAATGTAGATACGATGTTATCTTCTCTACACTTTATCAATATTTTAAAACTTGTATTTCTTAGCTAGTATGTGAACATTCTCACGCGCATGGGTACAAAACTTTGATGCAAACATTTATCTCATTTTGAAATCCTACAACTTTTCTTAAAGAAATTTGTTCTAATTTAGCTTGTGTTTTTCACCAGATACTAATAAATTTTCTTAAGGTTAATGATACTATAAAACTTGTATTTGTTAGCTAATACACAAGTTTTTAGAGCTTAATAATAGTAATATAAAACTGAAAATCAATTCACACATGCGCTTTATAAATAAAAATTAACTAGTATTGTATCCGCGCGTTGCGGCGGCACCCTAAAATAAAATGTTCACAACACCAAATACCTAGTGGCATGTCCGTATGTTCGTCACATGCAAAAAATCAGTATATCAAATGCTTAATGATATTTTATAAAGTACATGTTTGGCTTATTGGATTTTAACAATTGATTATTAGTAGATTGATTATGTTGTACCGTGTGATAAAAGAGTTGTATTTTTCTAGTGAATGAGTGATTATTGTATGTGTTTAATAAATGTAATTGTGCTTTAAATAGTTGTAAGTAGTATTTTTTTAATTGTAATGCTTAAAGTGTATTTAGGTAAATTTGCATACATCAACAATGGGTTAGAACACTCTAATCTATAGATTAGGTATTTGTATAATATTGAATTCTTTTTTAATTAGGGCGTGCTTGGTAGAAGGTTTTGGGGGTGAGTAATGCGTAAGGTAATAAAAAATAAGGCGTTCGGCTAACTATAATGCAATGATCCATTATCAAATAGTAGTTAACGAGCGATTACCCAATAAATTAGGGAGAATAGATTCTTTTCCCTTTTCTTTTCCTAGACACATTGTCCAAATATAAAATATAGATTGTGTAAATCATGTACCTAAAAAGGGTTGTGTTATACAAACACTCTCTATATTGTCACATCAGAGAGGGTTTAGTGAAACAATATATTACAACATGTGATCCACACCATACAAACCGGCGATGCGTGTAATGATTGAAAACCTTTCCTGTCGGGGGTCTAAATAACTTGCGCCACCTAAAAATTCAATGACCATGTACTTTCTTTGAAATACGCGTTTTTCCTTGCAAAAAGTACACAAATAATAAAGCCAGTGTTCGATCAAATTCCCTATATTAAATTGAGATAGTATCTGTATGTTGTAGGGGCAATTGCATATATACCCATTAAAACTTGAATATTTGCATATATACCCAAAACATGCTTAATTGACATTGTACATCATGCATTAAAAACTTGTGTTTTGGGTATATATGCAAATTTTTGAGTTTTAGTGGGTATATATGCAATTCTCCCTATGTTGTATGTAGGTAGAGTAGACACAAAGATACGACGGTTCATGGTTTAGAGACCATCGGTCTATACCCTTCTATCTTTAACTGAAAAAAGTATGCAATGACAAACAAAAATAATAATAATACGACCCAGACACTATACATTGAACGAAAATTTTATAGCCATTCATATATTTTTTTTAAAAAAAGCTCGTGCATAGTATTTGGTTTTATATCAATTCGACTCGATCTCAAGTAACTTACAACACTGAATGAATTCGAAACACAAATATAATCATTCTTATAATATATTTGTACATCCCTTAATGTTGATAAAAACAAGATAATAGCAGTTTGGCATCGCTAATCACAGGATTTTTAGTAGTGTAAAACTCGTGTAGCCTTCTCAAAACAACTACTCCGTATTTGATTTCTTAATCTTGATTAATTTAAAGTTTAGGTGTTATGTAAGTTGTTCTAGTTATACAACTACCAAAGGGCTTGTGCCGTACCTCAGGTTATTTGAGAAGCTACACATGAGATTTTGGCATAAAGCTTAATTAATTCGTTTTGGTATAAGTCATAATACATATAAATTTTAATTATTGGTGCATATAAATTCTATATTATCTTAGTTAATTAAGTTTTAAAAAAATGTAAAATTCTATCTTATAAATTTCATTTTTTGCATTGTAAAGTCTACCCAAATTCATATATAGAGTTGCTAAATAAGATTTTTTTATATAACATTATGTTAAATATTTTATGCTTATATAGTTATAATACTCGTGTATGAGTGGTTTTTTGGATAAATTTTTTATTATGTATTAATATTGATTAATATTTTGTATAGATTTTTGTTGGATAAGTGATTTAACGTTGTTAACTGGCATGATGTTGAGCTTGATATTTAAATTTACTTTTGATATTATGTTTTAGACCTTATGCGTGTTTAATAGCATGTAATGAACCTTAAAGAATGTTTTTTTCGATATCCATATTTAAACTTTAAAGAGTAACTAGCCGGGTACCGGCGCGTTACGGCGGCGGTTACCCGTGTGATTATATTTTTCAAAGATAGCAAGGTTTCTTCGATGGATTGCTTTTATAGAAGGAAAAAAAAGAATGTCCAACGTTATTAATTGAAAATTAGTTTGTTTTCTTGCTTATGCATTTAGTAACATTATAAAAAGCTTGTACACGGTACATGCTCATTACGGCGGTGGGCACCATGTAATCAAAATTTGGGTTGTGCGATTATATGTTTTTCATGATGCTAACTTTACGCATGGTGATAACTTTAGGGAACAACTTTATCGGGCACTATTTCATAAAAAAGGCAGACAACCCGTGCATCACGATGCAACGACAATACGAAAACGGTGGTCATCACTATTGCTAGTTGTTTTTGACATGTAATATCATATAATGTTTAAACATAGTGGGTGTTTTAAAATAGCGGTTTTAGCATCATCTGGTAGTGTTTATATTGCCAACATCAACATAGCCATTTGCGCCCCACCCACCCACAATTTTATTTTCTTTTTTATTTTTTCAAACAAACTAAATTCCATTTATTCAAAATAAAAATACAATACGAAACTAAAAAATGATACGAAAAAAAAAACGTAACAAAAAATAAAAAACATACGGAAAATAAAAAACACATATGTTGCAAGTTCTTTCGCTCTCTTCGGCTCGTACGCGGATTTGGCTGCTACAATTTTGCGTCTAAACTACGAAGATAAAGACTCTGGATGACTTTCCCGGTGCTGGCATCCGATTTCAAGCCAATTTCAATTTATGGATAGAACACTAGCCCATTAGTTATAACCCTAAATCTTAGTTATATACTCCCTCCGTCCTTAAAAAAGTATCCACTATTGGCTTTTAAAGTTTTTTATTTATTTATTTATTTTTTAACATTAACTTTAAATTATTTTATTTGTATTATGTAATACTTGATGAAAAATATATAAATGGATTGGGTTTTAAATGTATTTTTATTGGTATAATTTTCATCAAATGTTACATAACTGATGCGGAATTTTGCAAAACCACTAAGTTTTACAATCCTTCTAGGCAGTGTACATAACTGTTGTAGTGTAGTATAGGTAAGACACGGAGGATTGATCATTCTCTATGGGGAATAGTGTTGTGAAGGTCGAAGTGTATGACGAGTTAGGTCTAGAGGTGAGGGATGATTCTTTTTGTATTTTTATATTTTTTAGAAAGAAAGTTAAAAATCTCGGGGTTTGAACAGTTGGATTTTAAACTACTAATTAAACTACTTAAAATTAAATTAAACTAATTATGCGGAAAAGTAAAGTGGTAAACTCTTATGATAGGTAAAGGTGTTTACTTAGAATCTTATTACTCCCTAGTTATCTCTTATTGATTAGTCAAATTGTCACGTTCTTGTTTTAATTAGCGCGATGTATTCCTTAATATCGGTCGTAGGGTGGTGCCAAATTCCCTACCTCTATGAATTTATTGGTCTCGCTAAGAGATCTTAATGTCACCAATCCGCAATTATGCGGTCTCGTTAAGACTTCTTAATGTCAACAATCCGCAATTCACGCAATAAATACAACGAATAAAAACAACTAGTGCACTCTAGTGAAGAAGCGTTTAGTCAGACGTTCAAGGTAATATACTAATGATAAAGTCAGTTTTCCTACTCCTAACGCGATACAACTAATTAAACAAGAGACGACAATCAATAATCAATAACTAGGTTTCATTCAATCCTAAGCAAACACTAATTAATTTAACCGAGCATGTTAAAGAGAAGAGAAGAAACACATATAATCAAACAACACATAGACATATTGAATGATTATAGAGGAATCACTTATCTTCAATAAAACATGGAGTTCGGGGGTATAAACACTTACAAGATCTGTAAAATTCGTCACCCTAAGTGTTGCCAAGATACCTCTCCAAGATGTTACATTGAATGAGAAAAGTACGAAAAATATATATAGATTTACGTACGTGAGGGCGTCACTTTATGGGTGTGACGCCGTCAGCTCACCGACATTAGGATTTCATCCTTAGTTGTGTCGCCGTTGTGACGGCGTCACCTTATAGGTTGTGACGCCGTCATGCACTGTTTCTCTGGTAGTGACACAGTCGGCTCTAGATCGTCACCATTGGCCAAACCGTTACTTGTAAAATGTATAACTGAATCATCATTGATGAGGCGAAAAATGATCCATTTTTAAGGGGTCATTTAAGCCGGAGTTGGAATTTATGTGATCAAATATTGCCCTAAATCGTTCCTTTTGTGATTTTAGGTACTTTGAGAGAGAATTCTGGAAAAGGAAGCATTTTGGACATTTTTGGAGCATAAAAGTGAAGAAAATGGCAAAGTCTTAATTTTCCTTGCTGGGAACAGTACCTGACGGCGTCAAGAGCAAATTTGTGATGGCGTCAGGAGCAAAATGATGACGGCCCAGAGAAAACGTGACGGCGTCAGAACAAGGCCGTCAAGAGTAAAAGTGGTGACGGCCCAGAACAGAAATACACATGATGGCGTCAGATCTAGATCTAGGCAGTCCGAGAACTTTATTGGCGGCGAGATGACGGCGTCAGAATTTTCCTCTTGACGTCGTCACCTCATGAAATCTATATATACTTTTCTAATTTTCATTCATAATGTGTGGAACTTAAGAGGAGAATTTTAGGGCCGAACTTAATAAACCCTAGCTCGTTTGTAACAGTATTTTCAAGGATTTTCACCCCTTGAAACCCTTCATGTTCAATTGAGATAAGTTTTCTTTCAATTCATTCAATATGTCTATGTGTTGTTTGAATATATCTTATGCTTGTCTTAATTTTAACATGCTAGGCTAGATCTTTTGTGTGTTTGCTTAGATGTAATGAAACCTAGATGTTGATTATAGGTTGATTGCTTGTTTATAGTTGTAATGGATGAATGATTTCAATGTTAGGCTTAAGAAAACTGGCAGATCTCCATTGTGTAACTTGCTTGAACGTCTTAAGAAACATGAACCGATGTGTACTAGGTTTTTATGGTTGTATTTAATGCATGAGCGAATTCTAGTGATCCCATGTTAGGAGCTTCTTGCAGGCTCGACATAGGAGTGAAGTAGGAGCTTATAGAATTGGGGAAGTAAGTACGCCACCCCATGATTGGTATTAAGGAATATAACCCGTCATCCACGCAACTATAACAAGTAATTAACCTGTAAAAGATATCTAGGGAGTAGTGAAATCTAAGTAAACACAATTTTCCCATCTATTGTTCACACCATATTAGTTTAATTAGTTTTATTTTCATTTTTGTCATTTTATTTTGATTGCATCTTTAGTTATTGGGTTAGTTGACTAGCAACTAATTCCGCCCACTCCTCTAAAAACCGAGATTTTACTTGCTTTCATAAAAATATAAAAATACAAAAAGAATCATCCCTCACCTCTAAACCTAGTTTTTAGGCTTTCTAATCCTAGCAACACTATTCCTGAGTTGAACGATCAATCCCCCGGTACTTGTCACTATACTATACTACAACGATCAGGGACACTGCCTGGTGGGGGTTGTAAGCTTCTCGAGATCCTTCGAGAGGTAAAGCCTGGTGCAATTCCCATGCATCAAGTTTTTGACGCCGCAGCCCGGGGAATAGTTATTGCTTAGGTTGGAATTTATTTTGATTAGGTCTACTCATTAGATTCCTTTTTAGTGAGATTTTTATTTTCATTTTATTAGCTTTCTCGTAGTCTATCTTTTCTTTGTGTCTTTGTTCGTAAAAACCTTTCCATTGACTCTTCCGTTCACCATTATGGAGAACGTGAATCCACCAAGTCCGACACTAGAGTTTTACCAGAAAAAATATAATTACACCAGTTTGGATATACCAAGATGGACGAATGAAATGAGGAGGACAGGATCTTATATTGATTTTATTGAGTACCTTGAGAAAAGAGGCCAAGTGCATAAGACTTTTAAAGAATTCACCTTAGGAGCTCCATCAACCCCTCAAAATGCCTAACTTAGTGAAACCTATGCACCATATGAGCCTTCACCTAGAATAGTTTCGTATGAGCCACCTAGCTGCATGTCATGGTTAGGCACTACCATAATACATGATGAACACATAGGTGACCTTGATGTGATGGAGGATGTAGCCGAACATGATCACATTGATAAAAAAGACCTAGGTTTTATGATCGATGATGATGAATCTCAAGAAACACATGATGAATCTTTTGGGCAATTTGTATATAGCAGTCAGAATATTGAGGATGATCCTTATGATTCGGATATAGAAGTTGAGATGCCTAGAGAAGCACTTGAGATACTTGGGAAAATGTTAGGGTTAGATTATAATAAAACACATGTTGAGGATATAGGTGATCTTGACACAAGGAATGATGAAGTAGAAAATCTAAGCCCACCAAGTACCCCACAAATCCTACCATCATTTGAGGCACACACACCGCCCGTGACTTACCCGAAAGAAGTAGAAGAAACTTTAGGAATCCCGATGGAGGTAGAACCCTTGTACCAAACACCACTAGAGGATATAGGTTTGAATACTTGTAGTGCTAACCTTACTCCTAGTTCTAGGGAATTTCCTAGTGTTGATGAACCGAAACCTCAATCTTCACATAACTTTCCATCCTTAGATATACATCTAGGAGACAAAAGAGGAGCCGACCCACCCATCAACCCATGTAGTCCGGGTAGTCTTAGGATAAAGGTGGTAGACTTTAAGCCATGTAGAGAGGAAGCCAATATAGGAATGGAACATAACCTTACATACTTACATCACCCATTCATGATTGATCACAAGAAACATTATGGGTTTAAACCGGGTTTATTAGGTCAAGATGGATCCCCAACTAGTAATCTCTTGAAGTTGATTGAAAATGATCCCTTTCTAGGAGAAAATTTTAATCCACCCATTAACCTAATTGAATTAGGTAAGGTTATGATGATAGGAGCACACCCCTTTGAGCATATAATTCATCCACCACTCTTTCCACACGAGGCATATTTCCACCCTAAGGGTGTGTATCGCTACTTCCACCCGCACTTAATCCAAAGTGTAGGGAAAACCTCTCCTATTTCCGTTAAATAAGGGTAGAGTCAGGCTCGTGACTCAAACAAAAACAAGCGCTTCTTGGGAGGCAACCCATGTTTTGTGTGATTTTTATTTGTTTGATTGTTATTTGCTTCCGTATGCATGCTTTATTTTTATTGTTGGTAGATCATGTTTCAAAATAAAATTGTGAAAATGCTTTATTTTGTTGTTTAACTTCTTCTTAACTTCATATAAAGGTATTTCGCAAAAGATAAGTGTAAGGGGAAACCCCAAATATGTTTTTAAGAAACAAAATCGATCATGATTCTCCACAATAATTAAATGGACATGTATATTCGTATATGTTAGAGTCAAATGCTGGTATCGAGTCATAATGATGTTTTGCAGGATTTTCCAGGAAGTAGGACAAAGTTTTTCCAGAAATTTTCTGGAAACTTAACATAAAGATTTCTGCAGGTCACTTTTGACGGCGTCAGGAAGAAATTCCTGACGGCGTCACGTGTAAAATTCTGGAAATTTTGCTAGTTTTGTTTTTCTAACGGAGTCTTAAAGTTTTTGTCGAATCTTTAGTTTTATAATCTCCAGGAAATCTGCAAACATTCATTCCACAAGCATTATATCTTACTTTGTTTTCTAGGATTTGTTAGCATATATAGATTGCCGCCGATTTTACGCGAGGTTGCCTTGTTTGTTTTCTCAGGTTTAACAAGTTATGCTTGACAAGAAGATGATTTATATTCTGGAAGGGAAGCTTTGATTGTTCATTTTCTTGGAGGAAGATCTAACCTTGTTACCACACTATCCATACCGAGCGAATCAGGGGAGTATTTGATTTCATTCTTTTACCTATTTTACTTTTACATTCTTTAATTGAACATTGGGGACAATGTTCATCCTAAGTGTAAGGGGAGAGTGAAATGATGATACCTTATAGGATACACTTTCGCTTGAGTTTGTTTGTTTGATGGTAGGTGTGTAATAAAACTATGAGAAATACTTGTTAGTGTAATTTTAGCACCAAATTTAAAATTTTTTACAACATTTAGGAGTGAAACTTTAGCCATAACAAGCGTCTCATGGATAGGAGTCGTATGACTAGCACAAAACTGTATCATTCAGAAAAATTTTCCACCCAGATATGTGAGGTTCGCCTTTAGATTTGATAGGAAAAGCATTTACTATTAGTGCTTATGAGTGTACCGGTAGCATTTAGATTCTAGAACTTGCGTTAGTGATGCATCCCGAGACCGCTAGTGAGACTACATTCGTGTAGTAGGATTTACTACATGATAAGAGGCATTAGGATCACCCTTGTGTTAAACCCGTATCATAATTACTTGACCATTTAAGTCATATTACTTGGCTAGTTAAGTCAATTAATTTTTCCCACACCATTAGCGTTGTACTCATTTTTAGTACACGAAACCCCTAGTACACCCCTCCGAGCCTATCTTTTCGTTTCTAACTTTAAGCATCTTACTTAAAGGAAGAATTTGTTACACCCCACTTAAATGTACACCCAAATCGCCTTAGCCTTCCATGTATGCACTCATCTTTAGTGCATTATTGTTATTTGTTTAAACCCTTAGTTAATTATCTAATAGATTACAAGGTTGCTAAGTCGAGTCATATCTTGTACATATTGTTTTGGGACGATTGGGACTCATGGGTAAAGTACTATTGTTATGGAGTAATGGGGAAGAAAATTATTTTATTACCCCCATATGTGCATTAATCTAAAAAGTACTCCAAGTGTTTTGATTATCTTGATTCGAGTCATTAGATTAGTTTATTGTAAAGTATGTAAAAATTCAAGTGTAAGGGGAATGTTCATTCCCTATGATGTATTATTTTGGATGGTAGGGTAAAAGTGTATGCAAAAAAAAAAAAAAAAAAAAAAATCGAAAAAATTAAGGAAAAAAAATAGAAAAAGAAAAGAGAAAAAACATACGGACTACAATCCCGTTTCATTCTATGTTCATTTTATGTTTTTGTTATTTTTCATTTATTAGCCTAAGTCGAGTCTAGTCTTTGCTTAGCAACGCCATATTGTACATGTAATTAACCAAGATTATTAACTCTCCACCAGTAAAGATTGCCTATATCCAACAAAAACGTGTATTCCATATCCCTACACCTAACGTTACAACCCTTTAAAAGACCTCTTTGATAGTTTATCCTAGGTGCTTACGCCATGTGGTGGTGGTTTGATCCTTTCCCAAGCCTATGGTAATCCATTTTGCTATGACAGGTAGTGAGAGATGTTTTCCATTTCCATATTGTGATATATACTTTATTACACCCGAGAGATGTGAGTATCTAAACACTATTTGTGAGGTGCTAGTATATGACCTCCATGCTTGTCTTTGGTCTTTAGTGGAACGATTATTTGTTGTAATTACTTTTATATTAGTGTTAAATGACCCCTAACTTGTATTTTGACTAGAATAAAAGCGCATTTGCTTGAGGACAAGCAAATCTCAAGTGTAAGGGTATATGATGAGGCGAAAAATGATCCGTTTTTAGGTGGTCATTTAAGCCGGAATTGGAATTTATTTGATCAAATATTGCCCTAAATCGTTCCTTTTGTGATTTTAGGTACTTTGGGAGAGAATTCTGGAAAAGGAAGCATTTTGGACGTTTTTGGTGCATAAAAGTGAAGAAAACGGCAAAGTCTTAATTTTCCTTGCTGGGAACAGTACCTAATGGCGTCAAGAGCAAATTTGTGACGGCGTCAGGAGCAAAAATGATGACGGCCCAGAGAAAATGTGACGGCGTCAGAACAAGGCCGTCAAGAGTAAAAGTGGTGACGGCCCAGAAAAGAAATACACATGACGGCATCAGATCTAGATCAAGGCAGTCCGAGAACTTTATTGGCGGCGAGATGACGGCGTCAGAATTTTCGTCTTGACGCCGTCACCTCATGAAATCTATATATACTTTTCTAATTTTCATTCATAATGTGTGGAACTTAAGAGGAGAATTTTAGGGCCGAACTTAATAAACCCTAGCTCGTTTGTAACAGTATTTTCAAGGGTTTTCACCCCGTGAAACCCTTCATATTCAATTGAGATAAGTTTTCTTTCAATTCATTCAATATGTCTATGTGTTGTTTGAATATATCTTATGCTTGTCTTAATTTTAACATGCTAGGCTAGATCTTTTGTGTGTTTGCTTAGATGTAATGAAAGCTAGATATTGATTATAGGTTGATTTCTTGTTTATAGTTGTAATGGATGAATGATTTCAATGTTAGGCTTAAGAAAACTGGCAGATCTCCATTGTGTAACTTGCTTGAACGTCTTAAGAAACATGAACCGATGTGTACTAGGTTTTTATGGTTGTATTTAATGCATGAGCGAATTCTAGTGATCCCCTGTTAGGAGCTTCTTGCAGGCTCGACATAGGAGTGAAGTAGGAGCTTATAGAATTGGGTAAGTAAGTACGCCACCCCATGATTGGTATTAAGGAATATAACCCGTCATCCACGCAACTATGACAAGTAATTAACCTGTAAAAGATATCTAGGGAGTAGTGAAATCTAAGTAAACACAATTCTCCCATCTATTGTTCACACCATATTAGTTTAATTAGTTTTATTTTCATTTTTGTCATTTTATTTTGATTGCATCTTTAGTTATTGGGTTAGTTGACTAGCAACTAATTCCGCCCACTCCTCTAAAAACCGAGATTTTACTTGCTTTCATAAAAATATAAAAATACAAAAAGAATCATCCCTCACCTCTAGACCTAGTTTTTAGGCTTTCTAATCCTAGCGACACTATTCCTGAGTTGAACGATCAATCCCCCGGTACTTGTCACTATACTATACTACAACGATCAGGTACACTGCCTAGTGGGGGTTGTAAGCTTCTCGAGATCCCTCGAGAGGTAAAGCCTGGTGTAATTCCCACGCATCAATCATGTCGACTTGTAAGTGACGGTATCACATTGGGATTGTGACGCTGTCAGGCCTCCTTTTCCTGACGTTTTCGTGATTTGGTTGTTTTCTTGTCTAAATAAGCTAAAAACTTGCCCTTTTCCGTCATTCACTTCCAAAGTAACTAAAACTCGAAAAAAAATTGATTTAGGATAATAATTGATCAAATATGTGACGAGTTTAGAGTCAAAATGACCGCTTAAAACACATGGTTTTTAACCTCATTAAATATCCCTACACTTCGGATTTGCTTGTCCTCAAGCAAATGTATTTTTATCCTAATCAATTTACAAGTTAGGGGGCATTTAGCATTAGTTTAAAAGTAATTACAACACACATTCATTCCACAATAATCATAACAAGCACAAAAATTATATACTAGCACCTCACATAAAGTGTTTGGATTCTTACATCTCTCGGGTGTATAAGTTGTATAACATGTATGGAAACTGGAAAATAAAACACTCTCTTCCTGTCATAGCACATAAAGTGTTTGGATTCTCACATCTCTCGGATGTATAAGTTGTATAACATGTATGACAAAAATATGCGATGATTTCAATGATATCTGAATATAATCGTAATTCACTCATATGCTAAGTACATAACAAAATACATTAATACAAATCCAACATAAAATCAAAGTTACATACTTTAATTTTAGTGGCTTATATACTTTAATTTTAGTAGCTTATATACTTAAACGGGTTTACGGGTTGACCTGTTTAATACTTATTTAAACCAAACACGACCCGTTAATTAAACGGGTTAGACGAGTTGACTTTTTTTTTTACCCAAACCTGTTTAACTTCGTGTCGGGTTCGTGTCATTTATTGTGTCGTGTCCCACTTCAAAAAGCATGAGTCACCACAACAATCCATACGCCGCCTCTTCGGAGTATAATGCACCAATTGAGGCTGCCTCCTTAAAAAACCTTCCCAAGAAAAACCCAGAGGAAAAAACCTTGGTGAAGGAAAAAAGAGTATAGCCTCAATCGGAACTCTGTCGAACAATGAGACTATGCGTGGGAGCAGTAATTGGAGAAATTGTGTTTACTTAGACTTCACTACTCCCTAGATATCTTTTACATGTTAATTACTTGTTATACTTGTATGGAGAAATTGTGTCGGACACCTAATTATTCAACCAATCTTCAAATAGGGAATACGTCATTGGATAGACTGATGCGTGGGAATCGCACCTTGCTTTACCTCTCGAGGGATCTCGAGAAGCTTACAACCCCCACCAGGCAGTGTACCTGATCGTTGTAGTATAGTATAGTGACAAGTACCGGGGGATTGATCGTTCAGCTTAGGAATAGTGTCGCTAGGATTAGAAAACCTAATTTACTAGTTCTAAAGGTGAGGGATGATTATTTTTGTATTTTTATGTTTTATAGAAAGCAAGTAAAATCTCGGTTTTTGAAGGAGTGGGCGGAATTAGTTGCTATTCAACTAACCCAAAGCTAAGATGCAATCAAAATAAAATACTAAAAATGAAATTAAACTAATTATACTAAAGTTGTGAGCAGTAATTGGAGAAATTGTGTTTACTTAGACTTCACTACTCCCTAGATATCTTTTACATGTTAATTACTTGTTATACTTGTATGGATGACGGATCGTATTCCTTAATACCATTCATGGGGTGGCATACATAACTCCCCAATTCTATGAGCTCTTATCTCCTCCTACACCATGACCCAGCACAACTATAGGGATTGTAAACAGTGGCTCATGCATTAAATACAACCAATAAAGACCTAGTACGCCTCGGTTCATGTTTCTTAAGACGTTCAAGCATGTTACCATTTGGAGATCTGCCAGTTTTCTTAAGCCTAACATATAAAATCATTCATCAAAGAACAAGAATAAACAAGTAATCAACACATAATCAATATCTAGGTTTCATTAGATCTAAGCAAACACAAGAGAGATCTATCCTAGCATAATTGAATTGAGACAAGAACAAGATATAAACAACCAACACATAGACATATTGATTGAATTAGAAGAACACTTATCTCAATTACAATGCAAGGTATCAAGGGTTTGGAACCCTTGAAAAACCTGTAAAAAAGGCACCAAATTCGTCTTTAGGGTTTCACCAAAACTTCTTTCTTTTTTTATGAAAAAACTAGAAAACTATATATAGGAAAACTGGGCTGACGGCGTCAAGACAAGCATGTGACGCCGTCACCTCGCCGCCAAATACTTCCTTGGACGGCCTTGATCTACTTATGACGGCCTATGTGACGCCGTCACCACCTACGGTATTTTATTCTTGGGACTTTGACGCCGTCAGGATGGATTTTGACGCCGTCATCAACTACGGTGTTTTATTCTTGATGTCTGACGCCGTCAGGGTGTAACTCTTGACGCCGTCACCTAGTGTCTTCAGCATGGAAAATTGATACTTTGCCGTTTTCTTCACTTTTATGCTCCAAAAACGTCCAAAATGGCTTCTTTTCCAGAATTCACTCTCCAAACACCTAAAATCACAAAAGGAACGATTTAGGGCAATATTTGATCAAATAAAGTCGGATTCGGGCTTAAATGACCCCCTAAAAACGGATCATTTTTCGCCTCATCATATACCCTTACACTTGAGATTTGCTTGTACTCAAGCAAATGAGCTTTTATTCTACTCAAAAGACAAGTTAGGGGTCATTTAACACTAATATAAAAGTAATTACAACAAATAATTGTTCCACTAAAGACCAATAGACAAGCACGGAGATCATACACAAGCACCTCACAAATAGTGTTTAGATACTCACATCTCTCGGGTGTAATAAAGTAATATAACATTATGGAAATGGAAGATATCTCTCACTACCTGTCATAGCAAAATAGATTACCATAGGCTTGGGAAAGGATCAAACCTCCACCACATGGCGTAAGCACCTAGGATAAACTATCAAAGAGGTCTTTTAAAGGGTTGTAACGTTAGGTATAGGGATATGAATTATACGGTTTTGTTGGATAAAGGAAGTTTTACTGGTGGCGAGTTAACAATCTTGGTTAATTACATGTACAAGATGGCGTTGCTAAGCCAAGACTAGACTCGACTTAAGCTAATAAATGAAAAATAACAAAAACATAAAATGAACATAGAATAAAAACGGGATGGTAGTCCGTATGTTTTTTCTCTTTTTCTATTTTTTTTCTTGCTTTTTCTATTTTTTTTTTTTTTTTTTTTTTTTTTTTTTTTTTTTTTTTTTGCATACACTCTTACCCTACCATCCGAAATAATACATCATAGGGGATGAGAATTCCCCTTACACTTGAATCTTTACATACTTTACATTAAACTATTCTAATGACTCGAATTAAGAAAATCAAAACACTTGGAGCACTTTTAAGATTGACGTACATATGGGGGTAATAAATGATGTTCTTCCCCATTACTCCATAAAATAAGTACTTACCCATGAGTCCCAATCGTCCCAAAACAATATGTACAAGGATATGACTCGACTTAGCAACCATGTAATCAATTAGAAAGTTAACTTAGGGTTTAACAAATAACAATAATGCACTAAAAATGAGCGCATACACGGAAGGCTAAGGCGATTTGGTTGTACATTTAAGTGGGGTGTAACAAATTCTTCCTTTAAGTAAAATGCTTAAAGTTAGAAACGAAAAGATAGGCTCGGAGGGGTGTACTAGGGGTTTCGTGTACTAAAAATGAGTACAACGCTAAGGGTGTGGGAAAAATTAGTTGACTTAACTAGCCAAGTAATATGACTTAAATGGTCAAGTAATTATGATACGGGTTTAACACAAAGGTGATCCTAATGCCTCTTATCATGTAGTAAATCCTACCACACGAATGTAGTCTCACTAGCGGTCTCGGGATGCATCACTAACGCAAGTTCTAGAATCTAAATGCTACCGGTACACTCATAAGCACTAATAATGAATGCTTTTCCTATCAAATCTAAAGGCGAACCTCACATTTTTGGGTGGAAAATTTTTCTGAATATACGGTTATGTGCTAGTCATACAATCTCCTATCCATGAGACGCTTGCTATGGCTAAAGTTTCACTCCTAAATGTTGTAAAAAATTTTAAATTTGGCGCTAAAATTGCACTAACAAGTATTTCTCGTAGTTTTATTACACATCTACCATTAAACAAAACAAACTCAAGCGAAAGTGCATATGTAAGGTATCATCTTTTTACCCTCCCCTTACACTTAAGATGAACATTGTCCCCAATGTTCAAGTAAAGAATGTAAAAGTGAAAAAGTAAAGAGAATGAAATCAAATACTCCCCTGATTCGCTCGGTATGGATTTTAGGTTGACCAGGTTAAATCCTCTTCCAAGAAAACGAACAATCAAAGCTTCCCTTCCAGAATATAAATCATCTTCTTGTCAAACATAACCTGTAAATCCTGACAAAATAGACAAGACAACCTCGCGTAAAATCGGCGGCATCCTATATAAGTTACTAATCCTAGAAAACAAAGTAAGATATAATGCTTGTGGAATGAAGTTTGCAGATTTCCTGGAGATTATAAAACTTAATAATTCACAAAAACCATAAGACTCCGTTAGAAAAACAAAACTGGTAAAATTTCCAGATTTTTGACTCCTGACGCCGTCAAGAGTAATACTCTGACGCCGTCAGAATGGACCTGCAGAAATTCTTATGTTAAGTTTCCGGAAAATTTCTGGAAAAACTTCATCCTACTTCCTGGAAAATCCTGCAAAACTTCATTATGACTCAATACAAGCATTTGACTCTAACAAATACGAATATACATGTTCATTTAAAATTGTGGAGAATCATGATCGGTTTGTTTCTTGAAAACATATTTGGGGTTTCCCCTTACACTTATCTTTTGCAAAAATACCTTTAGGTTGGAGTTAAGACTAGGCCAAACAACATAATAAAGTATTTCCACATTTTAAATGAGAAACATGATCAACCAACAATAAAAATAAAACATGCATACGGAAGCAAATAACAATCAAACAAATAAAATCACACAAAACATGGGTTGCCTCCCAAGAAGCGCTTTTCTTTATTTACGAGTCTTGTAGCTAGACTCAAGGCTATGGGTTACTACGTGATTCGGGTGAGTTCCTCGTTGAGGATATCTTTGGGATCGAACTTAGGTTTCAACTTCCTATCGGTTTCTTTAGTTTGGTATGACCTTTCAAACTTCTCTCCATCCGGATCATACAAGGTCATTCTAATATGCCATGACCCGTCACCTTCTTTAGGTTGCTTGTCCCACCTCCATTTACACTTGTCTCCCTCTCTTTTCCATTTATTCCTCTCTATGTTAATGGGCATTACGCTTAATAACTCAATCATCTTCCTAAAGACTAACGGGTCCTCAAAGGGGTCTAACTCTTCATCTCTAGCTATGAGTTGTTCTACCGAATGTGTCTTTTCAACAAAGTCTTTTTCTAGATAGAATGGGCATTGAGGTCCTATAAAGTTCCTTTCTATCCAAGGTCCATATCTAGATGGTTTCCTATTCATTTCTACCCAATGCGGTGTTGGTTCATCATCACAATCATAACTATGCTTCTTAACATCATACACCGACCAAGTATCGCCTTCTCCTACCGCTATCTTGGATTCCTTGCAATCTATCATGGCACTAGCGGTTGCTAAAAATCCTCTTCCTACCAATAATGGGCATGTAGTGTCACTAACCATGTCTAGGACGTGAAAATCCGCTAATATAGTTAACCTTCCTACGTGAACAACTACATCCTTAATCATTCCAACCGGATGGGCAATACTCCCATCCGCTAGCCCTATCAATACCTCCATTTCCTCTAACTTTCCTAGCTTAAGAGCGGTGAATAAGGATAAGGGAATCAAGTTGAGGCTTGACCCTAAATCAGCTAGTGTGTCGAAAGCTTCGGATCTTCCTATCTTACAAGGCAAAACAAATATACCCGGATCATCAAGCTTTTTAGGCAACTTGTTTTGAACGAAGGCGGTCCCATTTTTACCTAGCTTACACTTCTCATATTTTTCTAGGAGGGCATTATAGTAAGGAGCACGCGCTAAGACATCAATGACGGAGCGTTCAAGGTGAAGTTCTTTGAATTCGTCGTCAAGGTCTTGCGTAAGAGGTGTTTCAACTATGCTTTTGACCGGCTCTATAGTGGGTGTTTTAGTTGATTGGTCCTTTTGGGGAACTTGGTTTTGTTTGAAACACGTGCTCGTTGATTTAATCGAGTAGTATTGTGGACACGAAGTGGGTGACGAAACTGAAGATATGGCATTAACGTTTAGTTTCGGATTCTTGATGGTGTCGCTTGGGAGTGCTCCCATTTCTCGGTCATTGAGAACTTTCAACAATGCATCAATTCTAGTGGTCATCTCGCTTTGCTTTTGTTTGAAATCGGCTTCAAACTTAGATATGCGAGCTTCTTGAGATGCCATGAACTTTGACATCAATCCTTCAAGATTGTTGGTACTACCATAGTTGTTAGAAGGATTGTTGTTGAAAGTACGGTTGGATGGTGGACCGTTTGGTTGATAACGATTAGGTGGGTTGGATGAATTGGGTTGATTTTGTTTCCACCTAAGGTTTGGGTGATTTTTCCATGAGGGGTTGTATGAATCACCGTATGTGTTTGGCTCGGGCTTGAAAGTGTACCACTTATCTCCCGCTTCGTCGGTACGCGTGGATGCGTAATCCGCAAAAGCTGTTCCGGGGAGTTCAACACAATCACGAGTGTCATGGGGACCACTACATAATTCGCATGAAGAAGTGATTTTGTTCACTTGGCTTGAAGGCTTCGGAGCTTCGTAAGATTTCATGAGAAACTTGACTTGGTCCTCAAGTTCCATGATCCTACGGTCGGGAGTGCTAGAATTGTTCGAAGGCAAAGATATTGCCTTGACCGTTTTGTTCAAGTCACGGGGATCATTCCAACTTTCGTTGTCATAGAGAGCAAGATCTTCTATGAGTTCCCATGATTGTTCCGCACTAAGATCACGTAGCTTACCACCGGCCGATTGGTCAATGGTTCGCCTCGTGGAGATGTCGATATGGTCATAGAAGATTTGGACTTGGAGCCAAAGATCTATGCCATGATGAGGGACTTTTTGGAGTAAGTCCTTGAAACGAGTCCATGCTTCATAAAGAGATTCATTTTGACGTTGTTGAAATATCAAGATGTCTTTCCTAAGCTTAGTAGTTCTCCCCGGTGGGAAAAATTGAGCAAGGAAACGAGTGGTGAGATCATCCCATGTGGTGATGGATCCCGCGGGTAAATGCTCAAGCCATTGACTAGCTTAATCCCGTAGAGAGAATTGGAATAGGCGTAAACGGGTAGTCTCTCTAGTTGCAACATCTAGGTCTATGGAATCTACGATTTTGAGAAAGTCCTTAAGATGTTGGTTTGGATCTTCGGAACGAAGTCCATGGAATGCACATCCGCTTTGCACCAACCGGATGGTGTCGGATCGCAAGGGGGTCACATTGGCTCCGGTGAGCTCAATGGTGTTTCGGTAGCCTTGATGGCTAGGTCGGGAGTACTCTCCTAAGGTTCGGGGCCTAAGGGGTTCTAGTGGTGGGTTTTGTTGTGGTGGGATGACGGGTTCAAAGATGTTACCACCTTCCATGATGTCGGATGGTAAAGAGTTACGAACAAAGGCACGAAGAAATAAGATAGACTAAAGAAGACCTAAAAATAAAAATAAAAATCTTACTAGAAAGGAATCTAGCAAGTAGACCTAATAAAAAGAAATCCTAACCTAGACAATAACTATTTCCCCGGCAACGGCGCCAAAAACTTGATGCGTGGGAATCGCACCTTGCTTTACCTCTCGAGGGATCTCGAGAAGCTTACAACCCCCACCAGGCAGTGTACCTGATCGTTGTAGTATAGTATAGTGACAAGTACCGGGGGATTGATCGTTCAGCTTAGGAATAGTGTCGCTAGGATTAGAAAACCTAATTTACTAGTTCTAAAGGTGAGGGATGATTATTTTTGTATTTTTATGTTTTTTAGAAAGCAAGTAAAATCTCGGTTTTTGAAGGAGTGGGCGGAATTAGTTGCTATTCAACTAACCCAAAGCTAAGATGCAATCAAAATAAAATACTAAAAATGAAATTAAACTAATTATACTAAAGTTGTGAGCAGTAATTGGAGAAATTATGTTTACTTAGACTTCACTACTCCCTAGATATCTTTTACATGTTAATTACTTGTTATACTTGTATGGATGACGGATCGTATTCCTTAATACCATTCATGGGGTGGCATACATAACTCCCCAATTCTATGAGCTCTTATCTCCTCCTACACCATGACCCAACACAACTATAGGGATTGTAAACAGTGGCTCATGCATTAAATACAACCAATAAAGACCTAGTACGCCTCGGTTCATGTTTCTTAAGACGTTCAAGCATGTTACCATTTGGAGATCTGCCAGTTTTCTTAAGCCAAACATATAAAATCATTCATCCAAGAACAAGAATAAACAAGTAATCAACACATAATCAATATCTAGGTTTCATTAGATCTAAGCAAACACAAGAGAGATCTAGCCTAGCATAATTGAATTGAGACAAGAACAAGATATAAACAACCAACACATAGACATATTGATTGAATTAGAAGAACACTTATCTCAATTACAATGCAAGGTATCAAGGGTTTGGAACCCTTGAAAAACCTGTAAAAAAGGCACCAAATTCGTCTTTAGGGTTTCACCAAAACTTCTTTCTTTTTTTATGAAAAAACTAGAAAACTATATATAGGAAAACTGGGCTGACGGCGTCAAGACAAGCATGTGACGCCGTCACCTCGCCGCCAAATACTTCCTTGGACGGCCTTGATCTACTTATGACGGCCTATGTGACGCCGTCACCACCTACGGTATTTTATTCTTGGGACTTTGACGCCGTCAGGATGGATTTTGACGCCGTCATCAACTACGGTGTTTTATTCTTGATGTCTGACGCCGTCAGGGTGTAACTCTTGACGCCGTCACCTAGTGTCTTCAGCATGGAAAATTGATACTTTGCCGTTTTCTTCACTTTTATGCTCCAAAAACGTCCAAAATGGCTTCTTTTCCAGAATTCACTCTCCAAACACCTAAAATCACAAAAGGAACGATTTAGGGCAATATTTGATCAAATAAAGTCGGATTCGGGCTTAAATGACCCCCTAAAAACGGATCATTTTTCGCCTCATCATAGACCAAATAAGAGACTGAGGTAACTTCCAAATATGCAAAAGAGCTTCAACATTCTTCGTCTTCTTAAATTTACACGTAAGAAGCTTGATACGAATGGTAGACTTGAGCTTCAGGTGTCTTTTGCTTTTCGAATATCCTATTGTTCCTTTCTTGCTAGATGAAATAAGTAGCAGCAACCAACACAAGCTTAGAAACAACACTTCTAGCAGACCTAGACCTTGAATTAGGAATGATAAAATTAACGATCTCATCTAATGAGGATGGACTCATAGATAGGCCAGCGAATATCTTCAATGAATCTCAAACCTGAAAAGATAATGTACAATCAAAGAATAGGTGATCGTGTGAGTCCGATTGTAACTCACATAAAGGACATTGAAACAGGTTTAAGTTAGTAACATTACTAACATCCCATTGTCTCAACATGTCCTGAGTCTTCAACTACCGTTTTATAACCTACCACAAGTATAATGCATGGCACGAAATACAATGAGATAACTAGACTAAATAAAACCACTCCACTTGATTACCACACGGCCTAAAACTTTCCAAGACCGTAGCAACCGAAAATGTTTTAACAACCCCATCGTTGGCCTTACTAATTAAAGAATCAGCGATATTAAGAACAAGAGTCAGGACAATAATCGAACCAAGAGACGTGTACTTCACCCCCCAATCAGTAGGCCACACCAAGCCATCAATGCCCATAATATCTTTAACAGTGGACCTCTTGTACTGTGAGTGTCCCAATCAATAAATTGAGTGTGCAAATCACTTCATATTTGTATACCTACATATACACGTCCACACTAGGATGTGTGTGTGGATTATTCTCATTCAACTTTCCCTCTCACTCGAATTCTCTCAACTACTTTATCTCTTTATTTCTTCCCCTCTCTCTTTAAAAATCATTCCTAAAAATTTTTTATGTGTGAAATGATATATTGTAGAGACCTACAAATGGTATCAAGAGCCATATGATGATTTAGGAGGTGCTTTATTTTCGAAAATCAAATCAAAACTTTCAAAATTTATCGAGTTCGTGTAGTACCATATCAAGTTGTGACTTTTTTGATTCAAAAGTCATTCATTTCATGGATTATATCACAAAAAAAGACCTTTTTTTGTGTGTTTTTGTTTTAGATTCGAGTTGTGCTAAAAATTCCAAAAAAAAAAACGTCAACTTATTACAAGTTTTTGGTCATTTATTTCGAGTTCGTACCTATTAGCTAAAACTTTGAACTTTTTTGCTTTAAATTTGCACTTTTTATGGAACAATTATGAAAGGAGACCCTTTTGTGATTGGTTTTGTGTTTTATAAAAGATTTATGCAAAAATCTTTACAGAAAACGTAGTTTTTAAAAGGCTTGTTTAGTCATTTTTGCATTTTTAGTGTTCTTCAAAAAAGGTCCAAAAAGCTCACTTCTTCACATTTAAGTTGATTAGTGAAGGTTTATGCAAAAAAAATTGAGTGTAAAACATAAAAAATTTCAACTTTAATCGATTTGAAAAGTTTGTCTTAATCGAATTACCGAGATTGGGAAAGAACATGGAATTCGAATATACCGACTTTACAAAACCCTAATTATGTCGACTTTGGTTCGAAGCTAATATACCAAGATTTGAACTTATTTGTAAAAAATGAAGTGTTAATTACATAAATCATCCTTGTTGAACCGTAGAGGGGGGGGGGGTGAATACGGTTTCTTAGGCTTTTCGAATGTTTAAAAACTTTAAGCCGTAAGAGTCACCAAGTGGTTGTACAATACTCCAATAACCAAAAACACAACCAAAGTATATAAAACAAGTAAAGAGACACCATGATATATACTGGTTCGGGATGGGAGGTTTATACCATCCGTACGTCTAGTTGCAAATCCACAACATGATACTATTCCACTAGTATAATCCTTTCGGTGGACTACAAACCGTTACAATTCACTCTACCGATATTCACCAATATCGATGCTCACAAAGACGGAGTTACTCCCACGGTTCCCTCGGAAACTACCCTAAAGAATCTCGTGATTCGACTTACACTAGGTCACCCATACCACAACCAAAAACTTCCACCCGGAAGTATCAAACCCCAACTAGATCCCCAATGATCTAGGCTTGGTCACCAAGACACAAGACTTCCCTTACAAAAAGATGAATGATAGAATAAATATTTGTTCAACCAAGCCCTAACCTAACCTAGAGACTCGATTGTAATAGAAAGGGTAAAGATAAGAAAACCCTCGACACAATCACAAGAGTGGATTAGGTTCTTGTGATTCTTCCCTTGCAATGAGATGTGTTCTTTCAAAGAATGTTAGTGTGTTTAACTAAGAACACAAGAGAGAATTATAGGATTAGAGAGAAAGAATGTAGAGAGAAAGAATAATGGCAAGGGGTGAGCAATACAAGATCCAAGGGGGGTATTTATAGGCCAAGATCTAAACTTGGGAATTATTTACCGAGGCCGGCGCGATGCCCACGCGTCAACGCGCGGGTGTCGCGCCAGGCCCAGTGAATATTTCCCAAATGTTGGGTGTTGGTCTTGTAAATACCTACCCTTCCTAAACCTCCAATTGTATTTCACACACTAAACCTTATCATTAATCAATCTAAGGTTTACCAACTCAAATAGCCAATTTGGAAAATGTTTTGTGAAGTGTTTATTAGAAAACCAATTATCAAAGATAGAAAGAAAGAAGAGATAATTGGGTAGGGGTAGAATGGGTATTCCTCACATGGCATAGAAAAGAGAGAAACAATATGCCATGGGATATTCCTCTAAAGGGAAGAGCGTGAGAGGTTAGGTTAAGAAAGACGTGTAAAGAGAATAAACCATGGTTAGGTTTAGAAAGAAGTGTAAAGAGAATAAACCATGGTTAGGTTAGAAGAACAATGGTTAGGTTAAAGGGTGTATCCAAGGGGATGTTCCATCCTTGGTGTGGTTAAGAGTTAACCATAGCTGGGTGAGAATGGAGTAAGTTGGGAACTAACCATAGTTTGGTTAGAAGTAAACCATGGTTGGGTTTAGAGAATCATATTCTAAAGAATATTCCGTTTCTTGGGGAGGAAGGAAAAATGGATGGTTGAGATGTGTTGTAAGAGAATGAATGGTTGAGATGAAGAGTGTGTAGGGTATGAGTTGGATTGTGTAAGTGTGAAGAGATGTGTGTAAGGGAATAAGTAAGGGGGTGTTTGAAAGTAGCTGAATGGGATGACTAAGCACCTTCCACCTAGTCGGTCAGAAGGCATCTTGTTTGGTAGACATAAAAGTGATGCTAAATGGATTAGTTAAGTACTGTATGGCCCATGTATGAAAGGTAGCTCTGCCATTCAGTGACTTTATTTATTCACCAAAAGCTATACGTAGCACTTCGCTTGTTTCATTTGATTACTTTATTTTTAGATTTCGAACTAATATTTTATTTATGTTCTATCACAAAGAGAATTTTACGTATCTTTACCTTATTATATTTTTGGATGAGATATAATCCATTTCATTTGTTTCCTCAAGCATTTGTTTTTCGTTATTGCAAAATAAAAATGTTTTGACTTGAAATATTTATCAAATAAAGAGTTCATATGTTAAATTAATAAAAGTAAAAATATTAGCTCTTTTATCAAACAATCATTTTCATTCAGAATCATATTGATTCAGTGTCTTTGATTCATTCAGCATGTTGATTCACTCAGCGCTAAATCATAACATTTTATCAAACAGCCCCTAAGTGTGGGATGTGATGGGGAGCCTAGTGTGTGTAGAGAATGAGATGTTTGTGAGTAGTGTGTGTAAATTTGAAAATAAAGTTGTTGGAGGTGTAAGAGTGTATAAAAGAATATGTAAGAGTTGGATGTGATGGGGAGCCTAGTGTGTGTAGAGAATGGGATGGTTGTGAGTAGTGTGTGTATTTTGAATATAAAGTTGTTGGGGTTGTGAGGGAATGAGTTGGATTGGATATTATGTGTGTAAGAATGAGTTGTATGTGTAAGGAATGTGTAAGGTTGATATGATGGGGAGCCTTGTGTGTGTGAAGAGAGGTATGTGAGTGAAGTACGTGTATTTTGATTATAAAGGTGTGTGTAGAAAAGAGTGTATGTGTGTATAGGGAAGTGTATGTATTGGTGTATGAGAAGGGTGTATAGGAAATGTATAAAGTGGGGGGAATCTTGTGTGGGAGAGTGTGTGAGTCAAAAAGGTATGAGTGTGTAAGAGGTGTAAGGGAATATGTAAGAGGTTGTTGGGAAAGGATTTTTGGGAAGGATTGTGGGAAGTTTGGTAATTTGACTTTTGTAAAAATAAGATTAAGAAATAATCAAATTGTCATTAAGAAGAAAAGGTTTAGACAATTAAGATTATGAGTTGAGAAAATCATAGGTTACTTATAAGTCCATGTAACACAACGTCGAGAATCCATAGTTTCATAACTCGTTACTTTCCACGACTCGACGTACTCAACTAACACCTTGGTACAAATAAGCCAAGTGCTTTGCCATGATGTAAAGCATAACCCAAGCGGGAAAGGATGTGTTTACGCAAAGTGACTGTTGATATAAATAATGTTTAAAAACGTTATTAATATTTCTCAATAACTCTATGTTTTGATAATCACAAAATGTAAACTAAATTAAATCAAGATTATGACGTAAACAAGTACTTAGTAACAAATATTTACTTCTACAACTTATATCACTTAAGGTATGCATAAACTAAGCAACTTATGCATTACATGATCAAAGGAAATCTTTCTAATCACTAGAACTCTTATAAAATGTCTTAAACATTTTATATCTTTTACAAAATTATTTTTGGAATTAAAATAATATGTTTAAATCATTATTAATATATGATTTAAAATTTCTAACCAAAAATGGAAAATTTTATCCAGAAAAACCTTCCCCACAAGAGGACAAAATACTCCAACGTTCTGGAGGGGGTGGCCCCCTTAATCATTAAGGGGACCGGCCACGCTCCAGAACAGTATTTTGCTCCCCTTTAAATACTGATTCATTTCACAAATTTTCCTCACCTTTTTGCACTTAAAACCTTCTGATCTAATCTTCATTTCCATCTCAAAAATCCTTTGATCATATAATTCATAAGTCTTTGTTTCTAAGTGATCCAAAGCTTCATCCACTCAAGTGCAAAAAGAAGAACACTCCTCTACATCCATTAAATTGTAGTAGTGTTGTGATTAGCTAGTTTCATCTTGTAGTAGTGCTAGATACTTGTAAAGTGTTGTGTGAATTTGTTGATTGTAGATACTAGGTATGTTGTAAAGTAGTGTAGTTGTTGTGACTTAGTTGTGCATAGAAGAAGGTGTGAAGTAGACAAGAAGAAAAGGTGTGAAGCTATCTTGAAGAAGTTGTGAAGGTGTGAAGAAGGAGTGAAGTCTTGAAGAAGTTGTGAGATTGGTTCTAGCTACGATTAGAACTCGACATTTAGCTTAGTGTCGTTAATAGGTGTAAGCTAAGGTGTGTAAGGTTTCTCCGCCATAAGGAGTTTGTTGACAGTGAAGAAAACTCTCGAGTGTGGTACTCGGGGAGTGGAGTAGGGCAAGGAAGGTGTCCTTGTAGCCGAACCACTATAAATTCGCGTGTTGTGGTTTGATCTTTCTAACTCTATCTTTTGTTCATTCTATTTCAATACTTTCATTATTAGATTAGCCTTGCTTGTATTTGTTGATACTTGAATTCACGTAAGATCGAATCGAAAGTTTTTATAAGTTACAAAAGATTTTGAAAATAATTTTAAAAAAGGACGTAAAACTATTCACCCCCCCCCTTCTAGTTTTCCACAATTGGTATCAGGAGCCACGTCTAACAAGATTTTTAAAATATATTGTATTTTAAAACTTGTAATGATCTATGGAATCTGAAAAATACTTAGAAGGGCAATCTATGCAAAGACCACAACTATTTGAAAGTGATGGATTTTTATATTGGAAAAATCGATTTGAAACTTATGTGAAATCAAAAGATCTAGATATTTGGCATGTTATTACTAATGGTGATTTCTTACCTATTCAAAATAACCCCGAAACAAAGAAAGATGAGATCGTACCTTTTGAAAAACAAAATGATGATTTAAAAAGAAAACTTGCTAAAAATAATGAAGCAAAAATGGTTATTTATAATGCGCTACCACGTAAAGAGTATGAAAGGATCTTTATGTCTGAAACCGCAAAAGAAATTTGGAACTCTTTACTAATAACTCACCAAGGTAATAGTCAAGTCAAAGATAATAAGATAGATCTACTTGTTCAACAATATGAGCAATTCACGATTCTGGAAGAGGAATCAATTGATAATGCTTTTGCTAGATTTAACACTATCATCACAAGTTTAAAAGCACTTGATGAGAATTTTTCTAGTAAGAATTTTGTTAGGAAGTTTCTTAGGGCTCTTCACCCGAAATGGCGAGCTAAAATGACGGCTATTGAAGAATCAAAGAATTTATCAACGTTACAACTTGATGAATTAATTGGAAACTTGAAAGTCCACGAAGTTATTATAAAGAAGGACTCCGAAATGGTCAAAGGAAAACGAGAGCAAAGCAAGTCAATCGCCTTGAAAGCTAGAAAGGAATCCAATAACGAAGATAGCTCATCTTCCGAAGTGATGACAAAGAATATGCCATGGCCGTAAGAGATTTCAAGAAATTCTTTAAAAGGCGAGGAAGATTCGTAAGGCAACCACATGATGAAAGGAAAGCATTTCAAAAGAGTAAGGATGACAAGAATAACAAGAATGAAAGGAAATGTTTCAAGTGTAGTGATCCAAATCATCTCATTGGAAAATGTCCAATGATGACAAGAGATCAAAATCAAAGAGCATTTGTTGGAGGAGCTTGGAGTGATAGCAATGAAGATGAGAAAGAAACGACAATGGAAGAAAAGTGTCTCATGGCGAAGACATCAAGTGAGGTATGTTCCGAAACCGAATACTTTAGTGATGAAAATTTATCATTAGATGAAAAAGATTTAGATAGTGAATATAATAGATTATGCAAACTAGGACAACAAGTAATGGCTAAAAACAAATCACTAAAATGCATAAACAACCAATTGGAAAATGAAGTACTAGAACTAAAAATTAAAATACATCAACTTGAAAAAGGTAAGGAAATTTTTGAAGAATGTAAATCATGTCAAGAGCTTAAAGGTGAAAACGAAATACTCAGGAAAGAAATTCGCAAACTTGATAAATTTGAAAATAGTAGTCACTCACTTAGTAAAATAATAAGTATTCAAAGAGTATCCAGAGATAAAACCGGTTTAGGATTTAACTCAACCGAAGCTTCAACAAGTGAAATTAAAAATGTTAAATTTGAAAGTGAACTTAATGAACTAAAACCTCTAAAATCTAATCCTAAGTATATAATTATTAATGATAGAAAAATACCTCTTGCCAACAATGAAGAAGTAAAAGCTTTTTATAAACCGTCTTTAAAAACCGAAGTAGGAGCTTCTAAACCTAAGACAACATCTAAAACTCCACCACCTAGAAAACCAAATAACTTTCATCCTAGGTCTAAAACACCTCAACCAAGAAGAAACCAAAATAGGCAAAACTACAGTAACACTAGTAATCAAATGTTGAATTATCAACAAAGCTACAATCCTTGGGGGATACTACCACCTTTCATGCATCCTAGCCAAATGTTAAACATGTTTGGACCAAACCACTTTGGACCAAAGAGGCAATGGGGACCAAATAGCTAGATCAACATTCCTTGTGGCTATCTTGAAGTTTCTCTCACCGTAGACTTTTACAAAGTCTATATGTCATTTTGAAGATTTTTGTTGAAGACCGCCGGGTACGTCATTCTTTCACAACTCATTGCCATGCTTAGATAAATACACTTTGTTTGGTTACGTTGTTTGCATAGATATAGTTTATTTTTTTTAATTTTTTTTCTTTCTTCTTTGTTTGATCATATATATATATATATATATATATATATATATATATATATATATATATATATATATATATATATATATATATATATATATATATATATATACATACTTGCACATAACCTAGATATGTCATTAGTTGACTTTCTAGAACTCCAGGAAATTGTTCGTTATCGAACCCTTTCCTTCCCCCTCTTGTTACTTTTGAACTTTTACGTTCAACACAAAAATCTCTTGTGTCCACTTTTAGAAGACTCATGATGATGAAGGGATGTGAGTCAAGTGGATCAATATAAAGGAAGAACGCGTTCGCACGTGAATACTATGGATGAAACAAACTCCTTTCGCCGACCAAATTCTATCTTCGTAATCAATTCTTAAACTCCACCTATATATATATATATATATATATATATATATATATATATATATATATATATATACACATATTCACATATTCCCGAACACATCTCAAACTTTTCATTATCTTAACACTTTGATCATTCTATCCAAAATTGTCAAAGGTACATTTTAACTATCGAAACGATAATTAAAAATTGTTAAGTACTTCATCATCGTGCCAATAAACGCTTGCGTATTTTTGATATATTATAAATCTAATTATATACGTATAAATATGTTTGTTCCAGAAACTAAAACCGCGAAAATTTAAAATTCAAAGGGTGGCCCCCTTAAAGATTAAGGGGACCGGCTTGTTATCGGGGGCGGTCCCCTTAATGTTTAAGGGGGCCGGCCATCTGATACTTCCAAACTCGTTTTCCACCTTAAATCTTTTTCCAAACACTCCATTTGTTCATAAATTCCTCCCTCACCACTGCTGTGAACGAACCAAAACAATAAAAACCACCAAAATCCTTCACCAAATCACCAATCCGGGGTTGTTTCGCAAGGGGCAAACGCTAACCAAACGTATAACAACATCTTTTGTAAGTTTTCCAACATACATTTCATCACATTTCATTCAATTTAGTGTCTAATCAATAATTAGATATTTCATCAAAATTTATTTTAATCCGAATTTTAGTAAAATTGAAGTTAGGAATTGAATAACCAAATGCTTCCCATAAGATTAGAATGTAGAATTGCAACTCAAACTAAGTATAACACATCATATTGTCAAAATCTTCAATCACCCATAAACCCTTGTTAATTTCATTCTTCAAAAAGGCACATTGTTGATATAACTTTTAAAAACTAGTTAAAACTTACTACATTATAGCTGTTTAATGTTTTAAACAATCAAAACATACTTTTCAATTTATTATAAAAAGGTTCATGAAGACAATATGGGTGTTTGGTTCGTGAACAAATCATACTTACATGTATTTATTTAAAACTTAAAACTAGCTCACTAAACTTCCTAACATAATTCGAGTCTATAGATGTCATCAATATATATATATATATATATATATATATATATATATATATATATATATATTGATGTTTTAGGCAATATTCATCTAGTTAAGGGAGCGTTTGGTTTATCTTGAAAAAGACATTTTGAAAACCAACATTCATATTTTAACCTTTTAAACAAGTTTTATGTTAGTCAAACTCTTAAAAAAAAGCAAGATATAAAATCTAATATATATCTAGCCTAATTTCGAAATAAATTATGATATCTAAAGTAATTTGGATAGAATTGATATTATATTGAACCTATTCCACAACTACACTTTGACATCATAAGATACATTCTAAACGAGTTTAAAATTAAAAACAAGGAACATTGTGAAACTACTTCCTAGGATAATTTTTTTTGGTCGAAGTAGAATTCCGTTCCACATGTATTGCATATAATTATATATATATATATATATATATATATATATATATATATATATATATATATATATATATATATATATATATATATGTATGTATAACATATGCATGTTAATTGTTTTTGTCTTAATTTTATTTTTGTCGTTATATTGTTTAGGTGAAAATGCCTAAGACCACAGTTGGTGATGTTTCAAAAACCAAACAATACATTCCTCAAATTTCCTCTACTCCCGGCATGTCTCCTTCAGTGGCATGTTTCTATCGTCCCATTGAAAATAGAGATATTCACGAAGGAAGAATTGTCGATCCATCTTTCTATGAATCCAATCAAATCGAACGAATGTTCTCCAATATTCGTTTTTTAAAACTTTATCGTTATGTCATGGAACATTACCCAGTTGCAAATCCACGACGTGATACTATTCCACTAGTATAATCCTTTCGGTGGACTACAAACCGTTACAATCCACTCCACCGATATTCACCAATATCGATGCTCATAAAGAAGGAATTACTCCCACGGTATTCTGCGCTTGGAAACCACCTTAAAGAATCTTGTGATTCGACTTACACTAGGTCACCTAGACCACAACCAACACTTCCACCCAGAAGTATCAGACCCCAACTAGATCCCTAATGATCTAGGCTTGGTCACCAAGACACAAGACTTCCCTTACAAACAAATGAATGATAGAATAAATATTTGTTCAACCAAGCCCTAACCTAACCTAGAGACTCGATTGTAATAGAAAGGGAAAAGATAAGAAGACCCTCGACACAATCACAAGAGTGGATTAGGTTCTTGTGATTCTTCCCTTGCAATGAGATGTGTTCTTTCAAAGAATGTTAGTGTGTTTAACTAAGAACACAAGAGAGAATTAGAGGATTAAAGAGAAAGAATGTAGAGAGAAAGAATAATGGCAAGGGGTGAGCAATACAAGAGCCAAGGGGGTTATTTATAGGCCAAGACCCAAACTTGGGAATTATTTACCGAGGCCGGCGCGATGCCCACGCGTCAACGCGCGGGTGTCGCGCCAGGCCAGTGAATATTTCCCAAATGTTGGGTGTTGGTCTTGTAAATACCTACCCTTGCTAAACCCCCAATTGTACTTCACACACTAAACCTTATCATTAATCAATCTAAGGTTTACCAACTCAAATAGCCAATTTGGAAAATATTTTGTGAAGTGTTTATTAGAAAACCAATTATCAAATATAGAAAGAAAGAAAAGATAATTGGGTAGGGGTAGAATAGGTATTTCTCACATGGCATAGAAAAGAGAGAAAGAATATGCCATGGGATATTTCTATAAAGGGAAGAGTGTGAGAGGTTAAGTTAAGAAGTAACCATGGTTAGGTTTAGAAAGAAGTGTAAAGAGAATAAACCATGGTTAGGTTAGAAGGTGAACCATGGCTAGGTTAAAGGGTGTATCCAAGGGAATTTTCCATCCTTGGTGTCGTTAAGAGTTAACCATAGTTGGGTGAGAATGGAGTAAGTTGGGAACTAACCATAGTTTAGTTAGAAGTTAACCATGGTTGGGTTTAGAGAGGCATATTCCAAAGAATATTCCATTTCTTGTGGAGGAAGGAGAAATGGATGGTTGAGATGTGTTGTAAGAGAATGAATGGTTGAGATGAAGAGTGTGTAGGGTATGAGTTGGATTGTATAAGTGTGAAGAGATGTGTGTAAGGGAATATGTAAGTGTGGGATGTGATGGGGAGCCTAGTGTGTGTAGAGAATGAGATGATTGTGAGTAGTGTGTGTAAATTTGAAAATAAAGTTGTTGGAGGTGTAAGTGTGTGTAATAGAATATGTAAGAGTTGGATGTGATGGGGAGCATAGTGTTGTAGATAATGGGATGGTTGTGAGTAGCGTGTGTATTTTGAAAATAAAGTTGTTTGGGTTGTGAGGGAATGAGTTGGATTGGATATGATGTGTGTAAGAATGAGTTGTATGTGTAAGGAATGTGTAAGGTTGATATGATGGGGAGCCTTGTGTGTGTAAAGAGAGGTATGTGAGTGAAGTGCATGTATTTTGATTATAAAGGTGTGTGTAGAAAAGAGTGTATGTGTGTATAGGGAAGTGTATGTATTGGTGTATAAGAAGGGTGTATAGGAAATGTATAAAGTGGGGGGAATCTTGTGTGGGAGAGTGTGTGAGTCAAAAAGGTATGAGTGTGTAAGAGGTGTAAGGGAATATGTAAGAGGTTGTTGGGAAAGGATTTTTGGGAAGGATTGTAGGAAGTTTGGTAATTTGACTTTTGTAAAAATAAGATTAAGAAGAGATTAAGAAATAATCTAATTGTCATTAAGAAGAAAAGGTTTAGACAATTAAGATTATGAGTTGAGAAAATCATAGGTTACTTATAAGTCCAAGTAACACAACGTCGAGAATCCATTGTTTCATAATGATGACGTATAGTCTATATATGGGCCACGAGCCCAATTGATAAACATTACTAAGGCCCAAAACCACCATGCGTGGGCTATTGTAGCTTGGGCCGCAATAATTATGGGAACAGGCTCACGTAAGCCCAAACCCAAATAAACTATACATGGTATAGATAAGGATCATCTATCTATGGAATAGATATCCTTACCCGGATAAGCACCATAGGGGCGAAACGTAAGGAGCACGAACCCTACAAGGATTCTGCGCCTATATAAGGAATGACATAACTCTCATTCAAGGGATGATACACAAACCCTAACTCTTTACGAGAACCCTAAATCGATTACTTACTCTCACGCCGGAGTCTAATCGTGGGAGACAATCCCACGATAAGCCTAACGGTGTTGTTTATTTTCTTAGTGCGCAGGTTACAAGTACTAAGAAGCGAATTGGTACGAGAGCAAGAGCCCATAATCAGGAACGCCCAACTTTTGTATCAACAAGTGGCGCCATCCGTGGGACCCTACTAAGAACTAAGAACTAGAATGACAAAGAATAAGAATTCAAGCCAGCGGACTCCGCAGTCAGAAAAACGTGACCATCAGAGGAAGAATCAACAAGATTCGACCCCTAGACAGGTTGCTGGGACAACCAGCGCACCTGGTCACCAAGAGGCAGGGAAAACCCAACCTCTTCCAGTGGTAGAACTACCTGTAAGGACTACCCAAATCACCCCAGTGGTCCCAAGCGTTGAGGAACTCCAGCGCACCCTCTTCACCACTCCTAATCAAACTGTACCCGCAGTGAACAACACTGTGCCACCAGGCGCGCCTAACCGAGATAGGGCGCCTAATACTGAGGCAGACATTCTTGCAGCAACTGAGGACACACCCAATCTAACGTTGGGAAATTTTGTATCCAAAAATTATGAAACCTTAACCGCCCTCATGCAAGAAGAAGCAAGGAGAAGGGCAAGCACGAGCCTACAAGCTTGACTCAATTTTGGTCCTGAACGCGAACCATCACCACTGCGCCACCCACGAGGAAGACGCGCAGAACGTACCACTATCCACAATAGGCTGGGTACGAAATCTGATTCACAGTACTCAGAAGACAGCGAGAGGCGCACTAATGTTCACTCCAGACTTGGCAGTCGAGGAATACAAGACCGATTAGGACCTCAGCATTTGCCAATCCAAAGATCCTCCAAACCTGGGAGTAAGAGGATTCACGACAGATTAGGGAAAAGAAGATCCCCAAGTGAAAGTCCCTCAAGCTCTTCTTCTGAAAGAAGCCGGCACAAGCGCCGAAAAAGAGATTACCCTTCCTCCAGTGACTCCTCGGACAACGAGGATAAAGAAACAGGACACTGGAAGTCAAGAGGAAGGCGTCGCGAAGAAGAGAATGAAGATATGTCTCTTCCATGGCGTCGCCAGAAAGTTGACGCGTTTACACGACGCATCAGCAATTACTCAGACCGCAAACGCAGGCGCATGCCCACTAATGTGAAAACATATGATGGAACAGGTGATCCGGATGATCATCTAAAAGTCTTCGAATCAGCCGCGACTATCGAAAACTGGCCACAGCCTGTGTGGTGCCACATGTTTAATTCTACGTTAGTAGGGAACGCGCGCACATGGTTTAGCAAACTCCCACGTAGGAGCATCGGGGGGTTCGAGGAATTACGGAAAGCATTCCGCCTTAACTTTACCCAGAGAAAGAAGTGCGCTAAAAACCCTGTTGAGCTAGCAAGAGTGAAACAGCGCCAAGGGGAATCAACCAGCGCTTTTATGGAACGCTTCAAGGATGAGTGCATACAAGTCAAAGCATGTCCTGAAATCCTAAAAATTTCAGGGTTCATGAATGGGATTAATAACCCAGAACTTATCCGAAAGCTAAATGAAAAAGTTCCCCAGACTTTCGATGAGCTAACAAAGCGCACCAGATCCTTTATACAAGGAGAAGCAGCTGCTGCGGACAGCAAAAAGGGTTATTCGAACTATAGGCAGCAAGATCAGCCTAGGAGACAATCCATTGATCAGAATAACAACCGCAACAGGAATTACCGCAGTGGAAGAGACAATGACAAGTATACCCCTCTCACAAAAACTCCGAGGGAAATATTTGTAACAGAAGGTGCAAACTTCCCAAAACCACCAACAATGCGCACCGCAGAAGAAAAGCGCATAGGGAATGGATACTGCGAGTACCATGGTCAAAAAGGCCATACAACTAACGAGTACGTCCAGCTAAGACAACTAATTGAAAAGTTAGTAAGAGAAGGCAGAATGGACCACCTTGTAAAAAACATCAAAGAGGGAAAAGATAAGCAGAGGAACGAGGGTAAGAAAGAACCCCCCCAAAGAAAAAGCTGATACCATATACATGATACAGTCATGGCAGCGCAAGATAAAGCAAAAAGTCAGCCAAAAATTCTCTCCAGAAAAAGAGATATCTTTCCCTACTCTAGCTGCGGACAACGCAGTTGTAGAACCTCTAACTATTGAAATACATACGGGAGGACAAGATATCCACCGCATGTACATTGACGGAGGAGCATCCGCAGACATCCTGTATGATCATTGTTTCAAAAGACTGCGACCTGAAATCCAAAGTCAATTGATACCAGCAACAACGTCATTGACTGGATTCACAGGAGAAAAGATCTGGCCCATGGGGCAGTTACGCTTGCCAGTGGTCGTAGGAGATGAACAACACTCAACCGCAACATGGATAAATTTCATGGTAATAAAGTCTCCCTCACCATACAATGGTATCATTGGGAGACCTGGAATATCATCCATGCGTGTTGTACCATCCACAACGCACGGAATGCTTAAGTTTCCAGTGGAAGGAGGAGTTGTCACCCTCTATAACATAACAGTACCACCAAGAGAATGCAATGCGGTAACAACTGAAGTAGAGACTATTCTAGAACAGCGCACAGAAAAAACACCAAACCTAAAATTCGCTATTCATCCCGATTACCCGGAACAACAAGTTTCGATTGGTGGATCTTTATCTGACAAAGGTAAAGCAGCCATATTTGCACTCTTGCAGAAGAACCTGGACATCTTTGCGTGGGAACCAAAACACATGATAGGAGTGCCACGCTCTATCACAGAACATAAGCTACAAATCTGACAAGGATATCCCCCAATACGACAAAAGAAGCGCGGCTAGGCCCCAGATCGTGCAAAGGCTATTCTGGAAGAAGTACATAAACTTGTAGACGCAGGCATCATGCGTGAAGTGTACTACCACGACTGGCTCTCTAACCCAGTTATGGTAAAAAAGAGCGATGGCAGTTGGAGAATGTGCGTGGACTTCACGGACCTTAACAAAGCATGTCCACAGGACTGCTATCCACTGCCAGAAATAGACTGGAAGGTAGAATCCCTGTGTGGATACCCTTTCAAATGCTTCCTAGACGCGTACAAAGGGTATCATCAAATTCAGATGGCAGTCGAAGATGAAGAAAAAACAGCTTTCCACACCAGTCAAGGAGTGTACTGCTACACAAAAATGCCTTTTGGCTTAAAAAATGCAGGCGCAACATACCAACGACTGGTGGACACAGCTTTCGAGAAACAAGTAGGCCGCAACTTGGAGGTCTACGTTGACGACCTTGTCATCAAAAGCCACACAGAGGATGAATTGGTGCGCGACATTGAGGAAACGTTCAGAACACTGGGACGAATAAACATGAAGTTAAATCCCAAGAAGTGTACCTTTGGCGCAACCGAAGGCATGTTCCTTGGATACTTAATAGAACCCGATGGAATCAAACCTTGTCCAGAAAAAACAAAGGCTGTTATTGATCTCCCCTCACCGCGCACACTCAAAGAAGTCCAGTCATTGAATGGAAAGTTAGCAGGGCTAAACCGTTTCTTATCTAAATCAGCAGACAAGTCACTTCCTCTCTTTAAAACACTCACGAAGTGCACAAAAAAGGGAGATTTTCGCTGGACTGAAGAAGCGGAGGAAGCTTTCCAACAACTTAAACACCATCTGGCATCTCTCCCTAAACTTGTCGCACCGCGACCAGGGGAAGAGCTAATCATGTACTTATCGGCAACTCATGGAGCAGTTAGCGCAGTACTATTGACAGATAGGAACTCCGTCCGGACACCCATATACTTTGTAATCAAAGCCCTGAAGAAGACAGAGACTAACTACAGCTCTATGGAAAAGCTGGTCTTTGCTCTAGTATTCGCAGCCAAAAGGCTGCGCAGATACTTTCAAGCGCATCCGATAGCTGTAATCACCGATTAGCCAATCAAACAAGTTATCTCTAAACCTGACGCATCAGGACGGTTACAAAAATGGAGTGTACTGTTACGTGAATATAACATCTCATATAGACCGTGCACTGCAATCAAAGGACAAATCTTAGCCGATTTCATCATGGAAAAGCCAGATACCGACAGTCCAACATCTGCAACCAAAACAGATCTACAGGAACCCTGGATTCTGTTCACAGATGGGTCATCATGTGTAGATGGATCAGGCGCAGGCCTTATTCTTACAAATCCAGAAGGTATGGAATTCACCTATGCGCTGCGCTTTGAATTCACGGCCACAAACAATGAGGCAGAATACGAAGCCCTACTAGTCGGACTACGCATCGCAATCCAAATGGGTGTACGAAACCTGGAAGCGAATGTAGATTCTCGACTAGTCTCTAACCATGTGCTAGGTGAATATGAAGCCAAGGATGAACACATGATCCAATACCTGGAAAAGACCAAGTCCTTAATTAAAAACTTTGACAGGTTCACAATAAAACAGGTGCCCAGAGGAGATAACAGGAAGGCTGATGCGCTCAGCAAGATCGCATTCACAAGCTTCGCGCACCTATCAAAACAGGTATTGGTAGAAACCCTAAAAAACAAGTCAATCTTGGAAATGGAGATATCCACAGTGATAGAAGAACGAGATCCTACATGGATGACACCTATCATTGAATTCATTAGCAAGGGAACTTTACCACAAGACCATAAGGACGCTCGAAGAGTGCGGCGCACAGCGCAACGATTTGAACTACGAGACAACATACTCTATCGACGCTCTTTCTTACAACCCTGGCTCAGATGTGTTGGACCTCTTCAAGCAGACTACGTACTCAGAGAAATCCACGCTGGATCATGTAGTATGCACTCAGGGCCGCGATCTGTGGTGGCAAGCGCTCTAAGATCAGGGTATTATTGGCCAACCATGCATCGCGACGCACGCGATCTGATAAAAAAATGCAGCAATTGTCAAGTACATAGGCCAATCCCGTGCCGACCACAATAAGAGCTAACACCCATTACCTCACCATGGCCATTTTATAAATGGGGCATTGACATCGCGAGACCCTTTCCAGTTGCAGCAGGAGGAGTTAAGTTCCTCATCGTAGCCATAGACTACTTTACGAAGTGTATTGAAGCAAAGGCGGTAGTGAACATCACAGGAAACCAAGTCAAACGCTTTGTCTGGGACAACATTGTTTGTCACTTCGGACTACCGGGAGAGATTATATCAGACAACGGAAAACAATTCTGTGATAACCCATTCAAAGATTGGTGCACACAATTGAACATCACGCAACACTTCGCTTCAGTAAAACACCCACAAACCAATGGCTTAGTTGAGCGCGCAAACCGCAGTCTAGGGGAAGGAATAAAAGCGCGCCTTGACAGACACAAAGGAAGGTGGGTGGACGAGCTCTCGCATATCTTATGGGCGCATCGCACAACAATCAAAACCAGTACTGGCGACACACCATTCTCCCTCGTCTACGGAACAGAAGCTGTTATACCAGCTGAGATAGGAATGCCAACTATACGAACAGCAGAGGTCAACGTCACAACAAATGACGAGGAACGGCGCACAGACCTGGACTTACTGGAAGAAAGGCGTGAACGCGCTGCTATACGCGAAGCAAAGGCTAAGGCAAAAATGAAGAAGTATTATGATGCAAAGGTCAAACACACTTCATTCAGACCAGGAGACTTTGTATACCGCGCCAACGATGCGAGCCACGCAGAAGACACAGGCAAGCTCGGACCAAAATGGTAAGGACCTTACGAGGTCACAGATGCACTCGGCAATGGTGCATACAGACTGCACGATATGGAAGGTCACGACCTAGCGCGCACTTGGAACATCTGCAATCTTAAAAGATGTTACTTTTAGGCTACGACCATTACACAGACACCTTTGCACCCTAAGAGGTGCCCAATAAGTGTTTGTTTTTCTTTTCTTTCCTAGGAATTGTATTTTTATTTTTTCAAAAAACTTGCAAGTATCAATAAAATGTTATGGTTTCTAGCTAACTCCATAGCGTATTTCACTTTATTGCATACATACTTACATATGTCAATATTGTTATATTATATTTTCGCCTACATGGCGTGCATGCACTAATTAAAGACCCACGAAGGCATAAAGGATGAGTAAACCTACTAATTCACTCGTTGAGTAAGAGGGTTGCAAACCCATCAACATTGGATCATGTATCCTTGCTAAGCGCCTTACTTTTGAGACGTCGAGGTAAGTTTCATGTGCGCATCCCACGACGGGTGCGCAAATATTAAGTACACTGTACAAGCTTAGCAAATAACGAGCCAAGACACTTGGTCAAATAATAAAACTTAGCAAAAAATGCAAGTATATTTCTTAAAGTCACGCACTTAACGAGCCAATACACTTGGTCAAATAATAAAACTTAGCAAACAATGCAAGTATATTTCTTAAAATCACGCAGCCAATACACTTGGTCAATAATTAAACTTAGCAAACAATGCAAGTATATTTCTTAAGTCACGCACTTAATCAACAAAAAGGTATCTTATTCAACATTTTTCACAAAAATTACAAGGAAAGATACACTTCATTATTTACATAATACATATACAAAAAGCCTACACGCTATGGCGATGCTCAAGGCTATCCTCCGGAGTAGCAGAACTCCCCGCCTCCTGAAGCTTTCTCAGAATCAAGGCGTCCTTGGGAGAAATGGTAGGAACACTCACGGGAACCCCATCAGACATGGGGATGTGTGCAACACCCACGCCACACAACACTGCCTTGCCCTGAATGCCTCTCTTCTGGGCAGCCCTCTGCGAGTGGCGCTCTAGAACCTCTTTCAAGGGAATCTCCCTCTCAAGAGCAAACGGGGTGAGGATGTGGCGAGGCTGCGTGAACACGGGAATCTGCAGCTGCGACACATCAGGCTTCAAGAAGTAATCTGGTTGCGCCTCTGCATCCTCTAAAAGGTGGCGCTCCAAAGTCAACCCCGCCATAATTACATCTATGGGGTTGTCTTGGTCACGCTCCAACCTTCCAATGTGCGGCAGCTTGAGGACCTTCAACCCCGCCATAGCCTACATCAACTCATCGTATGCAGCCGCATTATAGCTAGGGACCTCTGCCAAGTCCTTGCTCAGAAGTTTGGCCTCATGGAGATCCTCCATAGCCTGCGACTTCCCACGCGCCATCGCACAGTGAACCACCTTCCCAAAAGCGTCCAACACCTCTTGGGACTCCAGAGTGCCCATAGCTGCCAGGCGCAGCCCGTGACTAATCAACCACCTACATCAACAAAGACAATTTGTGTTAGGGAAAGGCATAGCAACAAAAAATATTATAAAGAAGAAGAGTAAAAAGGAAAAACCTGCGCTCAGCAATGGTCGACATCAAATGAGGGTATAACTCCTCATCGTACTCGATGCTCAGGCCGCGCAGCTTGTACTCCTGAACCTGGATGATCTTCTCCATACCCTCCTTGAACTTGGCGATGCTAGCATAGTGTTCCACCTTCTTCTCCTCCAAGTACCTAACGGCCCAAGTCATGTCAGACTTATAATGATGAAGCTGCCCGCACGCCTACTCCACCTCAGCCAGTGCGGACAACTTCTCATGGGTGACCTTCTCAATGTACACCCTGGAGGATTCCAACTCCGCCTGCGCTTCCGCCAGCTGCGCACGGAGCTTAGCTAATTCCTCATCCTTCTGGGCGAGAGTACTGCTCTCCCCGACATACTTTTCCTTCAACTGAGCCACCAGCTCAGCCTGACGCGCAGCAGTCGCAGCCAACTCATCCATCAACTGCTGCGCCTCTGCACCCTCAGCAACCTTGGCTTTCCCCTCCTTGTTTTCATTCTGCGGAGAGGAAACCACATCCACGAACACTCCATCATTCTTCGTGGAATCATCCCTACAATACATAAAGAAGACAGTTAGTACATATTGCGACAAGTAATATACAAGAGACGCAGATACTTACAGAAATGGAGAGGCCTCGGCAGCCTTCTTATCCGCGCCAGGAGCGGATGTCTCCTCCTCTGCGGACGACTCCGCATCCCCAATAAGGTAGCGTCGTCTCTTCTTAGGGCCACTGCTCCCAGCCTCCCCTTTGCGCTTAATATTCTGCGCTACCTCCTCCTTCAGCACCTCCTCAGGCTTGAGGATTTCCACGCTGTCAGAAGATTCAGTGCGCGCCTCCTCTTGCGCCGTCTCCATGTTTGGCGCCACGCTCTGAACAGGCGTTACCTGGAGCGGCGGCGTATTCTCAGGGACAACCTCCGGCAGCACTGTCAAACGACCCTCGGTCGCCTCCAGTAGTGGCTGCTCACCCTCCCTCAGAGGGCGCACCCCCACAGTCACCTGCTTCGGTTTTTCCAGCTTAACAACGGCGGACAGATCCATCTCTGCGCACATAAACAAAACAACAAAGAAGAAAGGATTAGTTATTAAAGGTGCGCATACAAAAAAGACTTACATATTTGAAGTAGAAGGGACGAACACCCACCCCGGCCTTCCTCACTTATAAAAGTTGGCACCTCGTCAGCAGCGCCGAAGTAATTACGACTCAACCCCATGTGTACCAAAAACTCCTCCGGATAAGGGTTAATGGATAGGCGGTTGGCATCAAGAGTCTGCGCATCAGTCAGCCTATAGGAACCGGGTGCGGGGCGCCCATCCCTTGGCAAAGTATCCTGAGTATAAAACTTAAAGTGCGATGGAAAAACCACATCATCAACCCAGAAAAAATGCTCCCTCCAATTTCTCAGGGAGTCTACCTTCTCAGTGTAACACTGAAGCGCCCCCGGGCGCTTCGCAAAAGATACCCATCCATTTGACCACGTCGTGTGGTAGAAGGAGCGAAAAAGGGCAATGGTCGGCTCTATCGCAAGTAAACGGCAGTTTACCTCAAAGTTCGACACCTTAGCCGCACCTATACAGTGCAGCTGTGAGATGTGGAGGTGATAGTGGTTGAGCAAATCGCTCAGAAAAATAGATATTGGTACGCGGTAATTCGCGTACTCGAAGAATTTAGTGTATAACTCTATTTTCCCTTCGGGGAAATCGGCTATACACGCGTCAACATCTGGAGCCTCTGGACGCACATCCAGAGGAATGAAGTAGTCAGATGTAAACTGAGTAACATCATTCTCCGTCATCGCAGATCGAAAGTCCTCTAACTGGGCAACCATTTTCATTAATCCACTGAGACACGCACACAAAAATTACCTAATGAAACGAGTGCTTTCTTTGCAAAAATACGCTTTTAAAAAAGTGAGCAAGGGTGAGTGTGTGTTTTTACTGTGTGTTTTTGTAAAAATGGAGGCGGTGACTATTATATAGGGAGTAGAAAACCCTAGATGATGTCCACGTGGATCCCACTCACAAAAATGTGTGGCTAGAACCGAAACGGTACATGCACTTTTTCCTGATTTACCAGGGCCACGTGGACACAACCCCCGATTTCCGAGGTATATCCTTGAAATATCTAGGACCAGGTACATTGCACTCCAAAAATGGGCGGCAATATTTCAATGTTCTCCCGCCATGCTTACCGCTGTTAAGATTAGTCTAGCATCCGCGGCTACGCGCCGCGTACACTAGACTGGGAGGACATGATGACGTATAGTCTATATATGGGCCACGAGCCCAAATGATAAACATTACTAAGGCCCAAAACCACCGTGCGTGGGCTATTGTAGCTTGGGCCGCATTAATAATGGGAACAGGCTCACGTAAGCCTAAACCCAAATAAACTATACATGGTATAGATAAGGATCATCTATCTATGGAATAGATATCCTTACCCGGATAAGCACCATAGGTGCGAAACGTAAGGAGCACGAACCCTACAAGGATTCTGCGCCTATATAAGGAATGACATAACTCTCATTCAAGGGACGATACACAAACCCTAACTCTTTACGAGAACCCTAAATCGATTACTTACTCTCACGCCGGAGTCTAATCGTGGGAGACAATCCCACGATAAACCTAACGGTGTTATTTATTTTCTTAGTGCGCAGGTTACAAGTACTAAGAAGCGAATTGGTACGAGAGCAAGAGCCCATAATCAGGAACGCCCAACTTTTGTATCAACACATAATTTGTTACTTTCCACGACTCGACGTACTCAACTAACACCTTAGTACAAATAAGCCAAGTGCTTTGCCATGATGTAAAGCATAACCCAAGCGGGAAAGGATGCGTTTACGCAAGATGACCTTTGACTTAGTTAGACCAATAAGGGAGTAAACCCGTTACGTGATTAGAGAAGACGTAAGCACGGGATACGAGCATATGGATGCTTTCACGTGATGTTACGTGAAATATATAAACTCCCTAAGTTTAGAAAAGCCTTGGCTAGAGGAAAGAGTTAGAAAACATGAGTTGGTGTTTTCCTGTAAACGGGTGTTTCAAAAGTTGGATCTCTCTAATCCCAAAACTCGTTTCGAGTGTTCTCAATTAAGCACATAGCATATTCATACATGTATTGAAAGATCCACATTTGTCGGGTAAGGGGAAAGCTGACTTTCAAAATTCGTCCCGATCCATACAGAAGCCTGGCCCGTCGCCCACGTGTCAACGCGCCAGCACCAGGTATGGGAGTCGGGGAATTTTGGCTATCGTTTGTTATTTTATGTGTTTCGAAGGTTTATTTGTCATCATTAAAACATTTGAAGATCTTGACAATGTTGCAACAACAGTCCTTGTGATTTGCTGATTTTTACGAATCTTGTCCTTGTGCTTTTTTAAGCGGGTTTGGTCCACGTGGTTTTTGATTTTTACGGATCATGTCCAAATTTCGACCCGACTCCTAACGATCGTTAAAAAGGACCTAACTTGACATTGATGAACTAACGTAAGAGCTAACCTAGTAATTTGGGTTTTCCCTCTCAAAATACAAACCACAAGGACGATTTATGTAATTTACTCGTAGGTTACAACATGAATAGTTTTAATGATAATGGAGTATGAGATTAGTATTTTCGTTAAAAAAATAATTTACTCTTTATGTAATTTACTCTTGAAAAAATTCTAATAAAATTAAAAAAAAAAAAAAATTTATTATAATGATTTAAAAAAAAACTATTCTTTTAAAAAAATAATTTTTTAAAAGAAAATTTATAATAAATTAAAAAAAATAAAAATCTTGTTTTCTTTTTATTATAAAAACGGATGATAGCATATAAAAAGGACGTCTTTATACGTTTTCGTTCATTTTTATACATTTTCATTCGTTTTTATATGTTTTCGTCCATTTTATACGTATTTGTATGTTTTATACTTTTTTATACGATTTTTGGACGTTTTTCTACGATTTTTTTCGTTTTTGGACGTCATTATACGTTTTCAACCGTTTTTATTCGTTGTTTTCATACATTTTCTTATGGCTTCTATCTGTTTTTATACATGCTTTATAAATACGTATAAAACAGGATGAAACCGTATAATACGTATAAAAACTTCCAAAAGGAAAAAATCATATAAAAACGTACAAAAATCTTAGAAAAACTATAAAAACGTATAAAAACTGATTAAAATGTATAAAACTTATAAAAAAAATACAAAAACGTATTAAAACAATCGTTTAGTACATAAGCCCAATTGTTTTTAATTAAATTTTTTTATAATAGTAAAATTTTAAAAATTTCCTATAATAAAACTATGTTTTTTCTTTTGTTTCTTTTTTTTAAAGAGTAAATTACATCAATCGTCCTTGTGGTTTTTATTTTGAGAGGGAAAACCCAAAGTACTAGGTTAGCCCTTACGTTAGTTCATTAATGTCAAGTTAGGTCCTTTTTAACAATCGTTAGGAGTCAGGTCAGAATTTGGACAGGATCCGTAAAAATCAAAAACCACAGGGACCAAACCCGCTTAAAAAAAAAGCACAAGGACAAGATCTGTAAAAATCAGCAAACCAAAAGGACGATTTATGTAATTAACTCAAAAATGAATGTATATATGTTTGAGTTTTATGGAATTTGGAAATTAAAATACTCAAATTAACTTAAACAATTCTATTATGATGACATTTTGGCTTACTAGAATCTACTTTAGGGGACGTTTGGTACGCATGAATGGAAATGGAAGAAAAGAAATGGGTACTCTTTTCGTCGTTTGTTTGACGCACAGAATGGAAATAGAGAAACAAATATCCATTCTCTTTCAACGTAATTCATTCTCTATAAAAAGTAAAGAAATGTGAGAATCTAATTAAAAAAAGCGGAGAACCAGCCCTCCCGATTCTTGGTTAGAATCACATTACTCTTTGAAGAAAGAGGGTAAAAAAGAAAGAAAGAAAGAAAAAGCACGTGACTAGCACATTTTGCAAGTTTTTAAAATATTGATTGAAATCTAAAGCTCTTTTTATTCCTCTCACATGGTGACTTTGGGGTTTGTGCTCGTATTCTCTTCCAACTTGATTTTAGTCTCAATGGTAGCTGTTGTATAGTCTTAATTGATTTTAATCTCCACTACATGTTTTGTATAGTTTCTTTGTAATTGTGGCTTTTAAATTAATTGGGTGTTCGTTGTTTCATTTGCTTATTATCTGGGTTTTAGTATCATGAATTGATTTCCCTTTTCTTATTATCACCTTCTTTTCATTGATTTTTGCTTAGCTGGACATCATCGTGTTTCCAGAAAAGATAATGAATTTGGAAACTGAACTTAAATAATCAGTTCAAGGCTTTATGTGAGTATTCCTTGATTTAACATTCATCATCTTCAATTTGTTCTATTTTCTTTCTAGTTCAAATTATGGAGCACAAACATAAAACATATGGTAAAATGGTAATAGTGCAATACATCAAATTAAATAAGATTTCATAAAATAACCTTATAAACATGTCAAAGTTGAAAATTAAACACATATATGGTATGGTATAGAATGGTATTAGAGCAATACATCAAACTGATTCAAGATTTATTCATCAAAATAACGATTAGCAAGATAAACAACACAGAGTGATACATATACGTGGTCAATTCACGATCCATATGATGCCGAAAGTCTAATACATAAATCGTCAATCTATAATTTGTATTGGTGCGTTAGTTTTAATTCCCTCATCAAAAGGATTTTGTAAATTTTACTTTGTTGGGCAAAGTCCAAAAGTAACCAAGGGCCTATATTCTTTCCTAATTTTTAATTGAAAATTTGACTTAAGCTTTTGGTATGATCGGATTGTTGGACGATCGTATACGCCACGATCTTACTTGCGATGTGCATGATCCCGCCGTTATGTGCTTATGGGACCATAAGGTATTACAATCTTTTGCAATCTTAACAGCTATGGTAAGAATAACATGCTTGAAGACCAAAGTATGTCAACATAAATTCAAACAGTCAAGTTATATATATGTACTTAGCAAATTAATTAATGTTTTTTGCTTTCCAATTAAGCTTATAAATTCTAATATTTCACTCCTTTATGTTTTAAGTAGCCCTGTTTCTGATTTCCTCAAATTCCATGTAAAAACTGCTACTTAAGCAGGTTGTTTCTAATGTTATAGTTTTAACATAACGAGCCGATTAGCAGTAACATACATAGTTTTAGTAACGTAATATTAATAGCAAGCTGTAACCAAACAATGCTCAAGATAGTTTCCTAGATAAACCATTTATAGTAATCAAAGAATTGTAGTAGAAACATAGTTGCATGACAATACTGATTACAAAATGTGCATTAGAATTTAGATAAATGAAATCAATAATAATACTACTGGTAAAAAGCCACGGAATGAAGCGCTTCAATTGAAACCTCGGAAAAGCCCCCATCTCCCTATTAAGTCCCCTACAAGTTCTTTATTCCGTAGTAGGGATCATACTTAAATTCTTTTGTGTTGTTAAAACCAACAACCAACACAACATGACTTTCGACCTCATATGTTGGTGTCCTAAGATGGCGGAACGGTTCAATAAGGTAAGCCCTCCTTGCAACTTCGGGATCCTCTAGATCACCTATTATTAGAAAACCAAGCATGGGATAACACAGACCACCTTGCTTAAAATTTGTTGCTAACATATATTATAGTGTTGTCACTGATAAGGATTTATTTGATACACTTTTAGGTGGTCATTTAAGCCTTAAATCTTAAATATATGGTCAAATATTACCTTAAATCGCTTCTTTTGTCATTTTAGGTACTTGGGACAAGAATTCTGGAAAATGGAGCATTTTGGGCGTTTTTAGAGTCAAAAGTGAAGAAAACGACAAAATCAAGAAACTAAGCTGGAAATTACACCCGACGACGTCACACTTTACAAGGTGACGCCGTCACTTGAAGATTCAAGTGGTGGAAATATTTGCAAGTGACGCTCCATAAAACTTTAGGAGGATTAACACGTGACGGTGTCACGTGTTATTTGGAGTAGGCCATCACATACAAAGCTAACATGAGACGGCCCAGAAGAATTAATGAGTGATGACGTCAAGAAGCTTGATTGGGCATCACGAAATCCTAATTGCGGCGAGATGACGGCGTCACAACCTTAAACGTGACGCCGTCACCTTTGTATCTCTATATATACTTTTGGATTTTTTTCAATAGTGTGGTGGAACTTTGTGTGGAACTTTAGAAGAAAACCCTAGTCCGAATTTCATTGCATTTTTAGGGTTTCATACCCTCTTTTCTTCCATGTTGAATTAAAGATAAGTTATTCCTTTAATCATTCAATATGACTATGTGTTGTTTGATTAATTGTTTGTCTTTTCTTTACATTAACATGTTAGCTTAGATTTCTTAGTGTTTGCTTAGATCTAATGAAACCTAGTTATTAATTATTGACTGTTGATTTGTTATTGATTGTTGGGATGATTGACTTGCGTTAGGCTTAAGAAAACTAGCTAACCTCCTATACGGTAACAAGCTTGAACATCTTAAGAAACGTAATCGGATGTGTACTACGGTTTTATTGATTGTATTTAATGCATGGGTAGATGTTGATGATTCTATGATAGGATACTAAACGTGTCGTCATAAGAAGAAATAGATGCTCATAGAGTTGGGGAAGGACGTACACGCCTTCACGACTGGTATTAAGTAATACAATCCTTCAACTAAACAATTGTAACAAATCAATAATTCAATAAGAGATAACTAGGGAGTAGTGAAATCTAAGTAAACACGCTTGTCTCATATAGAAGTTCACCACATTTACTTTTCCCTGTCATTTATTTTATTGTTTTTAGTTTAATTAGTAATTTTGGGTTAGTTGACTAGTAACTAATTCCGCCCACTCTTCCAATACCCGAGATTCTATTCTTTCCCATAAAATATAAAAATACAAAAAGAATCATCCCCCACCTTTAGACCTAGTTAACCTATATCTCAGTACTAACGACACTATTCCCCTAGAGAACGATCAATCCCCCAGACGTACCATATACTACACTACAACGATCAGGTACACTGCCTGGTGGATTGCAAAATCTCTTAAGATCCCTTGAGAGGTAAAACCTTTTGCGAGGTTTCAAATCACGCAGCAGTCACATCGTCACTTGTCTTGACATCTCCAATCAAATATCTTGGTCGATTCTCAGCATAATGTATTTTTTCTGGGTCTCTAAACCAAACCCTTTCTCTCCCTGTTGCAAAGGGATAATCTTCTACGGATTGAAGGCCGTATTCTTTACTGCAAAGATACGGACGTGTTTTGCTAATATAAATTAACCCCAAGTCAATTATTGGTTGTGGTGATGCCAAAAAACCTGTCACTCCTTTCATATGGTAAATTGTTCCGATCATGTAGGCTATGGCAGAGGCAAAACATGTCCCCTCATTCTTATTGTAACACCCTAGGCAAATCCCATATCGGCCGTTACTTGGAGTGATGTGATGAGGCGAAAAATGAACCATTTTTAGGGGGTCATTTAAGCCCGGATTCTAATTTATTTGATCAAATATTGCCCTAAATCGTTCCTTTTGTCATTTTAGGTACTTTTGGAGTGAAATCTGGAAAAGGAAGCATTTTGGAAGTTTTTGGAGCATAAAAGTGAAGAAAACGGCAAAGTATCAATTATCCTTGCTGGGAACAGTACCTGACGGCGTCAAGAATTTCCAAGTGACGGCGTCAAGAGCAATGCAAGAGGTGGAAGTGGATAAAGTCCATGACGGTCCAGAGAGTTTTGCACTAGGGACATGACAGCGTCACCCAAGGCCGTCATGGTCCAAATGTTGACGACCCAGAGTAACTTTACACATGACGGCGTCAAAAGTGGATCTAAGCAATCCGATTTCATTATGGGCGGCGAGTTGACGGCATCAGAATTTTCTTCTTGACGCCGTCACCCTGTAAAATCTATATATAGTTTTGCAATTTTCATTCATTAGGGTGTAACTTTGGAGATAAACCCTAGTCCGATTTTCACAGCTTTTTCAAGGGTTTTTACCCTTTGAAACCTTTCATGTTCAATTGAGATAAGTACTCTTTCAATTCAATCAATATGTCTATGTGTTGTTTGAATATATCTTACACTTGTCTTCAAATTAACATGTTTGGCTAGATCTCTTGTGTGTTTGCTTAGATGTAGTGAAACCTAGATGTTAATTATGGGTTGATTGTTTGTTTATAGTTGTTACGGATGTTTGTATTCGATGTTAGGCTTAAGAAAACTGGCAGACTTCCATTGGTAACATGCTTGAACGTCTTAAGAAACATGATCAGAGGTGTACTATGATTTTTGGTTGTATTTAATGCGTAGGAGAATTCTAATGATCTCATGTTAGGAGCTTCTAACGGCTCGACATAGGAGTGAAGTAGGATCCTATAAAGTTAGGGAATATTGTACACGGCCCTACGACTAGTATTAAGGAATATGACCCGTCATCCATGCAATTGTAACAAACTATCAACCTGTAAAAGATATCCAGGGAGTAATGAAACCTAAGTAAACACAACTTTCCCCATTATTGTTTACACCACATTAGTTTAATTAGATTTATTTTCATATCTATTATTTTATTTTGATTGCATCTTTAGTTATTGGGTTAGTTGACTAGCAACTAATTCCGCCCACTCTTCCAAATCCCGAGATTTTATTGCTTTTATAAAATATAAAAATACAAAAAGAATCATCCCTCACCTCTAGACCTAGTTTTTAGGATTTCTAATCCTAGCGACACTATTCCTGAGTTGAACGATCAATCCCCCGGTACTTGTCACTATACTATACTACAACGATCAGGTACACTGCCTGGTGGGGGTTGTAAGCTTCTCGAGATCCCTCGAGAGGTAAAGCCTGGTGCGATTCCCACTCATCAAGTTTTTGGCGCCGCAGCCCGGGGAATAGTTATTGTCTAGGTTAGGATTTCTTTTTATTAGGTCTACTTGCTAGATTCCTTTCTAGTAAGATTTTATTTTTATTTTTTAGGTTTTCTTTAATCTATCTTATTTCTTCGTGTCTTTGTTCGTAACCTTTACCATCCGACATTATGGAAGGTGGTAACATCTTTTAACCCATCAACCCACCACAACAAAACCACCCACAAAACCCACCACTAGCAAACTAACCTCTTAGGCCCCGAACCTTATGAGAGTATTCCCGTCCTAGCCACCATGGCTATCGAAACACTATTGAGTTCACTCAAGGAGCCAATCTGTCCCCCTTGCGATCCGACACCATCCGGTTGGTGCAAAGCGGATGTACATTCCATGGACTTCATTCCGAAGATCCTAATCAACATCTCAAGGATTTCCTTAAAATCGTAGATTCTATAGACTTTGATGTTACAACTAGAGAGTCGACCCGATTACGCCTATTCCAATTCTCTCTACGTGATCAAGCTAGTCAATGGCTTGAATGTTTACCCGCGGGATCCATCACCTCATGGGATGATCTCACCACTCGTTTCCTTGCTCAATTTTTCCCACCGGGGAGAACTACCAAGCTTAGAAATGATATCTTGATGTTCCAACAACGTCAAGGTGAAACTCTATATGAAGCATGGACTCGTTTCAAGGACTTACTCCAAAAAGTCCCTCATCATGGCATAGATCTTTGGCTCCAAGTCCAAATCTTCTATGACCATATCGATCTCCCCACAAGGCAAACCATTGACCAATCGGCCGGTGGCAAGCTACGTGATCTTAGTGCGGAAGAATCATGGGAACTCATAGAAGATCTTGCTCTTTATGACAACGAAAGTTGGAATGATCCTCGTGATTTAAACAAAATGATCAAGGCAATATTTTTGCCTTCGAACAATTCTAGCACTCCTGACCGTAGGATCATGGAACTTGAGGACCAAGTTAAGTTTCTCATGAAATCCTACGAAGCTCCTAAGCCTTCAATTCAAGTAAACAAAATCACTTCTTCATGCGAATTATGTAGTGGTCCCCATGACACTCGTGATTGCGTGGAACTCCCCGGACAAGCTTTTGCGGACTACGCATCCTCGCGTACCGACGAAGCGGGAGATAAGTGGTACACTTTCAAACCCGAGCCAAACCCTTACGGTGATTCCTACAACCCTTCTTGGAAAAATCACCCGAACCTTAGGTGGAAACAAAACCAAAATAATTCTTCCAATCTGCCTAATCGTTACCAACCAAACGGTCCAACCGCTAACCGTACTTTCAACAACAATCCTTCTAATTACTATGGTAGTACCAATAATCTTGAAGGATTGATGTCCAAGTTCATGGCATCTCAAGAAGCTCGCATAGCTAAGTTTGAAACCGAATTCAATCAACAACAAACAGAGATGACCAATAAGATTGACAACTTGTTGAAAGCCCTCAACAACCAAGTGCTTACTACACCTAGGAAGGACACTAGGGACACCAATAGCAGAATCCAAATTAAGGACCCTTCATCATCCAAACACGTCCACTTTGTCAATGTTGTCACCATTAAGCCAATAGATAAGAATATAGAAGAAAGTGACAAGGATAAAGTTGGAATAGAAACCGAGACTAGGGATGAGATTAAGGAAGTTGAGGTTAATAAGGGAGAAAACTTAGAAGAAGTAGAAAACATAGAAGAGTACTTTGATAAGTTACCTACCAAGGAAGAACAGGAATATCACAAGGATTTATTCGATGATCCCGAGACACCATATATCCTTGGTTCACCCCTTATTAAAATAGGTGATCCCTCTAACATCAACATACCATGCAACATTGGGCATATGCATGTATGGAGAGCTTATATCGATCCTAGGTCTCCTATAAACATCATGACTAGGACCTATTATAATTGGGTAATGAAGAAGAAACTTGGTTATAGGATGATGCCCAACAAGAATTTGATAAGCAATTTTGTAGGAAGAATGAGAGGATTGCATGTATTTGTAGGAAACTTCACTTATGTTATCGACTTCGTGATAGTAGAGGATACTCGTCCGGTAATAGATGATTGCCTAAGTCAAGTAGCGTTTGGAAAACCGTTTGTTGAAGCCTCTAGGATGAGTTATAACCCGACCTTAGGGATAGTTAGATTTAAAGAAGAGAATGATAAGATTGCTTACCAAATGCCCTATAAGATTGAACAATACCGCCTTCTATCAAACATAGAAAAGGAACACAAGCAAGCGGTTTACTATAGGAATGATGAGGATAGACGTAGAGGAGTAGATTATGTCATGAATAGAATACTTGGTTTCTACAAGGAATGCTTGCAACTGGGTCTGGAATACAAAACTAAGATTGGAGATGACTTAGAGAATGAGACCAACGATGGAGTCACGTAATAGCCCATGACCTTGAGTCTAGCTACAAGACTCGTAAAATAAAGAAAAGCGCTTCTTGGGAGGCAACTCATGTTTTGTGTGATTTTTATTTGTTTGATTGTTATTTGCTTCCGTATGCATGCTTTGTTTTTATTGTTGGTAGATCATGTTTCAAACCAAAATTGTGAAAATGCTTTATTTTTTTGTTTAACTTCGTCTTAACTTTATATAAAGGTATTTTGCAAAAGATAAGTGTAAGGGGAAACCCCAAATTTGTTTTTAAGAACGAAATTGATCATGATTCTCCACAATATTAAATGGACATGTCTATTAGTATTTGTTAGAGTCAAATGCTTGTATCGAGTCATAATGATGTTTTGCAGGATTTTCCAGGAAGTAGGACATAAGTTTTTCCAGAAATTTTCCGGAAACTTATCGTAAAGATTTCTGCAGGTCACTTCTGACGGCGTCAGGAATTAATTCCTGACGGCGTTGATGCGTGGGAATCGCAACAGGCTTTACCTCTCGAGGGATCTCGAGAAGCTTACAACCCCCACCAGGCAGTGTACCTGATCGTTGTAGTATAGTATAGTGACAAGTACCGGGGGATTGATCATTCAGCTTAGGAATAGTGTCGCTAGGATTAGAAAGCCTAATTACTAGTTCTAAAGGTGAGGGATGATTATTTTTGTGTTTTTATATTTTATGAAAAGCAAGTTAAAATCTCGGGTTTTGAAAGAGTGGGCGGAATTAGTTGCTATTCAACTAACCCAAAACTAAGATGCAATCAAAATAAAATACTAAAAATGAAAATAAACTAATTATACTAAGGTTGTGAGCAGTAATTGGAGAAAATGTGTTTACTTAGATTTCACTACTCCCTAGATTTCTTTTACATGTTAATTACTTGTTATAATTGCATGGATGACGGATCGTATTCCTTAATACCATTCATGGGGTGGCATACATAACTCCCCAATTCTATGAGCTCTTATCTCCTCCTACACCATGCCCAGCACAACTATAGGGATTGTAAACAGTGGCTCATGCATTAAATACAACCAATAAAGACCTAGTACGCCTCGGTTCATGTTTCTTAAGACGTTCAAGCATGTTACCATTTGTAGATCTGCCAGTTTTCTTAAGCCTAACATATAAATCATTCATCCAAGAACAAGAATAAACAAGTAATCAACACATAATCAATATCTAGGTTTCATTAGATCTAAGCAAACACAAAAGAGATCTAGCCTAGCATGATAGAATTAAGACAAGAACAAGATATAGATAACCAACACATAGACATATTGATTGAATTAGAAGAACACTTATCTTGATTAATCATGCAAGGTATCAAGGGGTTGGAACCCTTGAAAAACCTGTAAAGTTACACCAAAATCGTCTTTAGGGTTTCTCCCAAAACTTCTTTCTTTAATGTGAAAAACTAGAAAACTATATATAGGAAAATAGGGGTGACGGCGTCAAGAACAAGGGTGTGACGCCGTCATCTCGCCGCCAAATACTTCCTCGGACGGCCTTGATCTACTTCTGACGCCGTCAAGGCTTAGGCCGTCACACAAATTCCTCTTGACGCCCAGTGTGTGACGCCGTCATCAACTACGGATTTTAATTCTTGGGGTTTTGACGCCGTCAGGAAAACTCTTGACGCCTTCATGAACTCTCGGAGTTTTATTATTGAGGTTTGACGCCGTCAGAGGTTTACTCTTGACGCCGTCACCTACTGTTCCCAGCATGGAAAATTGAGACTTTGCCGTTTTCTTCACTTTTATGCTCAAAAAACGTCCAAAATGGCTTCTTTTCCAGAATTCACTCTCCAAGTACCTAAAATCACAAAAGGAACGATTTAGGGCAATATTTGATCAAATAAATTCGGATTCGGGCTTAAATGACCCCCTAAAAACGGATCATTTTTCGCCTCATCATATACCCTTACACTTGAGATTTGCTTGTCCTCAAGCAAATGCGCTTTTATTCTACTCAAAAGACAAGTTAGGGGTCATTTAACACTAATATAAAAGTAATTACAACAAAGAATCGTTCCACTAAAGACCAATAGACAAGCACGGAGGTCATACACAAGCACCTCACAAATAGTGTTTAGATACTCACATCTCTCGGGTGTAATAAAGTGTAAATTACAATATGGAAACGGAAGATATCTCTCACTACCTGTCATAGCAAAATAGATTACCATAGGCTTGGGAAAGGATCAAACCTTCACCACATGGTGTAAGCACCTAGGATAAACTATCAAATAGGTCTTTTAAAGGGTTGTAACGTTAGGTATAGGGATATGAATTACACGGTTTTGTTGGATAAAGGAAGTTTTACTGGTGGCGAGTTAACAATCTTGGTTAATTACATGTACAATGTGGCGTTGCTAAGCCAAGACTAGACTCGACTTAAGCTAATAAATGAAAATTAACAAAAACATAAAATGAAAAGGGATGGTAGTCCGTATGTTTTTTTTCTCTTTTTCCTTTTTCTATTTTTTTTTTCTTGATTTTTTTTTGATTTTTTTTTTTTTTTTTTTTTTTTTTTTTTTTTTTTTTGCATACACTCTTGCCCTACCATCCAAAACAATACATCATAGGGAATGAATATTCCCCTTACACTTGAATCTTTACATACTTTACATTAAACTAATCTAATGACTCGAATTAAGAAAATCAAAACACTTGGAGCACTTTTAGGATTAACGTACATATGGGGGTAATAAATGATGTTCTTCCCCATTACTCCATAAAATAAGTACTTACCCATGAGTCCCAAGCGTCCCAAAACAATATGTACAAGGATATGACTCGACTTAGCAACCATGTAATCAATTAGAAAGTTAACTTAGGGTTTAACAAATAACAATAATGCACAAAAAATGAGCGCATACACGGAAGGCTAAGGCAATTTGGGTGTACATTTAAGTGGGGTGTAACAAATTCTTCCTTTAAGTAAAATGCTTAAAGTTAGAAACGAAAAGATAGGCTCGGAGGGGTGTACTAGGGGTTTCGTGTACTAAAAATGAGTACAACGCTAAGGGTGTGGGAAAAATTAGTTGACTTAACTAGCCAAGTAATATGACTTAAATGGTCAAGTAATCATAATACGGGTTTAACACAAGGGTGATCCTAATGCCTCTTATCATGTAGTAAATCCTACTACACGAATGTAGTCTCACTAGCGGTCTCGGAATGCATCACTAACGCAAGTTCTAGAATCTAAATGCTACCGGAACACTCATAAGCACTAATAGTAAATGCTTTTCCTATCAAATCTAAAGGCGAACCTCACATATTTGGGTGAAAAATTTTTCTGAATATACGGTTTTGTGCTAGTCATACAATCTCCTATCCATGAGACGCTTGCTATGGCTAAAGTTTCACTCCTAAATGTTGTAAAAAATTTTAAATTTGGCGCTAAAATTACACTAACAAGTATTTCTCATAGTTTTATTACACATCTACTATCAAACAAAACAAACTCAAGCGAAAGTGCATATGTAAGGTATCATCTTTTTACCCTCCCCTTACACTTAAGATGAACATTGTCCCCAATGTTCAAGTAAAGAATGTAAAAGTGAAATAAGTAAAAAGAATGAAATCAAATACTCCCCTGATTCGCTCGGTATGGATTATAGGTTGGCCAGGTTAGATCTTCCTCCAAGAAAACAAACAATCAAAGCTTCCCTTCCAGAATATAAATCATCTCCTTGTCGAACATAACCTGTAAATCCTGACAAAAATAGACAAGACAACCTCGCGTAAAATCGGCGGCATCCTATATAAGTTACTAAATCCTAGAAAACAAAGTAAGATATAATGCTTGTGGAATGAAGTTTGCAGATCTCCTGGAGATTATAAAACTTAATAATTCACAAAAAAACCATAAGACTCTGTTAGAAAAACAAAACCGGTAAAATTTCCAGATTTTAACTCCTGACGCCGTCAAGAGTAAACCTCTGACGCCGTCAGAATGGACCTGCAGAAATTCTTATGTTAAGTTTCCGGAAAATTTCTGGAAAAACTTGGTCCTACTTCCTGGAAAATCCTGCAAAACTTCATTATGACTCAATACAAGCATTTGACTCTAACAAATACGAATATACATGTTCATTTAATATTGTGGAGAATCATGATCGGTTTGTTTCTTAAAAACGTATTTGGGGTTTCCCCTTACACTTATCTTTTGCAAAAATACTTCTAGGTGGAGTTAAGACTAGGCTAAACAACAAAGTAAATTATTTCCACGTTTTAATTGAGAAACATGATCTACCAACAATAAAAACTAAACATGCATACGGAAGCAAATAACAATCAAACAAATAAAATCACACAAAACATGGGTTGCCTCCCAAGAAGCGCTTTTCTTTATTTACGAGTCTTGTAGCTAGACTCAAGGTCATGGGTTACGTTTTCCTTTCCCACTTTTGTGCTAACTCAAAACAACTAACCCAATTCTCATCACGCTTATATTCCGGGCCTAGATTCATGCAACCCGAATAATATGTTCTCCTCCTCTCATAATAGGCTTCATTAGTGATTCCATCTTCCTTAACCTCATAAGGTCGAATTTCATCAATCTGTAGATTCTTGATGCCCTTTAATTCTTCCTTCATGTGAGGCATCATAAAAGTGACCTTCTCTATTCCATCAGTAAACTGAGCTATCCCCTTCTCATGGTCGTAATACATCTTAGTTTTCTCAACAAAAGGTTGTCCTAAAACTACTTCTCCAAGTTGTGGATCAATAATGCTTCTAACATCTTCTAGGATTACAAAGTCACATTGATAAGTAAAATTTCCTAAAAAGATGTGTACCCCATTAACTCTCCTGACAAAGTTACATAGCCTATTAGAATTGTAAGGGTCTTTTCTAGGGCTTAACCTTTCGTTCATTATCCAATTGTAATAGAGCCTAGACATGATATTCATGGGTGCTTTTAAGTCAATGTATGTATGCTCTCTAGACATGTACCCAATCATGCAAGGAATTTTTATGTTCCTGAAGTTATGCCTCCTAATCCATGGTGTCTTTCTATATTTCGAGGGGCAAGGATGTTGTAAGAGGAACTTGTGGTAACTCAATTCATCCGGGGTTGGAGCGAAGTTTGTAAACTCAATTTTCATTTGGAGAGGCTTAATGAATTTCTTAAATGTGTTAGCTTCTCTCTTTCTTCTTTTATGCGCAATAAGCCTCTTGCTAATCTCTAAACGGCGACTCTCTGATTCCATAAAGACCACACTAGTACGAACAGAAACACGAAGAAATAAGATAGACTAAAGAGAACCTAAAAATAAAAATAAAATGTTACTAGAAAGGAATCTAGCAAGTAGACCTAATAAAAAGAAATTCTAACCTAGACAATAACTATTCCCCGGGCAGTGGCGCCAAAAACTTCATGCGTGGGAATCGCAACAGGCTTTACCTCTCGAGGGATCTCGAGAAGCTTACAACCCCCACCAGGCAGTGTACCTGATCGTTGTAGTATAGTATAGTGACAAGTACCGGGGGATTGATCGTTCAGCTTAGGAATAGTGTCGCTAGGATTAGAAAGCCTAATTACTAGTTCTAAAGGTGAGGGATGATTATTTTTGTGTTTTTATATTTTATGAAAAGCAAGTTAAAATCTCGGGTTTTGAAAGAGTGGGCGGAATTAGTTGCTATTCAACTAACCCAAAACTAAGATGCAATCAAAATAAAATACTAAAAATGAAAATAAACTAATTATACTAAGGTTGTGAGCAGTAATTGGAGAAAATGTGTTTACTTAGATTTCACTACTCCCTAGATTTCTTTTACATGTTAATTACTTGTTATAATTGCATGGATGACGGATCGTATTCCTTAATACCATTCATGGGGTGGCATACATAACTCCCCAATTCTATGAGCTCTTATCTCCTCCTACACCATGCCCAGCACAACTATAGGGATTGTAAACAGTGGCTCATGCATTAAATATAACCAATAAAGACCTAGTACGCCTCGGTTCATGTTTCTTAAGACGTTCAAGCATGTTACCATTTGGAGATCTGCCAGTTTTCTTAAGCCTAACATATAAATCATTCATCCAAGAACAAGAATAAACAAGTAATCAACACATAATCAATATCTAGGTTTCATTAGATCTAAGCAAACACAAAAGAGATCTAGCCTAACATGATAGAATTAAGACAAGAACAAGATATAGACAACCAACACATAGACATATTGATTGAATTAGAAGAACACTTATCTTGATTAATCATGCAAGGTATCAAGGGGTTGGAACCCTTGAAAAACCTGTAAAGTTACACCAAAATCGTCTTTAGGGTTTCTCCCAAAACTTCTTTCTTTAATGTGAAAAACTAGAAAACTATATATAGGAAAATAGGGGTGACGGCGTCAAGAACAAGGGTGTGACGCCGTCATCTCGCCGCCAAATACTTCCTCGGACGGCCTTGATCTACTTCTGACGCCGTCAAGGCCTAGGCCGTCACACAAATTCCTCTTGACGCCCTGTGTGTGACGCCGTCATCAACTACGGATTTTAATTCTTGGGGTTTTGACGCCGTCAGGAAAACTCTTGACGCCTTCATGAACTCTCGGATTTTTATTATTGAGGTTTGATGCCGTCAGAGGTTTACTCTTGACGCCGTCACCTACTGTTCCCAGCATGGAAAATTGAGACTTTGCCGTTTTCTTTACTTTTATGCTCCAAAAACGTCCAAAATGGCTTCTTTTCCAGAATTCACTCTCCAAGTACCTAAAATCACAAAAGGAATGATTTATGGCAATATTTGATCAAATAAATTCGGATTCGGGCTTAAATGACCCCCTAAAAACGGATCATTTTTCGCCTCATCAGCGTCATGTGTAAAATTCTGAAAATTTTGCTAGTTTTGTTTTTCTTACGGAGTCTTAAAGTTTTTGTTAATTCTTTAGTTTTATAAACTCCAGGAAATCTGCAAACATTCAATCCACAAGCATTATATCTTAATTTGCTTTCTAGGACTTGTTAGTATATATAGATTGCCGCCAATTTTACGCGAGGTTGCCTTGTTTGTTTTCTCAGGTTCAACAGGTTATGTATGACAAGAAGATGATTTATTTTCTAGAAGGGAAGCTTTGAATGTTCATTTTCTTGGAGGAAGATTTAACCTTGTTACCACACTATCCACACCGAACAAATCAGGGGAGTATTTGCTTTCATTCTTTTACCCATTTCACTTTTACATTCTTTAATTGAACATTGGGGACAATGTTCATCCTAAGTGTAAGGGGAGGGTAAATGATGATACCTTATAGGATACTATTGCACTTGAGTTTGTTTGTTTGATGGTAGGTGTGTAATAAAACAAAGAGAAATACTTGTTAGTGTAATTTTAGCGCCAACTTTAAAATTTTTTACAACATTTAGGAGTGAAACTTTAGCCTTAGCATGCGTCTCAGGATAGGAGTTGTATGACTAGCACAAAACCGTACTATTCAGAAAAATTTTCCACCCAAATATGTGAGGTTCGCCTTTAGATTTGATAGGAAAAGCATTTACTATTAGTGCTTATGAGTGTACCAGTAACATTTAGATTCTAGAACTTGTGTTAGTGATGAATCCTGAGACCGCTAGTGAGACTACATTCGTGTAGTAGGATTTACTGTCACAACTCACCATTTCAGGTCATTTCGGGAACTTTGGAAAAACACTATTCATAAATCACTATTCATCAAAACACTATTCATCGTTTTACTATTCATCATTTTCGAGGTCATTTTGATATTCTGAGAAACATTTGGGAAATTTACTATTCACAAAACACTATTCATTTCCGGAAAAGTTTTCACCATTCACTTGCATTACTCATTTCATCGTAAATTTAGTTTACGGGTATTCAAATTCGCGTAACCGGATTGGTTTAGGTGCGAATTCATTTCATTAGTGTTAAGAACACTGCATACGGACTGGAGATAGTCTGCATATCATCATAACAGCATTTTCATGTTATACCACTCTCAGGATTTTCAAATTTATATATTTCATACATTTAACGTTTTTACGTATAAGTATTTATAGTAAACGTTAACACCCGGTTTATACACGACGAATATATCTAAATATTCCCACAATGGTCCCGACATATTTTTATATCCATTTTAATATCATAAAAGTTATAATGTTCAGTTACCCAGTATTTTGGAAATTTATTTTATTTATAACGTACGCGTATGAATATAACGACGGTTTTCGTGAAAACTAAACAATAATCACCCGATCACTCAGTAAATATACCCAACATATTTTTAATATGTTTTTAACATTATTATAACTTTATTTCATCCCGGTTAACTTCATGAACATTTATTTCTATTAAACCCGGTACCCGATTTAAACGAATAACACAAAACCTTACACTAATTTCCTAATTAAATCAAAACTACCCTACCCCCCCCCCCCCCTCATCCACCATGGACCGGCCTTATAAGTCCTCTCCTAGGCAAATTCTTACAATTTTCTAACCTAAAGCATTTATGTATGCTTATAATACATTATAACTTACTACTTAATTACATAAACCACAAAAACAATACTTATATAATTTTAGAGAATCAAAAAGCTCTCATCCTTTCTTCCTTAACCAAAACCCACGACCAAACCCAAGATCCATGATCTAGTGATTCTTTTTCAAAAGTTATAACATCAAACTTGTTCATTATACTTGCCTAATCAAGAATCAATCAAGAAAAACACAAGAAATCCAAGCATAATCATCATCTAATCATCTCATTTTATCAAGTAAGTTATCCACTTTATTTTTACATGAAACATCTTATATTTACTTGTATTTCATGATTTCCATGCTAAAAACCATGTACAACTAGCTATACCACCATTTATTTTGTCTAAAATGAAACATACAAACCCTAACTTTTTATTTATGAATCCCCTTGCTATAATAACTTGGTTAGGAGTCCATGGCACCCTAAGAAGGTGTATGGTAGGATTAGATTAGCTATGTGGTGATTACAAGAGGTTTGGTGATGGTAGAAATTAGTTATAAACCTTGAAAACTTGATTTGGAACCTATTTTAGACATGCTGTCCCATTTTGTGAAAATCTGGAAAATCAGTAAACACCAAGTGAACTTTGGCAAAATTTTTAGAAAATACTTTCAAAAACGAATCCGTAGGCGAAAGAACGGATTAAAAAGAGTTTATAACGAAGAAGTTATGATTTTTGTAAGATTGTAGACGAAAAGTATTTTTCTGAAAATGTTTGCTGTTGGACGTTTTTCATTGGACAAAAAGAGACTTTAGATGTAACCCAGAGGAGCCGAGCTTTCCAAAATATATTACTACCTACTAAGACGTAACCGTGGACATAAAGAACAAGTAAAACGGACAAGTAACGACAAAGATATTCACGTTTGAATATCGGCTAAAACCATTTTTATTTGGCAGCTTTTAATAAAAATGGACACTAAAACTACGAAGTACTTTTGTTAGCTAGAAATAATATTAAGTACCAAGCTTTATAACTAATGTAGTATTAGTTATTACAAGAATGTTTTCATCATTTCAAGGCGATATTACAAGGATTACAACCCGAGGATTTCAACGCTAACATGGAAACATACGATATATATATATATATATATATAAGTATATATATATTACAGCTAGCTTATTATATTTTCTAATAGCAATATTTTTCCAAATTCTTGGATTATATATTTTGATAACACAAGTGTTTTTCCAAAGACTAGAGTGGTATAGAAACATGAGCATGGACATTCATAACATCATTTGGTGATCTAAATGAGATCATTCATCATTCATTTTAGGTTGCGGCAGATAACCGTGCATTGTTGTCCTTAACATTCCGTTGCATTGTACTATTACTTCGAGGTGAGTCATAGCCCCTACTCTTTTAATTGTTCTATCAACTCTTTGGGGGAGATACATGCTACTACTTGCTTACTTGTACGGATTCACATAACATTATACTTGATTACATTATACTTGATTCCATTATTCTTGATTACATACATACATGATTGATACATGCACACATACTTACTATTATACTTTGGGAAATGGCACCCAGCAATCATACATACATACAGACTTCCAATGGCCCTAGATTAAGTTGCTGGGCACAACCATGGATACATACATACAGACTTCCAATGGCCCTAGATTAAGTTGCTGGGCACAACCATGGATACATACATACAGACTTCCAATGGCCCCAGATTAAGTTGCTGGACACAACCATTGAGACATACATACAAACATGAGGTCTTCGGATATGAAGTGTAGACTCACTACTACTTGCTTAACTGTTGTTATGAACTTATACATATCTTAATCATATTATATTGTAGCAGTGGGTTGTAAACACACAGGTTACAAGTCTCTTATGGCGGGACTTGCAACTGAGTGGATTTACGATGCCTTTGCTGTGTGAACATTCTTTATAGGCTTTTCATCTGTACTAAGACAAACTCTATGAACTCACCAACCTTTGTGTTGACACTTTTAAGCATGTTTATCTCAGGTTAGGAAGGCGATAGTAGGTTTGTGGAGCTGAGAGTCTTAGGGCATGCTTTTGGAGACTTTCACTTTTATCGTTTACCATTCGATACACTTTAAAAACTTATGTATCATTCTACTTTGGGATCTTTGTTTTGTAAACTATGACTTTTATCTATTCGAATGGTAACTTTTTCTAAAACGTCTCATTTAGAGGGCGTTTTCTATATCTTGTACTTTGTGCCCTGTAGTAGCATCCCTATGACCCAGTCTTCCGCTGCGGTATTTTGGGGGTGTTACAGATTGGTACCAGAGCCTTGGTTATAGAGAACTAGGTTGTTTTAGAGTCTAGACTATAACTACATACATGTAGACTCTCCTCCCTATCGCCTTGCACTTTACATACACTTACGCTTGCTGGTAATTTATTTATTTTTAGACCCACGCTATTAGATACTTTGTAGAAACCGTTAGAAACTAGACTTCCCAGTGACTTTAACACTTAAGGGAGAATCTTTTGTTCCTTTGTACTAAGCATGACATTCCCTAGATGCCCATTTAAGCAACGTCTACCACTGAGATATGTGTGCCTGGTGATATGTACACTTGTGAAAGGAAACATTTATAATTGTGGTGGCCAACATAATTATAAGTGCTTCACGACACACGTGGACATATGACTATGCAGATGTAGATCGGTGTTGGCACAACTTAGGAAACAACTGGTAGCACGGTATTATATATGAGGATGTGAAGTATAGACTTTGGTTAATCAACGGTTTTCCCTCATCTCTGACGTTCACTAAATGTCCTTCCTCTCAGGAAATCATGGCACCAAAGAGAGTGACTCGTAGCTCTGTTCGAGGAGGCGCAACACCAAGGGGTGGAAGGACTGGTGGACGTGGAGGTAGAGGAGGTAGAGGAGCTGCTAATGACACTAGTAACCCAAGTAACGATGGTGGAAGAACTGGTGGACGTGGAGGTAGAGGAGGTGGTCACGGAGTTGAAAACAATGATAATAACGACGGTGGAAATACTGATTTTGAGGCCATCATCGCTCGACAACTTGAAAAATTTCTCCCCACTATTGTCACTCAAGTTGGCGATCATATGAATAACTTGGCAAACCACGAAAGCGGAATTAACAACACCAATGGTATAGGCCAGAATGGTAATGGCAACAACATCATTAGGACTGGATGTACGTATAAGGAATTTACGTCATGCAAGCCAATTGATTTCAATGGTGTAGGAGGCGCGTTGGCGTATACTCGATGGGTTGAAAAGATGGAAACGGTGATTGACATTAGTAACTGTGCAGCACATCAAATGGTGAAGTATTCCATGTGCTTACTATCAGGAAAGGCATTGACATGGTGGAATACGCAGATTCAAGCTAGGGGTAGAGCGGCAGCTGTAGGTATGACATGGGACGATTTTAAGGCATTATTGAAAGAGGAATACTGCCCGGATAACGAGATGCAGAAGCTGGAGAATGAACTCTATCATCACTCTATGATAGGGGCTGGACATGCAGCCTACACAGATCGATTCCATGAATTAGCTAGACTAGTTCCACACCTAGTTACCCCTGAGTCCAAGAGGATCGAGAGGTACATATATGGTCTTGTCCCAGAAATTCGTGGGACTGTGAAAACAACTGAGCCTTCTACAATTCAGAGTACAATATTGAGAGCAGGGACTCTGACAGATGAAATGGTTAGAAATGGAAGCTTGAGGAACAGTGATAAAAGGAAGGGAACAAGCGAGTCAAACAAGCAAATGGGCACAATAGCTGACAACAAAAGGGCAAGGACCTTTGCGGCAACTAATCCTGGTCAGAAAGAGTATTTAGGCCCGCATCCTAAATGTACGAAATGTAACTTTCATCATCAAAAGATTGCGCCCTGCCGTGTGTGTGCATTTTGCAGATAGTCTAGTCATTTTACAAACCAGTGTAGAGAACTAGCAAATGTGGGCAATATGACGAACAACCAAAGGACATGCTATGAATGTAACAGCCCGGATCACTTTCGGAACAATTGTCCTAAGTTGAAAAGAAATCTTAACCAAGGAGGCAATCGTCCAAACTTAGCAGCAGCAATTGAAGGGCCACGAGATGAGGCCAATGAGATTCCACCCGCAATTGGCAGAGCTTACTTCTTAGGAAATCCTATCACCCAACATGTCCGCGGTAGCATAACGGGTACATTCTCTTGAACAACTATCGTATTTTAGTAGCACTTAAGTCTTAATATAGGACTTATACACAACACTGACTAATCTGAGACCTAGCAGCATTAACCTTAGTCATACTAACATTAGTAATTTGATTAGTGTAAGCAATTCCAAAGTCGAGCCAATCTTTCAAAAGATTTTTTTTTAGGATGTTGAATCCAGACCTTGATTTTTAGCTTGGTTCTAGTGACTGTTCTTGTTTGATTGGGTTGCGAAAATCAAGCTAAAAGTTAAAGTCATCACTCAAACCGATTTAGCCTAATCTCATGACTGTTCTTGTTTGATTGGGTTGTGGGATTAAGTGAAAATCGGTTACCTAAAGGATTAACCTAAAGGAGGTCTTTTGAGGATTAAGCTCGGGATTGGGAAGGTTTGCCTCATCAAGTCTGACCACGAGAACATACCTAGTTGGATAGAAACCCACATACATAAGCTTTGACACATTTAACTGATTAACATTAACTGAACTTCGGGACGAAGTTCTTTTTAGAGGGGAAGACTGTCACAACTCACCATTTCAGGTCATTTCGGGAACTTTGGAAAAACACTATTCATAAATCACTATTCATCAAAACACTATTCATCGTTTTACTATTCATCATTTTCGAGGTCATTTTGATATTCTGAGAAACATTTGGGAAATTTACTATTCACAAAACACTATTCATTTCCGGAAAAGTTTTCACCATTCACTTGCATTACTCATTTCATCGTAAATTTAGTTTACGGGTATTCAAATTCGCGTAACCGGATTGGTTTAGGTGCGAATTCATTTCATTAGTGTTAAGAACACTGCATACGGACTGGAGATAGTCTGCATATCATCATAACAGCATTTTCATGTTATACCACTCTCAGGATTTTCAAATTTATATATTTGATACATTTAACGTTTTTACGTATAAGTATTTATAGTAAACGTTAACACCCGGTTTATACACGACGAATATTTCTAAATATTCCCACAATGGTCCCGACATATTTTTATATCCATTTTAATATCATAAAAGTTATAACGTTCAGTTACCCAGTATTTTGGAAATTTATTTTATTTATAACGTACGCGTATGAATATAACGACGGTTTTCGTGAAAACTAAACAATAATCACCCGATCACTCAGTAAATATACCCAACATATTTTTAATATGTTTTTAACATTATTATAACTTTATTTCATCCCGGTTAACTTCGTGAACATTTATTTCTATTAAACCCGGTACCCGATTTAAACGAATAACACAAAACCTTACACTAATTTCCTAATTAAATCAAAACTACCCTACCCCCCCCCCCCCCCCCCCCTCATCCACCATGGACCGGCCTCATAAGTCCTCTCCTAGGCAAATTCTTACAATTTTCTAACCTAAAGCATTTATGTATGCTTATAATACATTATAACTTACTACTTAATTACATAAACCACAAAAACAATACTTATATAATTTTAGAGAATCAAAAAGCTCTCATCCTTTCTTCCTTAACCAAAACCCACGACCAAACCCAAGATCCATGATCTAGTGATTCTTTTTCAAAAGTTATAACATCAAACTTGTTCATTATACTTGCCTAATCAAGAATCAATCAAGAAAAACACAAGAAATCCAAGCATAATCATCATCTAATCATCTCATTTTATCAAGTAAGTTATCCACTTTATTTTTACATGAAACATCTTATATTTACTTGTATTTCATGATTTCCATGCTAAAAACCATGTACAACTAGCTATACCACCATTTATTTTGTCTAAAATGAAACATACAAACCCTAACTTTTTATTTATGAATCCCCTTGCTATAATAACTTGGTTAGGAGTCCATGGCACCCTAAGAAGGTGTATGGTAGGATTAGATTAGCTATGTGGTGATTACAAGAGGTTTGGTGATGGTAGAAATTAGTTATAAACCTTGAAAACTTGATTTGGAACCTATTTTAGACATGCTGTCCCATTTTGTGAAAATCTGGAAAATCAGTAAACACCAAGTGAACTTTGGCAAAATTTTTAGAAAATACTTTCAAAAACGAATCCGTAGGCGAAAGAACGGATTAAAAAGAGTTTATAACGAAGAAGTTATGATTTTTGTAAGATTGTAGACGAAAAGTATTTTTCTGAAAATGTTTGCTGTTGGACGTTTTTCATTGGACAAAAAGAGACTTTAGACGTAACCCAGAGGAGCCGAGCTTTCCAAAATATATTACTACCTACTAAGACGTAACCGTGGACATAAAGAACAAGTAAAACGGACAAGTAACGACAAAGATATTCACGTTTGAATATCGGCTAAAACCATTTTTATTTGGCAGCTTTTAATAAAAATGGACACTAAAACTACGAAGTACTTTTGTTAGCTAGAAATAATATTAAGTACCAAGCTTTATAACTAATGTAGTATTAGTTATTACAAGAATGTTTTCATCATTTCAAGGCGATATTACAAGGATTACAACCCGAGGATTTCAACGCTAACATGGAAACATACGATATATATATATATATATATATATATATATATATATATATATATATAAGTATATATATATTACAGCTAGCTTATTATATTTTCTAATAGCAATATTTTTCCAAATTCTTGGATTATATATTTTGATAACACAAGTGTTTTTCCAAAGACTAGAGTGGTATAGAAACATGAGCATGGACATTCATAACATCATTTGGTGATCTAAATGAGATCATTCATCATTCATTTTAGGTTGCGGCAGATAACCGTGCATTGTTGTCCTTAACATTCCGTTGCATTGTACTATTACTTCGAGGTGAGTCATAGCCCCTACTCTTTTAATTGTTCTATCAACTCTTTGGGGGAGATACATGCTACTACTTGCTTACTTGTACGGATTCACATAACATTATACTTGATTACATTATACTTGATTCCATTATTCTTGATTACATACATACATGATTGATACATGCACACATACTTACTATTATACTTTGGGAAATGGCACCCAGCAATCATACATACATACAGACTTCCAATGGCCCTAGATTAAGTTGTTGGGCACAACCATGGATACATACATACAGACTTCCAATGGCCCTAGATTAAGTTGCTGGGCACAACCATGGATACATACATACAGACTTCCAATGGCCCCAGATTAAGTTGCTGGACACAACCATTGAGACATACATACAAACATGAGGTCTTCGGATATGAAGTGTAGACTCACTACTACTTGCTTAACTGTTGTTATGAACTTATACATATCTTAATCATATTATATTGTAGCAGTGGGTTGTAAACACACAGGTTACAAGTCTCTTATGGCGGGACTTGCAACTGAGTGGATTTACGATGCCTTTGCTGTGTGAACATTCTTTATAGGCTTTTCATCTGTACTAAGACAAACTCTATGAACTCACCAACCTTTGTGTTGACACTTTTAAGCATGTTTATCTCAGGTTAGGAAGGCGATAGTAGGTTTGTGGAGCTGAGAGTCTTAGGGCATGCTTTTGGAGACTTTCACTTTTATCGTTTACCATTCGATACACTTTAAAAACTTATGTATCATTCTACTTTGGGATCTTTGTTTTGTAAACTATGACTTTTATCTATTCGAATGGTAACTTTTTCTAAAACGTCTCATTTAGAGGGCGTTTTCTATATCTTGTACTTTGTGCCCTGTAGTAGCATCCCTATGACACAGTCTTCCGCTGCGGTATTTTGGGGGTGTTACATTTACTATATGATAAGAGGCATTAGGATCACCCTTGTGTTAAACCCGTATCATAATTGCTTGACCATTTAAGTCATATTACTTGGCTAGTAAAGTCAATTAATTTTTCCGACACCTTAGCGTTTTATTCATTTTTAGTACACGAAACCCCTAGTACACCCCTCCGAGCCTATATTTTCGTTTCTAACTTTAAGCATCCTACTTAAAGGAATAATTTGTTACAACCCACTTAAATGTACAACCAAATCGCCTTAGCCTTCCGTGTATGCACTCATCTTTAGTGCATTATTGTTACATGTTTAAACCCTTAGTTAATTATCTAATTGATTACATATTTACATGGTTGCTAAGTCGAGTCATATCTTGTACATATTGTTTTGGGACGATTGGGACTCATGGGTAAAGTACTTATGTTATGGAGTAATGGGGAAGAACATCATCTTATTACCCCCATATGTGCGCTAATCTTAAAAGTACTCCAAGTGTTTTGATTATCTTGATTCGAGTCATTAGATTAATTTATTGTAAAGTATGAAAAAAATTCAAGTGTAAGAGGAATATACATTCCCTATGATGTATTATTTTGGATGGTAGGGTAAGAATGTATGCAAAAAAAAAAAAAAAAAAAAAAAAAAAAAAAAAAAAAAAAAAGAACGGACTACCATCGAAAAAATATGGCTTAGCAACGCCATATTGTATACGTAATTAACAAAGATGATTAACTCGCCACCAGTAAATATTGCCTTTATCCAACAAAACCGTGTATTCCATATCCCTACACCTAACGTTATAACCCTTTGAAAGACCTCTTTGATAGTTTATCCTAGGTGCTTACGCCAAGTGGTGGAGGTTTGATCCTTTCCCAAGCCTATGGTAATCTATTTTGCTATGACAGGTAGTGAGAGATGTTTTCCATTTCCATATTGTGATATATACTTTATTACACCCGAGAAATGTGAGTATCTAAACACTATTTGTGAGGTGTTAGTGTATGACCTCCGTGCTTGTCTTTGGTCTTTAGTGGAACGATTATTTGTTGTAATTACTTTTATATTAGTGTTAAATGACCCCTAACTTGTATTTTGATTAGAATAAAAGCGCATTTGCTTGAGGACAAGCAAATCTCAAGTGTAAGGTTATTTGATGAGGCGAAAAATGAACCGTTTTTAGGGGGTCATTTAAGCCTGGATTCGAATTTATTTGATCAAATATTGCCCTAAATCGTTCCTTTTGTCATTTTAGGTACTTTTGGAGTGAAATCTGGAAAAGGAAGCATTTTGGACGTTTTTGGAGCATAAAAGTGAAGAAAACGGCAAAGTCTTAATTTTCCTTGCTGGGAATAGTACCTGACGGCGTCAAGAATTTCCAAGTGACGGTGTCAAGAGCAATGCAAGAGGTGGAAGTGGATAAAGTCCGTGACAGTCCAGAGAGTTTTGTACTAGGGACATGACGGCATCACCCAAGGCCGTCATGGTCCAAATGTTAGTGACGGCCCAGAGTAACTTTACACATGACGGCGTCAAAAGTGGATCTAGGCAATCCGATTTCATTATGGGAGGCGAGTTGACGGCGTCCGAATTTTCTTCTTGACGCCGTCACCCTGTAAAATCTATATATAGTTTTGCAATTTTCATTCATTAGGTGTAACTTTGGAGATAAACCCTAGTCCGATTTTCACAGCTTTTTCAAGGGTTTTTACCCTTTGAAACCTTTCATGTTCAATTGAGATAAGTACTCTTTCAATTCAATCAATATGTCTATGTGTTGTTTGAATATATTTTACACTTGTCTTCAATTTAACATGCTTGGCTAGATCTCTTGTGTGTTTGCTTAGATGTAGTGAAACCTAGATGTTAATTATGGGTTGATTGTTTGTTTATAGTTGTTACGGATGATTGTATTCGATGTTAGGCTTAAGAGAACTGGCAGACTTCCATTGGTAACATGCTTGAACGTCTTAAGAAACATGATCAGAGGTGTACTATGATTTTTGGTTGTATTTAATGCGTAGGAGAATTCTAATGATCCCATGTTAGGAGCTTCTAACGGCTCGACATAGGAGTGAAGTAGGATCTTATAGAGTTAGGGAATATTGTACACGGCCCTACGACTAGTATTAAGGAATATGACCCGTCATCCATGCAATTGTAACAAACTATCAACCTGTAAAAGATATCTAGGGAGTAATGAAACCTAAGTAAACACAACTTTCCCCATTATTGTTTACACCACATTAGTTTAATTAGATTTATTTTCATTTCTATTATTTTATTTTGATTGCATCTTTAGTTATTGGGTTAGTTGACTAGCAACTAATTCCGCCCACTCTTCCAAAACCCGAGATTTTATTGCTTTTATAAAATATAAAAATACAAAAAGAATCATCCCTCACCTCTAGACCTAGTTTTTAGGATTTCTATTCCTAGCGACACTATTCCTGAGTTGAACGATCAATCCCCCGGTACTTGTCACTATACTATACTACAACGATCAGGTACACTGCCTGGTGGGGGTTGTAAGCTTCTCGAGATCCCTCGAGAGGTAAAGCCTGGTGCGATTCCCACGTATCATGATGTTGGGACATAAGTTAACATTCGCCTTATACAATACCAACGCGTTTTGTGGTCTAACAGTTAATCACCCATACAGTTAAGCGTACTCGTGTGAGAGTAGTAGTGGGTTGGGTGACCATCCGAGAAGTCTTCACACGAGGGCCACAAAAGCAAAACCATGAGCCTACGGACAAAGCAGACAATATTGTGGTCTATAAGGCGGGGTGTTACAAGTGGTATCAGGGCCACTCCAAGCCGTTCGGGATGTGAGGCAAACCTCATTGTCGTTCGAGGATGATGAGTTCCTTAGACAGGGTTGTTTCCCAACCTGAATTCCAGGACGGGATTCCCCTAAGGGGGGTGAATGTAACAACATAGGCAAATCCTACATCGGCCGTGATTTGGAATGATGCTGGGACATAAATTAACATTCTCCTTATACGACAAAAACACGTTTTGTGGTCTAACGGTTAATCGCCCAACTTGAATCCCGGGACGGGATTCCCCTAAGGGCGGTGAATGTAACACCCTAGGCAAATCCTACATCTGCCGTTACTTGGAGTGATGCTGGAACATAAGTTAACATTCATCTTATATGACAACAACGCATTTTGTGGTTTAACGGTTAATCGCCCATACCGTTAAGCGTGCTCATGTGAGAGTAGTAGTGGCTTGGTGACCTTCCGGGAAGTCTTCACATGAGAGCCACAAAAGCAAAGCCGTGAGCCTACGGGTAAAGCGGACAATATTGTGGTATATAAGGCGGGTTGTTACACTTATGATGATCTACCAAGGACGAACAAAGTTATTGACGTCTAGTATGTTATCAAACATATTTGGTGGGTATGTGAAGATAGTTTGAACAGAAAATGGAGTAAGAATGTTACTCTTGTCAAGGTACTATGAAAAAGAGAGACAGAGAGAGAGAGAGAGAGAGAGAGAGAGAGAGTGTTAGCATTAAAAATATATATTATTAAGTGATGGTCATTCTCATATTGTAACTTTGTGTCGTTTGTTAAGATTAGTAATAGTTTAGTCATTGGGCCTTGGACTTGGCAAGCTAATATGTTATGTGCTATGTTTCATAAGCCTAGTTATCCAACCATGTAACCAAGTCCAAGCCCAAGCCCATAGAAAGCCCATAGGGCATCTCATGTATCTTACTATTTAAACACCTCAAAGGCTCACTTGAGGTGTGTGCTTGTGTGTGTATTTGTGTGTGTTTTCTTTAATAAAAGCTCTCATATTTCTTATCTCTCTCTCTATATACATGAAATACATATTGTCACAACTCACCATTTCAGGTCATTTCAGGTCATTTCCCGAACTTTGGAAAAACACTATTCATCAAACACTATTCATCAAAACACTATTCATCAGTTTACTATTCATCATTTTTGGTGTCAGTTTGACATTCCGAGAAGCATTCAGAAATTTTACTATTCACGGAACACTATTCATTGCGGGAAAAGATTTCATCATTCACTTGCATTACACATTTCATCGTAAATTTAGTTTACGGGTATTCAAATTCGCGTAACCGTATTGGTTCGGGTGCGAATTCATGCATTATCAGTAATGACATTTCATACGGACTGGAGATAGTCTGCATATCATCAGTAGGTCATTTACATGTTATACCACTCTCAGGATTTTCAAATTAATATATTCAGTACATTTAACGTTTTTACGTATAAGTAATTATAGTAAACGTTAACACTCGGTTTATACACGACGAATATATCTAAATATTCCCACAATGGTCCCGACATATTTTTATATCCATTTTAACATCATAAAGGTTATAACATTCAGTTACCCAGTATTTTGGAAATTTATTTTATTTATAACGTACGCGTATGAATATAACGACGGTTTTCGTGAAAACTAAACAATAATCACCCGATCACTCAGTAAATGTACCCAACATATTTTCAACATATTTTCAACATTATTATGACTTTATTTCATCCCGGTAAACTTCGTGAACATTTATCTCTATTAAACCCGTTACCCGATTTTAACAAACAACACAAACTAACACCTAAAACCTATACTTATACCACTAATCATCTACTAACTTTCCTAATTAAATCAAAAACTAAGTTTTCTCCTTTGAACCCTTTGAAAAATCAGCCATGAACCCCCTTTGACCTCATGCATATATGAAATCTTACACTATGAACCTTTGCATAAATATCTTTCTAAAACACTTAAAACATAAACATAAGAATTTTTAGGAATCAAAAGCTCATTTTTCTCTTGTTCTTCCCCAAAACCCACGACCAAAAACCAAACCACATGATCAAACCATTATTTTTCTTAGTACAAAGCTACAAAGTTGTTCATTATACTAGCCTAATCAAGAATCAAGCAACAAAAACACAAGAACAACAAGCATAATCATCATCTAATCATCTCATTTTTTTCAAGTAAGTTATCAACATTATTTTTTCATGGATCATCTTATTTTTACATGTATTTCATAAGTATCATGCTAAAAACCATGTACAATTAGCTATACCACCCTTTATTTTGTCTAAAATGAAACATACAAACCCTAACTTTTTAGTTATGAATCCCCTTGCTATAATAACTTGGTTAGGAGTCCATGGCACCTTAAGAAGGTGTATGGTAAGATTAGATTAGCTATGTGGTGATTACAAGAGGTTTGGTGATGGTAGAAATTAGTTTTAAACCTTGAAAACTTGATTTGGAACCTATTTTAGACATGCTGTCCCGTTTTGTAAAAATCTGGAAAATCAGTAAACACCAAGGAAACTTTGGCAAAATTTTTAGAAAATACTTTCAAAAACGAATCCGTAGGCGAAAGAACGGATTAAAAAGAGCTTATAACGAAGAAGTTATGATTTTTGCAAGATTGTTGACGAAAAGTATTTTTCTGAAAATAGTTGCTGTTGGACGTTTTTCATTGAACAAAAAGAGACTTTAGACGTAACCCGGAGGAGCCGAGCTTTCCAAAATATATTACTACATACTAAGACGTAACCGTGGATATAAAGAACAAGTAAAACGGACAAGAAACGACAAAGATATTCACGTTTGAATATCGGCTAAAACCATTTTCTATTTGACAGCTTTTAATAAAAAGTGGCACAAAAACTACGAAGTACTTTTATAAGCTAGAAATAATATTAAGTACCAAATTTTATAACTAATGAAGTATTAGTTATTACAAGTATATTTTCATCATTTCAAGGCGATATTACAAGGATTACAACCCGAGGATTTCAACATTAACATGGAAACATACGATATATATATAAGTATATATATTGCAACTAGCTTATTTTATTTTCTAATAGCAATATTTCCTAAGTCTTGGAATATATATTTTTTGATAACAACAAGTGTTTTTCAAAGAGTAGAGTGGTATAGGAAACATGTGCATGGACATTCATAACATCATTTGTTGATCTAAATGAGATCATTCATCATTCATATTAGGTTGCGGCTAGTGTGCGCGCCTTGTTTTTCAGCTCATTACATGTTCATGGTACCATCATATTGGGTTGCAGCAGCTAATTGTTCATTGGTGTTCATTTCATTTCATCACAGTTTCATCAGTTGAGGTGAGTTTTCATAGCCCCGTTTTCAATTCAACAGTTTTCATTGTTTTCAAATCCCACGGGGGGAATACATTGCATCAATCATTTCAGTACGAGCCCAAGTATTCAAACATGTACATAGCTTAAGTTACCTTGCCATGTGACAAGTCCCCTGTATCATCATGAACCGTTAATTTACCGTTAAGCGAGAGTGAGTGGATAGATCTATCGAGGGTGACGCCTCCATCCGTGGTAGTGGATACCAACAGTAAGCGGATGCATGTCATGTCTTTTACATTTGAATGTTTCGGCAGAACATTCGGGAGGGGCATAGAATTTCATCAGTCATAGCTTCGGTGTCATGAGCTTAAGGCTATTGTACAATTTTCACGAGATTTTTATCTTGCATTTTTACTTGTGGTGGCCGTACATCATTACATTTTACAAACCTATGGAATTCACCAACATTCGTGTTGACGTTTTAGCAATGTATTTCAGGTTATTAAGGTAGCTCATGTGACATGCATTTGGACCTTCATGGAGTCGCGGAGTCGACGCGTCTCATCATTATTTCATGCACTTATGTAAACGTTTGATCTAGTATGACTTGTTTTTCATAAACATGCAACACATTTTGGGGACCTCATTTTGTAAACTCTGAATTATTTCAATGATCAAATGCAGTATTTTCCAAACGACACTTTAGGTCGTTCAATGTAACTGTAACTGTGGTGCTATGACAGACACCCCCAGGTATTCCATTCCGCTGCAAGTCAGGTAAATTGGGGGTGTGACAGATTGGCATCAGAGCTAAGGTTATAGCGAACTAGGATGTATCTTGGACCCTAGACTATAACCACATCAGCATAGCATCTCATCATTTCATCATAAGTGCATAATCATGATACATGTTGTTTCATACATACCCTGTGCGAGTTATTTATACTCATATCCGTATATGTATATCATTTTATTGACCTGGTTCACAAGTGACATGTCTTCAGATACTCACCCTGACATCCTTTTATCGGATTCCGACATTGAAGATGCCTTGTCATCTTCCACTACCATTATACCACCAGTTGCATTTACACCACCATTAGTACTATTGATTTGCCATAGGAACAGGGTTTTCCTATCATTCAGCCCGTACATAGAATGCCTTTTGGTAGTGTATTCAGAATTAATCTTAATGGACTTATTAGGATGCTTATTGCAAGGAAGATAGTGTGTTTTCTTTCCATCACTAGTAGGGCACTTACTGCTCAGGTACTATCACCACCATCAGTTACTTATTACACTATTGGCCTTCCCACAGTGTGTACTTTAGTTTTTCCTTTTGGATGTCGCGAGGTAGCGCGAAAGAGGGTAATATTTCATTCACTAGTACCATCATTGTCATTTCCTTTTCCATTCCCAATTGCTCAGACTTCAATCGTTTCGCAACATTTTAGCATTGTCTCATCAGGAATTAGGTTGATTTTGTTTTTGACGAATTAGTAGACTATTACCATTCGACAAGATTCACCCACGTATCCAATACACCATTCAAGCTATTTTACTATCATATGGGGAAATTGTTTTACAGAAAAATTTCTGAAGTAAGCTATTTTATTTCCATCCTATAAATTGATTTTTCTGTCATTACACCAAGTATTTACTATTATTACGCGAAGCAATTTTCATGTTACTTGAAAGGAAACATCAGGATACCATTTTAATAACAATGCGTTGAACACCATCTAAAACTTTTGAGAAAAGTTATGATATTTTGACAAAATCCAACATCGCATCATTAGTCCTCAATTATACATAGCCTGATCACCTATGTAAAATTCAGGAAGGATTATGCCATGAAGGAAATAATTACCTTTTCAAAGGATTGTTGATAACAATCTTCATCCAAAAGTTTTGTAGACAAAGGAACTCTTTCATAAACATCCCTTTTGCCGAACTATCTCTGGATACTTACCCCACCAGTCACTCATTCAGACATTAAGTTGGATTTTCTCATTGACTTCCCTAGAAGAGACTTTCCATATCAATTACATGCAGGATTCCTTTATACAATAAAAGCAATGAAAGGATTACAGAACTACTAACCAGAACTAGAAGTATATAGAGAGAGAATTCATAACTCAACAACAATCCTAAGATACTGCGAGACCATCTGAATCACCATCCCTGACTTAGTTGTCAAATTCTATCATTTAAAGGTACTAGCTAGACTGAGCTACAGAATTGAACTCAATATAGATGTCCGCAGGACAACATGATAGAAATAAACCAAGCTTCTAATTGAGACTGTAGAGCATTTCATTTAAACATGGCCTCATCCATACATAAACTTTCCTGCAGTAAGTTTTCACAAAGTACAATTGTTTGAATCAAGAATATCGATGTAGATTCCTTTAAGGCATTATGTCTAGAAATTTCAGATAACCTCACCTTCATACCAAGCAAGGGATCAAACCAGAACATATCTCCTCATCTACATGGGAAAACAGAATAGACATTCATCAACACAACATCAAGTGATACCTTCGTCTTGTCTATTACAACAATAAACAATTTCAGGACTTAAGTTAGTCTAAATACCTATGCTTGTAGTTATGCCAGATAACCACCAATAGACATTATCCAACCTCAGGAACTAAGTGTTAGACATCTATGCATTTAAGCGAACATTTCCTATTCTACCATTTTATCCTTTTCAGTGTTTTCACTTTTAAATAAAGTTGATGCGTTTACATAAATCACATACCTTGTGGAAAAATGATTTCTGAAATTCCTATTTTGAACAAGTACGATCCTTTTTGGTCAATCTTTAGCAACACTATGGTACAATGAGAAATATACATAAACATCAAACTTTGGTAAGCAGTCTTAATCACAACATGTTTGAAAACATTTTTCTACTTCATAACTACTGAAATTTTGAATCTTCAGGAAAAATATTACTTAGTAAATCATTTGCTCCATTTTTCTAAGTTCGTTTATTCAGAAAAAGATTTCAACCAAAACTCACAATCGCGAGACAAATATCCAGAACCAACTTCTCTACAACATCGCTTATGCATTTAGGAATTGTGACTGGACAATAGAGAATATTTGGAATAGGTGATGAAGGAATTAGGAGGAACATCACAAATTGATCATGAACTTCAGTAGTGGAGACCAAACCCACTAGACAAAGAAGGACATATGTCTTATCATCCGTTGGAACAAAATACAAGGAATCAAATTGTTACCTATATTCTATCCCTTCAGATAACGCCAAGTTCGAAGGACCGAACGTTATGGAATTAGTCACAAAGGTTTATTGTACCCATTTCAGTTTTTCCTGTTAAGGAAACCGATTCAACTTGGACTTCAGGTAATCATTTCAGGATTTCATTCAGAAACCCATTTAGATGTGAACATCACCTATCATCCTCAGAACGATGGTCAAAGCGATAGAACAATTCAAACAAAGGAAGGTATGCTCAGAGCATGAGTGATTGACCCTGTAAATGGTTGGACTAATCACTTAACATAAATCAAATTCATCTACAACAATAGTTATCACACCAACAGCGAGAAACTGGCAGAAGTTAGATTGGTACATAACACATATCATTTGGATTGGGTATCCTGAATAACAAACCATCCAGATTCAAGTGGGAGAACAAACTAAGTTAAAAGCATTGCCTTGGATTGGCATGATACAAATTGGATAACAAGAAAGGTTGAACCTTTAGCATATTGGACTATTTAAGATTCATTTTAGAATCGACCAACTAGCATACAAACTTGAGTTCTCGCAGAATTCAGCAGTATATATTACCAGTACCACATTTAAAACATTAAGAAGCGCAGATCATCGATTGATGGGCCAAACTCAGAAAAAGCTCAACTCACTAGTTCAGTAGGCATTCATGAGATAACCAGAAATTTTCTACAAGTCAAGAATCAGTTACAAGTTCAATAAGTCGTAAACCATTAAAACTTCAAGTTCTGCAGAGTTATGCAGAAAGTTCTGCCTAGGAAAGGCATGTTATCATTCAGAAAACTTGGAAAGTTACACCAATATACACTGGACCATTTAATATTCTGACAGAGAAGGCATAGTGGCCATCAGATTTGAACATTGCCAGAGAACAAAAGGATTACACGAACATATTTCACATTTTCAGATCCCCATAAATGACTTTCAGATGAGTCACTCATGATTCCATTGGAAGGGATCCATCCCAAATGACAATCTCAGACCTTGTAAGAGAACCAACAGAAACCATGGACCGTGTGGTCACACAGTTGAAACAGAGTCGAATTCCTATCGTTAGAGTACACTGGAATTCTCGAATATCATCACCTTTTCACCAATACGTTTTCAGAGACCAACATAAACTGAACTTCGGGACGAAGTTCCTTTTAGAGGGGAAGAATGTCACAACTCACCATTTCAGGTCATTTCAGGTCATTTCCCGAACTTTGGAAAAACACTATTCATCAAACACTATTCATCAAAACACTATTCATCAGTTTACTATTCATCATTTTTGGTGTCAGTTTGACATTCCGAGAAGCATTCAGAAATTTTACTATTCACGGAACACTATTCATTGCGGGAAAAGATTTCATCATTCACTTGCATTACACATTTCATCGTAAATTTAGTTTACGGGTATTCAAATTCGCGTAACCGTATTGGTTCGGGTGCGAATTCATGCATTATCAGTAATGACATTTCATACGGACTGGAGATAGTCTGCATATCATCAGTAGGTCATTTACATGTTATACCACTCTCAGGATTTTCAAATTAATATATTCAGTACATTTAACGTTTTTACGTATAAGTAATTATAGTAAACGTTAACACTCGGTTTATACACGACGAATATATCTAAATATTCCCACAATGGTCCCGACATATTTTTATATCCATTTTAACATCATAAAGGTTATAACATTCAGTTACCCAGTATTTTGGAAATTTATTTTATTTATAACGTACGCGTATGAATATAACGACGGTTTTCGTGAAAACTAAACAATAATCACCCGATCACTCAGTAAATGTACCCAACATATTTTCAACATATTTTCAACATTATTATGACTTTATTTCATCCCGGTAAACTTCGTGAACATTTATCTCTATTAAACCCGTTACCCGATTTTAACAAACAACACAAACTAACACCTAAAACCTATACTTATACCACTAATCATCTACTAACTTTCCTAATTAAATCAAAAACTAAGTTTTCTCCTTTGAACCCTTTGAAAAATCAGCCATGAACCCCCTTTGACCTCATGCATATATGAAATCTTACACTATGAACCTTTGCATAAATATCTTTCTAAAACACTTAAAACATAAACATAAGAATTTTTAGGAATCAAAAGCTCATTTTTCTCTTGTTCTTCCCCAAAACCCACGACCAAAAACCAAACCACATGATCAAACCATTATTTTTCTTAGTACAAAGCTACAAAGTTGTTCATTATACTAGCCTAATCAAGAATCAAGCAACAAAAACACAAGAACAACAAGCATAATCATCATCTAATCATCTCATTTTTTTCAAGTAAGTTATCAACATTATTTTTTCATGGATCATCTTATTTTTACATGTATTTCATAAGTATCATGCTAAAAACCATGTACAATTAGCTATACCACCCTTTATTTTGTCTAAAATGAAACATACAAACCCTAACTTTTTAGTTATGAATCCCCTTGCTATAATAACTTGGTTAGGAGTCCATGGCACCTTAAGAAGGTGTATGGTAAGATTAGATTAGCTATGTGGTGATTACAAGAGGTTTGGTGATGGTAGAAATTAGTTTTAAACCTTGAAAACTTGATTTGGAACCTATTTTAGACATGCTGTCCCGTTTTGTAAAAATCTGGAAAATCAGTAAACACCAAGGAAACTTTGGCAAAATTTTTAGAAAATACTTTCAAAAACGAATCCGTAGGCGAAAGAACGGATTAAAAAGAGCTTATAACGAAGAAGTTATGATTTTTGCAAGATTGTTGACGAAAAGTATTTTTCTGAAAATAGTTGCTGTTGGACGTTTTTCATTGAACAAAAAGAGACTTTAGACGTAACCCGGAGGAGCCGAGCTTTCCAAAATATATTACTACATACTAAGACGTAACCGTGGATATAAAGAACAAGTAAAACGGACAAGAAACGACAAAGATATTCACGTTTGAATATCGGCTAAAACCATTTTCTATTTGACAGCTTTTAATAAAAAGTGGCACAAAAACTACGAAGTACTTTTATAAGCTAGAAATAATATTAAGTACCAAATTTTATAACTAATGAAGTATTAGTTATTACAAGTATATTTTCATCATTTCAAGGCGATATTACAAGGATTACAACCCGAGGATTTCAACATTAACATGGAAACATACGATATATATATAAGTATATATATTGCAACTAGCTTATTTTATTTTCTAATAGCAATATTTCCTAAGTCTTGGAATATATATTTTTTGATAACAACAAGTGTTTTTCAAAGAGTAGAGTGGTATAGGAAACATGTGCATGGACATTCATAACATCATTTGTTGATCTAAATGAGATCATTCATCATTCATATTAGGTTGCGGCTAGTGTGCGCGCCTTGTTTTTCAGCTCATTACATGTTCATGGTACCATCATATTGGGTTGCAGCAGCTAATTGTTCATTGGTGTTCATTTCATTTCATCACAGTTTCATCAGTTGAGGTGAGTTTTCATAGCCCCGTTTTCAATTCAACAGTTTTCATTGTTTTCAAATCCCACGGGGGGAATACATTGCATCAATCATTTCAGTACGAGCCCAAGTATTCAAACATGTACATAGCTTAAGTTACCTTGCCATGTGACAAGTCCCCTGTATCATCATGAACCGTTAATTTACCGTTAAGCGAGAGTGAGTGGATAGATCTATCGAGGGTGACGCCTCCATCCGTGGTAGTGGATACCAACAGTAAGCGGATGCATGTCATGTCTTTTACATTTGAATGTTTCGGCAGAACATTCGGGAGGGGCATAGAATTTCATCAGTCATAGCTTCGGTGTCATGAGCTTAAGGCTATTGTACAATTTTCACGAGATTTTTATCTTGCATTTTTACTTGTGGTGGCCGTACATCATTACATTTTACAAACCTATGGAATTCACCAACATTCGTGTTGACGTTTTAGCAATGTATTTCAGGTTATTAAGGTAGCTCATGTGACATGCATTTGGACCTTCATGGAGTCGCGGAGTCGACGCGTCTCATCATTATTTCATGCACTTATGTAAATGTTTGATCTAGTATGACTTGTTTTTCATAAACATGCAACACATTTTGGGGACCTCATTTTGTAAACTCTGAATTATTTCAATGATCAAATGCAGTATTTTCCAAACGACACTTTAGGTCGTTCAATGTAACTGTAACTGTGGTGCTATGACAGACACCCCCAGGTATTCCATTCCGCTGCAAGTCAGGTAAATTGGGGGTGTGACAGATATATCTCATACAAGTCACCATCTTTCATCTATTCTTCATCTTTGCTTCTATATTGGTGTGATAAAGTTGTGATATTTAAGGTCCTACAAGTGGTATCAATCGCGTAACATAATTAGGAGGGTTGAGGGGTTGTTTGTTTTGTATTTTTTAAGCTTTATTCACGTTTTTTTTTTTTTTTTCAAAAAATCATTACTTTTCTTGTTTGTTTTGTGTTTTCAACACTTTTTTGATTACAAACTAGTGTTATAAACCTTTCCCAACAAGAAAGTTTTAATCTTTTTGAACATTTTTAGCTTAAAAAATTCGAATTTGGTTCTTGTACTTGTTTTCTAGATCTCGAAAAAGTTTCATAAAAATCATCAAGTTTTGAACTTTCTTCAAGTTTTGGTGTTTTTTAGCCTAGAAGTACAAGAATCTTGGATTGAAAACTTTATTTGGGTGTGCTTTTCGACTACTCGAAAATCTGTCTCAGTTTCGCAAAGACTGCCAGAGTTTCGCAATCTCCACTTTGACCATCTTTCGAGATCACAAACCGCGACTCCTCTCGTGCTCACACTTGGATACTCGGTCTTTTCTCTCTTGTATAAGAAAGAAAAGTACTTCGACTTTTGGAAAACTTTCGAAATTGTATAATTTCGAAAAGTGGTTTGGTGACTTTGTGTTTTCGAAAACACCTTAAGTTTCGAAATCACAATTTATCACAAACTTGAGTTTCGCAAATCTCTCAACTGAGTTTCGCAAACCCTAAGTTTCGAGAACTTCAAGTTTCGCAATCAAGTTTTCGAAATCTTTGAAAGAGCAAAGTTTCGAGATCACTGCATGCTCTACAGTTTCGCAAACACAAGAAGTTTCGCAAACATCCTAAAGTTTCGAGAACACAGCTAAGTGTCGAGAATTTTGACATAAGTGAGGTTTTTGACGACCAAACTTCAAACGGCCATAACTTTTGAACCGTAACTCCGTTTTCGACGAATCAGCTGTCAAAACGACCGTGAGACCGAGAAGAAGGACACGTTGAATGATCATAAAGCCAAGCTTCGAGTCCCAAATCCACTCTGAACGGAAGTTATTGAGGTTTTAAGGTTTTAGATCGTATTTTTCACCACAAAAACCTGCTTAATCTTCACCAAACCCTACTCCTATTTCGTTGGAACGATCCAAGAATCAACTTTATCCATCTACACTTCATCAATGGCATCTCAACAAGATATTCATGCAGCCGGTGGTGAAAACAGACCTCCCATGCTGTCAAAGGGTGGTTACTCACAATGGGCAAGTCGTATGATGCGCTATCTTAAGAGCAAAACAAATGGAACATTACTTATCAACTCCATTGTGAATGGACCTTTCAAACCAATACAAGTACTTGACCCTGGTGATCCAAATGGAACCCTCCCAGTACAACCATTCTACAGAGATCAGAATGAGACTGAGTACACGGAACACGACAGACAACAAATCATAGCTGATGATCAGGCATTTCATTTCGTCGTTCTTGGTTTACCTGAAACCATCTATGCTACTATTGACAGTGAAGTAAGTGCTCATGCAGTCTGGGAAAGAGTCAAGAGGTTAATGTATGGGACAGACATCGGGAAACAGGAACTGGAAACACAATTGCTTAAGGAACTTCGCAAGTTCACTTCAATTCCTGGTGAATCCATAGAGACGTACTACCACAGATTCTGTAAGATCATGAATGATTTATCAAGAAACAACCTCAGTCAGACAAATATTGCTAACAACACCATTTTTCTGAATGAGTTACAGCCAAAATGGGGAAGATATGTCACTATTGTTTATCAGACAAAGAATTTGCATGAAGTGACTTATGATCAGGTGTATGACTTCTTGAAGCAAAATCAAGATGAAGCTAATGAAGTAAGAGCTGAATTACTAGCTAAAAAGCATGATCCTCTCGCATTACTTGCTAATACACCAACACCTTTACCAGTGAACACACAACAACAACCATCATCATCATCCACTCACAACTACATGCAACCATCCTACATTCAACAACCAACACCGGTCTACCAACAACAATTCTACCCACAACAACAACAAGTTATTCCACAACAGACATACCCACAATTCCAAGAACCAGAATTCACTGACAATGATGAAGCTGCTGCAGCATTGACTCAAACGTTTGCTTTTTTCTCAAAGGCATTCCAAGGACGCTACACCAACTAACAACAACCAAAGGATTTCATCGAACACTCGCAATAAGCAGATTGCTCAGCCAAATTTCAATATGGGCAATGGAGGCCAAATGGTTGGAGTTTATGGGAATCAGCAAGGATATGCTACTGGATTTAACATGGGTAATCCGAATATGCAGAATGCAGGTCAGTATGCAGGGAATCAGCATGGTCAGTATGCAGGGAATCAGTTGGGTCAGTTTGTTGGAAATCAGAGGGGTCAGAATCTTGGTAATCAGGCAATGGGTAATCAGAATAGGAATGTTGCAGCACAAGTTGCTGGGAATCAGGGTAATGTGAATCAGGGTCATCCGATAAAGTGTTTCAACTGCCAGGGTGTAGGTCATATGGCAAGGAACTGTCCTACTAAGCCGAACAAGAAAGATCTAGAGTACTTGCAGAAAGCAGTGATGTTGGCACAAAAGGCAAAGGCAGGATTTCAGTTGAATGCAGAGGAGAATGATTTTATGGCTCTTATGGATGACATGGAAGATAGAGAGGATATCGATGCGAACTACATATTCATGGCGAATCTTCAGGAAGCTAAGTATGACACGGATTCTGACACACTTCCTGTTTATGACACCAATGCACCATCTGAGGTATCTAATTTCAACACATGTCACAATAATGATATATTTGATATGTCTCCTCATGAGGAACAGCATTTTGAGAAGCAAGCATCCACTTATGATACATACCTGGACATGCCAAGTAGTAGCAATACTTCTTCAGCAACTCCAGATGTGAATCATAATGGAGGCTTTGTTTCACAGCATGCTGAGAATGATGAGGAAACACGTGCTTTATTTGAATCATTATTAAATAATTGTGGTATTGAAATCGAGAAAGTGAAAAAGGTCAATCGCGATGTTAAGGCCGCGAATGAGAAATTGACCACTGAGCTTGAGAGATACAAGGAAAATGCAAAAAGTTTTCAAATTCACAAAGAACGCGAGTCAGAATTTGAAACTGGTTATAAGAAGTTACTTGTTAAAGATAGGGAATGGAAAAACAAGTTTGCTAATCTTGAAATAAGTTCAACAAAAACCATTAACTCTTTAAAACAAGAAATTTCTGAATTATCAAACCAACTTTCAAAACAAAAAACAGCTTATACCAATCTTGAAAAAGAAAGGGATGAGTTGAAAAAGGACTTTACAATAAAAGAAGATAAACTTTTGGAAGAAATCGTAGAGTCAGAACACAAGATTGCACATCTAGAAGAATTAGTGGTTAAGTCGGGTCAGTCAAGTCAAACAATGAAAATGATTTCAAACCAAACTAATCTGATTTACCATATGAAACACAAAATGGCTCTCGGTAACAACAACCCTTGTAATCTCAAGAAAGCTCAGGATGAACAGAATGTTTTGTATAATGGTAGTGTTTTTTACACCAAACATGAACCTCCCGTCGTTCGGGATTCTGTGCAAACGATAGAACATGTCGAAGAGAGCATTATTAAAATGAAACAAAAGGATTTGAAACCCATTGATTACAACAAATTGAACAAACTTTTGGGTATCACTTTTGTTCCACAAAAAGAACAATCTGTGTTTTCCATAAAACGACCATTCTCGAAAATGTTTTCTAAGAAAGTAGTTGCTTCCAAATCGCTTTCAAACATGGAACAGATGTCTTCAAACAACACTTTTAACTCAAGTGCTGCCAGAGGATATCTTGATGATCTTAAAACAAGAGTTGGGCAACTTAAAACGACTTTAGAATCTAAAACGAGACTCAATGAGATTAACTGGAATTCCACGGTTCATTTACAGCTTAAAAAGATTCTTGAAAATGAATTTGCTCCTCAAATTAATAACATTCATGCTCGTGTAATTCATTTTGAACAAGCATTTTTGAAAGAAACAGCTGACTTCGTCACGGATCACAAATCCCTGATAAAGAAGGCTAATGAATCTTTTGAGCAAATCAATGTTTTGGAAAACCTAAATGATTCTCTCTTCGAAGCTGTTATGACTACTGATATTATGTCCATCATCATACAAACATATTCGGTTCAAGACGATGAAAGACTGAGAGCTGAGACCTCCAAAATTGTTTCCAAATATGAAAATGCTCTTATAAAGCTTGAAAAAGAAAATGTGTCATGTTTTAAACAACTTGATCGAAAAAAGGAAGAATGCAAGTATGACAAACTGTCATATGAGCGTTCTTTCAAGAACATGAAAGAGCAAAATAATCTTTTGAGGGCTAAGCTTGAAAGTCAAAAAGGGAAGGGTGCGGAAACTAAGTTTGCAAAACCATCGACTTCGGAGAAACCAAATGTTTCAAACACGGTTAACAAACCAAAAATGTCAATTTCACGGTTTGCTCCAAAAGTCGATGAGAAAAAGGATTTGACAAAACCAGTCACTCCAACACCCTTGCCCAAGCAAAGTGATAATAAAAAGATTGTTGAATTAGAAAAAGCGGTTGTTGATAAACCAAAAGTGATAGCACCTGGCCTTTTTAGGATTAGTCCCACTAATGCGTCTGCCTCCACATCTAAGACAAATGCGTGCAAAAAGGATGATTCTAAAGAGTCTAGTAATGCTAAAAAGGACAACAATATAAATCCTAACGCGTATGCCTTACCTTCTACAGGATTAGAAAGCACCTCTAGGAGCAGCAGACTAACGCCTAAGAGCAATACAAGGAACAATAGAGTCTCGCCTGCCTCTAAGAGTAGTAGCAAGAATAAAGTTGAAGAAGTAGAAGAACACCGTAGGAATTTATCGCTTTGTAATAAGAAACATGATTCATCTGAATGTAATGTCGAAAGTACTGGTTCTAATGCATGTAATGACTCTGTTTGTTTAATATGCAAGAAAAGTTTAATCAATGATGTTCATGATGAATGTGTTTCTAAGAATGTGAATGTTAAGCCTGAACAGAAGTATGTTCCAACTAGACCTAGTGCCAGATCTAGATCTTTAGAAAGATTAGTTGCACGCTTTAGGTCTACCACTATTAGTCGAATGCCTAGGAACTACCTTAAGTATTGTATGTGGATTCCGACGGGTAGAGAGTTCACTTTTCAGGATGGCAAATTAGAAGTTGTTACAAATAAAAATACTGCTATCTTTGATGAGTGTGATTCAGTTTTTACTCCTAACCCCATGGAACCAAATTCAAAACGGTTTCCAAATACAAACTCTTCTGTTCTTGGCAGGTTATCGAAATATGTCTTTGGATCGTCGACTCGGGTTGCTCCAAGCACATGACCGGGAATTTAAAGCTGCTGATCAACTTCATCTGGAAATTCATGGGAACTGTACGTTTTGGAAATGATCATGTAGCAGCTATTCAGGGTTATGGAGATCTTCAGTTTGGAAATTTCTTGATCACTCGAGTTTACTACGTCGAAGGGTTGGGACACAACTTGTTTTCAGTTGGGCAGTTTTGTGATGCGGATTTAGAAGTCGCATTCAGAAGAAACACGGTTTTTATTCAAAATTTGGTTGGTGATGATCTCTTAACTGGTAATCGTGGTACAAACTTGTATGCTATCGACATCAACCAAATGGCTTCTACATCACCAATTTGTCTTATTACAAGGGCAACCGAAACTAAGTCCTGGCTGTGGCATAGACGTTTATCCCATCTCAATTTCGACACCATCAACAAGTTAGCCAAAGACAACATCGTCACCGGACTTCCTAAGTTCAAATACACCAAGGAACACTTATGTCCATCATGCGAACAAGGAAAAAGTAAAAGAGCATCATATAAACCCAAAACCGTACCTAGTTCGGAAGCAAGGTTACATATGTTGCACATGGACTTATGTGGCCCAATGAGAGTTGAAAGCATTAATGGGAAGAAGTATATTCTTGTTATTGTTGATGATTATTCAAGATATACTTGGGTAAAGTTTTTGAGATCAAAAGGCGAAGCACCAGGCATCATCATCACCTTTCTGAAGCGTATTCAAGTTCTACTTCAAGCTCCAGTAAGGATTATAAGAACAGACAATGGCACAGAATTTACAAACCAGGAGTTAAGAACTTACCTTGAAGATGTTGGAATCACACACCAAACATCCGTTGTTAGAACTCCACAGCAGAATGGGGTAGTTGAATGAAGAAACCGAACTCTTGTGGAAGCTGCTCGCACAATGCTAATTTTTTCTAGTGCACCACTATTCTTATGGGCTGATGCTGTTGCCACTGCTTGTTTTACTCAAAATCGATCCCTAGTCCATCCGAGATTCAATAAAACCCCATATGAGCTAGTCAACAACCGTAAACCTGACATCTCTTATCTTCACGTGTTTGGCGCTTTGTGCTATCCGACGAATGACAGAGAAGATCTAGGAAAGTTAAAAGCTAAGGGTGATATTGGAATCTTCATTGGATATTCAGAAAACTCGAGGGCATTCAAGGTATATAATAGAAGAACGAAAAAGATAATGGAGACGATCAATGTGAAGTTTGATGAGATTTCACAAATGGCTTCTGAGAGATACGCTCTAGAACCCGCGCTTAATCCAATGGCTTCTAATCAAAACGGATTAGGACCCGCACCAAACATGCAGACTTCTGGACACATCAGTTCAGGACTCGTGCCTCAAGGAGCTCAGTCAACAAACATGGATAAACCTTCAGAACAAGAACTGGTGGACCTTCGAAAAATGCATCTCAACTACATTCCGCTGCACCCGCTCAAAACCATCAACCACCACCATCTCAAGATGCATCTACAACAGTTGAAGCTGAAGCACCAACAACCTCAACATCATCAACATCTACTCAAGCAACTCCAGTTATTGAATCTGTTCTACCAAGAGTTGATGAGCAAAATCAAACTACAAACTTTCAAGAAGAACCTACAAATAATTCAAACGATGTTGCGTTAGAAGAAGAAGAAGAAGTATTTGAAAACCCGTTTGCATCAGACTCTGCTGAATCTTCTTCAAGGTTACAAGAACCATCTAACACACACTCGTTCAACCAAAGGTACCCTTCTACGTTTCAATGGACAAAAGACCATCCATTAGTATATGTTATTGGTGATCCTTCAATGTCAGTTCAGACAAGGAGACAACTTGCCACCGATCTCGAATTGTGCATTTACATTTGCTCAATAAGCACCAAAGTACCAAAGAACATTCGGGAAGCAATGGCAGAAAACCCATGGATTGAAGCGATGCAGGAGGAATTTCTTCAATACCTGTTACATGATAGTTGGGAACTTGTTGAACGACCACTTGATAAACGTGTTCTTGATCTCAAGTGGTTGTGGAAGAACAAACTGGATGAGGAAATGACTGTAATTCGCAACAAAGCTCGTCTCGTGGCTAAAGGATATCCACAAGAAGAAGGGATAGATTTCGAAGAATCATTCGCGCATGTAGCTAGACTTGAAGCAGTCCGGATTTTCTTAGCCTATGCAGCTCACAAAAACATCACAATCTATCAGATGGACATTAAGACCGCTTTCTTGAATGGAACTCTGAAAGAAGAAGTGTATGTGAGTCAGCTAGAAGGATTCGTTGATAAGGAACATCCAGACTACGTCTACAAGCTTAAAAAGGCCATTTATGGTTTAAAACAAGCTCCAAGAGCGTGGTATGACGAACTATCATCTTTCTTACTCAATAACAATTTCACCAAAGGAACAGTTGATGACACCTTGTTTATCAAAAAATTCAAAGATGACATTTTGATTGTTCAGATTTACGTGGACGACATTATCTTTGGGTCCACTAATCCGAATCATTCAAAACATTTTGAAAATCTCATGAAAAGCAAATTTGAAATGTCCATGATGGGGGAACTAAAATTCTTTCTGGGTTTACAAATCCATCAATCCCCTCGTGGTATTTTTATCAATCAAACTAAATATACAATAGAGATTTTGAAAAAACATGGTATGGAAAACTATGATTCTGTTGGTACACCAATGGTCACTTCACCAAAAATAGGTGCTGATTTGTTTGGGAAACCTATCGATCCGAAGAAATATCGGAGCATGATCGGTTCTCTCATGTACCTAACTGCTAGTCGACCAGATATTCAATTTGCTGTTTGTTTATTAGCACGGTTTCAGGCAAAGCCTACCGAACTTCACCTCAAAGAGGTTAAACGGATCTTTCGATACCTACGAAGCACCATTAACATGGGACTTTGGTATCCGAAGGATTCGGAGTTTAATCTAACAGCATTTTCAGATGCAGACCATGCTGGTGATCAAGTTACAGCAAAGAGTACATCAGGTGGAGCACAATTTTTGGGTGAAAAGCTTGTAAGCTGGTCGTCAAAGAAACAGGATTGTACTGCACTATCAACCGCCGAAGCCGAGTATGTGTCTCTATCTGCGTGTTGTGCCCAAGTTCTTTGGATGCGGACACAGCTCACAGATTATGGCTTTACTTTTGACAGAATACCTATGTATTGTGACTCAAACAGTGCCATAGCCATCTCGTGCAATCCCGTACATCACTCTACGACGAAGCACATCAAAGTCCGCTACCATTTCATCAAAGAACACGTGGAAGAGGGTACTGTTGAATTATTTTTCGTTAAGACTGATTACCAACTCGCCGATCTATTTACTAAAGCCCTTCCAAAACAAAGGTTTGACTATTTAGTTCGACGAATTGGCATGCGAAGCCTAACTCCTGAGGAGCTAGAACGTCTTCTCGAATCTTCTTGAAAAATGTTTTCAAAAACGCTTCGCTGTAAATATTTTTGAAAAAACAAAATACAAAATTTGAAAAACCAACAAAAACAAAATAAAAAAAATATATATAAAATTTTCAAAAAATACAAAAACAATATAAAATCAAAAAATCCAAAAAATATTCTTCTCACGACATGTCTCTCGTATAAATCAATATTCTGTACGTTTCTAGAAATGTCATTCAACAATGATACGGACATGTACAGATGCTTGAGCGGGAGTTCTTTCAAATGTTTTTCTAAAACATGTCGTTTCTCAAAATTTTCTTCACAATGGCTTTCGTATACATCAGTACGAAACTCGGACCCCAACAATGACTTTTGATTATTTTCAAATCAAGGACTCGTACGTTCAATGACGAACTCTTTTTCAAAAAGTTCGAGTCTAAACAAACGAAAAAGATTTCAAGCATAAACTCGTTTTCCAACAAAATTCTTGAGCACTTTTTCAAGATTGTTCAAAAGATTTCTCAAAATCTCTCAAAATGAGTGCTCAAGATAACTCCCTCAAAACCCTTAAATTGATTTAAAATGTGCTATCATTAAGGGGAGTTCAAAAACAAAAATGTTCCAAATTCATGCAAAATGAAATCTGTCTATCTCTCCAAAAAGCTTTTTCTTAATCAGTTGATATCAAAAATATCACGATATGCTATTTTTGAGGGGGAGAAGACATGATTAAAATGTGATCAAAGATGTTTAAAGATTGTGGCTGAATCTCAAAAGAGCTCGACTCAGATAGTACCAATGAATTGATGAAGCTTAAATTGTTAGTAATCGAAAAGACTTGTCCTGGACGGGTAATAATTTCAAGCTAGTCTAACTAGTGATGTAAGCGTGTCTCGAATAGGACTTGTCTGAGTAGAATGTACCGTCTCGAGAAACTTTCTTTGGACTTGACCAGGACGGGTAATAACTTCAAGCTAGTCTAACTAGTGATGTAAGCGTGTCTCGAATCGGTCATGTTCGCTGAAAGTGGATCAATTCAAAAGTGCAAACTCCTCCCACATGTGCAAATTTCTTAAAAATTACATGAGCACATGTGAAGGGGGAGTCCTTCAAATGAAATGCAAAACTCTCAAAGTGGTAACAACAATGTGTTTTATTATCATAAACACTTTGAGAGATTTTCAATAAATGGTTTCATGGCAATGATAGGATAGTCATGGAGTTATAAGGTGACTAAGGTTAGGAAAAACCGTCCTATGATCCGCCAGAGCCGGAGGGATCTACCCAAGGACAATTCCAATAGACTAGAATTAGAAGTCCTTAGGTATGATTGTAAAAAGGAGAAAATGAGAAAGGAGAAAGAAGGGGTTGAAGAATTAAAAAGAAAAGTTATGAAAAAGGGTGAAAAGAAATAGCCCTCCATATGTTCAACCTTAGGGCAGACACCGGGTAAAATTCGTATGCTACTGGTTGTTACTAAGGTGACACCGGTATTGAAGACAAAGCCGTCATGGACCCAGTGACGCACTGCACTAAACCTTCTTATCCACTCAAGTTCTCTTAAAAGAGCTTGTTTCATTCTCACGGGGAACCGGTGTAATCTATCGACTTGTCTCGTAGAGATGGTTGATATTGAAGCAGGAGACCTCTCCCTAATCTCCGCATAGGAAACCAAATGTGCACTTCTCGAGTCTAGAGCCCCGAGATTCATCAAAAGATCTCTTAGGAACACATGATATTTCTACACTGGTTGTTCATCATTAAGGACGCCAGATGTAAACTTAAGAGTCCTACGCAGATCTTAGCAATTTGCCAGAACATTTATGAGAGGATTCACTTTTGTGATTCTCAATGATTGAATGGAAATTCCTGCCAGGGTCAACATCAAACAGCCCTGACAGCAGGTCACTTCGGTAATTCTTTATGGGTTACGCTTAGTGTTCGCGGTGGTTTCCAACGGTCTGCAGTCGTGGAGTGATCCCCAGCGACTTACCCAGTCATTGAGCTACTTAGTAGGTCTCGTAAGCTCTCTCGAGAGTATCTGACATGGGAACGGCCTTGGTAAGGGTTAGAAGGAGTCTTCACACTATGCTGTTGACGATCTCTAATTCTTATCTGTAAGTACCGGATGTTTTATTGCTAACTTTTTATATGCAGGGACACTTCATCTCCGTGGCGACAGATTCCACGTGCTCATACATACATCTGGAAGTTAAAGAAAGCTCCCTCAAAGATCTATACAACACAAAGTTCAAAGAAAGATTCTACGCCAAAAAGAAGAATCTACAAAATATAAAGACTAAGGATCAAAGTGAAAGAAAGGGAACTACGTGCATATGAATATCAAAGTCCAAAGATGTATGAGTATGTTGGAATGGCAAACAACCACCACAGACGCAAAAGTGACGAAAGGCAGATAACTCCACATCACAAAAGAACAAAGGACGATGAAAAATCAGTTATCAAAGATCACAAAGCATGAAGGAACAAAGACTAAAGACTATTCTACAACGACACACAAAGTTAAAGACAAAGAACACGGAAGACCCACTCACGTGGAGCATCATTCGAATGACCACCCCTTAGGGGGAGATTGTTAGCATTAAAAATATATATTATGAAGTGATGGTCATTCTCATATTGTAACTTTGTGTCGTTTGTTAAGATTAGTAATAGTTTAGTCATTGGGCCTTGGACTTGGCAAGCTAATATGTTATGTGCTATGTTTCATAAGCCTAGTTATCCAACCATGTAACGAAGTCCAAGCCCAAGCCCATAGAAAGCCCATAGGGCATCTCATGTATCTTACTATTTAAACACCTCAAAGGCTCATTTGAGGTGTATTTGTGTGTGTTTTCTTTAATAAAAGCTCTCATATTTCTTATCTCTCTCTATATATACACGAAATACATATATCTCATACAAGTCACCATCTTTCATCTATTCTTCATCTTTGCTTCTATATTGGTGTGATAAAGTTGTGATATTTAAGGTCCTACAGAGAGAGAGAGAGAGAGAGAGAGAGAGAGAGAGAGAGAGAGAGAGAGATATGTGTAGTTGTATGAGACTTTAAAAATGCAACACATAGAGGTAGTTGTTATGAGTCAATGCTACTAAGTACTCTACTTTAGTAGAAGAAACCTATTTGTCGTGGAACACAGATTCTCATTAATATGGAGTAAGCTTACAGCTTGGTCCACATTTCCCTGTTGTGATTTTATTGTTAGATTCCCGCTTCTACTCTTTTTGAAGTCTCACTTAGCTACAACACTCATCCACCTGGTGACCAACATTTTAGAAGATATACATCAGTTCGTTGTTTTGTTTTTAATGAACCTGTATATGTGGTCAAGATAGTGTCATAAAATATTTATGGTAGTATTAAGTCCAAAAAAATTGTCTGATTTGTTTCGAATACATAAGTAGTAATGTTAACATGTGCAAGTGTGTTACGATGCATGTAGACTGAAATAATGCACCATAATTAACATTAGAGAAAGGACATTATAGGAAGGACACGCATGAAGATATGTATACTCGTGATTTGAATGCCAAAATAGATGTAAAGAAAATGGAATGATTCAAGTACTGATATTATTAAAGCCTTTTGCAGTAATTACCTAGTAGGTGAATGAAAACTTAGAAAATAAAATATAGTCGTTGAAATGGTATACTTAACAAAAAGCTATTAGGTTCATCAGCTTCGGATAGAAACGTAATATGGCCACAAAATTAAAAGAAAAATACACGTCTATCTAATTTAACCCATAAAAATTTTTACTTCGTGCTGATAAGAGTTCATAGTTTTTGGTAACATTCATTTTAAATCATTATGGTTTCTTTTTCCACAACATAGTTTGGAAATCAATTGTCGGCATAGCAGTGACTTTCAAATTTAAGTAGCAGGTAAAATGGATTTTTTTTTTTTTTTTTTTTTTTTTTTTTTTTGTCGTCGAAAAACATATTTTTCTAGGTTCCAGAAATAAAGTTTGGATCACGTCTCACTTGCATTAGAGATGGATTGGGTTTTATTACCATAATAGATTCAATTTGAAATTGTCCAATTAGATAATGATCCAACCGAAATATCAACATAATCTCCTTGATGTGACATGCAAGCATACATCGAGATGGGAACATCTGAAGGCAATAATTCAAGCGTTGGAAATCATAAAGCATATGAATTTACTCAACAAATTACTTCTTACAGCAAAAGATATTTGTAGGAGCAATGTTCTAGTTGATGCAAGCAAACATAAATTTGATTCCACAAATTCTATAAAAGCACTAGTTTTCAGATGACTTAATGGAAAAAGAAGAAGCTATTGTTTCTTAAATTGGAAACTAGGTTTCCGTACCAATATAAAACTATTTAAAATTCATAGGTTTGCTAGGACAATTAACTCATTGAAATAATAAGTTGATGCATCAATAAATGTAATGCATTTTGAAAATTTATTTGAGAAAATATGTATTTATGAGTTTAATATACTATATTAATTCATTTACTTTATTAACAAAAGCGTAAAGCTCATGAAATAGGAGAAACATCTATCGTCCATACGTAGTGAGTGTCTTTCATTTCATATTTGATAGTGTGCCTCCGTCACCGTAGACTAATAAGCAATATTCATGAGACAACAAAACCCCATAATCAATCTAACGACTTTTTTTTTTTAGAGAAAAAGAATTAAAATTATGTTTGAATTAATACAGTTCTAATTTTTCCATGACGTCCTAGTTGTTCCTTTACTTGCTCCATGACAATTGACAAGCACCCGGTGAAATGTTCTACCTCACAAATACAAGTTTGGAGTTTTAAGCAATTGACCTTCTAATATCGAAAAGGAAAATTAATGTTTATAAGAAAATCAAGCAAAAACAAATGTGTTTTTAATATTACACTAGTGCATGCATTTGCATGTAAAGTACATAACTATACATGAAACAAAATATATATATACGTGTTCTTCTCCAACCCAAACGTCACAAGCAGGGGCGGATCTAGCTTGAAGGCAGGGTATGCACGTGCATACCCTGCGTAAATCTATAGTAGTGTAAAAAAATTTGTTTTTTCTCAAGTGTGACTAAAAAATACACTATGAATCTATGAGTGCACACCCTCTAGATCATTGGAAAATTATTAGTGCATACCTTAATCTAGCTCATCATTGTTTGAAAGAAGAAGGAAAAAAGACTGTAAGTTTGTAATAGAAGTGTGACAGAGGGAGGGTTGAAGAAGAAGAGCCAATTAGGTTATTGAGATATAAGTCAAGTGGTCAATGAGTTTATTTTTCTATGGCCCAGTTCTTGTGATAGTTTTGTAAGGCCCAACCAATTCAATTTACAACTTACAATCTGTATATTTCAATTTGCTGTATTAGGTTATGTTTACTTTCAATTCCATTAAAATAAAGAATTATGATTTTCATTTTACATAAAGGTTTCTTGTTTTTCAGTTGTTTAGATACGAAGCAAAAGTTTGTTGTTTTGTAATTTTTACAGATGAAATTGTGACTGCCTTACTATGTTATTACCCAACCCGACCATGTTAGCTTTATTTAAATTTTACATACTTGTAAATGTTGATAATTATGTAGTAAATATACACGAACCCGATATGCTGTTCTATCTCGCATAAACCAAAGTTGGCAAATTAAATCAGATTTGATAACTTCGGATCCATAAACAAAGCAATCGCGCCTAATCCAAATCCCCAAAAACCCGACCCGAAAAACCCCAACGCAAAAAACCAAATTTATTAATAATAACCCTCTTAAAAATCATGCATACCTTATTTCGAAATCCTAGATCCGCCACTGGTCACAAGCGATCCCTTCTATAACGGATCATTATAAATATTATTTTTTTATCTTTAATTTCATAATAAACTTTTGTAATAGAACTATTTTTATTATAAATACTATTTTTAATTTCAAAAAGAAAATGAAAAAAATAATGATGTTTCAGTAATCAGTATTAAAAATCATGATAAGTTCCTAGGTCTGTATTGAACTACAACTTATTCATTTCAACTAAACTTTTTTGCAAGCAAGCAAGCAGCCATTTAATTATGGAATCATTTATAACATCTAACTTTTTAATGATTAAAAATGTTAAATGTAATACTTTATTGCTTAAGACAATATTCTATGTAGCTTTTTTTTGTTAGATGACAGATGTATGCTGCCATGGTTCTAAAAGGCTCCGCAAGCAAAATCGTGAGGCTTGATCATGCTGCCACGCCGCCTTTTTTCACGTCTTTTTGTAAACTCGGAGCGGCTTTGAGAAGAACTTTGGTAAACGGGTTTGAGGATGGGGATGGCCGACCCGCTCGAAACCCGCCCTGTATATTCAAATGTAAGGAAGCATAGATAGGTTGAAAACTGAAAAGCAAATCCATCTAACAAGATTCAAAACTCCCTTTTCTGCAATAATTAATGAGATTCTCATTTATGTATCTCTTTCAAACTTACTATGATATGGTAGTTGATGCATTAAGTAACAATAAAACTTCAAGACGATCAAATGAGGAGCAAAACTATTTTTTTGGTACATGGCATTAAATGATGATAAAGGTTATTTGTGCTATAATGCAACTTTAATTAGCGCTAGCTGCAATGCAAGTAAAGATGTAAGACATGGAATTGTTTATAAGTTTATCGGGATTGAACGGTGATAGTTTGAAACGAGGTGAGCCTAAACGAGATTGAGCCCGAGCATCATATCCGAAGATCGAATAGGCTTCAGATATACAAGTATTATATATATGTCAATGTCAAAATTAATAAACGAGCTCGAGTTTAATTAACTTAATCAGCCGGCCTCTTATCAAAATTTATCTCGTTTATAAGACGAACAAGCCAAGCCCGAGCTTGAATAATGTGTCCTGAGCTAAGATCGGGTTATACGCATGAATTTTGAAAGGAGCTAGCCGAGCTTGAGCTTACGCTTTGTAAATTTGAACAATTCAAGTTTAAGCTTTGTGCCTTTAATTGGTAGACTCATGTTCAAACACGACTCCTTCACACCTCTAAATATATACAAGTAAAACATTTTCATAACTTGTTCAAAGTTAATTATGAGATACATGATCGAAGTTGTTTATCTACGGTTCAAGAAAATGCGTGCTTGAATTGAAGTTACATTTCAAACATGTCTCAACTTACGTAGTAAAAAAGTTGCAATAAATCGTACCTTCAATACATCACACCTGCTGGTTTTCTTTCCGTATTTGTTATATATATCTTTGACTTTGACCCATTATAAAACAAATTAAAGGGATCAAAAGAATCATCGAGGTAAAACACATGCATAAGGATTGTAAGATAATAACCTGATTAATTACTGTAAACAACATGAAACTTAAAGCCCTAACATTAATAAGAGAGAGCTAGATTACCACCCTAGCCCTAACATTATTGTTGGTTGAAGTTGCACTTGATACACAACCCGAAAGACAAATGAAGTTTAGCCTGCTCGTGGGCGGGTAGCTAGATCATATCTTCATGATACATATATCCAGAAGCACGTCGTATCCTATTTTACTGAAACCTGAAATCCCCATTTGGGGGGCCAGGTGTTTTTGATTTCTACATAATTCAACTTCTTGTTATCACCAACGTTGGTGTTGTCGATGCCAACAATTAGAACAGCATGAAGCGACTCCTTTTTTAGTCTCGCTTGATAGTCGTCATCTACTGGATGGTGAAACGGTACTTTTGTATAAGCATCTTTCGCTATCTTTGGGTGGGCAAGATCACCCATCAGTAAGGTTGCCACTATCGGAACTAATAAAAAAGATGGAAAATAGAACAACAGTTTTAGTATCTACTCGTTGGTGTTAAAGTTTTTGGCTTTTATGTTGGTTTACAGTTTACTGCTACAAAAGTTTTGAAGTTGTTTGTTTTGCAAATTAATTTGTTTTAAAAACAAAGATGGAGTCTAATGTAATAGCGATAGCACCAACAATAAAATACCAAGTGTAATTTATTGATAATCTAAGACTTTAAAAAAAAAGGTATTATGAGCTTATAAGAGTTATACCTTCAATGACGAGAAGCGACCTCACCAACACATTTAAACAGGGAAACCATGGCCGAAAAAACATTCAAAATCATCTCCAAGAAAGCATCCATTAGATGGACAACAAAACGAATGGTTCAAGATTTGATCAACATGACTCAACGCCAGCAGGGGAAGATCTATAGCCGAAAAAGGGGGTTCCCAGGAACAACTTCAGAGATTCAAAAGATGAAGAAAGAAACTGGTTCAAATGAAAATATGCTTATGAATTACTAGATGAAAATGGAGAGAGTAAGATGAAAACTTGTGGGTTCTTTAAGATGGGAAAGGTAGTGTGTGTTGTTACGTTAGGTTGTGACTGATTTATAAGAAGAAGCAAATGGTTTCAACTTTCACCACTTGATAAACTTGGTATTCCCATTGAAATGATCATACATAAGATATGCTAATTGATAGGTGAAAGATGATGTCTAGTGAAGCAATTAAAGCTGACTTGTCCTTTATATGATGGTGAGACAATCCAAGTATATCACAACAAAACACACAAGCGAGAGAGGACATTAATAAGTTAATTTTATCTCCTATTAGTAAGAAAAGCTTGTTCGTTTATGAGTCGGGAATATTATATAATCAGAGGTTATTATAGATATAAAGAATTAATGTTATCACCATCACAGGTTATAGATTCTAATTCAAAGAAACTCAATGTGATGCCTTGACTACCCTTTTGGATAAATGTTAGTGCATGGGTATTTCGTTTCATTTCAATTAGCTAGACTATATATCAAGTACTCCTATCTAACAACACTTTAAGTATTGATAAAAAGGGGATTAAAGTTGACTCATTTATAAGAAGAAAGCTAATGGAAATGATCGAACATACCTTGGTTAATCAATAGAGTAGGTGAAATAGTTAATGAAAAAACCCTTGAAACTAGGGACTTCATTCATTCCGGTTTTTGGTAGTTGGGGCGTTCAGGTTGGGAATTCATGGCTTAATCTTGTCATAAATAACACAGCCGAATAGGACTATTTTCTTTCTGCTTTTGGATAAATTTGTTACACCATCTCAAAAGTGGACATAAAGAATCCGGTTTTGATTTAATATAGAGGGAATTAAGGGTATAGTCTATGCCATGATGCTCACTTGCCATGTAGTTCATAATGATGCATTAGAGTAAGTTAAGCATAATCGTGTTTTTCATTTTTTTGTTTGACTCAGGAAACAATATATCTCCCTTATTTATTTGTCTTAAAATAAATTGCCTGTTAATAAAAAATTTTGAACAAATTTAAGATATTACTCATACTTTAAACTATTCTTGCAAAATTAATAAAATATATAAAGTAATTATTAAAAGGTAAATAGTCATCCAGAAGCACCAATTATTTTTCTTTGTTGTGCCTCTGATATTAACTGTACCAATTTAGCTTTATTACTAGTAAAAGATTAAACAAAAAGATGAAGGGTGCATTTGTAATTCAATATTCTTTTAATGAGGAAGGAACTACAAATGTTGGCCAAAAAGAATAGAAGAACACCAACTATAAACATAAGACCAATAAATCTCCATTATGACACACACCAACCTCAAACATAAGACCAATAAATCCTCTGCAACCAACCTATCACCCACCAATTTAACATAGGATAAAACATTTCAAAATCAAATTAGGGGATCATGAGTAGTAGATTCAAAGTATCATTGTGGCAGTTCATCAAGTCTGTGGTGCTCCTACAAAAGAAGTTATCGATTAACTAGATAAAAGGAGGTGCAGCCAATGAAATCAACAAAAATATGGTAATCTAATATATCTTCATAATTCACATAAAAATATCATCAATCGCTGTTCTGTTCACTAGGAACTCCATAGAATATTTGGTGTTCAACTTAATAACAAAACCAGCAGCTTTATACATATTAACGGCAATTCACAATTAGCTGGAATTAGACATTCATTAATCGTAAGTCTTCACTTTGATCAGTTGGTAGCAAGTACTCTCTCAGGTGCGACGGTCAACACAGTCAGAACGGAAGCAGGTCAGGCAAGGTTATCCTCTAAGTAGTTAATACATGCGTAAGCTACAATCTAGAAAAGGACTATATCCATGTCCTTAATGTTAGACAAAAACCGTATGTGATTACAAACTTTCAAGGGCTGTTAGACCCACTAACATTGATTTACAGCTAAACATGTGAACATGCAATCGAAGAGGGGCAACAAAAGAAAATTACTGTTAGAAACCGCGACTACAGGTCCACAATAGATGCCCTCAAGTAATCCGTTTGGGTTAGGTGGTGATGTCACTTCCCATTTCTACCCAAGAGATTTGAACGCCTTTGTATAGAGCACTGAGAATACACATCAAAATCAATTTAAAAAAATGATAAATGCACATCAAAATCACAACACAGAGAATAAAAACCATTAGAATTTCTAACCATTTTCAAAAGATTTTGAAGCATGAAATAGATGTACAGAATAATACTTGGACCAACTAATTAACCTATCAACTGATTAATTAAGGTTCCAAGCCTCATCTTAGTGGAACCAACCAATCATCTAATTTTATTACAATGCATCTGGATTAACAACTAGTACAAAATTCATTGGTAATGCCGTATCTTAAAGAGCCAAAATTACTCCGAATTAATGTCTTGGTCTTTTAATTGTCCACCATTTAATGTGATTACGCTGTTGGCTTTTATCTATTGATGAATATCTTAAAAAGCTAAAACATATCAGCTGGCGACTATGTAATTACGCTGAAGTTAAGTAATGGGCATATTGCCTCGATAGCTTTCTACGTACAAAGTACTGTTTTTAATCCTTATAAGCAACCCCCTTTCTGCAGGGGTGAGCACACATCCTTCGAATGCTACTGAATCTCATTCAGACATCGAGGAGGAGAAAGTTGGAGTACTTTTTTTAAAGTTTCTGAGGCCCAGACACGATTAACGATGTTCAGCCCTTTTGTAAAGTCTATTTGCAGGCCCTGTATCTTCGTTATAAGTAGTGCCATTTCTATATGAGTGTAGTGCTAACTTATTTCATCTTCCTAATGTATGTATAATGTTGAAATATTATGGCAGCATATCTTTAAAGGTTGTTTTGCTCCTACAACAACCCTACTTAGCAAAACTCGCCTCATCTCTTAGGGTCAAAAAGTAAAGAAGCACATGGCTATTGCTTCGATTAGGGGGTGGTTCACCTCTATGAAAAATAACAGATCAGCAGCAGGTATAATATGACATTTTGGAATCTTGGTTGTTGTTGTGTATCAAAATATTAACCTCTCGACAGAGCCACAGGCTTTAAATACCCTTTAAAGATTAAAATATACAACAATAACATTCATTAAAAGCAGCTCAAAAACTAATACAGTAGCAACTATTTTCTCTCAGCTTAAAAAGTTTGTATCGCCTGCATGCTTACATACACAGATTCACAGGACGGACATTCAAATTGCCTACATCTAGTGAATCCCCATAGACAAATTGGTAACTAACTTTTTTACTTTGTATACTGTAATTATCTTTAAGAATGTGCTACGAGATCAAGCAAGAGCGACGAACGTACCTCCTATGTCATCCAGGTTTCTCCTTGTAACCCAAGAGTATGTTTCACATGATTGAGTGCACTCTGACACGCAGCTTCGCTGACAAACCTTAGCTTTGCTTGTCTGAACCGGAAAAAATTAAACTGCCGGTAAGACTAACACAACAAAGTGTTGCACATAGGAAAATAAATTAAAACGTACCCATTAAAAATTTCAAAGTTTCTGTAAAGTTTACAGCGGTTATATCCAAACCTTCCAAATTCGCGCTCCAGATACTCATAAGCCTGATTTGTCTGATTTAAAAGTATGATTATTAATCAAATGAAGTACAAAAACAAAATACAAATATTAGTATTCTTGTCTAGAATCTTACGATATCCATCATCTCATTGACTCTAAAGCATCCTTCCACTGGTTTTGCTATTCCTCCTGGTAATCCTCCTTTTATCCATAGTCGCCACCTGCCTTTTTCAAGCAAATGCTTGTGATTATTCACCCTGTAGAAACACAAAGATATCCTTAAACTTAATTATCTCATTACAAGATTATAATCGAAGAGTTACTTTCTTTGCTTACCCCATAAATATTTCCACATCCACATGACGTGAAAGTATCTCATGATCACGTACACGCATGACCTGGCAGAGGTGTTACGAAAATGAGGCCATTGATTCATTATAGTAGAGAAGGCCTTTTAGAGAATGTGATACCTTTTTAACTGAATTTGAGGATTCAAACTCAACGGTACAACAACGCGTGTATTGCAAAACACGGCCCTTTTCTTGGTATTTAAAGCATATGCCTTTTATAACTCCATAGCTTCCAAAATAATCAGTCCTGTAATGAAACATTCTCCTTCAGATTATTACATTTAGATCATTTTATCGTTATATTATAACAACATTGACCCGCTTAACACTTGTAATCTGTTTCATTATAGAAGCAAACTTTTTAAGCAAAATATTTTGACCCATTATTTCCCTTTTAAAACCAGAATCTATATAGTTTGAGTCTATTAACTTTTGTTATATCCTTACATATAAGCTAATTTAAGTAAGTTGTCTAACACAAGTGTTTCATAAACAAAAGGTCTAAATTCAAGGATAATAACCGACAAACGAATTCAATTATCAAAATACTCAAAGCAATACCGAGAGTAGAAAACTTACACATGAGGCCTCGTGCAGAATCCGGTAGCTTGCTAACAATAATACTTCTAGGCTGCAAAGCAAGTTAATAGATGTAAAAGATAGTTTACCGACAGATGGAACAAAATTGTTATCTATTCGTAGATTCAAAAAAAAAAAAACAGATACGTTATGTGAATGGCGGTGAACCTGTGGAGGCACAACATTACCGGAAACCATCTTTGTTGATGAGAAGCAAACAATCTGATATTATAACATAAATTTAAGTCATGTGATATTGAATGACAGTCAAACAACAGAATTAAGGGGGTGTTTGGTTTGCAGCTTCTGGGTTTATTTGATTTTGAAAAAGCTCGTAAGTCCACTTTTTTTAGCTTATGAGCTTCTTAAACTGAACTTATGGACTTAAATAAGCAATAAGCTCATCCTGATAAGCTCATAAGCCAAAAAAAAAAAAGTGGATTTTTTGTTTCCAAAAATCAAATAAGCTGCTAAAATAAGCTTATCCAAACACCCCCTAAGTACTTTTGGTTAATGTTTCATAAGCCCAACTTTTTGGGCTTATTTTTCATCTTTATAACAAAATAAGCTAATAAACCAAAAAATGTGAGGTTATGAAATATAAGCCAAACTCATATAAGCCGAAATCATAATAATGCAAATAACCAGCAGTAACATTTGCATTTGCCAAAAAAACAGTAAATTGCAACGATAATTATATAAACAAACTACTTTTTTACGGGGATAATAAAAAGAGTTATAAATAATGTGGGATTAAAAGACAAAGAAGAAAAATGTACCTGTTGAAAATTTGAAACTGAAATCAAGCAGCCGGTTGGTGGTACGGTCTTTTGTAAAAACCAAAAAATTTAAGAAGGAGGAGGAGGGGTGTTTGGATTAGTAATAAAAAGAGTTATAAATAATGTGGGATTAAAAGACAAAGAAGAAAAATGTACCTGTTGAAAATTTGAAACTGAAATCAAGCAGCCGGTTGGTGGTACGGTCTTTTGTAAAAACCAAAAAATTTAAGAAGGAGGAGGAGGGGTGTTTGGATTAGTAACTAGATTCTGCATACCAAGAGGTGCACATTGAGAACGAACAAACTTTATGGAGTTAAGTACATTTTTGGTCCTTGTGGTTTGTCGGGTATAACACTTTTAGTCCAATAGTTTCAAAAGTTCCGGATCCTCTCCTAAAATGAAACACCCGTAACACTTTTGGTCCAAGTTTACTAACAACGTTAATTTGACTGTGTTTGACCGTTAAATAAGAGGGTAGTTTTGTCCTTTCGCATATATAACACAACAAAAACACATTTTTACTCCACACACCACACAACAAAAACACATTCTTCTTTATCTCTCCCAAACAAAAGCAGATAACTTCTTCCTTATATCTCCAAAATCAGTCACACACCACACTCAAATTAACATATTCACCATTTGTTTCTTACTTTCTTTCATGCTTAAACCGAACAACAACCCACACCAGGAAATGGTTGTTGTTTGTGATGTTGATGTTTTACTTCACTACCATCCTTCACGAGTATGACCGCCGCCACCACCATCACATGACTAGATCTGTGACATCACTACCATTGCGTCCCCATATAAGCGGCACCATCACATCCACCGTAGCCATTCAGTTTTGCTATAGATCTAAGGTTAACTGAAGTAGAAGACAACGAAAGTTTGGGGGTTTGATGGGTATTTGAGTGAGTGGTTATGGAGTTAGTTTAGGGGTTGTGGGTGGGGAAAAAGGATAGTGTGGTAAGGGCTTCGTAGTGGTGGCAGTAGGGAGAGGGGTTGGTGGCGGCGGTGAGGGTTTCCTGGTGGTGGCAGTAGGGAGGGGGATTGGTGGTGGGTTTTGATGATGAAGGTGGGTGTTTGAAGAAAAAACATCCATCTAATAAGGTGTTTGGGATTTGATTATATGTTCTGCTCATCTGCTTATCTTTAAGTAGATAAGCAATTTGGAGTACTTGATTAATGTTGTTTTAAAGATGTTAATAACACTTTAGGATTTCAAAGAATCGTAGTAGGAGTACTTGATTATTGTGTGTTTGGTTTTTTTTGTTGTTGTTTGTATATGAAAAAAATCTTGTTTGAATATGATTTGGGGTTTTGATGTGTTTGATCAGCCTATCAAATTGTCAAATGTGTGTGTGTCTCTTGTTGATGAATTTTTGGATTTGAAGACCTGCTTGTGCGTTAACCATTTGAAAATCTGCTTGTGTTTAGATCTTGATGAAGATTTTATTTTAGAAAAAATAAATAATAATAATAATAATAATAATAATAAAAAGAAATAATAAATGGAGAGTATTTTAGTTATTTTCATTATTAAGATGAGGGTATTTTAGTCATTTTATGTTTTTTTAACGAGTCAAACTAGCAGTCAACGAAAAATGGACCAAACCCGTTACGGGTGTTTCATTTTAGGAGAGGATCCGGAACTTTTGAAACTATTGGACTAAAAGTGTTATACCCGACAAACCACAAGGACCAAAAATGTACTTAACTCAACTTTATGGGATTCCCGTTGAACCCGGTATGATATGTATTATCAACTTGTTAGTATATAAATTATATAAATCTTTATGTGTTTTATTTGTTTGTACAAATTATATAATAAGGTGAGATCTCTGCAAAAACAAGTATTATTTTAAAAACAAATAAGACAATCTCAACTATCCATCCACCTTGGCTAATATCAAATAAAAAATAACAAATAGAGGGCAAAATTGGCATTTTAGTTCATTTAATATAAAAAACCACTTTCCACCTTTTTTCTAGGGTAAATTGCAAAAATGGTCCTTAACGTTTCACGAAATTGCAAAAACGGGACCGAGACAAAAAGTAGCGCAAAAAAGACACCAATGTTCCACATTTTCGCAAAATCGCCACCGAGAGGCCTTTTCCGTTAATTTTCCCGTTAAGTGCCACGTAGTTGAGGGTAGTATCGTCATTTCATGTCCTTTTTTATCTCCCGCCAACTTTCGGGGGACTATTTTTTGTGAAAAGGCCTCTCAATGGCTAATTTGCAAAGTTATTTTCAAGTTTCATATTAAATTGTCAACGCCTTCACACACACACACATACAAGCAGAAAAACACACACACACCCGTAATCAAATAATTATCATTCCCTTTTCCAGTAACATGTCTCGCTGTCTTGATCTCGTGGTTGCTTGCAACTCGTTTGTCATATCGGAAATGATGCTAACCCATTACCGGCGAGAGGTTGAGGAGGACATTCATCATGCACAAGAGTTGATGAGTAGGTGTCAAAAGTTGTCTAATATGCTCCGTCTTAGGGAGGACCTGATTTTGGAGCTCCAAAACATAAGGGGCTCGAGAACTGCAATGTCCAATGTGAACAAGCTTAGGAGGATTCAGTCAGCTGATATGAGAAAGATGAGGGGGTTGATGAGGATGCTTAGGCAAACAAACGACAGCATTGTTTCCAAGATTGAGTTTGCTGTGAGGCAAACTTACATGTGAAGGGGTTGGGTGCTGGATGTTGGGGGTGGGTTGTTTTGTTGTGTATGATGAATGTAGGCAGTAGGTGGTTGGGCACTTGTGGAGTTGTGGTTTCTTTTGTTCATTTTAGTGCCACTGTCGTAGTGTCGTAAGCTAGGTAGATGTAGGTGATGATGTAGGTAGGGGTTGTGGGTTCCCATAAGGTTGTAAATGTATCCTTATGGTTTATGAATGGAAGGGGTCGTTTGATCCCGTTTGTCTTGATATACATTGTTCAATTCGTATCACAAACACATTCACAAACATGAAACTGACATAATTGAAACCATAATATAATACACAAACACATACGTTTAAATGCTACTAATCGAAGCAAATAACATAACCACAAAACAAACAGAAACATATTATGCATAGGAGTCAAGCTTGACTAAACATTTAACCCCATATGAAATACTTCAATTTACATATTATTGTTCGGCATGTACCAAAAAGTTTAACCCATCACAATGCCTGCCCACACCCTTTGATGTATTCGAAACAGAGGTAGAATAGTTCAAGTTACATTAGTCAAATTACATTACTAAATACAACCAAATTAAAGTGTTTTAGTTTCTACACATTACATATTCCCAATAGATGAACCCTTATGTCAATCTTCAAACCTTCTACTGGATGAACCAACATGTGATCAACAACACCTGCACAGTCAATATATGCAATGAAATGAGGTTACTATAATAGGCAATGTAATGTGTCCAAAATATTTGCTAAACAGTTAATTAGACTCACCTAGTCAAAATAACACCACATTGTTACCCATTGATCTTGGTGCCCGTAGACCCAGTACGCAATTAGTTATTCTTGGTCTCAAAATACCACCACCCTTTCATCTCACATTCACTGAACCAACACGTGCTGGGTTCTTCATAGAACCACCGTCTCTAATGACAATACCAGCCGGTTTGTTCCTGTTAACAACATCAGCCTCATCAACCATCTTTCCTTTTCCCTTATCCACAGACCTCTTCACCCTCTTTTTATGCTTCCCGAATTCTGGTTGTGAAGCATCAACATCATCCACTTTCCTATAAGTTTTTGAAGTGCTAGTCCTAAAAGGAGTTGAAGTAATAGAGCACCGCAAGCTAGCATCTTCTTCTACCCACCCGACAACCTCCCCACCATCACCCTCTGCATCAATGTTGTTTAAATAGTAGGGAGATAACACCTTTTTTGTGTGAGCAACAAACAAGTCTACAAAACCGGCACAACAACCTAGCTCAATCATTGTATGCACATCATTGTCTGTGTGAATCAGCTTCAAACCTTCTTCTAATAATTTGCCAGGCACACAAAAGAACACATCCCATTTTTCTCCCCTAATGCGTGAAAACATATCATCCAGACCTAGGAAAAAAACATGTCTATCACAGACAAAGCCACACATTGTAGAAACATTCCCTTGTACATACCTTAATGGACCAAATTCAAAGACTCCATTATTGTGCATGCGGAACAGAACTTCACCCCCATAACCAAGTAAATCTGTCACATTTTAAATTCAAACTGTCAAGACATACCAGCACCTACAAAACTAATGGTATACATGCTAAATTCAATGCATAAGTAGTCAATGAAACAATTATGCAGGCTCAAGTGAAGCAGAGCAATGCAGTGTTGTATATCTCACCACATAGTTGTAGTTTAGTTAATAAGTTAATGTGTTGATATAGAAACCAATCTATTTTGTTCCTGATACACTCAAAATACACAATGTGAAGACTTACTTACAACCAATGTGAAGAGTTACTTACAACCAATGTGAAGACTTACTTATAACCAATGTGAACACGCAGTACTTTCGTAATGCAAAATACTCTCTATAGCAGTAATTTAGTAATGCCAAACACTCTCACATATGATATTCTAACACCCTACTTAAAAACATAATACTCTGTTTATCCTAAACCTAGGAAAGGAGATGCATATAAAAGTCTATCAAACATATCATAGCATCCTACGTAAACAAATTTAAAATGGCACATAAATGAAGTATACTACATTAACATACCAAGATCCGTATGCTCTTCCTTCACCTTCCTCTTCTTGCCAGTCCCATTTACCATTCTCCTCTTCATTTTTTCAGTAATTGTACTCGGATTAGAACTCCCCTCCTTCTTCTTCTTGCCAGCCTCCTTCTTCTTGCCAGTCCCAACAGGCCTTCCCCTATTCCTTTTTTCTGTAACTGTACTCGGATTAGGACTCCTCTCCTTCTTTTTCTTGCCACTCCCAACAGGCCTTCCCCTCTTTCTTTTTTCTGTGACTGTAGTCGGAATAGGACTCCCCTCCGTCTTCTTCTTGCCACTGCCAACCGGCCTTCCCCTCTTCCTTTTTTTCTCTGCAACTACCTCATTGGAGCAACGACTACCACTTCCAATGGTAGGAATAGATATGGCACCGCTAGCACCCACATTTGGTTTTTTGAAGGTTCTATTCCACATCCATTGAAGAATTTCTTCAATCATCTCCTTCCCTATGTTTTTATACGAACCATACTTGGCAATAACTTTATCACCAAATTCATCCAAAACATCCTCAAAGACTTCATCATTTAATAAAACCTTGCCCTACGATATTTCGGATGATTCCTCCCCACCCATCAACAAACACTTTCCCTTTTCATTCTTATCATTATTCGCCATAGCTGGGTTTAGTTGTTGCGATTTGATTTTTTTTTTATGTTAGGGTTTGACAGTTGATTATCTACACAATGGTTGGTTGGTTTTGGGGATTTATTGTACCCTGAAAAAGCACACATCTTTAAATACATAGTTTACGTTGTTTGCAAAAATAGTCCCCCGAAAGTTAGCGGGAGATAAAAAAGGACATGAAATGACGATACTACCCTCAACTACGTGGCACTTAACGGGAAAATTAACGGAAAAGGCCTCTCGGTGGCAATTTTGCGAAAATGTGGAACGTTGGTGTCTTTTTTGCGCTACTTTTTGTCTCGGTCCCGTTTTTGCAATTTCGTGAAACGTTAAGGACCATTTTTGCAATTTACCCTTTTTTCTAAAAACAACATATCTTGCAAACGGTAAATCTTCAAGCTACGAAAAATACACCATCGCGACGAGAAAAAAAATTATCTTTCTATAGATATGCATTCTTATATACTTTCGACGACCTTTTTTTTTTTCAAAATTCCGTCCAGAAAAATCCCACAGGATTCGTAAAATCCCATTGCATTCGTAAGAAGATTTTTTTTTTAAAATTTCCGTCCAGAAAAATCTCACGGTATTCGTAAAGAAATCCCACAGGATTCGTAAAAAGATGATTTTTTTTTTCTTCAAAATTTCCGTCCAGAAAAATCCCATGGGATTCGTAAAAAGACGAATTTTTTTTTCTTTCAAAATTTCCGTCTAGAAAAATCCCACGGGATTCATAAAAAGACGATAAATCCCAAATGATTCAGTATGAATCCCATGGGATTCTTTGGTGCATCCCATGGGATTCATAAAGAAATCCCACGGGATTCGTAAAGAAATCCCACGGGATTAATAAAAAGACGATTTTTTTTCAAAATTTCCACAGAAAAATCCTACGGGATTCGTAAAAAAAATCCTACGGGATTCGTAAAAAGACGAATTTTTTTTTAAAAAAATTTCCGTCCAGAAAAATCCTATGGGGTTCTATATGAATGATTCTGTATAAATCTCATGAGATTTTCATTTTGCTTTATATAAACTGTAAGTACAAAATCACATGAGATTTTGTATGAATCTCAAGAGATTCATTGTAAATCCCATGGGATTCTTTGGTGCATCACATGAGATTCTATTTTTGTTGTGTAATGTTATAAGAAAAAATTTTGTTCACTTTAAATATATCTTGTTTACTTTGAATATGTTTATTACTTATATTCTTTTGATCACATGGGATAATCTATGTAAATCTCATGGGATTTATTGTGAATCCTATGGGATTCAGTATGAATCTTAAGGGATTCATTGTGAATCCTATGGGATTCTTTGGTGGATCACATAGGATTTTTTAAGTATTTTAATATATGACAAATTGTTTTCAAAAAAATATACATAACATTAAAAAAAGCTAAACAAATATTACTACCTAATAAAAAAATTGAGTTATAAAAGCAAAAATATAATCAAACAAATCTTTGCAAAAAAAAAAAAAAAAAAAAAAAAAAAAACGTCTACAAAAGTTGGGGTCCACCTTTGTCTTATTTCTTAAACAACCACCTAACTAAGGAATACAACTATACCCATTTAACCATTTTCATTAACAAGAACATTCAAACAACTACTTATAGTTATACTAATAACATTCGGTCACCAGTTCACCACATTACTATATTTCCTCCCTACTGTGGTCAATCCCAATCACTGATTTAGTTTACATCCCTCCTTTCATACCATTCATCCTCCAAAGTCAATTACTCACACAAATTGTTAATTGTTACAGTAATTTATTATACGTCAATCTTAGCCCAGCAAATAGAGTCTTTAATTAAATGGAAACAAATAACCACTCTTTGTTATGAATTTTTTTAACAGATTCTCGTATATCATATATACTCCTTATTAAAAACCAAAATCGAACTTGAGAGCCATATATTGCAAATTAACCACAGATCCGGCCGCCACGAATCCCATCACCCCCGCTCCCCACCTCCTACACACACGATCATCAAAAAAATAGAACTCGCAGAAAAAATAGATCAGTGGTGCGGCGGTTGTATTGTGTCGTTCTCGACCACAACATAAAGGTTTTTTTTGTTGATTTTGATAGAAAGAAGTTAGGGTTTGATACGGGAGAATGGGGAAAGAGGTTGGTGAGAGAGAGAGAGGGAGAAATAAATAAAATGAGTGTGTTGTGAAAATGTAAGTGACGAGGTGTATTAGCTTTTAGTTGTAATGACACATATGTCCTTTAGTGATTAATTAAATTAAAATAAGAATGAATGTCCACCATTAGATGTTAGGATGATGAGTGGTTGAGATCAAAGGATTTGTTCTTTAGATAATTATTGTTTCGTATTGAACTTTTCTTATTGTATAATAACATGTAGTTTTTATTATAAAAGTGCTTCAAATATAATATTACTTAGTGTGTTTAATGTTGTATTTTTAATTTTAAGATTTTTATATGTGTGTTTAATTGATTTGTATCAAGAACGTACTGTTTGTGCCTATGTTTATATTTTGTTTTGAAGGTTGCGACAATGTTTATAAAATAAGATTTATATAATAAGTTATATGTAATATATTAGGTTATTCATAGTGTTTTGAATTTTGTAAATTTGTAGTATTATTTCTGGTTATGGATTGATGTTGATGGTGTCTTCAATACGTTTGAATACTTAGGTGCAAAAATCATGTCATGTAAATTAAAGTAAGACAAAAATACACCGTTGGTCCTTAAACTTTCCACGAAACATCGCCATGCATCTTAACTTTTGAAAAATGTCTCCGTACGTCCATCCTCAAGTTTTTTTAGGTCGATTGCGTCCCTTGACCCGTTTTTCGTTAGTCAACGTCTGTTATTTTCCCCCATGTGCCTTGCACATGAGGTCAAAATAGTCATTTCATCGTTTTGGTTAATTATGTTGGTGGTACAACCTTAGGGTCGAACGGTGTATTTAATGAAAAGGTTATACAATCACTACCACCACCCTCTCTTTATCTATTTTTCCTGCTTCTCTCTAAAATTAACACCACCATTCTCAAATCTCATTCACCCACTCTACTAAAAAACATAAACTCAATCAAACAACAATCCCATAATTATCTAACTTTATAATCATTCTTGAATCGGCAATAATAAATATAGTTTATAATCATTCTTGAATCGGCAATAATAAATATAGTTCACAAATAAAATATGTGAATATTCAAAAGAAAAAATTACATAATAGACTTGTTTGATGTTGTTACAAATTCATGATTCAGATACATGATGTTTTACATAATAGACTGCTACTACATTTGATTCACTTTGAGTTACTTAAACAAATCTGCTCAATAAATTAAAATTTCCTTGACAATTTAGCTACTGCCACTAGCGTCCACTAAGTTATTGATAATAGCAATGAGTGACTCCAACATGGAATGCCATGTGCACCTACTGCTGACATGGAGGAAAGGAAATGACTCACTCCAACTATACATCACCTTATATCAGCTACAACATGTGTTTTCCTCTAAGTCACTCGTAGCAACCGAGCTCTGTATTGAGAATACATAAGAAAGCTAATTTAAAGACACCAATTACTCCAAAATTTACTCGAGTCTCAGATGATAAGTAAGAAATATATATATATATTTAAAAGGTCTTAGATATAAATAAACTCTCACAGATACTACGGTTAAACTACTACACCAGCAGAACAACATTGATGCACCCATCGTTCTCAGGATTATTGGTCACTTGAGCATATTTCCCTGCATAACAAGGTCATAACATATAAGCCTATGCACCACCCTAAACACTGATGTAATCAAAACATAATAACACGCTAGTCTTACCCCATACAACTTTCCCAGCAGGTGTTACGAGACCCAGTTCACTTACATTCACCTAATATTCACATTAGTAAAAAGTTCAGTAATTTGGTCCAAAACATGACTTATATTTTATTAAAAAAAATGGCAGAATGTACCTCAACGATAGTTCCCTTGGTGATAACACCAAGACCAGTATACATTGAGCCATTAGGATTCTTCTTTACACCAATCAATTCAAGATTGAAGGTGCACTTAAGCTCAGGGTGTGTGACATAGGATTTGTTGAACCTCAAACCTGTTGGACGAATAAATCGCTCATACTTTGGTGGTTTTCTAGTGAAACCTTGACCAACAAATGTCACCTTTGTGATCAAAATGTGAAGATGTAACACGAGATTCTAGCAGGTAGAGAAGATTTAGAAGAATTTGTAAAAAGTTGAAAGGAATATTAAAACACTTGGTAAGGTGAAACAGATATTAGGAGAGCATTCACAATCACAAAAACAGTCAATAAAGTAAAAAACTTGCCTTTATATAGAGCTCATGGACCTCCTGGAAAAAGCTCTTGATTCCATCATCATTACGAGAGTCATGAAGCAGCATCAATCGCGTATGTACAGCTTGAATTAAGGAAAATAAATGAAAAGATGCCAATACTAATTCACTGGTAATACCAACTACGAAAATTTACTAGCAATTGGCATGGAAAAAAACTAAGTTAATTAGAAAAAGAAGGATATGACCAGCTGTCATGTATATTGACACCACCAAATCATTGAACCTGTCAATTCCTTTCAAAAACCTAGAACCAGAAAAGTTAAACAATAAGTAAGTACATAACAACGGAAGATCAAATAAATAAAAAGAAACTTTCCCAGGATTCTGAGAGTCGGTGAGAGTGATTATGAGTCTTACATAACACTTGTTGTTCATGCAAGATCCTGAACAATATCCAAAGCCGCATGGAGAATAAATTGATGCTGATGTGCAGCTTCTTCTTTCTAGAATGTCATTGCAAGGTACGAGATTGTAAGCAATATGAGTGCTTTAGAAACTTGTTATATGAAAAAAAAAAATAGGTAAACATGAAGATGATAAGTTGTTGGGTTCTCTACATAGTACCCAAACCTATCTGATATAATATAATTCATTAGAACAAGCATAAACTTGAAATAGTGAGCAATTACATAGGAGTAATCTCATCTAGCTACTCTTGATAAAAGATTAGACAACAGTGATGAATTTAATTAAAAGCGTGTTAGGAAAGATAAAATGAAACTGATAAGTGTTTTTTGATACCTTAGGCGCAGTCCCTACTTCGGCCTCTGATACGTGGGGATCACACCCTCGCAATAGGTTTTACCTCTCAAGGGATCTCGAGAAGCTTACAACCCCTACCAGGCAATGTACCTGATCGTTGTAGTATAGTATAGTGACAAGTACCGATTGATCGTTCAACTCATGAATAGTGTCGCTAGGATTAGAAAGCCTCCTAAACTAGGTCTAGAGGTGAGGGATGATTCTTTTTGTGTTTTTATATTTTAATGAAATCAATTAAAATCTCGGGTTTTGAAGGAGTGGGCGGAATTAGTTGCTAGCCAACTAACCCAATTTACTACTAATGCAATGAAAATAAAATAACAAAAATGAAAATGAAACTATTAAACTAATGTGGTGGAAACAATAATGAGGAAAGTTGTGTTTACTTAGATTTCATTACTCTCTAGATATCTTTTACAGGTTGGTTAGCTTGTTACAATTGCATGGATGACGGGTCATATTCCTTAATACTAGTCGTAGGGCCGTGTACAATATTCCCTAACTCTATAGGATCTTACTTCACTCCTATGTCGAGCCGTTAGAAGCTCCTAACATGGGATCATTAGAATTCTCCTACACATTAAATACAACCAAAAATCGTAGTACACCTCCGATCATGTTTCTTAAGACGTTCAAGCAAGTCACCAATGGAAGTCTGCCAGTTTTCTTAAGCCTAACATCGAATACAATCATCCGTAACAATTATAAACAAACAATCAACCTATAATCAACATCTAGGTTTCACTACATCTAAGCAAATACAAGAGAAATCTAGCCTAGCATGTTAAATAGAAGACAAGCGTAAGATATAATCAAACAACACATAGACATATTGAATGATTTGAAAGAGTACTTATCTTCAATTGAACATGAAAGATTCAAGGGGTTGGAACCCTTGAAAAACTGATAAAATTCGGACTAGGGTTTATTCCCTCAAAGTTGCACACTAATGAATGAAATTTGGAAAACTATATATAGATTATACATTGTGACGGCGTCATGTGTTAGGTTGTGACGCCATCAACTCGCCGCCATGATAAAAATCGTATTGCCTAGATCCATTTGTGACGCCGTCATGTGTAGTTGTGCTCTGGGTCGTCACTAGTAATTGGACCCTGACGGCCTTGGTGACGCCGTCAAGTCCTAAGCTTAAAAACTCTATGGATCATCACGTGTATTTTCCACTTCCACCTCTTTTGTAACTCTTGACGCCGTCATGTGGAGAGTCTTGACGCCGTCAGGTACTGTTCCTAGAAAGGAAAATTGAGACTTTGCCGTTTTCTTCACTTAAATGCTCCAAAAACGTCCAAAATGCTTCCCTTTCCAGATTTCTCTCCAAAAGTACCTAAAATGAGAAAAGAAACAATTTAGGGCAATAATTGATCAAATAATCTCGAATTCGGGCTTAAATGACCCCTTAAAAATGTTCACTTTTCGCCTCATCAAATACCCTTACACTTGAGATTTGCTTGTCCTCAAGCAAATGCGCTTTTATTCTAATCAAATTACAAGTTAGGGGTCATTTAACACTAATATAAAAGTAATTACAACAAATAATCGTTTCAGTAAAGACCAAAGCAAGCATGGAGGTAGTCCGTATGTTTTTCTCTTTTCTTTTTCTATTTTTTTTCTTTTTCTTCCTTTTTCGATTTTTTTTTTTTTTTTTTTTTTTTTTTTTTTTTTGCATATGCTCTTACCCTACCATCCAAAATAATACATCATAGGGAATGTACATTCCCCTTATACTTGAATTTTTACATACTTTACAATAAACTAATCTTATGACTCGAATCAAGATAATCAAAACACTTGGAGTACTTTTAAGATTAATGCGCATATGGGGGTAATATATGATGTTCTTCCCCATTACTCCATAACACAAGTACTTTACCCATGAGTCCCAATCGTCCCAAAACAATATGTACAAGATATGACTCGACTTAGCAACCATGTAATCAATTAGATAATTAACTAAAGGTTTAAACAAATAACAATAATGCACTAAAGATGAGTGCATACACGGAAGGCTAAGGCGATTTGGTTGCACATTTGGGTGGGTTGTGATGCGTGGGAATCGCAACAGGCTTTACCTCTCGAGGGATCTCGAGAAGCTTACAACCCCCACCAGGCAGTGTACCTGATCGTTGTAGTATAGTATAGTGACAAGTACCGGGGGATTGATCGTTCAGCTTAGGAATAGTGTCGCTAGGATTAGAAAGCCTAATTACTAGTTCTAAAGGTGAGGGATGATTATTTTTGTGTTTTTATATTTTATGGAAAGCAATTAAAATCTCGGTTTTTGAAAGAGTGGGCGGAATTAGTTGCTATTCAACTAACCCAAAACTACGATGCAATCAAAATAAAATACTAAAAATGAAATTAAACTAATTTATACTAAAGTTGTGAGCAGTAATTGGAGAAAATGTGTTTACTTAGATTTCACTACTCCCTAGATATCTTTTACATGTTAATTACTTGTTATAATTGCATGGATGACGGATCGTATTCCTTAATACCATTCATGGGGTGGCATACATAACTCCCCAATTCTATGAGCTCTTATCTCCTCCTACACCATGCCCAGCACAACTATAGGGATTGTAAACAGTGGCTCATGCATTAAATACAACCAATAAAGACCTAGTACGCCTCGGTTCATGTTTCTTAAGACGTTCAAGCATGTTACCATTTGGAGATCTGCCAGTTTTCTTAAGCCTAACATATAAAATCATTCATCCAAGACAAGAATAAACAAGTAATCAACACATAATCAATATCTAGGTTTCATTAGATCTAAGCAAACACAAAAAAGATCTAGCCTAGCTATATGGAATTGAGACAAGAACAAGATATAGACAACCAACACATAGACATATTGATTGAATTAGAAGAACACTTATCTCAATTACAATGCAAGGTCTCAAGGGTTTGGAACCCTTGAAAAACCTGTAAAAGTTGCACCAAAATCGTCTTTAGGGTTTCTCCAAAACTTCTCTTTTCTTAATGTGAAAAACTAGAAAACTATATATAGGAAAATCGGGGTGACGGCGTCAAGAACAAAGGTGTGACGCCGTCATCTCGCCGCCAGATACTTCCTCGGACGGCCTTGATCTACTTCTGACACCCTGTGTGACGCCGTCATGAGCTACGGATTTTAATTCTTGGGGTTTGACGCCGTCATGACTTTACTCTTGACGCCTTCATCAACTACGGATTTTTATTATTGAGGTTTGACGCCGTCATGACTTTACTCTTGACGCCTTCATGTACTGTTCCAGCATGGAAAATTGAGACTTTGCCGTTTTCTTCACTTTTATGCTCCAAAAACGTAAAAAATGGCTTCTTTTCCAGAATTCACTCTCCAAGTACCTAAAATCACAAAAGGAACGATTTAGGGCAATATTTGATCAAATAAATTCGGATTCGGGCTTAAATGACCCCCTAAAAACGGATCATTTTTCGCCTCATCATATACCCTTACACTTGAGATTTGCTTGTCCTCAAGCAAATGCGCTTTTATTCTACTCAAAATACAAGTTAGGGGTCATTTAACACTAATATAAAAGTAATTACAACAACTAATCGTTCCACTAAAGACCAATAGACAAGCACGGAGGTCATACACTAGCACCTCACAAATAGTGTTTAGATACTCACATCTCTCGGGTGTAATAAAGTAATATAACATTATGGAAATGGAAGATATCTCTCACTACCTGTCATAGCAAAATAGATTACCATAGGCTTGGAAAATGATCAAACCTCCACCACATGGCGTAAGCACCTAGGATAAACTATCAAAGAGGTCTTTTAAAGGGTTGTAACGTTAGGTATAGGGATATGAATTACACGGTTTTGTTGGATAAAGGGAGTTTTACTGGTGGCGAGTTAACAATCTTGGTTAATTACATGTACAATATGGCGTTGCTAAGCCAAGACTAGACTCGACTTAAGCTAATAAATGAAAAATAACAAAAAACATAAAATGAACATAGAATAAAAAGGGATGGTAGTCCGTATATTTTTTCTCTTTTTCTTTTTTTTTCTATTTTTTTCTTTTCTTTTTCTTGATTTTTTTTTTCGATTTTTTTTTTTTTTTTTTTTTTTTTTTTTTTTTTTTTTTTTTTTTTTTTTGCATACACTCTTACCCTACCATCCAAAATAATACATCATAGGGGATGAACATTCCCCTTACACTTGAATCTTTACATACTTTACAATTAACTAATCTAATGACTCGAATTAAGAAAATCAAAACACTTGGAGCACTTTTAAGATTAACGTACATATGGGGATAATAAATGATGTTCTTCCCCATTACTCCATAAAATAAGTACTTACCCATGAGTCCCAATCGTCCCAAAATAATATGTACAAGGATATGACTCGACTCAACAACCATGTAATCAATTAGAAAGTTAACTTAGGGTTTAACAAATAACAATAATGCACTAAAGATGAGCGCATACATGGAAGGCTAAGGCGATTTGGGTGTACAATTAAGTGGGGTGTAACAAATTCTTCCTTTAAGTAAAATGCTTAAAGTTAGAAACGAAAAGATAGGCTCGGAGGGGTGTACTAGGGGTTTCGTGTACTAAAAATGAGTACAACGCTAAGGGTGTGGGAAAATTTAGTTGACTTAACTAGCCAAGTAATATGACTTAAATGGTCAAGTAATTATGATACGGGTTTAACACAAGGGTGATCCTAATGCCTCTTATCATGTAGTAAATCCTACCACACGAATGTAGTCTCACTAGCGGTCTCGGGATGCATCACTAACGCAAGTTTTAGAATCTAAATGCTACCGGTACACTCATAAGCACTAATAATGAATGCTTTTCCTATCAAATCTAAAGGCGAACCTCACATTTTTGGGTGGAAAATTTTTCTGAATATACGGTTATGTGCTAGTCATACAATCTCCTATCCATGATACGCTTGCTATGGCTAAAGTTTCACTCATAAATGTTGTAAAAAATTTTAAATTTGGCGCTAAAATTGCACTAACAAGTATTTCTCATAGTTTTATTACACATCTACCATTAAACAAAACAAACTCAAGCGAAAGTGCATATGTAAGGTATCATCTTTTTACCCTCCCCTTACACTTAAGATGAACATTGTCCCCAATGTTCAAGTAAAGAATGTAAAAGTGAAAAAGTAAAGGGAATGAAATCAAATACTCCCCTTATTCGCTCGGTATGGATAATAGGATGGCCAGGTTAAATCTTCCTCCAAGAAAATGAACAATCAAAGCTTCCCTTCCAGAATATAAATCATCTTCTTGTCAAACATAGCCTGTAAATCCTGACAAAAATAGACAAGACAACCTCGCGTAAAATCGGCGGAATCCTATATAAGTTACTAAATCCTAGAAAACAAAGTAAGATATAATGCTTGTGGAATGAAGTTTGCAGATTTCCTGGAGATTATAAAACTTAATAATTCACAAAAACCATAAGACTCCGTTAGAAAAACAAAACCGGTAAAATTTCCAGATTTTTAACTCCTGACGCTGTCAAGAGTAAACCTCTGACGCCGTCAGAATGGACCTGCAGAAATTCTTATGTTAAGTTTCCGGAAAATTTCTGGAAAAACTTGGTTCCACTTCCTGGAAAATCCTGCAAAACTTCATTATGACTCAATACAAGCATTTGACTCTAACAAATACGAATATACATACTCATTTAATATTGTGGAGAATCATGATCTGTTTGTTTCTTAAAAACATATTTGGGGTTTCCCCTTACACTTATCTTTTGCAAAAATACTTTTAAGTTGGAGTTAAGACTAGGCCAAACAACATAGTAAAGTATTTACACATTTTAATTGAGAGACATGATCAACCAACAATAAAAATAAAGCATGCATACGGAAGCAAATAACAATCAAACAAATAAAATCACACAAAACATGGGTTGCCTCCCAAGAAGCGCTTTTCTTTATTTACGAGTCTTGTAGCTAGACTCAAGGTCATGGGTTACTACGTGATCTCATCAATGGTTCCACTCTCTAGGTCGTCTTCTAAACCAGTTTTGTATTCCGGACCTACTTGCAAGCACTCTTTGTAGAAACCAAGCATCCTATTTCTAACATACTCTACTCCCCTACGTCTATCCTCCTCATTCCTATAATAAGCCGTTTGTTTATGTTCCTTTTCGAAATTAGAGAGAAGGCGGTATTGTTCGATCTTGTAGGGCATTTGATAAGCAACCTCATCATTCTCTTTCTTGAATCTAACTATCCCTAAAGTCGGATCATAACTCATCCTAGTGGCCTCAACAAATGGTTTCCCAAATATTATTTGACTTAGGCAAGCATCAATCACCGGACGAGTGTCCTCAACTATCATAAAATCGATCTCATAAGTGAGATTCCCTATAATCACATGCAATCCTTTTACTCTTCCCGCAAAATTAATTATCAGGTTCCTATTAGGCATCATCCTAAAATTAAGTTGCTTCTTCATCACCCAATTATAATAAGTCCTAGTCATGATGTTCACGGGGGATCTAGGGTCGATGTAAGCTTTCCATATATGCATGTGTCCGATATTACAGGGGATGTTAATGTTAGAGGGGTCTCCCATTTTGATAAGGGGTGTGCCGAAGATATATGGTCTCTCGGGACTATCGAATAGATCCTTATGGTACTCCCGTTCTTCTTCGGTGGGCAACTTATCAAAGTATTTTTCTATAGGCTCTACCTCCTCTAACTCCTCTTCCTTGTTATTCTCAACTTCTCTACCCTCATCCTTAATCTTGGCTTCTATTCTAACTTCATCCTTGTCACTCCTCTCTATCTCCTTATCTATCGGCTTAATGGTGACAACATTGACAAAGTGGACATGTTTGGATGATGAGGGGTCCTTAATTTGGATTCCACTATTGGTGTCTCTAGTGTCCTTCCTAGGTGTGATTAACGCTAGGTTGCTGAGGGCTTTCAACAAGTTGTCAATCTTGTTGTTCATCTCCGTTCGTTGTTGGTTGAATTCGGTTTCAAACCTAGCTATGCGGGCTTCTTGAGATGCCATGAACTTTGACATCAATCCTTCAAGATTGTTGGTACTACCATAGTTGTTAGAAGGATTGTTGTTGAAAGTACGGCTGGATGGTGGACCGTTTGGTTGGTAACGATTAGGTGGATTGGAAGAATTGGGTTGATTTTGTTTCCACCTAAGGTTTGGGTGATTTTTCCATGAGGGGTTGTATGAATCACCGTAAGGGTTTGGCTCGGGCTTGAAAGTGTACCACTTATCTCCCGCTTCGTCGGTACGCGTGGATGCGTAGTCCGCAAAAGCTGTTCCGGGGAGTTCCACACAATCACGAGTGTCATGGGGACCACTACATAATTCGCATGAAGAAGTGATTTTGTTCACTTGGCTTGAAGGCTTCGGAGCTTCGTAAGATTTCATGAGAAACTTGACTCGACCTTCAAGTTCCATGATCCTACGGTCGGGAGTGCTAGAATTGTTCGAAGGCAAAGATATTGCCTTGACCGTTTTGTTCAAGTCACGGGGATCGTTCCAACTTTCGTTGTCATAGAGAGCAAGATCTTCTATGAGTTCCCATGATTGTTCCGCACTAAGATCACGTAGCTTACCACCGGCCGATTGGTCAATGGTTCGCCTCGTGGAGATGTCGATATGGTCATAAAAAATTTGGACTTGGAGCCAAAGATCTATGCCATGATGAGGGACTTTTTGGAGTAAGTCCTTGAAACGAGTCCATGCTTCATAAAGAGATTCATTTTGACGTTGTTGGAACATCAAGATGTCATTCCTAAGCTTAGTAGTTCTCCCCGGTGGGAAAAATTGAGCAAGGAAACGAGTGGTGAGATCATCCCATGTGGTGATGGATCCCGCGGGTAAACGCTCAAGCCATTGACTAGCTTGATCCCGTAGAGAGAATTGGAATAGGCGTAAACGGGTAGTCTCTCTAGTTGAAACACCTAGGTCTATGGAATCTACGATTTTGAGAAAGTCCTTAAGGTGTTGGTTTGGATCTTCGGAACGAAGTCCATGGAATGCACATCCGCTTTGCACCAACCGGATGGTGTCGGATCGCAAGGGGGTCACATTGGCTCCGGTGAGCTCAATGGTGTTTCGGTAGCCTTGGTGGCTAGGTCGGGAGTACTCTCCTAAGGTTCGGGGCCTAAGGGGTTCTAGTGGTGGGTTTTGTTGCGGTGGGATGACGGGTTCAAAGATGTTACCACCTTCCATGATGTCGGATGGTAAAGAGTTACGAACAAAGGCACGAAGAAATGAGATAGACTAAAGAAGACCTAAAAATAAAAAGAAAATCTTACTAGAAAGGAATCTAGCAAGTAGACCTAATAAAAAGAAATCCTAACCTAGACAATAACTATTCCCCGGGCTGCGGCGCCAAAAACTTGATGCGTGGGAATCGCAACAGGCTTTACCTCTCGAGGGATCTCGAAGCTTACAACCCCCACCAGGCAGTGTACCTGATCGTTGTAGTATAGTATAGTGACAAGTACCGGGGGATTGATCGTTCAGCTTAGGAATAGTGTCGCTAGGATTAGAAAGCCTAATTCCTAGTTCTAAAGGTGAGGGATGATTATTTTTGTGTTTTTATATTTTATGGAAAGCAATTAAAATCTCGGTTTTTGAAAGAGTGGGCGGAATTAGTTGCTATTCAACTAACCCAAAACTACGATGCAATCAAAATAAAATACTAAAAATGAAATTAAACTAATTTATACTAAAGTTGTGAGCTGTAATTGGAGAAAATGTGTTTACTTAGATTTCACTGCTCCCTAGATATCTTTTACATGTTAATTACTTGTTATAATTGCATGGATGATGGTTCGTATTCCTTAATACCATTCATGGGGTGGCATACATAATGTAACACCCCCAATTCATGGATGCAGCGGAATTCGAACTGGGTGTTACTCGACGGCACAATAGTCACAATAATAGAAAACGAACTCCAATTGAGTCGTTTTGAAAAGGTTTATCATTCAAATTATATAAATATCAGAGATTACAAAATGAGGTCCCAATTGGTTCCATGTTTACAATGTATAATAAATGGGTTTTGAATGATAATAAAATTTATAGCCCTTTTGAACATCCGTGTCCTTCCGTGCCATCCTTGATCGTCATGAACCTGGAATACATGCTTGAGAGGTCAACACAAAGGTTGAGTGATATTCATAGAGTTTGTTAAATCGATTGAACACAATATGTTGGTAGTGTGAGTTATAGGCTCACACCAATGTTTGGAAAACAAAACAGGTAGGCTACGTTATTATACGCCCGGAACATGTATTATACACTAAGCTTATGACACCATAACGTTAACGTGTACCAATATCGATCGGCAGATTTATCCCGGTAGGTACTTTGCTAACATACCTAAATCTCAAATATTAATGCATTTGTTTGCACTTAGTCAAAACAAATGGGATTCGTCAATCCCAATAGGCCTATTATTAATATTCGCGCTCACTATTTCTAGTGATTAAATGGTTCATAATAAGGGATCTCGGTTTAGCAAGGTTGGTACTTAGTGATAATAAAACAATCAGGTAAGCATACAATTTAAAAACATTGTGCTCGGTTATAAATAGCATGTATTCCCCCCAAGGGTTTGTAAAACAATTAAGTAATCGAAAGTGGGGCTATGAACTCACCTTAAGTAAGATAGCAAGTAATGAATGTAACGGTTGAATCGTGAAGGTTTCTACGAGCAACCTATAATCGAATGTTGCGACTTAGGATCGGAGTAAAGAATATGAAGTAGTGCCTATATATATATCTTGCATTTAGTCCATGATGTGGTATGATGTATATTGTAAGTCTTTGAAAGTAATGATTCATGAAACATGTATGTTTTGTATATCGTTTACTACCGTTCGGGCCGACATAATTCAGAAGTCATGTTAGTAAGCGTTCGAGGAGCCAGGACACTTTAACTCATAAATCCACAACTCATCTCGACGGCTTACATAATGAACTCCTCACATGAGGCTCCCTACTATTGTAGTAGTTGATGAAATATATAGATATAAGTTTTGATCCGAAAGGTTACATGTCCGATATTTGTATAAACTTAGGAAAGTTTATTAGTACATGAAGATTGTTATTAGGGTATATATCATAAGTCTTGAATGACCATTTTCTCTTGGTAATATCTCATGGTTTCCTTTTAGGTGAAGTAGATCCAAATTGCTTGTTCATGTTATCGCCTAATTCATTGTTTCATGTTTACGCCTATGTAAGTTGGTATGGTCATTTCGTCATGGCCTAGCCATGACCTTTGGTCCTTGTTCCAAGGTCATGAGACACAACCTTGGCTCTAGCCATGGTTGTGGTCTTGATTATAGGTCATAAGACCTCTTGTTCCATTCAAAGTATAACCATAATCTAGTGACTTTCGCCTAAAAATGGGCTGTTTAGAATTTGAAGAATTTTATCACTCGGAAAGCATTTTTAGGTCTCGAGCTTCTTTGTTCCTGAACGAAAACGTCGTTCCGGACAACTTTCGTGTTTTAACTTTTTGATGAATCGGACCAGAAGTGGGACTTTAAAAACCCAAATTTGATCAGGAAGCTATTTGGCAGTTTTGCCGGAAATCTTTGGTAATTTCAAATCGCCATAACTTTTGACTCGTATACTCGTTTTGGGTGGTTCAAATTGCTATGGTTTCCTTGTTAAGTCCTCTACTGTAATATGTAATGATCCAACATCATATTTTTACCATTTTGATCAGGTCTTACCAAGAAAGTCACTAGTTTACTTGTTTTAGTAACTTGTTGTAACAATCAATAACAATAACTTGTTTTGGTCATTTTTATACATCATGGACATTAATACAAGACAATATATAGCACAAATAGTATGTAAATAACATGAACATGATTATTTAACAAGAATCAAGTTAGGGTTTGGCTCACAACTTTTGGCTTTCAAAGATGAAAGGAAGTTCACATGTAAGGATAGGACTTTGATAGACTTGCTTCAACCCTTTTTCACTTCATGCATCCTTTCTACCCTTGGTATTCTTGAAAGATGAATGATGAAGATTGAGGTGAATTGAGTGGATTTAAACTCAAGATAAATCACCAAGTATGTTAGGGTTTGGAAGAGTTTTGGTAACCTAAGATCAACTAGGGTTTCTACCTTGAAGAAACACTTGAACCTTGCAAGAAATTGGAAGGAAATGAGCAAAGGATGGAATGGTTATGGGGTTTAGGGATGCACGGCACAAGAGGGGAGGGAGAGGGCTATTTATAGTCCAAAAATGAGGAGGTTAGGAAAGTGTTAGGAAATTACTAAAACTTGGTGACCAAGTTGTAATATAATGGTGATCTAGGGGTATATTCATGAGATGAAGCCACATGGGGTGACTCCCCCCCTCCTAGGCCGGTTTCAAGACCTTGGAGAACAAGGGTTGGCTTTTGGATGATATTATCCAAGATATCTAGTTAGTTTTGACTCCGGGAAATGCCAATCGTAAATGATTAAGCCTCAAAACGTAAAACCGGGTGTCGTAAAATTATGGAACTTGAAAGTATTGATAAACATGTCCATATGTCCCATAATAAAATATAAAATGAGTGGTAGGTTCCATTTGGGTGGTAAACCCTGCTAAAAACTGGAAACACGGGTCTAAAACGCGTAATACGCGTAAAACGCTGAATATTGCGTAAAATTGAGAAAAGTAAAATGTTACTTTTCTAATGTTATAAAAATGATTTAAAATGACTTATAATGTCTAGACTGGGCTCAGTCTAGTGTCGGTTGGTGTTAAATGTCTTTTAGACATCAAACCGTAAGCCTAAAAATCAATGAATGACTTATAAAATCAAGGAATGATTTTTGGTCAAAGGAGGAGGGAAAATTATGTTGACTTTTTCTAATAATTTTGAAAACTCAAAATGTCTTAGAAACTCGTTTTGTGGTCTAACGGTTAATCGCCCATTCGGTTAAGCGTGCTCATGTGGGATTAGTACCGACATGGGTGACCTGCTGGGAAGTTTTTGGTCATGTTTTTCTCAGTCACGATTAATTCTCAAATAAATCATGAGTGTGTCAAACATTTTTCTGATGCGGGGTCACTTAACGCGGTCGAGTTTCGTTGTACGTAGAATTTCTGAATGACGTTTTACCCTAAAACGTGTAATTCCTTAATAACTTTCACGAAAATGATCTGACGAATGTCAAACATTTAATTTGCCATGGAAATGATTTATCACTCGAGAAAATCAAATAAAAATCAATTTTCGGGAAAGTTTCGGGAAAAAAATGAATAGTAAAAGTGAATAGTGAAATTTTCCGGGAATGGTAATTAACCTGAAATTGCGAATTGTTACAGTCTCTACCCCTTACGGGGAACTTCGTCCCGAAGTTCTATGTGTGTCATATGTTGGAGTGGTGTCGATAAAGATGTGTGGTTACTTATGAGGACCAAAGTCTGGGATTTCCGGTAATGTAATTTGATTTGTCATTTCAGTGTATGGTGTAGGATGAGGCTTCCTTTTATGTAGGAAAGGTATGGTAATAGTCGAATATCAAAGGTAATTGATATAGCAGTCGAATATTAATAGGAATCGATATAGTAGTTGAATATCAAATAGAACTTGATATAGTTAAATATCAAAATGGAAATTGATATAGTTGTCAAGTATCAATAGCAATTGATATAACAGTTGAACAACAATAGCAATTTACATAGGAATCCAATAAATGGAAATTGATATAAGAATCGAATCATGGAATAAGCGTTGAACATGCGGTTGGACCAAGTCCTGTTTGAATTGTACGGCTGCCCATGCATATGGCTACATGGCTTCACAATAAGTTTGGTATGACTGCCCATGCATATGGCTACATGGCCCCGTAATGAGTTTGGTACGACTGCACATGCATATGGTTACATGGCCTCGCAACGAGTTTGTTTGTTATTGCACTATCATTATGAAAACCAAAGTGTAAACCTCGTACTAATGGAAATTGGGATAGTCGTTGCAATCATAGCCTAGTAGGTAATCGGTTGTTGTACCTAGTGTTTATGTCATGGTTTGAAGCGATGTCGGTGAAAGATAGGATTTCTTGTGGCGAATAAAATGTAGGTATCATGCCATACCCGAGCAATGTAATGTAGGTATCAAGCCATACCCGAGCAATGTAATGTAGGTATCAAGCCATACCCGAGCAATGTAATGTAGGTTTCAAGCCATACCCGAGCAATGTAATGTAGGTTGACTTCATACTTATGTTATTTCGGATATAATTAAGCCCACTTGTTTATAATTCTTTATTTACATAGAGAGGCATCCCAAACAATGTAACTAAAGGAATATAAACATATGGTTCGATGATTTATAATTTCTTTATTTAAATGGAAAGGCATCCCAATACATTCAAATAAGGATATTATAAATCATCCTACTCAAGAATTCCCGACACAACATTCATACTTAGCCGGTGAGTTACAAGGTAGTGTATTACGAGATGATACTGGTGTTCCAAAGGTACAAGATGAATATTCAAACTTGTAAAGCTGATGAGTGTACTTGTGGTGTAACTAAGGATGATTTGAGCTTTAAAAGTGCATCAAAATCTGTTAATGAGCTTGTGGTTCCAACGGTTGTGATGATAATGTTATGATATGTTGATGAACAAAAGTGTGTAGTGTATGCTTAACATTAATACTCTTAGGTATAGATGTTGAGTTTGCTTTAAAAATCTTAAGAGATTTTAAAAGTTTATGACGGAATGGTATCCTTAGGACCTAAACAGGATAGTACTTCTACAGGATGAAGAGAATAATTGATAACTATCCCAAGATAGTAGTTCGGATTATCTCATAAATGAAAAATTTCAAGAATGAAATTAGGTAACACAAATAAGGTGTTAAGATTTCGCTGAGTGGTAAGACATTATCGTGTCTCTAGACTGTTTTAATGTATTCTGGTGGTTTATCGAGTTCATGTAGGAAATCAACCTAAACATAACCCTAGTACAACTACTCTCAGTATTTGAAAATTCTAAGTTGAATATAGTTAGTCAGACTATATTCCACTGTCCCTAGGTTAAATATAGGTGACTAGTCCATATTTAGCCAAGGTTCGATAAAATTTTCAAATACCTAAACTAGGTATACTTTTGATATGTCCGTTGCTTTCGGGAAACTGTCCACTAAACAAAGGCGATGTCAAACCCTTAAGTTGCAAGTCCCGTCCATACAAGACTTGTAACGTATGTTTTCATATTCCATTGCATAGAAGGTAGTAAGGGTAGATACGTATGGAAAGGAAGTTTTAAGTAGTTCTAAAATAGAACATACTTGGCCAGGATCACGAACTTTTAATAATGAAGGTTTCATAAGAAAACTTTGATGAATGTAGAGAAAGTTCAGCTTTTGTCGATGATGGATTAGTTTGTCCTTTAGAAATCTCATATTTCTTGTTTTGAAATCGATAGATTGTGACGGGTTTTTGATATCATAAGAAATGATATTAATGATGTGATGGAATAATTCTAGAGACCATTTGCACAAAACACAATGTCTCGGAAGTTGGTTAGACCATTGTGCAATTCACAATGTCTGGGAAGTAGGTTAGGTCATTGTGTGACTCAAAACATTTGAGAAATGATTAAGACCATTGTATCATACAATGTCTTGGAAAATGAATGAGACCATTGTATCTCACAATGTCTTGGAAAATGAATGAGACCATTGTATCTCACAATGTCTTGAAAACTGAATGAGACCATTGTATCTCACAATGTCTTGGAAAATGAATGAGACCATTGTATCTCACAATGTCTTGAAAAATGAATGAGACCATTGTATCTCACAATGTCTTGAAAACTGAATGAGACCATTGTATCTCACAATGTCTTGGAAAATGAATGAGACCATTGTATCTCACAATGTCTTGAAAACTGAATGAGACCATTGTATCTCACAATGTCTTGGAAAATGAATGAGACCATTGCAATCAGTTACAATGTCTTGGACATATAATGTTGGAGTAGGAACATGATTGGGAGAATGTAGTTGTGCCGAAATGCCATAGAATAGGCATACGCAGATATGTTTAGATAAAATGATTGAAAATAAACCGAGTTTATATATCAATATACTAATATGTTCATGTAGCATAAAATGCCTAGTGTGTATATATCAATATACTTATATGTGTTCATGTAGCATAAAATGCTTAGTGTGTATATATCAATATACTTATATGTGTTCATGTAGCATAAAATGCTTAGTGTGTATATATCAATATACTTATATGTGTTCATGTAGCATAAAATGCTTAGTGTGTATATATCAATATACTTATATGTGTTCATGTAGCATAAAATGCTTACTAAGTCCATAATCGTCTGGAGGATGGAAGACACGGAGAGCGGAAGGCTATAAAAATGTTTTTGTTTGTGATTGTAGTTATAGTTTAGGTCTCACTTAGACCCGTTTCTCTATAACCATGGCTCTGATACCAATCTGTAACACCCCCAATTCATGGATGCAGCGGAATTCGAACTGGGTGTTACTCGACGGCACAATAGTCACAATAATAGAAAACGAACTCCAATTGAGTCGTTTTGAAAAGGTTTATCATTCAAATTATATAAATATCAGAGATTACAAAATGAGGTCCCAATTGGTTCCATGTTTACAATGTATAATAAATGGGTTTTGAATGATAATAAAATTTATAGCCCTTTTGAACATCCGTGTCCTTCCGTGCCATCCTTGATCGTCATGAACCTGAAATACATGCTTGAGAGGTCAACACAAAGGTTGAGTGATATTCATAGAGTTTGTTAAATCGATTGAACACAATATGTTGGTAGTGTGAGTTATAGGCTCACACCAATGTTTGGAAAACAAAACAGGTAGGCTACGTTATTATACGCCCGGAACATGTATTATACACTAAGCTTATGACACCATAACGTTAACGTGTACCAATATCGATCGGCAGATTTATCCCGGTAGGTACTTTGCTAACATACCTAAATCTCAAATATTAATGCATTTGTTTGCACTTAGTCAAAACAAATGGGATTCGTCAATCCCAATAGGCCTATTATTAATATTCGCGCTCACTATTTCTAGTGATTAAATGGTTCATAATAAGGGATCTCGGTTTAGCAAGGTTGGTACTTAGTGATAATAAAACAATCAGGTAAGCATACAATTTAAAAACATTGTGCTCGGTTATAAATAGCATGTATTCCCCCCAAGGGTTTGTAAAACAATTAAGTAATCGAAAGTGGGGCTATGAACTCACCTTAAGTAAGATAGCAAGTAATGAATGTAACGGTTGAATCGTGAAGGTTTCTACGAGCAACCTATAATCGAATGTTGCGACTTAGGATCGGAGTAAAGAATATGAAGTAGTGCCTATATATATATCTTGCATTTAGTCCATGATGTGGTATGATGTATATTGTAAGTCTTTGAAAGTAATGATTCATGAAACATGTATGTTTTGTATATCGTTTACTACCGTTCGGGCCGACATAATTCAGAAGTCATGTTAGTAAGCGTTCGAGGAGCCAGGACACTTTAACTCGTAAATCCACAACTCATCTCGACGGCTTACATAATGAACTCCTCACATGAGGCTCCCTACTATTGTAGTAGTTGATGAAATATATAGATATAAGTTTTGATCCGAAAGGTTACATGTCCGATATTTGTATAAACTTAGGAAAGTTTATTAGTACATGAAGATTGTTATTAGGGTATATATCATAAGTCTTGAATGACCATTTTCTCTTGGTAATATCTCATGGTTTCCTTTTAGGTGAAGTAGATCCAAATTGCTTGTTCATGTTATCGCCTAATTCATTGTTTCATGTTTACGCCTATGTAAGTTGGTATGGTCATTTCGTCATGGCCTAGCCATGACCTTTGGTCCTTGTTCCAAGGTCATGAGACACAACCTTGGCTCTAGCCATGGTTGTGGTCTTGATTATAGGTCATAAGACCTCTTGTTCCATTCAAAGTATAACCATAATCTAGTGACTTTCGCCTAAAAATGGGCTGTTTAGAATTTGAAGAATTTTATCACTCGGAAAGCATTTTTAGGTCTCGAGCTTCTTTGTTCCTGAACGAAAACGTCGTTCCGGACAACTTTCGTGTTTTAACTTTTTGATGAATCGGACCAGAAGTGGGACTTTCAAAACCCAAATTTGATCAGGAAGCTATTTGGCAGTTTTGCCGGAAATCTTTGGTAATTTCAAATCGCCATAACTTTTGACTCGTATACTCGTTTTGGGTGGTTCAAATTGCTATGGTTTCCTTGTTAAGTCCTCTACTGTAATATGTAATGATCCAACATCATATTTTTACCATTTTGATCAGGTCTTACCAAGAAAGTCACTAGTTTACTTGTTTTAGTAACTTGTTGTAACAATCAATAACAATAACTTGTTTTGGTCATTTTTATACATCATGGACATTAATACAAGACAATATATAGCACAAATAGTATGTAAATAACATGAACATGATTATTTAACAAGAATCAAGTTAGGGTTTGGCTCACAACTTTTGGCTTTCAAAGATGAAAGGAAGTTCACATGTAAGGATAGGACTTTGATAGACTTGCTTCAACCCTTTTTCACTTCATGCATCCTTTCTACCCTTGGTATTCTTGAAAGATGAATGATGAAGATTGAGGTGAATTGAGTGGATTTAAACTCAAGATAAATCACCAAGTATGTTAGGGTTTGGAAGAGTTTTGGTAACCTAAGATCAACTAGGGTTTCTACCTTGAAGAAACACTTGAACCTTGCAAGAAATTGGAAGGAAATGAGCAAAGGATGGAATGGTTATGGGGTTTAGGGATGCACGGCACAAGAGGGGAGGGAGAGGGCTATTTATAGTCCAAAAATGAGGAGGTTAGGAAAGTGTTAGGAAATTACTAAAACTTGGTGACCAAGTTGTAATATAATGGTGATCTAGGGGTATATTCATGAGATGAAGCCACATGGGGTGACTCCCCCCCTCCTAGGCCGGTTTCAAGACCTTGGAGAACAAGGGTTGGCTTTTGGATGATATTATCCAAGATATCTAGTTAGTTTTGACTCCGGGAAATGCCAATCGTAAATGATTAAGCCTCAAAACGTAAAACCGGGTGTCGTAAAATTATGGAACTTGAAAGTATTGATAAACATGTCCATATGTCCCATAATAAAATATAAAATGAGTGGTAGGTTCCATTTGGGTGGTAAACCCTGCTAAAAACTGGAAACACGGGTCTAAAACGCGTAATACGCGTAAAACGCTGAATATTGCGTAAAATTGAGAAAAGTAAAATGTTACTTTTCTAATGTTATAAAAATGATTTAAAATGACTTATAATGTCTAGACTGGGCTCAGTCTAGTGTCGGTTGGTGTTAAATGTCTTTTAGACATCAAACCGTAAGCCTAAAAATCAATGAATGACTTATAAAATCAAGGAATGATTTTTGGTCAAAGGAGGAGGGAAAATTATGTTGACTTTTTCTAATAATTTTGAAAACTCAAAATGTCTTAGAAACTCGTTTTGTGGTCTAACGGTTAATCGCCCATTCGGTTAAGCGTGCTCATGTGGGATTAGTACCGACATGGGTGACCTGCTGGGAAGTTTTTGGTCATGTTTTTCTCAGTCACGATTAATTCTCAAATAAATCATGAGTGTGTCAAACATTTTTCTGATGCGGGGTCACTTAACGCGGTCGAGTTTCGTTGTACGTAGAATTTCTGAATGACGTTTTACCCTAAAACGTGTAATTCCTTAATAACTTTCACGAAAATGATCTGACGAATGTCAAACATTTAATTTGCCATGGAAATGATTTATCACTCGAGAAAATCAAATAAAAATCAACTTTCGGGAAAGTTTCGGGAAAAAAATGAATAGTAAAAGTGAATAGTGAAATTTTCCGGGAATGGTAATTAACCTGAAATTGCGAATTGTTACACATAACTCCCCAATTCTATGAGCTCTTATCTCCTCCTACACTATGCCCAGCACAACTATAGGGATTCTAAACAGTGGCTCATGCATTAAATACAACCAATAAAGACCTAGTACGCCTCGGTTCATGTTTCTTAAGACGTTCAAGCATGTTACCATTTGGAGATCTGCCAGTTTTCTTAAGCCTAACATATAAAATCATTCATCCAAGACAAGAATAAACAAGTAATCAACACATAATCAATATCTAGGTTTCATTAGATCTAAGCAAACACAAAAAAGATCTAGCCTAGCTATATGGAATTGAGACAAGAACAAGATATAGACAACCAACACAGACATATTGATTGAATTAGAAGAACACTTATCTCAATTACAATGCAAGGTCTCAAGGGTTTGGAACCCTTGAAAAACCTGTAAAAGTTGCACCAAAATCGTCTTTAGGGTTTCTCCAAAACTTCTCTTTTCTTAATGTGAAAAACTAGAAAACTATATATAGGAAAATCGGGGTGACGGCGTCAAGAACAAAGGTGTGACGCCGTCATCTCGCCGCCAAATACTTCCTCGGACGGCCTTGATCTACTTCTGACGCCCTGTGTGACGCTGTCATGAGCTATGGATTTTAATTCTTGGGGTTTGACGCCGTCATGACTTTACTCTTGACGCCTTCATCAACTACGGATTTTTATTATTGAGGTTTGACGCCGTCATGACTTTACTCTTGACGCCTTCATGTACTGTTCCAGCATGGAAAATTGAGACTTTGTCGTTTTCTTCACTTTTATGCTCCAAAAACGTCCAAAATGGCTTCTTTTCCAGAATTCACTCTCCAAGTACCTAAAATCACAAAAGGAACGATTTAGGGCAATATTTGATCAAATAAATTCGGATTCGGGCTTAAATGACCCCCTAAAAACGGATCATTTTTCGCCTCATCAGGTTGTAACAAATTCTTCCTTTAAGTAAGATGCTTAAAGTTAGAAACGAAAAGATAGGCTCGGAGGGGTGTACTAGGGGTTTCGCGTGTACTAAAAATGAGTACAACGCTAAGGTGTGGGAAAATCAATTGACTTTACTAGTCAAGTAGTATGACTTAAATGGTCAAGTAATTATGATGCGGGTTTAAACACAAGGGTGATCCTAATGCCTCTTATCATGTAGTAAATCCTACTACACGAATGTAGTCTCACTAGCGGTCTCGGGATGCATCACTAACGCAAGTTCTAGAATCTAAATGCTACAGGTACACTCATAAGCACTAATAATGAATGCTTTTCCTATCAAATCTAAAGGCGAACCTCACATATTTGGGTGGAAAATTTTTCTGAATGGTACGGTTTTGTGCTAGTCATACAACTCCTATCCATGAGACACTTGCTAAGGCTAAAGTTTCACTCCTAAATGTTGTAAAAAATTTTAAATTTGGCGCTAAAATTACACTAACAAATATTTCTCTTAGTTTTATTACACACCTACCATTAAATAAACAAACTCAAGTGCAATAGTATCCTATAAGGTATCATCATTTACCCTCCCCTTACACTTAGGATGAACATTGTCCCCAATGTTCAATTAAAGGATGTAAAAGTAAAACAGGTAAAAGAATGAAAACAAATACGCCCCTGATTCGTTCGGTGTGGATAATGTGGTAACAAGGTTAGATCTTCCTCCAAGAAAATGAACATTCAAAGCTTCCCTTCCAGAAATATAAATCATCTTCTTGTCATATATAACCTGTTAAACCTGAGAAAACAAACAAGGCAACCTCGGGTAAAATCGGCGGCAATCTATATATACTAACAAATCCTAGAAAACAAATTAAGATATAATGCTTGTGGAATGAATGTTTGCAGATTTCCTGGAGTTTATAAAACTAAAGAATTAACAAAAACTTTAAGACTCCGTTAGAAAAACAAAACTCGCAAAATTTCCAGAATTTTACACATGACGTCGTTAGGAGTTAACTCCTGACGCCGTCAGAAGTGACCTGCAGAAATCTTTATGTTAAGTTTCTGGAAAATTTCTGGAAAAACTTATGTCCTACTTCCTAGAAAATCCTGTAAAACATCATTATGACTCGATACAAGCATTTGACTCTAACAATTACTAATACACATGTTCATATAATATTGTGGCGAATCATGATCAATTTCGTTCTTAGAAACAAATTTGGGGTTTCCCCTTACACTTAGCTTTTGCAAAATACCTTTATATGAAGTTAAGACGAAGTTAAACGACAAAATAAAGCATTTTCACAATTTTGGTTTGAAACATGATCTGCCAACAATAAACATAAAGCATGCATACGGAAACAAATAACAATCAAACAAACACACAAAATATGGGTTGCCTCCCAAGAAGCGCTTTTCTTTATTTACGAGTCTTGTAGCAAGACTCAAGGCCATGGGCTATTACGTGACCTCATCTTCAAATGTTGCATCCTCCTCACTAATCATCTCATTACTACTTTCTTGATAATGTTTTATGCGTTGTATGTTGACAGTGAACTCTCTATTTTCATCGTCCATTAACACAACATCACCCGTTTTAGAGGAACTTTTCACTGTAAAGGGCCCATACCATCTAGACTTAAGTTTCCCGGGAAATAACCTTAACCGAGAATTATACAATAGAACTTTGTCTCCTTATGAGAACTCCTTAGGTTTCTTAATTAGCTGGTCATGCCATCTTTTCGCCCTTTCTTTATATGTACCGGAGGATTCATACGCTTCTAGCCTTAACTCATCAAGTTCATGGAGTTGCAAGAACCTATTCGTTCCAGCGACCGTATAATCCAAATTACATGCCTTAAGTGCCCAATAAGCCTTGTGTTCGAGTTCCACCAGAACGTGACACGCCTTGCCATAAACCATACGGAACGGGGTCGTTCCAATAGGTGTCTTGTAGGCCGTTCGGAATGCCCATAAGGCATCATCGAGTTTAAATGACCAGTCCTTTCTGTTTTGATTAACCGTCTTTTCCAATATTCTTTTAATTGCCCTGTTGGTGTTTTCGACTTGACCGTTGGTTTGCGGGTGATAGGTGGTGGAGAACCGGTGGGAAACTCCATACCTTTTCATGACCTTTTCCATTTGCGCATTGCAAAAGTGTGTCCCCTATCACTAATGAGAGCTTTAGGAATGCCGAACCTAGCAAACAGCTTTTTCAGAAAATGAATAACTACCCTAGCATCGTTGGTCCTAAGGGCTTGTGCCTCCACCCATTTCGAAACATAATCAATGGCCACTAAAATGTATTCGTTCCCCCTGAAGATGGAAAGGGTCCCATGAAATCAATTCCCCAAACATCGAAAACGTAACAAACTTGTATAAAATTCTGAGGCGCTTCATCTCTACTTGATATATTCCCGGCCTGTTGACATGCATCGCATGCTTGTATCATCTCCTTTACATCACGAAATATTGTGGGCTAATAGAATCCTTCATCGAAAATCTTTCGTTCGATGGTGTTTATCCCATGATGGCCCCCAGAAGGGCCCGAATGACATTCTTTCATAATCTTTATTGCCTCTTTTTCCGAAACACAGCGCCTGATTATATGATCAGGACATCTTCGGAATAAGAAGGGTTCATCCCAGAAGTAGTATTTTAGTTGGGCAAAGAACCTTTTCTTTTCGTATCTAGTCATGTGTTCCGGAATGAGCCTGCTTGCAAGATAATTAGCATAATCAGCGTACCAAGGTTCAGAATCTATCATTGACATGAGCTGTTCGTCAGGGAATGAATCCCGAATCTCACTTTTGTCAAGCTCACTAAGGAGGGGATTTTCGAGACGAGAGAGGTGATCAGCAGCCAAATTCTCTGCCCCCCTTTTATCACGAATTTCAACATCAAATTCTTGTAACAACAAGATCCACCAAATTAGTTGTGGTTTAGCGTCTTGCTTAGCAAAAAGATATCGGAGAGCCGAATGATCAGTAAAAACAACCGTCTTTGAAAGGACAAGATATTGGCGGAATTTGTCAAAAGCGAACACCACGGCTAATAGTTCTTTTTCGGTGGTAGAATAATTCTCTTGAGCGACATTCATAGTTTTGCTAGCATAGTATATTGGTTGGAATTGTTTGTTACACCTTTGGCCTAATACTGCCCCAACAGCATAGTCGCTAGCGTCACACATAATCTCGAAAGGTAACTCCCAGTTGGGTGTAACCATGATGGGGGCTTGCGTGAGTTCCTTTTTCAGGAGATTGAATGCATCCTTGCATTCTTGAGAGAAATAAAAAGGGGCATCTTTTACCAGCAATTGAGTCATTGGCCGAGCTATTTTAGAGAAGTCCTTAATGAATCTCCTGTAGAACCCGGCATGACCCAAGAAGCTGCGTATTGCTTTAACAGTCGTGGGATAAGGTAGTTTAGATATAGCTTCAACCTTTGCTTGGTCCACCTCAATCCCATTTCCTGAGACCTTATGCCCTAGCATAATCCCTTCTTTTACCATAAAATGGCATTTTTCCTAGTTCAGGACCAAGTTGGTTTCCTCACAACGTTTGAGCATTTTTTCGAGGTTAGCGAGACAGCGGTCGAAAGAGTCCCCGAAGACTGAGAAATCATCCATGAAAACTTCCATGCTGTCTTCGATTAACTCGTGAAAGATTGCGATCATGCATCGCTGAAAAGTGGCGAGAACGTTACACTACCCAAAAGGCATCCTCTTATAAGCGAATGTTCCATAAGGGCAAGTAAATGTGGTTTTTTCTTGGTCCTCAGGGGCTATGGGGATTTGGAAATATCCTAAGAATCCATCCAAGAAACAGTAGTACTCGTGCCCGGATAATCTTTCCAACATTTGGTCAATGAACGAGATGGGAAAGTGATCCTTTCTGGTGGCATCATTGAGATTTCTATAGTCGATGCATGCCCGCCAACCAGTAACCGTTCTCTGGGGGTACCATCTCACCGTTGTCATTTTTCACCACAGTCATTCCTCCTTTCTTTGGTACAACCTATAAAGGACTAACCCACTGGCTATCCGAAATCAGGTAAATCAGCCCTGCATCCAAAAGTTTGATAACTTCTTTTTTCACCACCTCCTTAATGTTGGGATTCACCCGCCTCTGGGGTTGCACGGCTGGTTTATAGTCTTCTTCCATAAGAATCTTATGTGTGCAAAAGGTTGAGTCAATCCCCTTAATGTCGGCTACACTCCATGCAAGGACTCCCTTATATTTCTTTAGGACTCCTAAGAGCCTATCCTTTAGCTCATGCTCAAGGGAAGAGTTTATGATTACTGGCAGTTGATCCTCTCCCTGGAGGAAGGCATACTCCAGGTGGTTTGGGAGTTCTTTAAGTTCTAGCTTAGGTGGTTTGATAATGGAGGGCTTTAGCTTGTTTTCGGGTTTACGGAGTTCGAGCTGTTCAGTGGTCTCTTGTCTGGGATAGAAGGAGACTGCGCTAGCGCCCTCCGTCTTTTCCTCCTCCATTATGGAGAGGAAACTCTCATCCCGTAACCAGCCTTCTTCGATATGTTCATCAACACAGTTGTCAATGACATCAGTTAGTTCATCGACCTCTCCGATGAAATAGAGCCGGTTAGCTGCTTCGAGCGATAGATTCATAGTATCTTTAATATCAAAGGTCATGCTATCGGTTCCTACTCGTAAGGTTAACTTGTCGTCATGAACATCAATGACTGCACGAGCGGTAGCAAGAAAGGGTCTCCCTAAGATGATGGGCACCATGTCATCCTCCTCCATTTCCAAGATCACGAAGTCAACCGGAAATTTGAACTTTCCTACTTTGACTAGCACATTCTCGCATATCCCCAAGGGATATTTGACTGATCTATCGGCTAGCTGGATGTTCATACGAGTAGGTTTTAGTCCGGAATATCCTAGTTTGAGGAACATGGAGTGGGGCATGAGGTTGATGCTTGCCCCTAAATCAGAGAGAGCATTCTTGATCGATAGAGATCCTATGGAACAGGGCAAGGTAAAGCTGCCTGGATCATCTACCTTTTTTGGTAGCCCTCGTTGGGTCACCACCGAGCATTCTTCTCCCAGAGTCACAAGACCCTCGAGTTTCTTTCGGTTGGCAAGCAATCTTTTGAAGTATGAGCTATACTTGGGCATGTGATAGCAAGCATCAAGGAAAGGTATGGTGACCACTGAATCTTTTAGATATGACAAGAATCTCTTATTATCGTTTTCAATCTTCTGGTTTTTTAGGCGGGATTGAAATGGGATTCTCACAGGTTGGTTAGGTGGAGTTGGTGGAGATGGGATTACCAGAGGAGGTTGTTCAGGAGCCTCATTTCTCACGTTCCCTTCTTCCTCGCGGGGATCGTTTGGCTCAACGGTGACAGGATGTTGGCTCGGATAAGGAGGGCCCTTGGTCGTTGTTCCAGCTCGAGTAGTAACCATGAGCAGGGGATCTTTTGGGCTTACTAGAGGCCTGTCATGGCTATCAAGGGTGGCATTAAGTTTGTTGAACCATTTTTCCATGTCATTCTGTTGCTCAGCGATGAGCTCGTCAAACCCCTTCAATTGTAAGCCTTTTTCCTGAGTAAAGTGCCCAAGGTCATCCTCAAAAGTGCTCCTGATTTTGTATTCAGGGCCTTCCTCTCCTTCTTTTCTTTTCACCAGATTCTCCCAAAGGGTATAATCATCGTTTTGGTAAAAAGGCAAAAGGGAGGGGTCAACGTAGATGTCATCTCCCGACAAACACGCATGTTCGGTTGTGGTTTCTCCTTCGCATTCCTCTACCTCGTGCGGGCCCCCACAGTAGTCGCAGATCAAGTAAGTATTTGAAAGTTGTTTAGTTGTTCGCGACCCTGCAAGGTATTCCACCCTTTCGTGAATTTTTCTTAGCCGGTCTGAGGGTGTTTGTGTGATTTCAGATGTGCTCGTAGTCAACTCGGGTTCATCCCAAGTATCGTCCTGGTCTTGAGCATATTCCTCAATCCTATTCCACCCTTCCTCGGTGCTCAGATTAGCTATTTTCCCTTTTCTTGAATTATTGATTCCGTTCTGGTCGTTTGAGGAGACATTGTCGTAGAAGATTTGGACCAGAAGCCGAAGTTTGATGCCATGATGGGGGACTTGTCTTATTAAATCCTTGAATCTAATCCATGATTTATGGATGGGTTCGTCCTTTTCCTTTCGGAAATGGAGGATCCTATCCCTAAATACCGAGGTTTTCCCTACTGGGAAGAACTTCTCATAAAACTTGGATATAAGTTGCTCCCATGTAAAGATAGACTCGGAGGGAAGTCTATCATACCACTCTTTGGCTTTTTCATAAAGAGTGAAAGAGAAGAATCGTAATCGGGACGTGTTTCTAGTGGCCCCATCCGTATGGAGGGTGTCTACTATCTTCAAGAAGTCCCTGATATGTTGAATTGGGTCATCGTTATGTAATCCGCGAAACTTGCACACACTTTGGACAAGCCAAACATCGCTTGCATGCAAGACCTCATCGGTGTGTTCGTTTGGGAAGACAATGGCATTTGAGAAGCAACGAGGATTCGGGGAGGAGTAGTCCTTAACGCGCTTAGGAGTGGGAGTTTCGGGGGTGCTCAATTCGTTGTTGGATTGGGGGCTTGAGGGTGTGAGGTGATTATCTGAATCTTCTTCAGAAAGGGCCACATAAAAGTTGATGGCTATGCTAGATGGTTTGGGTGTTGAGAGAGATTGCTTTAGCTTATGCATTTCCCTTTCAGGTTCTGCATAAGGCAAAACGAGATTTCTAACGGAACTACGACTCCTAGTGATTCTAAGGTTAGAGAGATATTCATTTACCATGATGGAGGATGGTGATGGTTACGAACAAAGACACGAAGAAATGAGATAGACTAAAGAAAACCTAAAAAAAAATAAAAAAAAAAAATAAACCCTTACTAGAAAGGAATCTAGCGAGTAGACCTAATAAAGAGAAATCCTAACCTAGAAAATAACTATTCCCCAGGCTGCGGCACCAAAAACTTGATACGTGGGGATCACACCCTCGCAACAGGTTTTACCTCTCAAGGGATCTCGAGAAGTTTACAACCCCCACCAGGCAGTGTACCTGATCCTTGTAGTATAGTATAGTGACAAGTACCGGGGGATTGATCATTCAACTCAAGAATAGTGTCGCTAGGATTAGAAAGCCTCCTAAACTAGGTCTAGAGGTGAGGGATGATTCTTTTTGTGTTTTTATATTTTTATGAAAGCAATTAAAATCTCGGGTTTTGAAGGAGTGGGCGAAAATTAGTTGCTAGCCAACTAACCCAATTTACTACTAATGCAATGAAAATAAAATAACAAAAATGAAAATGAAACTATTAAACTAATGTGGTGGAAACAATAATGAGGAAAGTTGTGTTTACTGAGATTTCATTACTCCCTAGATATCTTTTACAGGTTGATTAGCTTGTTACAATTGCATGGATGACGGGTCATATTCCTTACTACTAGTCGTAGGGCCGTGTAGAATATTCCCTAACTCTATAGGATCCTACTTCACTCCTATGTCGAGCCGTTAGAAGCTCCTAACATGGGATCATTAGAATTCTCCTACACATTAAATACAACCAAAAATCGTAGTACACATTCGATCTTGTTTCTTAAGACGTTCAAGCAAGTTACCAATGGAAGTCTGCCAGTTTTCTTAAGCCTAACATCGAATACAATCATCCGTAACAATTATAAACAAACAATCAACATCTAGGTTTCACTACATCTAAGCAAACACAAGAGAAATATAGCCTAGCATGTTAAATAGAAGACAAGCGTAAGATATAATCAAACAACACATAGACATATTGAATGATTTGAAAGAGTACTTATCTTCAATTGAACATGAAAGATTCAAGGGGTTGGAACCGTTGAAAAACTGATAAAATTCGGACTAGGGTTTATTCCCTCAAAGTTGCACACTAATGAATGAAATTTGGAAAACTATACATAGATTATACATTGTGACGGCGTCATGTGTTAGGTTGTGACGCCGTCAACTTGCCGCCATGATAAAAATCGTATTGCCTAGATCCATTTGTGACGCCGTCATGTGTAGTTGTGCTCTGGGTCGTTACTAGTAATTGGACCCTGATGGCCTTGGTGACGCCGTCAAGTCCTAAACTTAAAAACTCTCTGGATCGTCACGTGTATTTTCCACTTCCACCTCTTTTGTAACTCTTGACGCCGTCATGTGGAGAGTCTTGACGCCGTCGGGTACTGTTCCCAGCAAGGAAAATTGAGACTTTGCCGTTTTCTTCACTTAAATGCTCAAAAAACGTCCAAAATGCTTCCTTTTCCAGATTTCTCTCCAAAAGTACCTAAAATGACAAAAGAAACGATTTAGGGCAATAATTGATCAAATAATCTCGAATTCGGGCTTAAATGACCCCTTAAAAGTGGTTCACTTTTCGTCTCATCAGCCTCGTATATAGGAATGTCATTTTTGCTAATGATCATAAAACATGCGGTGCTAGTCATTTTGATCGACTACAAAATTGCCAGTCGACTAGATACTCTGCAACAAGAATTTGAAGCAAGTGTTACCTTTTTCGATCAAAGACAAGCATTGAAATCCATATTAAGAGTAGTTTACGCAAATTAGGTGTTTAGGATTGCACATTGAGACTCTCTATTTGATACTCTAGAAACATATAATCTATTGTAACAAAGCGGGCTGCAATAATTATGTCACATCAGATAAATGGTTGTTTGTAAAACACAATGCCAAACATAATCAATCCTTAGGGGGAGATTAAATTAGCTCTGCTTATAAGCTTATTTTATTTTGGAAAATCCCACCTTATAAACATCATATTATTGGCTTAAACAAATAATTCAGAGCTTATTGACTTTTTCGGAAATGAAATAAGCTAATCCAACCATCCCGTTATTAATCAATTTAAACTATTGAAATCTAATTGTAGTCTTAACTCGCCAAACACCGAAGAAACTCATTAACTCAATATCAAAACTTCAATCACAAGCACATCCAATGTCTCCTGTTAGTAAAGCCGATTATCTTATACTGAGTATAATATATCAGATGCTCACTTTCAAAACATGATGCCAAACACTCCCTTACATAAACTCTGAAAAAGTGAAGTCATGTTTGGATTCTTACTTTTCCTTTTACCAGTTCTGAGCACTTTGAACATCTCATCTTTAGCCACTGGTCTCACCTGAACATTAATCAATCATCAAATATCTTCACAGACATCAAAACTTGACATCGAAAAATTTAATCAAAATCACCCTGGGTCTGCACTAGTTTCCTTACCTTGGGTAGAGGTACAAAGAGACAACTGATGCAAATCCCAATCCAATGAGAGCAACTCAATCTTCAGGTTTATCCCACTGTAAAATGAAACGCATATACACGATTTTATCACCATATATAGGTGGTGATTTTGATCTGTTTACTCATAAATGGGTCGGTATGGGTTGTACTTTATCTTTCCATTTCCGATAAGGTGGTGGGGTTAATGATGATTGTGGTGATAGGTTCATGATTTGGGGGTCATTAAGTGAAATTGGATTTGGGGTTAGGGTTAGGGTTTACATTGTGATGGAGAGATCAGAGGATGAATGAAATGAAGAAAAGGGTATAGGATAACTTTATATATGGGCAAAATAGTCATTTAACAGGAATAACGGGATTTGATGAGATATAGCAGGGCGTTGACTAACGGAAAATGGGTCAAGGGACGCAATCGGCCTAAAAAAACTTGAGGAGGGACGCACGGAGACGTTTTTCAAAAGTTAAGGTGTATGGCGATGTTTCGTGGAAAGTTTAGGGACCAACGGTGTATTTTTGTCTTAAAGTAAAAATTGACTTGTGGGGAGTTAGTATTGGATGAGCCAAATTTTGTTTTATTTGGGGAATAGTTATTCATTTGATATGATGCCAAATTGGATTTGATCATTTAATTGTATTGTCCTTTTAATATTCCTTTCTATGTCCTTTTAATATTCCTTTGTATAGGTTATATTTTCTTGGTATAACATAGAACTTTACATTATAAAAATATGATACAACTATGTCTTCTCCCATTGTTTCTCCTCTTGTTTTGTTAGGTAGGTTAGCAAATGAAGCTAGGTCGAGTTATGTGAAAGATATGATGCTCGTATATTATGGTCGAGAAGACAGAAGTTAAAGCTTCATTTGCCGATGAAGAATCTTTAAGAGAAAAAATGATAGAAATCATTGATCGTGTGCATCATAGAGTGTTTATTATAAAGGAATTCAAGGTTGTTGGTATTGATGGTTCTTCGGTCCAAAGTGTTGTGGGTTTGAGGAGAATGTAACATGAGGATTTAGATTTAGTTTGTGGAAACTAGAAGGGGGGTTGAATAGTTTACCAGTTTTTAACTTGATTAACTTTGAAACCTTTACGTGTAATCAACAATCGTAACTACTTAAACTATAAGTAATATGCAAGAGTAAAGAAAGAAACAATCAAACCACAACACGAATGTTTATCGTGGTTTGGCTACAAGGACTGTTTTTCCTTACCCTACTCCACGCCCCGAGTTATCCAACTCGAGAGTTTCTTTCACTAGATAACAAGCTCCTTTCACCGGCGGAGAAAACCTTACACGTCGCTTACACAAGATTACCGACACAAAGCTAGATTTCGAGTTCTTTTACAAGGGTACAACCACTCACGTTAGTTCTTTTACAAGGGTACAACTACTCCCGTCACACTATGTATTTTAAGGACTAAAATACTAACCGATCACTACTGAAATTACATAATCAAATGAAGTGTAAACTATGCAAGTTTACACAATGCTAAGCTAACAAGACTTGCAACGTTATGTTGAGACTTGTAACGTTCGGTATGAACTTGTGATCCTCTTTGCTACAAAAGATCTCACAAATGAAATGTTAATGAGTTAGATGAATGTAATGAGAATGTATGTGTAAAATATAATGAGAAGTGATAAGAGAATTATTGAGTGTGGCTTGCTATTTATAGCCAACCAAGACAGCAGGCTGGCGGATCCGGCGGAACCAAAACAGGGGTTCCGCCTTTGTACCCACAGGGTTCCGCCAGACCTGACAGTCAAAACACTCAAGATATCTTTCGATATCTATGCATGTCAAATCAAGATTCTCTAAGTCAACTTCAAGATAGTTTGTGTAAGAATCTTTCCAAATGTGTAAGAGATCTTTCAAATGTCAACTTAGAGAGTTTGGAAATCTTTCTAAGATTACACATGATGCATGCCATGATGTCATACAACATTTTCTATTTACAGAAATATGAAAATGTTATGTTTTATGTGAAATGTAAATGTAGCAAATGTAACGTTTAAATGAAATAAAGTCTAGTTATAAAAGGCTTAAACTATATTCATGTATTGCTAAGAATTAAAGTTTATACTTTGTCATTAACAAAACTTAGCAAAGATCGTAAAATATAAATAACGTTTTTAGGCGATATTTGTGTTAACATAGTTGATAGGTTGATGGTTGTTGTAACACAAAAACATGTTCGTCTTCGTGCACTATTATCTTTTATTGAGAAGTTGGAGGCAATGAAGTTTTGATATTTATTTTAAGTTTTTTTGTTTTTTTATGTTTTTTGTTTGTATGTATTTATTTAATAATTAAGATGTTTTGGTACGATGATATTTTTTTTTTATATATTTGGGCAATGGTTCATAATTTGCAAACTTTGAGGGTTAGTAGAATACTAGAATAGTAGGCCAAACTTGTACTAACTTCATTTTAATATGTCATTAATTATCTAATACATCTCATTAGATGAAGTTATGTAGATAAAAGCTAGCACTTTTCCATTAGAAGCATAACAATATAGACGCACAAAAAAGTACGATGGTTACAAAGTAAAAGAAGCAAAGACCAAGGATTTCACAAAAATAACTTGTATCATTAAGCTGAAAAAATGATAAGTAATTATCAATAATGATGACGTATAGTTCATATTCGGGTAACGAGCCCGATTAATTAACATTACTAACGCCCAAGCCCACCACGAGTGGGCTATCATAACAATGATTTAGGGCTACCATACTAACGGTTTGGGCTCACGAAAGCCCAAACCCAAATACATTATTTATGGTCTAGATAAGGATCTCTTATTTATAGGATAAAGATCCTTAGACCGGATAGGCGTGATACGCCGAAGAGTAAGGAACACGAAATCTACAAGGATTTCGTGCCTATATAAAGAATATCATAATTCTCATTAAAGGTACGATCACAAAACCCTAACTCTTCTATACAACCCTAAAAACCGATTACTTACTCTCACGCCGGAGGATAATCGTGGGAGACAATCCCACGATAAGCCTAACGGTGTTTGTTTGCTTTCTTAGTGCGCAGGTCTCAAGCATTAAGATCTGATTGGTACGAGAACAGGAACCCAAACATGGAACGCCCAACTTTTGTATCAACAAGTGGCGCCATCCGTGGGACCCTACACTAAGAACTAGAATGACGAAGCACAAAAACTCAAGCCAGCGGACTCCGTAGTTGGAAAAAACACATGGTGACCCCAAAGGAGGAAACATCAAGATTCGACCTCTAGGCAGGCCTCTGGAACAACCAGTGCGCCTGGTCACCAAGAATCGGGCCCGACTCTAATTCTCTCAACGGTAGAATTGCCCACAGGGACTACCCAGGCCACTACGGTGGCCCCAAGCGTTGAAGATCTTCAGCGCACTCTCTTCACTACTCCCCATCAAACGGCACCCACTGTGGACAACATTGTGCCACCAGGCGCGCCTAATCGAGATAGGGGACCTAATGTGGAGACAAATATCCTTGCACTGGAAGAGGATGCGCCTGAGTTAACGCTAAGTAATTTTGTGTCTCAAAATTACGAAACTTTAACTAACCTCATGCAAGAGGAGGCAAGAAGAAGGTCAAGTCAGAGCCTGCAAGCCTGGCTTAACTTTAACCCAGAATACGAAACATCCCCATCGCACTATCGGAAGGAGGGGCGCGAAAAGGATAGCCGCAGACTTCCAGTATTTGCTAGAGTTGGAAGGACAGCTATAGATTGTACAACATCTGATTCACAATACTCGGAGGAGTATGAAGACAATGGAAGGCGTACCAATGTCCACGCTAGACTTGGTAATCGCAGGATGCAAGATAGACTTGGACGACAACGCTCACCGAGCGAGAGCTCTTCAAGGTCTGGAAGTAGAAGAATTCATGATAGACTTGGGAGATGAACTTCCCCAAGTGAAAGCCCCCCAAGCTCGGACTCCGAGGAAAAACGGCGCAAGCGCCGCAAAAGGGGCAACTCTTCCTCAAGCGACTCCTCGAACAAAGAGACAGGACACTGGAAGTCCAAGGGAAGACATCGCGAGGAAGAAGACGAAGATATATCTCTTCCTTGGCGCCGCCAAAAGGTTGACGCATTCACGCGGCGCATCAGCGATTATTCGGATGATAAGAGAAGGCGCATGCCCGCCAATGTTAAAACATATGATGGAACGGGTGATCCTGATGACCACCTAAAAATTTTCGAATCAGCTGCTACTATCGAAAATTGGCCACAACTTGTGTGGTGCCACATGTTTAACTCCACGTTAGTAGGCAATGCGCGGACTTGGTTTAGCAAGCTTCCACGAAGAAGCATAAACGGGTTTGAAGAGTTGCGAAAAGCATTCCGTTTGAACTTCACTCAAAGAAAGAAATGGCCCAAGAACCCTGTTGAACTAGCCAGAGTAAAACAGCGCCAAGAGGAATCTACAAGCGCTTATGTGGAGCGCTATAAGGATGAATGCATACACGTCAAGGTGTGCCCCGAAGTGCTAAAGAACTCAGGGTTCATGAATGGGATCAATAACCCAGAGCTGATAAGGTTCCCCAAACCTTTGATGAACTGATGAAGCGCACCAGATCCTTTATCCAAGGGGAAGCAGCTGCGGCGGATAGCAAAAAAGGCTACTCAACCTACAGGCCACAAGAACAGCCTAAGAGACAATCCAATGACTAGAGTAGCAGCCGCATCAGGAACTACCGCAATCAAGGAAGTGGACGGGATAACGACAAATACACTCCACTCACGAAGACCCCAAGGGAGATATTCGCGACAGAAGGAGCAAACTTCTCGAAACCTCCACAAATGCGCACCCCAGAAGATAGGCGCGTAGGAAGCGGATACTGCAAATACCATGGACAAAAGGGTCACACTACCAACGAATGTGTCCAGTTACGCCAACTAATCGACAAATTAGAGAAAGAAGGTAAAATGGATCACCTCGTTAAAAACATCAAAGAGGGGAAGGATAGACAGAATAATGGGGGTAAAAAAGAGACACCCAAAGACAAGGCAGACACAATCTACATGACACAATCATGGCAGCGAAAGACGAGACAAAAAGTCAGCCAAAAGTTTTCCAATGGGAGCGAAATCTCTTTTCCCACTCTGACTACGGACAACGCAGTAGTGGAACCGCTTACTATTGAAATTCATACGGGGGTCACGATATCAACCGCATGTATGTTGATGGAGGAGCATTTGCAGATATTATGTATGAACATTGTTTCAAGAGGCTGTGACCTGAGATACAGAGTCAGTTAATTCCGGCCACGACGTCGCTGACTGGCTTCACAGGAGAGAAGATATGGCCCATGGGGAAATTACGCTTACTTGTGGTCGTTGGTAATGAGTACCACTCTACAGTAGCCTGGATGAACTTCATGGTAATCAGGTCTCCTTCGCCATACAATGGCATTATTGGAAGACCAGGAATATCGGCCATGCACGCGGTACCGTCCACAGCACACGAGATGCTCAAATTCCCAGTAGAAGGAGGCATTGTCACCCACTACAATGCCACTGTATCACCTAAAGAATGCAACACAGTGACAAAAGAGACCCCACATGCTCCAGAGCAGCACACAGCTAAAGTGGCAAACCTGAAGGTCGCAATTCACCTTGACTATCCAGATCAAGAAATATCAACTGGAGGGTCGCTGTCTGACAAAGGCAGAACGGCTGTGTGCGCACTCTTGCAAATGAACCTAGATATATTTGCGTGGGAACCAAAGCACATGACTGGAGTACCACGATCTATCACAGAGCACAAGCTAAAAATCCGACAAGGATATCCTCCGATACGGCAGAAAAAGCGCGGCCAGGCCCCAGATCGCGCAAAAGCCATCCTAGAGGAAGTACACAAGCTTGTAGACGCAGGCATCATGCGGGATGTCTATTACCATGACTGGCTTTCTAATCCAGTGATGGTAAAGAAGAGCGATGGTAGCTGGAGAAGGTGTGTGGGTTTCACTGACCTTAACAAAGCATGTCCACAAGACTGTTACCCGCTACCAGAGATAGACTGGAAGGTGGAATCTTTGTGCGGATACCCCTTTAAATGCTTCCTAGACGCATACAAAGGGTACCACCAAATCCAGATGGCTGAGGAAGACGAAGAAAAAACAGCCTTCCACACAAGTCAAGGGGTCTACTGTTACACAAAAATGTCCTTTGGCCTAAAGAATGCGGGAGCAACATACCAGCGGTTGGTGGACAACGCGTTTGAGAAGCAAGTAGATCACAACCTGGAGGTTTATGTTGATGACCTTGTCATAAAGAGCCATACTGAAGAAGAATTGGTGCGTGACATCGAGGAAACATTCAAAACATTGGGAAGGATCAACATGAAGTTAAATCCCAAGAAGTGTACTTTTGGCGCTACATAAGGCATGTTTCTTGGGTATTTGATAGAACCTGATGGAATTAAGCCCTGCCCAGAGAAGACAAAAGCTGTCATCGAACTCCCTTCACCACGCACGCTGAAAGAAGTCCAGTCATTAAACGGAAAATTAGCTGGGCTAAATCGATTCTTGTCCAAATAAGCGGATAAGTCACTCCCTCTCTTTAAGACACTCATGAAGTGCACAAAAAAGGGAGACTTTCATTGGACTGCGGCAGCGGAAGAAGCTTTTCAACAGCTCAAGCAACATATAGCAGCACTTCCCAAGCTTGTCGCACCCCGACCAGGGGAAGAATTGATCATGTACTTATCTGCAACTCATGGAGCAGTCAGCGCGGTGCTATTGACAGATAGGAACTCCGTTCAAACACCAATATACTTTGTAAGCAAAGCACTCAAGAAGACAAAGACTAACTATACTGCCATGGAAAAGCTGGTCCTAGCTTTAGTATTCGCAGCTAAGAGACTGCGCAGATACTTTCAAGCACACCCAATAGCTGTAATTACGGACCAACTGATGAGGCGAAAAATGAACCACTTTTAGGGGGTCATTTAAGCCCGAAATTGAATTTATTTGATCAAATATTGCCCTAAATCGTTCCTTTTGTGATTTTAGGTACTTTGGGAGTGAAATCTGGAAAAGGAAGCAATTCGGACGTTTTTGGAGCATAAAAGTGAAGAAAACGCCAAAGACTTAATTTTCCAAGCTGGGAACAGTGTGTGACGGCGTCAAGAGTAAGAATTTGATGGCGTCAAGAGTAAAGATCATGACGGCCCAGTACTGAAATGAAGGCGTCACAATGAAGAGCGTCAAGAGTTAAATACGTGACGGCCTGGAAAATTGTATAACATGATGGCGTCAGATTTAGATCAAGGCAGTCCGAGGATTCTTTTGGCGGCGAGATGACAGCGTCACAAGATTGTTCTTGACGCCGTCAGCCTCTATTTTCTATATATAGTTTTCTAATTTTCATTCATAAAGAAAAACAAGTTTGGAGAAACCCTAAGGCCGAACCATATACGAATTTTACAGCTTTTCAAGGGTTTTCAGCCCTTGAATGCTTACATGTGCTATTGAGATAAGTATTCTTTTAATTCAATCAATATGTCTATGTGTTGGTTGTCTATATCTTGTGCTTGTCTTGATTCCACCATGCTAGGCTAGATTTATCTTGTGTTTGCTTAGATCTAATGAAACCAAGATGTTGATTATGTGTTGATTACTTGTTTATGGTTGTATTGGATGAATGATTTCAATGTTAGGCTTAAGAAAACTGGCAGATCTCCAAATGGTAACATGCTTGAACGTCTTAGGAAACATGAACCGATGTGTACTAGGTTTTATTGGTTGTATTTAATGCATGAGTAAATTCTAATGATCCCATGTTAGGAGCTTCTTAGCCGGCTCGACATAGGAGTGAAGTAGGCACTCATAGGATTGAGGAGTTAAGTACGCCACCCCATGAATGGTATTAAGGAATACAATCCGTCATCCACGCAACTATAACATGTAATTAACATGTAAAAGATGTCTAGGGAGTAGTTAAATCTAAGTAAACACATTTCTCCACTTATTGCTCACAACCTTAGTTTAATTTAGTTTTATTTTTATTTTTAGTATTTTATTTTGATTGCATCTTTAGTATTAGGTTAGTTGACTAGCAACTAATTCCGCCCATATCCTTCAAAACCCGAGATATTAACTTTCATTCTAAAAAATATAAAAATACAAAAAGAATCATCTCTCACCTCTAGCACTAGTAATTAGGTTTTCTAATCCTAGCGACACTATTCCTAGCTGAACAATCAATCCCCCGGTACTCGTCACTATACTATACTACAACGATCAGGTACACTGCCTGGTGGGGGTTGTAAGCTTCTCGAGATCCCTCGAGAGGTAAAGCCTGGTGCAATCCCCACGCATCAAGTTTTTGGCGCCGCAGCCCGGGGAATAGTTATTGTCTAGGTTAGAATCTCTTTTTATTAGGTCTACTTGCTAGATTCCTTTCTAGTAAGATTTTATTTTTATTTTTAGGTTTTCTTTAGTCTATCTTATTTCTTTGTGTTTTTGTTCGTAACTTTTCACCACCCGACATCATGGACGATGGGAACATCTTTGAACCCGTCATCCCACCACAACAAAACCCACCACTAGAACCTCTTATGCCCCGAACCTTAGGAGAGTATTCCCGACCTAGCCACCAAGGCTACCGAAACACCATTGAGCTCACCGGAGCCAATGTGACCCCCTTGCGATCCGACACCATCCGGTTGGTGCAAAGCGAATGTGCATTCCATGGACTTCATTCTGAAGATCCAAATCAACATCTTAAGGACTTCCTTAAAATCGTAGACTCTATAAACCTAGATGTTGCAACTAGAGAGACAACCCGATTACGCCTATTCCAATTCTCTCTACGGGATCAAGCTAGTTGATGGCTTGAGTGTTTACCCGCGGGATCCATCACCACATGGGATGATCTCACCAGTCATTTCCTTGCTTAATTTTTCCCACCGGGGAGAACTACTAAGCTTAGAAATGACATCCAGATGTTCCAACAACGTCAAAATGAATCTCTTTATGAAGCATGGACTCGTTTCAAGGACTTACTCCAAAAAGTCCCTCATCATGGCATAGATCTTTGGCTCCAAGTCCAAATCTTTTATGACCATATCGATCTCTCTACAAGGCGAGCCATTGACCAATCGGCCGGTGGTAAGCTACGTGATCTAAGTGTGGAACAATCATGGGAACTCATAGAAGATCTTGCTCTCTATGACAACGAAAGTTGAAATGATCCCCGTGATTTGAACAAAATGGTCAAGGCAATATCTTTTCCTTCGAACAACTCTAGCACCCCCGACCATAGGATCATGGAACTTGAAGGTTGAGTCAAGTCTCTCATGAAATCTTACGAAGCTCAAAAGCCTTCAAGCCAAGTAAGCAGAATCGCTTCCACATGTAAATTATGTAATAGCCCTCACGAGACTCATAACTGCATGGAGCTTCCAAAACGTGCTTATAACGAATTCACATCGTCACACGTGGGTCGAAGCCCTAGAACTTCTGACGAGGCCTATGAGGCATGGAAGGATAAACCTAATTTCAGAAGGTACCAAACGCGGAGCGTATCCTTCAATGACTCCTCACCACTCACTTGGTCCGAGCATTTTCCATTACAAAGCATTCATAGGCAAAGCTGTGAAGAAGCTTTACGAAAATTCATTCTATCTCAAGAATTACAGCTCTCTACGCTCGAGACTAAATTTAGGCAACAGCAGGCCGATATGAATAACAAGATTTGTAATCTGTTAACTGCTATCAAAGAGCACGCTGTTAATAAACCTATTCACGTTGATGAGGTCAAATCTGTTACCATCATGAGTCCGCCAACCTCCCCTGTGAAAATAAAAAGTCCTAGTAACCTATTCAAACATCTATCACCAAAAGAAAAAGAACCTGTCAACCCCCTAAGGCCAATCCATTTCGTAAACACCATCACCACGATAGCTGCTTCTACACCTAACCAGAACCAACAACAAACTGAAAAAATTGGTCATACAGCTAAAGATGAGACCTCAAAGGTGGACCACGATTTGGCCAGAAGCCCTACCAACTCATCCGAGCAGTGCGCCGTGCAAGAACCTAGAAAATCGGATGAAGGGAAAGAGAGATTGGAAGAGCATACGAGAAATCCAGCCATTTTGGGTAAATCTATTTTAGAGGAGCCCGAGAGAAAAATGGAGGATGTTACCAGTGGGAGTAGCAATAGGACTAATGAAAGCAACCCTAAAGTTTTTAAGATCTCCTGCACCATTAAGGAAAAGCTCTTAACCGATAGCTATATAGATCCTAGCTTCCCAGACAACATAATACCCCTTTCCCTATACCAAGAAGCCTTCCCAAAACGCATAGTGTGCGAGAGAGTCGATAATACAAAGGTAATAGGAAATCTATCAATTATGATTGGAGAACTTGTTTACAATATTGCCCTCACCGTGGTCGATGATGTGGACCCTCTCACCAATCGAACATTAACCAACCTTGTTCTTGGGAAACCATTTATCAATGAATCGGGAGTAATCCTTGATGAGAAGGATGGGAGTGCATTGTTCACCAATGGTGTTAAGAAGGTAATTTTTCGTAGGGGTAATGAGGAGGTATACGAGTATCGTCCTTCCCTTGAAGGGAATCTATATGGATCAAGGGATGGAGAATCGGGGAAGATAAGGAGGCGTGATCCGAATAATCTCAAAATTCCCTGCATGATCCTTCGATAATGTCAACATCAACATATTTATGCCTAAGAATTTTATGTCACTATTCCATTATAACAATATTTGTAGATGGGGAATGATTTACAAGGGAGAGAAAGTGGTTGGTAAAGATCATGAAATCCAGGTGTTCGTAGGAAATATGGCATTCACTATGGAATTCACGATTGTGGACAACAACGAAGACTATGTCGACCCTAGGTTATCACAAGTCATTTTTGGAGCACCCTTTTGTGAAATCACTAATTTGATAGTTGATGACCAGAACGGAATCATGACCTTCGCTGATGGAGTTAGGAGGGTTTCATACCAAACGCCGTACAAGAGAAAAGACCTTAAGGAAATCGATTGTGACGGGCTTGATAGGATAAGTTCCCAACTTATTTTGTCTGATGAAGATGTTCAAAGAGGGTGTAAGAACACTTCTGATTTATCATGTGGATTCTTTAAGGATGTTAGTAAGCTTGATTCTAGGTATCGAGAAGATGTCTTCGAGTTCGAAGACCCGAAGTACTTACACTATGAGAGCGAAACTGGTTTAGAAGATGACCTAGAGAGTGAAACCAACGATGAGGTCACGTAGTAACCCATGACCTTGAGTCTAGCTACAAGACTCGTAAATAAAGAAAAGCGCTTCTTGGGAGGCAACCCATGCTTTGTGTGATTTTAGTTTGTTTGTTTGTTATTTGCTTCCGTATGCATGCTTTATTTTTATTGTTGGTAGATCATGTTTCTAAACTAAAAAGTGGAAATACTTTACTTTGTTGTTTTGGCCTAGTCTTAACTCCACCTAAAGGTATTTTTGCAAAAGATAAGTGTAAGGGGAAACCCCAAATATGTTTTTAAGAAACAACCCGATCATGATTCTCCACAATATTAAGTGAACATGTATATTCGTATTTGTTAGAGTCAAATGCTTGTATTAAGCCATAATGAAGTTTTGCAGGATTTTCCAGGAAGTAAGACCAAGTTTTTCCAGAAATTTTCCGGAAACTTAACATAAGAATTTCTGCAGGTCACTTCTGACGGCGTCATGGGCTTGCTCTTAATGGCGTCACGTGTAAAAATCTGGAAATTTTACCAGTTTTGTTTTTCTAACGGAGTTTTAAAGTTTTTGTCGAATTATTAAGTTTTATAATCTCCAGGAAATCTGCAAACTTCATTCCACAAGCATTATATCTTATTTTGTTTTCTAGGATTTAGTAACTTATGTAGATTGCCGCCGATTTTATGCGAGGTTGTCTGGTTTGTTTTCTCAGGATTTACAGGTTATGTATGACAAGAAGATGATTTATATTCTGGAAGGGAAGCTTTGATTGTTCATTTTCTTGGAGGAAGATCTAACCTGGCCACCCTATTATCCATACCGAGCGAATCAGGGGAGTATTTGATTTCATTCTCTTTACTTATTTCACTTTTACATTCTTTACTTGAACATTGAGGACAATGTTCATCTTAAGTGTAAGGGGAGGGTAAAATGATGATACCTTACAGATACACTTTCGCTTGAGTTTGTTTGTTTAATAGTAGATGTGTAATAAAACTATGAGAAATACTTGTTAGTGCAATTTTAGCGCCAAATTTAAATTTTTTTACAACATTTAGGAGTGAAACTTTAGCCATAGCAAGCGTCTCATGGATAGGAGATTGTATGACTAGCACATAACCGTACTTTCAGAAAAATTTTCCACCCAAATATGTGAGGTTCGCCTTTAGATTTGATAGGAAAAGCATTTACTATTAGTGCTTATGAGTGTACCGGTAGCATTTAAATTCTAGAACTTGCGTTAGTGATGCATCCCGAGACCAGTGAGACTACATTCGTGTAGTAGGATTTACTACATGATAAGAGGCATTAGGATCACCCTTGTGTTACACCCGTATCATAATTACTTGACCATTTAAGTCATATTACTTGGCTAGTTGAGTCAATTAATTTTCCCACACCTTAGCGTTGTACTCATTTTTAGTACACGAAACCCCTAGTACACCCCTCCGAGCCTATCTTTTCGTTTCTAACTTTAAGCATTTTACTTAAAGGCAGAATTTGTTACACCCCACTTAAATGTACAACCAAATTGCCTTAGCCTTCCGTGGATGCACTTATCTTTAGTGCATTATTGTTATTTGTTAAACCCTAAGTTAACTATCTAATTGATTACATGGTTGCTAAGTCGAGTCATATCCTTGTACATATTGTTTTGGGACGATTGGGACTCATGGGTAAAATACTTATTTTATGGAGTAATGGGGAAGAACATCATTTATTACCCCCCATATATGTACGTTAATCTTAAAAGTACTCCAAGTGTTTTGATTTTCTTAATTCGAGTCATTAGATTAGTTTATTGTAAAGTATGTAAAAATTCAAGTGTAAGGGAAATTTACATTCTCTATGATGTATTATTTTGGATGGTAGGGTAAGAATGTATGCACAAAAAAAAAAAAAAAAAAAAAAAAAAAAAGAGAAAAAAACATACGGACTACCATCCCTTTTTATTCCATGTTCATTTTATGTTTTTGTTATTTTTCATTTATTAGCTTAAATCGAGTCTAGCCTTGGCTTAGCAATGCCATATTGTACATGTAATTAACCAAGATTGTTAACTCGCCACCAGTAAAGACTGCCTATATCCAACAAAACCGTGTATTTCATATCCCTACACCTAACGTTACAACCCTTTGAAAGACCTCTTTGATAGTTTATCCTAGGTGCTTACGCCATGTGGTGGAGGTTTGATCCTTTCCCAAGCCTATGGTAATCTATTTTGCTATGACAGGTAGTGAGAGATATCTTCCGTTTCCATATTGTAATTTATACTTTATTACACCCGAGAGATGTGAGTATCTAAACACTATTTGTAAGGTGCTTGTGTATAACCTCCGTGCTTGTCTTTGGTCTTTTGTGGAACGATTATTTGTTGTAATTACTTTTATATTAGTGTTAAATGACCCCTAACTTGTATTTTGATTAGAATAAAAGCGCATTTTCTTGAGGACAAGCAAATCTCAAATGTAAGGGTATATGATGAGGCAAAAAATGAACGACTTTTAGGGGGTCATTTAAGCCCGGAATTGAATTTATTTGATCAAATATTGCCCTAAATCGTTCCTTTTGTGATTTTAGGTACTTTGGGAGGGAAATCTGGAAAAGGAAGCAATTCGGACGTTTTTGGAGCATAAAAGTGAAGAAAACGCCAAAGACTTAATTTTCCAAGTTGGGAACAGTGTGTGACGGCGTCAAGAGTAAGAATTTGACGGCGTCAAGAGTAAAGATCATGACGGCCCAGTATAGAAATGAAGGCGTCACAATGAAGAGCGTCAAGAGTTAAATACGTGGCGGCCTGGAAAAGTGTATAACATGACAGCGTCAGATTTAGATCAAGGCAGTCCAAGGATTCTTTTGGCGGCGAGATGACGGCGTCACAAGATTGTTCTTGACGCCGTCAGCCTCTATTTTCTATATATATTTTTCTAATTTTCATTCTTAAAGAAAAACAAGTTTGGAGAAACCCTAAGGCCGAACCATATACGAATTTTACAGCTTTTCAAGGGTTTTCAGCCCTTGAATGCTTACATGTGCTATTGAGATAAGTATTCTTTTAATTCAATCAATATGTCTATGTGTTGGTTGTCTATATCTTGTGCTTGTCTTGATTCCACCATGCTAGGCTAGATTTATCTTGTGTTTGCTTAGATCTAATGAAACCTAGATGTTGATTATGTGTTGATTACTTGTTTATGGTTGTATTCCATGTTAGGAGCTTCTTAGCCGGCTCGACATAGGAGTGAAGTAGGCACTCATAGGATTGGGGAGTTAAGTACGCCACCCCATGAATGGTATTAAGGAATACAATCCATCATCCACGCAACTATAACAAGTAATTAACGTGTAAAAGATGTCTAGGGAGTAGTGAAATCTAAGTAAACACATTTCTCCACTTATTGCTCACAACCTTAGTTTAATTTAGTTTTATTTTCATTTTTAGTTTTTTATTTTGATTGCATCTTTAGTATTGGGTTAGTTGACTAGCAACTAATTCCGCCCATATCCTTCAAAACCCGAGATATTTACTTGCTTTCTAAAAAATATAAAAATACAAAAAGAATCATCTCTCACCTCTAGCACTAGTAATTAGGTTTTCTAATCCTAGCGACACTATTCCTAGCTGAATGAGCAATCCCCCGGTACTCGTCACTATACTATACTACAACGATCAGGTACACTGCCTAGTGGGGGTTGTAAGCTTCTCGAGATCCCTCGAGAGGTAAAGCCTGGTGCAATCCCTACGCTACCACCAACCTATCAAGCAAGTTATCTCTAAACCTGACGCATCGGGACGGCTACAAAAATGGAGTGTGTTATTGAGCGAGCATAACATCTCTTATAGACCACGCACTGCGATTAAAGGACAAATATTGGCCAACTTCATCATTGAGAAGCCAGATACCGATACTCTACCTTCAAAGAGCGAGGTAACGCTACAAGAACCATGGGTTCTATTCACGGACGGATCTTCGTGCGCGGATGGGTCAGGCGCAGGCCTTATCCTCACTAGCCCAGATGGAACGGAATTCACTTACGCACAGCATTTTGAATTCACAGCCACAAACAATGAGGCAGAATATGAGGCCCTACTTGTTGGATTACGCATAGCAACTCAAATGGGTGTACGCAACCTAGAGGCAAATGTCAATTCCCCATTAGTGGCCAATCACGTATTAGGCGAATATGTGGCTAAGGAGGAAAACATGATCCAATACCTCGACAAGACCAAGTCCCTAATCCAGAATTTCGACAGGTTCACCATCAAACAAGTTCCTAGAGGAGAAAACCGAAAAGCAGATGCGCTGAGTAAGATCGCATCTACAAGCTTTGCACACCTGTCAAAACAGGTATTGGTGGAGACTTTGAAGAACAAATCCATCTCTGAGATGGAGATATCCACAATGATAGAAAAAGAGAATCCTACTTGGATGACACCTATCATAGAATTTAAAAGCAAGGGGATATTACCCCAAGAACAAAAAGACGCTCGACAGATACGACGAACAGCGCAGAGGTTCGAACTTCGAGATGGTATCCTATATCGATGCTCATTCCTACAACCATGGCTTCGGTGTGTTGGACCTCTTCAGGCAGACTACGTACTCCAAGAGATCCACGCTGGTTCATGCAGCATGCACTCAGGACCACGGTCCGTTGTGCCACGAGCCTTGCGGTCAGGATACTATTGGCCTACTGGTGAGTGCTTATTCACTCACCATTTTATGGCCAAAAACCGACCCAATATGACTATTTGAGCTAACAAATGCCAAGAAAACACTTGTTTTTGTGTTGTGAATGTGCAGGAACGGATTTATCAATAAAAGACGAAAAATCACACGAATACCGGAAAAACGAGCACAAGAGTAGAAGTTGGTCAAATAGTCAATGCCGGAAATCCAAGAGTCAATTTCAGTCCTTCATCTATTCAGACTTGGCAAGATTAGTCCCTGAAAGTTATTTTGAGGAAATTACACATTCAGCCCTTGGAGTTTGAAAGTTAACACAAATGGTCCTTGGATTTCAATTTATCAAATCTGAAAATTACATTGGTCCAATAATATTCACAAGTCCAAACCCATTTCACAAATAACAATTCAAGCCCAATCACCACTTATGTCCAGCCCATACCCATCTCAGTCAAAAATACTATAACAAGTCAAAGAAGGGTCAAAAAGTCAAAAAAACGCTTAATAAATATTACCCGCGTATCATTATCCCCAATTCACCCACAAATCCCAGAAGTTACTGTTCCCCACAAGAACCCTAACCCCCAATCCGTAAAATTACCGCAATTAAGGGCCAATTAGTCAATTCAAAAGAGATTCTAGAAGGTCAGAACGTATCAGCATGTGTCAGAACTCAAGAAGCACAAAAAAGGACACTTGGCAGCCAAAGATTGGATGGGACGCGTCATATTACATGATCCAAGGGTAGATTTTGATTTAGAAATGATTAGGAGAGATCAAACGGCTCAAGATTGCTTTGAAGAAACACAAGCACACGGATTGCCAGCTTGGCAATCCGTGACCCCCAACTCTCAGTTTAGCTATAAATAGGAGATATGATAGCTTGTATTAGTGTGGGGTTTGGAGTAGCCAAACTCTGCCAAAATCTCTTTTGAATTGTAGCTTCTTTTAAATTCAGTTGTAAAAGTTATGTTTTTAATGTAATTCAGTTTAACAGTTTAATCATTGTCTTCTTATTTCATATTGCTATTTAGCTCAGCTTGTTACTTTTCTTGAATTCAGCTTAATTTAGTTTACTAAATACTTCATTCAAGCTTTAATCTCTAATTCAGTTTTCAATATAACTCAATAGTTTTTATAAATTCAGAAAATTAAAATAGCTTTTGGTTTGTTTCAGCTTTTTCATAAGCTGATAAGTGGAAATTCAAATCTGATTTTGTTTTCATATTAATTGTTAGTCTAAGTTTTGAGTTCACAAAACGTCCTTGTTCATTTCTTTAAAATAGTCAAGGTTGGTCAACTGATGTTAATAAATGGAAGCTGTGATGATTTGGATGATAGATTGAGATAGCTTTGGATGATCTCAGCCTGTCAAAAGATAGGCAAGCAAAGGGAACTCCCTCTGTTTTGCTGAGCGAGAAAAGTTTTGGTAAACTTCTTATTTTTAGTTCTAGTTAATTGTAACTTTTTAGATTTTAGTGTAGTGTAGTAATTGCTTGTAATTTGATTCAGTACTATTGTTGTGAGGTAATTGCTGAGGTTATTTTTGTTTGATCATATTTGATAGCTTAGTATTAGATTAATTGTAGTTTTAATTTTCTGTTTTGGAAGATGTTTGTTGATAAAACATTTCAGCTTGACTGTCTTAGTTGGTGAACTGTTCCATTGCATCTCTGTTTGATCTGTGAGTTGATTAGTATAGTGATATTGTTTCTATAGTGATATAAGATAGTTATAGGTAATTGTAGTGGTAATCAGTGGCTCATAACAGATATTTGTGGTGAAATCAGTAGCTATGGGGGTGTTTGGATGAGTTAATTTTTGTATGATTTTGTTGTTGTAGTTCAGTATAATCATCACTAGTAGTTCATTTAAGTATAGTAATAAACTTCTAGACATTAAAATAGTAGGGTAGTTTTCATAAAAGTCAAATTTAGTTTTCAATATTACTTATCTGTTAGCGTAGTGGAAATTAGATAGAGTAATTTTAGTTATAGATGCAATTTAGATCTAAGAAGCTTAATATAGCTTTATTATAGCTTATAACTACATATTAGAGTAAAATCAGTAATTCAAATTTGGATTGGGTCAAAGTTTAGTTGCTATATAAAAAGTCAAAACTTGTTAGCACTTAGTTTTTGCTCAGTTTGTTAAAGCACTTGTAGGATTTATAGCTTATTAGAAATAGAGATAGCTTATTGATTTATGTTCCTTAGCAGCTAGTTTGTCATATTCAAAAAAGAAATTCAAGATCTGATTTTATTAGCTTATTAGAATTATAGTTGGAAGTTGGCTGATTGGGCATTAAATTCCCCTGCACACAGGTTTTAGACATGATTTCAAGGCATCTTTTAGATTAGTAGCTGTTAGTTCTAGCTTTAGCTCTTTGTTTTATTGCTACTCAGTATGGTAGTCTAGTAATTGCCCCCATAATCTTGTAGAACTTTGCTTATTAGGACTGCTTTTTGTGGATTGCTTATTAGGTGTTTGAGTTTGATTTTTTTTGTTTGTAGTACATAGGCTGCAATTGTTAGATATAGCTTGTGCTTGAGTTTTATTGTATTATCTGAGTTGTTTTAGTGTACTTTTAGTCTTTTCATTCAGTTTTTAGCTTCTAGCTTATTCTACTCATGCTCTAGCTTATTCATTAGTTGCTTTTGTAGCTTATTAGCTTGCAGATTGTGTTTTTATGTTTCTTATGTTCATATGTTGGCTTATTTGAGTTATTATTAGCATTATACTGTAGTGTATCAATTTGGTAAAGTTTTGTGGCAAGTGCTTATTTATAAGCACTTGCCATAAGCTGTTTTGGTGCTAATAAGCACTTCTGCTTAACATTTCTTATCCAAAATTTTTCTGCAAGCTCTCTATAATATTTTAGAATTTTTGTTAATTTTTCATAATTTTCTGAGTTCATTTACTATTTTTCTTAATTTCTTTTAGTTTAAAATCAATTTTAAATCAATTTTAAATACCAAAAATCAATAAAAAATACAGAAAAGTCTTGAAAAATACAAAAATATTTTTATAAATTCTTTTATAATATTTTAGAATTTTTAGAATTAAATTTTTATTTTTCCACTTTAATTTTCTATTTTTCTTTATTTTTTAATTCATTTTTAATTCCAAAAATAGGAAATTAATTATAGAAATTAAATAAAAACTCAAAAAAATATTTTTCTTTTTCTCAAAATTCTTTTTATTAGTTTAAGATTTTTAGAAAATATTTTCAAGTTTGTAGTTTCATTTTTCGTTATACGTTACGTTTTAAATTTTGCGGTTACATTTCCGTTTTTACGTTTTCAACATTTGTACATATTTAGCTTGTAAATTCTTCATATTTCATTATTACTTTTCATAATTTGGCCTTAAAAATCATATTTTTCATTTTACCGCTTTTCACGACATGATTTCGCGATTCGACTATTCACGATTCCATTCTACATTCGTTGGGAAAACGACCCGGGAAATACTTTCACCGGTATTTCTTCGGAATAATTATAGACTACGAAAAGACTTTATCAAAATGGCGCCGCTGCCGGGGAAGGTGGACGTGAGTTTTGAATATTCGTGTTGAAAAATCGTGTTGTATTAAGTTTTCGATTATCTTGTATATATTTTCTCTAAAAAACATAAAAATATAAAAAATAAAAACCAAAAATAATCTTCTTATCCTCTAAAATTTGATTCTTCTTCTTAAACCTCTCACGTTTAATTCTTATGGATACATTTTGTTCTAATTGTGGAGAACCGTTTTTCGGAGGGTTGTGTGTGTGGTGTATGTGCAACGAATGTGGAGATAATATTCGTGATGGCGTTTGTTTGAATTGTAATTCTCATACGTGTGATCAAAATTCGTTCAACAATTCGTCAAATATTCCCGATTTTTATACACCACCACCACCTTCGTTTTACTGTTATAATTGTGGAAACCCGTCCGAAGAAGGAATGCCGTGTGGGCGATGTTTTTGTGATGTATGTGGATACACCGATTGTATGTGCTATGCCCCGAGTGCTGACACGTCTTACGCTTACGATCCAAGCCTTGATTGTTATCCTCAAAATAATTTTTATGAGCCAAATTCGTATTACAATGGTGATTCTTTCCAAAATACATCAAATTTTGAAAATTGTGGGGGATCGTTTGAAAATTCTTATCATGAACCTAATCCTTGTTACGATTCTAATGGTTTTTACCAACCCCCACAAACTTCCGAATATAATAATCAAATTTTTGAAATCAAATCAATGATCGATAAGTTGAAAGAAATGGTGGTTAATCGTATGACATCTACTCCCGAGCCTAATGAGAAATCGATGGAAGAACCTCTTGTTGAAGAAAGAAAGTTCCAATTTTGTGAGTGTTGTTTGTATGATGATAGTTCCACGATCACGATCAATCTAAATCCTCAAAATGATTCTATCTCTTCTCCCGTAGAACCAGGTGACTCTCTAATAATGGGGGACGAGCCTCTTGACACTATTCCGGCAACGGAATCTGACGAATTCAATATGTCTAGTGTTGAGAACCTTTTTCCAATCCAAAGTGAGTCCGGGGAAAATTCTAACGGTGATTCTTCTTTCCATCCTTCTTTCACACCGGTTGAAGGGAGTGATGCCGTTTTAGATGAGATCAAGGCATTTCTTGCTAGTGATACCATTCCGACAATGGTTGACGATGCTAATTTTAATCCGGAGGAAGATATTCGTGTACTTGAAGAGTTATTGAATGAAGAAACGTTAACTTCTCTTCCTCCGATGAACAATGATGATTATGATGAAGTCGAAAGTTATTCTGATTCTCACAATGAGTATACTACGAGTGATGAAGACTCTTGTGTAGATATCGATGATTATGAAGAAGATGTTGATACAGAAATACAAGATGAAGCTCTTCGTGAAACATTGTTACATGTCAATCTTCTTATCTCACGTATTGAGGCATTGAATGATCCTATTACTTCTTCTCCTATCCCCGTTATGGATAGTGATTCTTTACCCGAGCTTGAAATTTTTCGATTTGAAGAGACGAGTAGTTCATGCTGATATCTCTCTTCCGGATTATGAGTGCTTTCACTTTGAGATTGATTCTATTCCTATTTCCGATAATCCGTCACTTAACCCTCTTTTAGAGGATGTCGATATATTTCTTGCTGCGGATGACTCGATACCACCGGGTATTGAGAATGACGAGAATGATATTTCTTCCGATTTGCTTTCTTCTCGTCCACCTGCAAAACCACCCGATGAAGTTTTAAAATCCGGTACAGATAATGATATTTTTGGAGTGGTGGATGAGATGTATGATTATGATATTATCATCCGGGTGTTTCACCCATTCTTTGTTTATCCCATCACTTCGTCACTTTTCCACTCCACCGGGAGTGAGGATACCATATTTGATCCGGGCATCTCTATTTTCAAGTGGCCGTTCAATCTGCTCTCCCCATGGATGAATTAATTCGGGGATCGAGTCAAGCTCATGTGACTCGGTGAACAAAAACAAGCGCTTCGTGGGTGGTAACCCATGCTTATCTTATTTCATCTTCTTATATTTCTTTTTTCTAACACCTAACGTGAGGAGGGGGTGCCTCTTCTACTCTTGTGTTTTGTGGTTGTTTGTGATGTTTGTTCAGGATTGTCCGTGATTTATGATGACTCTCGTGCTCGTTATCTCTTTACTTGGAGTCTCATTCATCGGTGCTATTTGGAAATCCAATATCCGTTAAATCTTATCGACTAACGTTTTCTTTGGCATAATTAATAAACGGCCTAGAATTTTTTTAGGATTACCTTAACCCATTAAAACATTGAGGACAATGTTTCATTCTAGTCAGGGGGAGGGTGAATCTTCGATTCGATTTTGACCTTGCATGTTCACATGTCGTGCACTCTTGCAACTCCGTTTTTCCACCAAAAATAAAAAATTGAAAAAATGAGAAAATTTCAAAAATTTTGATGAAAAAGTACAAAAAGATGTGAAAAAGTTGAAAAAATTGTGCAAAAATATAATAAATTTTGAATAAGTGCTTTGACACCTTGTTGACTTTCTTGCTGGCGAGAGTAGGAATAAATATTTTGACTTGACCGGGCGTGTTGAGCCCTAGCTTGTTCCCTTAACCAATGATAATCACATAAGCTTGTGCTAGTTTTTTACACAAGGAGCTATAAAATGCGAATTCTTTCTTAAGAATCTGCAAGTTCCCGTACTTGACTTTATACATGCGCAGCTTAAAAGCTTTCGCTAGTCTTTTACATAAGGAGCTAGAAAACGCGAATTCTTCTTCTAGAATTTGCAAGTTTCCGTAACTGACTTTATATATGCGTGGCTGATTATCGACTAAGTATTCGCGGGTTTCATTATTTGGAATCTTAAATTGCGAATAGCGAGAAATGATAGAGTTTATTTAGAAGTTAGATGCTAAACGTGGAGTAGTGGTTCTCTTTAGAGCTCATAAGAGGTACTTGTGGCTTTTTACTCCCATCAGATACGTCACCCATATATAATAGATGTTCTAGGTTAATTAGTGGTATTTCGGTTTGAATTATATTTAGTTCTTTGTTTTCTTAAGAGAATTTTTGCTTTAGAAGTTGGGTACATATCAAGGAACATCAAAAATAAGAGCAAAAAGTGAAAAAATCAAAAGTCAAAAGTTGATTATCTATGTGGTTTTGGAGCTACCCGATAAGCTTCCATTGATGTATTGAGAAAAAAGTCAAGAAAGAAAAAAAGTATCAAAAGTATGAAAAAAAGTGAAAAATAAAAAAAGTGAAAGTTGTAAGTATTGATGAATAAGAGCTATGTATGTATAAATATGTTGTTGGCGCGTGAGGTGCATGTGATAAGTGATTAGTAATCAGTCACATGAGGTGCACGTGATCGTACTCCGCAACTTATATCTTTGATATTGTATGTACCCCAAATTCCTTGATGTGGACCGAATTTCTATTGCAGTGGTTCTTAAGTGAAAATGGAAAACTACTTATCGTTTTAACTTAGGTATCAATATCGGACTTAAAAATTATCTAAACGAGAAAATATGAAGCAATTCATTTCTCAACAAAATAAAATATTGAGATACAAAACCTAGGAAATGGGAGTAAGGAGTTTCCACAAGTAACTTTTATGAGTAGTGTTAGCATCTAATTTGTAGATAAGCTGTGATCTTGTTTGTACGCTTAGTTTGGGGACTCGTGAAAAGTCAAGGATGACAATTTTTATCCGTATGGTCGCTTCTTACTAGAAGTGTTTCTACTCGTTGACCCTAATAATTATTTTCAAAATAATGAAAGTTCAACAAACCGTCACAAGTGTGAAGTATGGAAAAGTAAAAAAAATAGAAAGTATAAGTGGAATAAATGAATAAAAGGAAAATTTTGGAAAACGGGGCGTTTACGGGAATAAATGATTTTATTACTTCTTTCGAACCTCCTTGCTATTTTTCAAAGTTAGTAGGAAGAGTTTTGAAATTATTTATCCCAAGAGCGTGAATTGATCACATTGCGTGAGGACACGGCAATACCTTAGTCGGGGGGATTTTGTTGAGTGCTTATTCACTCACCATTTTATGGCCAAAAACCGACCCAATATTACTATTTGAGCTAACAAATGCCAAGAAAACACTTGTTTTTGTGTTGTGAATGTGCAGGAACGGATTTATCAATAAAAGACGAAAAATCACACGAATACCGGAAAAACGAGTACGAGAGTAGAAGTTGGTCAAATAGTCAAAGCCAGAAATCCAAGAGTCAATTTCAGTCCTTCATCTATTCAGACTTGGCAAGATTAGTCCCTGAAAGTTATTTTGAGGAAATTACACATTCAGCCCTTGGAGTTTGAAAGTTAACACAAATGGTCCTTGGATTTCAATTTATCAAATCTGAAAATTACATTGGTCCAATAATATTCACAAGTCCAAACCCATTTCACAAATAACAATTCAAGCCCAATCACCACTTATGTCCAGCCCATACCCATCTCAGTCAAAAATACTATAACAAGTCAAAGAAGGGTTAAAAAGTCAAAAAAAACGCTTAATAAATATTACCCGCGTATCATTATCCCCAATTCACCCACAAATCCCAGAAGTTATTGTTCCCCACAAGAACCCTAACCCCCAATCCGTAAAATTACCGCAATTAAGGGCCAATTAGTCAATTCAAAAGAGATTCTAGAAGGTCAGAATGTGTCAGCATGTATCAGAACTCAAGAAGCACAAAAATGGACACTTGGCAGCCAAAGATTGGATGGGACGCGTCATATTACATGATCCAAGGGTAGATTTTGATTTAGAAATGATTAGGAGAGATCAAACGGCTCAAGATTGCTTTGAAGAAACACAAGCACACGGATTGCCAGCTTGGCAATCCGTGACCCCCAACTCTCAGTTTAGCTATAAATAGGAGATATGATAGCTTGTATTAGTGTGGGGTTTGGAGTAGCCAAACTCTGCCAAAATCTCTTTAGAATTGTAGCTTCTTTTAAATTCAGTTGTAAAAGTTATGTTTTTAATATAATTCAGTTTAATAGTTTAATCATTGTCTTCTTATTTCATATTGCTATTTAGCTCAGCTTGTTACTTTTCTTGACTGTCTTGGAAGATGTTTGTTGATAAGACATTTTAGCTTGACTGTCTTAGTTGGTGAACTGTTCCATTGCATCTCTGTTTGATCTGTGAGTTGATTAGTATAGTGATATTGTTTCTATAGTGATATAAGATAGTTATAGGTAGTTGTAGTGGTAATCAGTGGCTCATAACAGATATTTGTGGTGAAATCAGTAGCTATGGGGGTGTTTGGATGAGTTAATTTTTGTATGATTTTGTTGTTGTAGTTCAGTATAATCATCACTAGTAGTTCATTTAAGTATAGTAATAAACTTCTAGACATTAAAATAGTAGGGTAGTTTTCATAAAAGTCAAATTTAGTTTTCAATATTACTTATCTGTTAGCGTAGTGGAAATTAGATAGAGTAATTTTAGTTATAGATGCAATTTTGATCTAAGAAGCTTAATATAGCTTTATTATAGCTTATAACTACATATTAGAGTAAAATCAGTAATTCAAATTTGGATTGGGTCAAAGTTTAGTTGCTATATAAAAAGTCAAAACTTGTTAGCACTTAGTTTTTGCTCAGTTTGTTAAAGCTCTTGTAGGATTTATAGCTTATTAGAAATAGAGATAGCTTATTGATTTATGTTCCTTAGCAACTAGTTTGTCATATTCTAAAAAGAAATTCGGGTTCTGATTTTATTAGCTTATTAGAATTATAGTTGGAAGTTGGCTGATTGGGCATTAAATTCCCCTGCACACAGGTTTTAGACATGATTTCAAGGCATCTTTTAGATTAGTAGCTATTAGTTCTAGCTTTAGCTCTTTGTTTTATTGCTACTCAGTATGGTAGTCTAGTAATTGCCCCCATAATCTTGTAGAACTTTGCTTATTAGGACTGCTTTTTGTGGATTGCTTATTAGGTGTTTGAGTTTGATTTTTTTGTTTGTAGTACATAGGCTGCAATTGTTAGATATAGCTTGTGCTTGAGTTTTATTGTATTATCTGAGTTGTTTTAGTGTACTTTTAGTCTTTTCATTCAGTTTTTAGCTTCTAGCTTATTCTACTCATGCTCTAGCTTATTCGTTAGTTGCTTTTGTAGCTTATTAGCTTGCAGATTGTGTTTCTGTGTTTCTTATGTTCATATCTTGGCTTATTTGAGTTATTATTAGCATTATACTGTAGTGGTATCAATTTGGTAAAGTTTTGTGGCAAGTGCTTATTTATAAGCACTTGCCATAAGCTGTTTTGGTGCTAATAAGCACTTATGCTTAACATTTCTTATCCAAAATTTTTCTGCAAGCTCTCTATAATATTTTAGAATTTCTGTTAATTTTTCATAATTTTCTGAGTTCATTTACTATTTTTCTTAATTTCTTTTAGTTTAAAATCAATTGTAAATACCAAAAATCAATAAAAAATACAGAAAAGTCTTGAAAAATACAAAAATATTTTTATAAATTCTTTTATAATATTTTAGAATTTTTAGAATTAAATTTTTATTTTTCCACTTTAATTTTCTATTTTTCTTTATTTTTTAATTCATTTTTAATTCCAAAAATAGGAAATTAATTCTAGAAATTAAATAAAAACTCAAAAAAATATTTTTCTTTTTCTCAAAATTCTTTTTATTAGTTTAAGATTTTTAGAAAATATTTTCAAGTTTGTAGTTTCATTTTTCGTTATACATTACGTTTTAAATTTTGCGGTTGCATTTCCGTTTTTACGTTTTCAACATTTGTACATATTTAGCTTGTAAATTCTTCATATTTCATTATTACTTTTCATAATTTGGCCTTAAAAATCATATTTTTCATTTTACCACTTTTCACGACACGATTTCGCGATTCGACTATTCACGATTCCATTCTACCTTCGTTGAGAAAACGACCCGGGAAACACTTTCACCGGTATTTCTTCAGAATAATTATATACTACGAAAAGACTTTATCACCTACCATGCATCGCGATGCGCGGGACATGACAAAGAGATGCAGCGACTGCCAAGTTCACAAACCCATTCCCCGCCGACCACAACAAGAACTGACACCTATCACCTCACCATGGCCATTCTATAAATGGGGCATTGATATTGCAGGCCCCTTTCCAGTTGAAGCAGGGGGACTAAAATTCCTCATAGTGGCCATAGATTATTTCACCAAATGGATTGAGGCAAAAGTAGTGGCAAGTATCATAGGCAACCAGGTCAAACGCCTCGTTTGGGACAACATTGTATGTCGCTTTGGCCTACCTGGAGAAATTATTTCAGATAACGGAAAACAATTTTGTGATAACCCGTTCAAAGACTAGTGCACACAATTAAATATTACACAACACTTCGCGTCAGTTAAGCAACCAGGTCAAACGCCTCGTTTGGGACAACATTGTATGCCGCTTTGGCCTACCTGGAGAAATTATTTCAGATAACGGAAAACAATTTTGTGATAACCCGTTCAAAGACTAGTGCGCGTAATTAAATATTACACAACACTTCGCGTCAGTTAAGCACCCACAAACCAATGGTTTGGTTGAACGCGCGAATCGTAGTCAGAGCGAAGGAATTAAAGCACGTCTTGACAAACATAAAGGAAGACGGGTGGATGAATTGTCGCATATTTTATAGGCGCACCGCACGACAATCAAAGTCAGCACTGGAGATACACCATTCTCTCTTGTCTTTGGGACAGAAGCTGTTATACCAGCCGAAATTGGAATGCCAACCATTCGCACGGCGGAAGTCAATGTTGCAACAAATGACGATGAGCGACGCATAGACTTGGATCTGTTAGAAGAAAGACGCGAACGCGCAGCTATACGTGAGGCAAAGGCTAAGTCAAAGATGAAGAAGTATTATGATGCAAAAGTCAGAAACACTTCTTTCAGGCCAGGAGACTTTGTATACCGCGCCAATGATGCAAGCCACGCAGAATACACGGGCAAGCTTGGACCCAAATGGGAAGGACCCTATGAGGTCACAGAAGCATTAGGCAACGACGCATATGATGAGGCGAAAAATGATCCATTTTTAGGGGGTCATTTAAGCCCGAAATTGAATTTATTTGATCAAATATTGCCCTAAATCGTTCCTTTTGTGATTTTAGGTACTTTTGGAGTGAATTCTGGAAAAGGAAGCATTTCGGACGTTTTTGGAGCATAAAAGTGAAGAAAACGGCAAACTCTTACTTTTCCTTGCTGGGAACAGTACTTGACGGCGTCAAGAGCATTTTGATGATAGCGTCAAGAGCAAAAGTGGTGACGGTCCAGTAGAAACGTGACGGCGTCAAAGCATGGCCATCAAGAGTAAAAGTGGTGACGGCCCAGAATAACATTACACATGACGGCGTCAGATCTGGATCTAGGCAGTCCGAGAATATTATGGGCGGCGGGTTGACGGCGTCAGAAGTTTCTTCTTGACGTCGTCACCTTAGGAAATCTATATATAGTCTTTGAAATTTTCATTCTAAAGAGAGGAGAATTTTTGGGTCGACTTGAATAAACCCTAGCACGACTTTTACAGTATTTTCAAGGGTTTTCACCCCTTGAAACCTTTCATGTTCAATTAAGATAAGTATCCTTTCAATTCATTCAATATGTCTATGTGTTGTTTGAATATATCTTACGCTTGTCTTGATTTTAACATGCTAGGCTAGACCTTTTGTGTGTTTGCTTAGATGTAATGAAACCTAGATGTTGATTATAGGTTGATTGCTTTTTTATAGTTGTAATGGATGAATGATTTCGATGTTAGGCTTAAGAAAACTGGCAGACTTCCATAGTGTAACTTGCGTGAACGTCTTAAGAAACATGAACCAATGCGTACTAGGTTTTTATGGTTATATTTAATTCATGAGCGAATTCTAGTGATCCCATGTTAGGAGCTTCTTGCAGGGTCGACATAGGAGTGAAGTAGGAGCTTATAGAGATGGGGAAGTACGTACGCCACCCCACGATTGGTATTAAGGAATATAACCCGTCATCCACGCAACTGTAACAAACAATTAACCTGTAAAAGATATCTAGGGAGTAGTGAAATCTAAGTAAACACAATTCTCCCATTTATTGTTCACATCACATTAGCAATTAGCTTTATTTACATTTTTGTTATTTTACTTTGATTGCATCTTTAGTTATTGGGTTAGTTGACTAGCAACTAATTCCGCCCACTCTTCCAAAACCCGAGATTTTACTTGCTTTTATAAAAATATAAAAATACAAAAAGAATCATCCCTCATCTCTAGACCTAGTTTTTAGGCTTTCTAATCCTAGCGACACTATTCCTGAGTTGAACGATCAATCCCCCGGTACTTATCACTATACTATACTACAACGATCAGGTACACTGCCTGGTGGGGGTTGTAAGCTTCTCGAGATCCCTCGAGAGGTAAAGCCTGGTGCAATTCCCACGCATCAAGTTTTTGGCGCCGCAGCCCGGGGAATAGTTATTGTCTAGGTTAGAATTTCTTTTTATTAGGTCTACTTGCTAGATTCCTTTCTAGTAAGATTTTATTTTTATTTTTAGGTTTTATTTAGTCTATCTTATTTCTTTGTTTCCTCTGTTCGTAAACTATCTCGATGGATAACAATAACAATGATCGTTTGATTCCTGCTATTTGTGTTTTTCGTCGCAGGATTTTCCAAATGCCCGCCCCAATCCCTTTAGTGGAAAATGAGAACCCACCTAACCTCTCACCTGACCACCACTTTAACAATAATTCTGAAATAGAGGAGTCTGACCATGATGATGACCATAGGGCTAGTCCTTTTTACTATTCAGACTCCGATGAGGATCTAGATGATGGTGATGTGATTAATGAGGATATGATGAAAGACGAAGTGAACCCTCTTAGGTATGTTGACCCTAGAACAAGGATTGAGAGTGATAGCTCATTCAATATGCAATTTCCTTGTAAGATTGGATTTAGGAGCTTTGATGCCTACCTTAACTCATCTCTCCCAATGAACATAATCTCGCGTAATGAATATAATAAAATCATGGTAGATGAGTTAGAATACAAAGGAGATAATATTATTGCTAGGGCAATGTCATTGCATGTGTTTGTAGGAAGCTTTGTTTATCTTGTTGAGTTCATGGTTATGGAGAATCTAGGAGAATTTATTGGTAGTAAGTTAACCCAAGTTGTGTTTGGGAAACCTTTCAAAAGGTTGACCAACCTTGATGAAAAACTTATGGAAGGGTTAATTACATTCTCGGATGGGGATGAAGATTTTGTTTACCAAATGCCCCGTGCACACCCTAGGTTCAAGGATTTTTTCCATGGAGAAGTGTAGTAGGTATCCGCCCCTAGAAATGCTAAGCGAGAATGATAAAAGAAAAGGGCTTAAATATCCTCATGAGAAAAATAAAATGTATTATCGTAGATGTTTAGAGTTAAGTGATGATTATAAGAAAGATGAGGCGACTATTAGATGGCTCACCCTTGGTTATGTGAGCATAAGCGACACACGATAGCCCATGACCTTGAGTCTAGCTACAAGACTCGTAAATAAAGAAAAGCGCTTCTTGAGAGGCAACCCATGCTTTGTGTGATTTTAACTTTGTTTGATTATTATTTTTTTCCTTATGCATGCTTTATTTTTATTGTTGGTAGATCATGTTTCAAACTAAAATGGTGAAAATACTTTATTTTGTCGTTTGGCTTAGTCTTAACTTCATCCAAAGGTATTTCGCAAATGATAAGTGTAAGGGGAAACCCCAAATATGTTTTTAAGAAACAAAATTGATCATGATTCTCCACAATATTAAATGGACATGTATATTCGTATTTGTTAGAGTCAAATGCTTGTATCGAGTCATAATGATGTTTTGCAGGATTTTCAGGAAGTAGGACAAAGTTTTTCCAGAAATTTTCCGGAAACTTAACATAAAGATTTCTGCAGGTCACTTCTGACGGCGTCAGGATGAAATTCCTGACGGCGTCATGTGTAAAAATCTGGAAATTTTGCTAGTTTTGTTTTTCTAACGGAGTCTTAAAGTTTTTGTTAAATCTTTAGTTTTATAATCTCCAGGAAATCTGCAAACATTCATTCCGCAAGCATTATATCTTACTTTGTTCTCTATGATTTGTTATCATATATAGATTGCCGCCGATTTTAACCGAGGTTGCCTTGTTTGTTTTCTCAGGTTTGACAGGTTATATATGACAAGAAGATGATTTATTTTTCTAGAATGATTGTTCATTTTCTTGGAGGAAGATCTAACCTTGTTACCACACTATCTATACCGAGCGAATCAGGGGAGTATTTGATTTCATTCTTTTACCTGTTTTACTTTTACATTCTTAAATTGAACATTGGGGACAATGTTCATCCTAAGTGTAAGGGGAGGGTAAATGATGATACCTTATAGATAAACTTGCACTTGAATTTGTTTGTTTAATGCTAGATGTGTAATAAAACTAAGAGAAATACTTGTTAGTGTAATTTTAGCGCCAAATTTAAAATTTTTTACAACATTTAGGAGTGAAACTTTAGCCATAGCAAGCGTCTCATGGATAGGAGATTGTATGACTAGCACAAAACCGTACTATTCAGAAAAATTTTCCACCCAAATATGTGAGGTTCGCCTTTAGATTTGATAGGAAAAGCATTCACCTTTAGTGCTTAGGAGTGTACCGGTAGCATTTAGATTCTAGAACTTGCGTTAGTGATGCATTCCGAGACCTCTAGTGAGACTACATTCGTGTAGTAGGATTTACTACATGATAAGAGGCATTAGGATCACCCTTGTGTTAAACCCGTATCATAATTACTTGACCATTTAAGTCATATTACTTGGCTAGTTAAGTCAATTAATTTTTCCCACACCATTAGCGTTGTACTCATTTTTAGTACACGAAACCCCTAGTACACCCCTCCGAGCCTATCTTTTCGTTTCTAACTTTAAGCATTTTACTTAAAGGAAGAATTTGTTACAACCCACTTAAATGTACACCCAAATCGCCTTAGCCTTCCGTGTATGCACTCATCTTTAGTGCATTATTGTTATTTGTTTAAACCCTTAGTTAATTATCTAACTGATTACATGGTTGCTAAGTCGAGTCATATCCTTGTACATATTGTTTTGGGACGATTGGACTCATGGGTAAAGTAATTATGTTATGGAGTAATGGGGAAGAACAACATATTATTACCCCCATATGTACGTTAATCTTAAAAGTACTCCAAGTGTTTTGATTATCTTAATTCGAGTCATTAGATTAGTTTATTGTAAAGTATGTAAAAATTCAAGTGTAAGGGGAATGTTCATTCCCTATGATGTATTATTTTGGATGGTAGGGTAAGAGTGTATGCAAAAAAAAAAAAAAAAAAAAAAAAAACGAAAAATTAAGAAAAAAAATAGAAAAAGAGAAAAGAGAAAAACATACGGACTACCATCCCGTTTTATTCTATGTTTATTTTAAGTTTTCGTTATTTTTTATTTATTAGCTTAAGTCGAGTCTAGTCTTGGCTTAGCAACGCCATATTGTACATGTAATTAACCAAGATGATTAACTCGCCACCAGTAAAGATTGCCTATATCCAACAAAACCGTGTATTCCATATCCCTACACCTAACGTTATAACCCTTTAAAAAGACCTCTTTGATAGTTTATCCTAGGTGCTTACGCCATGTGGTGGAGGTTTGATCCTTTCCCAAGCCTATGGTAATCTATTTTGCTATGACAGGTAGTGAGAGATGTTTTCCATTTCCATATTGTGATATATACTTTATTACACCCGAGAGATGTGAGTATCTAAACACTATTTGTGAGGTGCTAGTGTATGACCTCCGTGCTTATCTTTGGTCTTTAGTGGAACGATTATTTGGTGTAATTACTTTTATATTAGTGTTAAATGACCCCTAACATGTATTTTGATTAGAATAAAAGCGCATTTGCTTGAGGACTAGCAAATCTCAAGTGTAAGGGTATATGATGAGGCGAAAAATGATCCATTTTTAGGGGGGTCATTTAAGCCCGGAATTGAATTTATTTGATCAAATATTGCCCTAAATCGTTCCTTTTGTGATTTTAGGTACTTTTGGAATGAATTCTGGAAAAGGAAGCATTTCGGATGTTTTTGGAGCATAAAAGTGAAGAAAACGGCAAAGTCTTAATTTTCCTTGCTAGGAACAGTACCTGACGGCGTCAAGAGCATTTTGATGGCGGCGTCAAGAGCAAAAGTGGTGACGATCCAGTAGAAATGTGACGGCGTCAAAGCATGGACGTCAAGAGTAAAAGTGGTGACGGCCCAGAACAACATTACACATGACGGCGTCAGATCTGGATCTAGGCAGTCCGAGAATATTATGGGCGGCGGGTTGACGGCGTCAGAAGTTTCTTCTTGACGCCGTCACCTTAGGAAATTTATATATAGTCTTTGTAATTTTCATTCTAAAGAGAGGAGAATTTTAGGGTCGACTTGAATAAACCCTAGCAAGACTTTTACAGTATTTTCAAGGGTTTTCACCTCTTGAAACCTTTCATGTTCAATTAAGATAAGTATCCTTTCAATTCATTCAATATGTCTATGTGTTGTTTGAATATATCTTACGCTTGTCTTGATTTTAACATGCTAGGCTAGATCTTTTGTGTGTTTGCTTAGATGTAATGAAACCTAGATGTTGATTATAGGTTGATTGCTTTTTTATAGTTGTAATGGATGAATGATTTCGATGTTAGGCTTAAGAAAACTGGCAGACTTCCATAGTGTAACTTGCTTGAACGTCTTAAGAAACATGAACCAATGCGTACTAGGTTTTTATGGTTGTATTTAATTCATGAGCGAATTCTAATGATCCCATGTTAGGAGCTTCTTGCAGGCTCGACATAGGAGTGAAGTAGGAGCTTATAGAGATGGGGAAGTACGTACGCCACCCCACGATTGGTATTAAGGAATATAACCCGTCATCTACGCAACTGTAACAAACAATTAACCTGTAAAAGATATCTAGGGAGTAGTGAAATCTAAGTAAACACAATTCTCCCATTTATTGTTCACATCACATTAGTAATTAGCTTTATTTACATTTTTGTTATTTTACTTTGATTGCATCTTTAGTTATTGGGTTAGTTGACTAGCAACTAATTCCGCCCACTCTACCAAAACCCGAGATTTTACTTGCTTTTATAAAAATATAAAACTACAAAAAGAATCATCCCTCATCTCTAGACCTAGTTTTTAGGCTTTCTAATCCTAGCGACACTATTCCTGAGTTGAACGATCAATCCCCCGGTACTTATCACTATACTATACTACAACGATCAGGTACACTGCCTGGTGGGGGTTGTAAGCTTCTCGAGATCCCTCGAGAGGTAAAGCCTGGTGCAATTCCCACGCATCAGCATACAAGCTGCGTGATATGGAAGGCCATGAGCTAGCGCACACTTGGAATATTTGCAATATCAAGAGATGCTATCTTTAGGAAAGGCTACGGCCCGCACTTGGAATATTTGCAATCTCAAGAGATGCTATCTTTAGGAAAGGCTACGGCCCACACACCGACACCTCTGCACTTTAGTAAGTGCCTAATAAATGTCTGTGTATTTACATTTTCTTTTTTAGGGAATTGTTTTTTACTTTCAACAATTTGCAAGAATTAATAAAAAGTTGTGGTTTTTAGCTAACTCCACAACACATTTAACATTATTGCTTACATTTTTCTTTATGTTCCGATATTGTTAATTTATATTTTTGCCTACATGGCGTGCATGCACTTATTAAGACCCGCGATGGCAGACAGGATGAGTAAACCAAATAAACAACTCGTTGAGTAAGAGGGTTGCAAACCCATCAACACGGGATCATGTATCCTTGCTAAACACCTTACTATCAAGACGTTGGAGTGAGTTTAATGCGTATCCCACGAAGGTATTCGCAGCACGCTGCAAGTTAATCCATACATTTATGAGTTTTTACTCACATACATTTATTAAGTTATGGACTTAATACAATTTTTCCTAAGCACGTTTGGTCACAACTTGACTCTTGGAAAGTCTTTCACGAAAAGGCAAATAAATCTAAGTACAAGATAATACAAACATGCGTACCAAAAATAATATCATTATTATTCATTAACCACGAGTTACAAATTCAATATATACAACAAAAAGGTGAATCCATAGAAATCTACATGCTGCGAGCGCGTCGATGCCCTGAGCTACTAGCCGTAGATGCCAAATGCCCAACCTCATCCAGCCTTCTCAACAGGCTCCTATCCTCCTGCGACACCGTCGGTACGCTGACGAGAACCCCATCAGACCTGGGAAGATGGGCCGCACCAACACCGCACAAAATAGCCTTCCCTTTCACGCCCTTCTTACGTGCAAGCCTTGTCGCGTGGGTCTCCAAAGACTTCTTCAGAGATATTTCCTTCTCAAGGACGAAGGGATTCAGCATGTTGCGGGGGCGAGCAAAAATGGGCACTTGCAGCTGCGACTCATCTGGCTTCAAAAAGAAGTCAGGCTGCGCCTTCGCTTCTTCCGCTACGTGCCTCGCCAGAGTCAGCCCCTGCATGATCACTGTGGAAAACTAGAAGGGGGGGTTGAATATTTTTACATCAATTTATATTTTAAAAACTTTGTTTGATAAAAACTTCGATTCTTATTTATGTGAATTTCAACACTTGCACAACTCAAACAATTTAATCTAACTAACTAAATAATGATAATGTAAATATGAAAGTAATGAAAAGATAGAGATAGAGAGATCAAACCACAACACACGATATTTATAGTGGTTCGGCTACGAAGCACCTCTTCGCCCTACTCCACTCCTCGAGTCACCTACTCGAGAGTTTTTTTCACTATGTCAACAAACTCCCTTTTTGGCGGAGAAACCTTACACGACTTTCGCTTACACCAATTAACGACACTAAGCTAAATGTCGAGTCCTAATAGTAGCTAGAACCAATCTCACACCACTACACGCCTTCTTCACAACTTATACACACCACTACTTCACAACTACACACTACTTCTACTTCACACCACAACTTCTTCAATAATAGATTTACAAACCCACCTAGATCTACCAATTACAATCACTACACAACTTTACAATAATTACAAGCTACACAACTAATCTTTAATAATTCTTGATTTGAGATGAAAGGGGTATTCTTATCTTGCACTTTGAATGAGGATGGATAGAATCACTTGAAAACAAGAACTAATATGTTTATGATCAAAGGTTTTAGGAAGATGATTTGAGAGAATTACAACAGAAAGTTTTAGTGCAAAAGGTGAGGAAAAAATTCCGATTTGAACCAGTATTTATAGGCAAAGAAATCTGACACAGGAGCGTATGCCGGCCCCCTTAAAATTAAGGGGGCCGCCCACAGTAACGGCCTTTTTTCTTTTTCTTTTCTGGGGAAAGTTTATTTGGTGAAAAATTAACTGAATTTGGTTAAAAATTTGAATTCATATATTTATTATGAAATAAACATTTTCCTTTAATTACCAAAAGTGTTTTTCTTAAATATATAAAATGTTTATACCATTTTATATAATTTGTAATTAGTAAATAAATCTTCCTTTGATCATAAAATGTATTAGGCACTTGTTTATTCATACCTTAAGTGAATTAGCTGGATATAATGATATTTTGTCACTAAATACTTATTTACGTAATAATTTTACGTTTAATGATTTTATATTTTGTGATCATCAAAACATAGGGATATCGAGAAATATTAATAACGTTTTTACGCATTATTTATATCAACAATCTCCCCCTTTTTGATGATTACAAAATCTAAACTCATTAAATCAAAAATTATTATATATGCAAGTATTTAGTGAGTTTATATCACTTCTCCCCCTTTTTGTAAACATCAAAAAGGTTGTCCCGAAGCCGGATGAGCTCCCCCTTGATGTGTACTCCCCCTCGTTATAAGGTAACAAGACAAGTCGAGATATGGAATGCTTGCAAAAATATTTAGAACATACAATATATATGCATGCAACAATTATATATAAAAAGATAAGGCAAGCAATATAAGCATGGAAGAAAACACTTCATTAAATAGATAAAAATACAAACATCATACATCCAAGATGCATGAACAATACAACTAATAAACTAAAGCCTTAAGGGCTTACATTTAACCAAAACTCTAATAGAAATGTTTTTCCTAGAGCTTGTCATCAAAATGGTTTAAACAAATTTATTTTTCAACCATGAGTCATGCTTAATTTGGGAGGAGCAATGTTGTAGGTGGAGATGATGGAGTTGATGGAGGAGTGTTTGATGGAGGTGGAGGTGTGGTTGATGTAGGTGGTGGAGGAGTGGATGTTGTTGGTTGAGGTTGAGGAAGCAAGCTTTCAATATATGAAAACATGTAAAGGATTTCATCTCTTAATCCAAAGATAATGGTGCCATTATGGATGCAACAAAGACAAGTATCACCATGAGCTTCAAGCAAGCTCCATGGGATGGGATTGTAGTTTGGTGGATTGAGTGGTGAAGGTGAAAATTGTGCATCAAGAGGTGTGATGGGTGATAATGAAAGGGTGATGTCTAAGGTTGTATTATCAAGAGGTGGTGGTGGTGGAATTCTTGGTGGAGGTGATAGGTGAGTGTTGATGTAGTCATTGATAGATGATGATGATGGTATGGAAGAGGTGGAGGTTCCATGTGTTGATAGTGTTTTGGATGGTGCATTTGGAGCACTAGGAGATGAGCATTGAGGTGGTGGTGATGGAGTGGTATTGTCTTCATTAGTAAGATCAATAAAGAGTTGTTTTGGTGGGATGATAACAAGTTTTTGTTTCTTGGCTTTGTTGGAGGTGGTGGTTTTTGGTGATGACATGATGAATTTGTTGAGGTTGATGATGATAATGGAGTGTGGATGAAGGTGGAAAGGGTTATGTAGCATGAAATCATGTTTAGAAATGGTATTAATTTGAAATTGCATTGTTAGATTCCAAAATCAGTTTAGTTTTTAAGGGAAATGGTAGCTGGGACTAGCAAAAGAAGTCACAAGTTGCAAAAGAAAACAGTGTAAAAACTGTTCCAGATGGCCGGTCCCCTTAATTCATGGCCGACCCCCTTAAAATTAAAGGGGCCGCCTATGTTAATTATGGGGGTCGCCCATCTCGTAAATTCCCAAACGACCAAATTTCAAAAAAAATTCTAAAAGTGGTTTATTTTGGTTTTGTGTTTGCAGCAAGCTCGATTGGAACATTTTATTTTAGTTTTGGTCTATTAGAGAAGCATATATATATATAATCACAAATAAATCATGCAAGCATAGATTTAAGGCAAGTATAAAAACAAGCATACATGTAGAGCATCTAATAATAATAAGTTAACTAATAACATAGTTTAAATGTATCTAAAATCATGGCAACAAATATTAATTTCCGAATATATGTCGGGAATATAGCACACAAGAAACAATTATTCAACAAGAGTAACAATCTAATAGTTCAACAAACATGATCATCCAAAGCAAATACAAAGACCCCATCACTTCTTCTTCTTGAACAATCCTCCAATCGTCTTAGCAATAGATTTGAAGCCTCCTCGCATCTCCTCGCGTATCCTTCGGTTTTGATTGAGCAAATTGGTTTGTCGTTCAAATAACACTTGGTTAGTTTGAGAGGAAGGAGATGGCACTAGGTAGTCGTCTTCTTCAAGTTCTTCCAAGTCTTCAAGAAACGTATCGGAAGAGGGAGCACGATGAATAAATTCATCCTCTTCGTCATCCTTTTGACGAGATGATGAGCCATGGAAACTGTGACGACGAGATTTACCCTTATCACTACGAGGTGTACGGGTTTGTTTAAGAACGAGAGGATGTAAGGTCGGATAGATGGACTCATAGATGCTACCGTCAAGATCGGGATAGTGTTGGATAACATGACGATAGAGACGAGTGAGGAACATTCCATACGGAAGATTGGCTTTAGGAGTAGATCTTGCACGTTCAATGCGCTTGATAAAGAAATAAGACAAATTGTAATGTTGTTCGGCAACAATACAATACAACATATGAGCGAGGCTAGCCGGGAGATGGTCACGGTGGCCTCCGGTACCAAACGCATTCTCACGAATGAGTTCTTCCCAACGCTTCATGTCGGGGCTTAATTCTTTGAGTAGAATTTGGTTTTCGGTGATATCGACATTTTTGGATTTGATTTTTCGAGTGGTGGTTTCACGGGTTAACCCGAGCATTTGACGAATTTCTTATGGAGAAGGAATTTCGGAGAAATAAGGACCAAAAGTTGGACGAGAATATTGAAGAGAACCAAGATCCCATTCGTTTGAGAAAACGGATTGACCGGTGAAAGGAATTTGGAGGATTTGACCAAATTGTGCAAGAGTTAAAGTGATGAATTCATGTTGGATCATGAATGAAATGAGAATGGAACCAAAATCATCGGTTTGGACCTTGACTTGGCTATAGAAGTCGAGAATGACGCGAGGAATAATGGGTTCATTTATTTGGAAGAGACATTCAAAACGGATATTTGTGAACATACGATCGATGAAATCGGATTGATAGTAAGTGGGATGTACGATACGACCTTCATGAATATTTCTATCTTCAATTTGACGATAGAAATGAGCAATAAAAGGAGAGGTGGTGGGAAGTTGTGAAACTTTGGGAATATAGTTTTTGGTTAAGGAAATATCTTTGGTAATAACTTTGGGCATTTTCACCTAAACACAATAACAACAAAAATAAAATTAAAATAAAGTTAACGTTAAAATATGATGCTTATATTTTTATGACATATGTGGAACGTAAACGTACTTAGACTCTAAAGACCTTTAACTTAAGAAGTAGTTTACCATGTTCCTTATTTTATTTTTAACTTGTGTTAGATATATTTTACGATGTTTATCAAGTTGTCATGGGATAATCCAAACGTCCCTTTAAACATCTTAATATATCATGAAAACTTGCTAGATGTACATTAGATTGTATAACTAGCTATTTCCAACGAGTTTCATATGCAAGTGATTTGTTTTGAAAGAGATGATTTATATTTTGACACGAAAATACCATTTTTCTGGTTAAACCAAACGCTTCCTTATCTAGAAAATTTACTACCAAAATGTCAATATATATATGAATTATATATCTTGACAACTCTAAAATGCTAGTTTTATACTTATATTCATGATAATGTATTGTAAAGGTTATATTGGATAATTTTCGACACTATTTGGACATGATCCAAACACCCTCCTATCAAACAAGAAAAATATTTTTACTTCACCGAAAAATTTGTTTTTGTGATTAATAAGTTATAAAACCATAATGTGATATGTTTTAACAAGTTTTTGTAGCATTATTCAACAATGTGTTATAAGCAAAAATTTAAAAATGAGTGTATGAACATTTCAAAAATTTTCGACAAGAGAGTTTGTAATTTTTAGTTTCTAGTGTTAATAATACATTCTAATCCTAAGGGAAGCATTTAGTTATGAAATTCCTAGACTCAATTTGAAAGAAAAGACGAAATTGAAGAAATTGAAATAAAATGCTAAATCATGATTATGACCAAATTTGATGAAATTAAAAGAAATGTGTTATGAAAAACTTACAAAACGTGTTGCTAATCGTGTTATAAGTATTTGCCCTTTATTAATTGACCTTGATATGAGGATTTGAGGATGGATTTTGAGTGGTTTTGGGTTTTTGGTTCGAACAGCAGCAGCAAGGGAGGAGTAGGGAAAGAAAAATGGAGTGCTTGGTAAGTAGAATAAGGAGGAAAATCGTATGGAATTTGTCAGATGGCCGGCCCCTTTAAACATTAAGGGGGCCGCCCATATTAACACTGCCGGTCCCCTTAATTTTAAGGGGGTCGCCCAGTTTATTTTGGGTTTTTCGCGGTTTTGATTCTGAAAAAAAAAATAAGTAAGTATATATATATATATATATATATATATATATATATATATATATATATATATATATATATATATATATATATATATATATATTAGATTTATTTTTAATCAAAAATACGTTGGAGAGTGTTCGCACGAATAGAAGTACTTGACATTTTTATTTGACATTTCGTCAACTAAAATTTCCTTGATAATTTTGGATAAAATTTATCAAGCCGTCAAGTCGACGATGAAAAGTGTGGAGGGTATATATATATATATATATATATATATATATATATATATATATATATATATATATATATATATATATATATATATAGTATGGGTTTATAAGACGAGAAAAAGAGAGGGAGACGGTTGGAAAAGGTGACAGGAGTTTGTTTCATCCATACGTTCTTCAACTCATTTCTCTACATCAACATGAGTATATTTGAACATTTAAAGTTCAAGAAGGCCAAAAGACACTAGAACAAAAACTGGATTTGGCTACACCCAATATGTGTGACGAAATACATATAGTCACACACGATTTTTCGAGTGTGTGTGACTAAAGGTCGCGTGACCATAGGGTACCTATGGTCACATGTTCGAGTTATTTTTAGTCTCGATTACAAAACAGTAACCAAAACCTAAATATGTGTGACTAATTGGGTACAAATTTCGTTGGATTAAGAAGTATTAGTGACCACAAACACTGTATAGTCACACATAACATTTTCTTTTTATATATTTAGTCACATACAATTAAGCATAAAGTGGCCAAAAGTGTGAATATGTGTGACCATATGATGTTTAAATTGAAGAAATGTGTGTTTTGTGTGACTATTGATCATCCAATGGCCACATGAATAGTATGTTTGTGTGGCCTTTTGTAACATTTAGTCACACAAAGCATGTTACTTTTGGGTATTTAGTCACATACAATTAAGCATAAAGTGGCCAAAAGTGTGAATATATGTGACCATATGGTGTTTAAAGTGAAGGAATGTGTGTTTTGTGTGACTATTGATCATCCAATGGCCACATGAATTATATGTTTGTGTGGCCTTTTGCAACATTTAGTCACACAAAGCATGTTACTTTTGGGTATTTAGTCACATACAATTAAGCATAAAGTGGCCAAAAGTGTTAATATGTGTGACCATATGGTGTTTAAAGTGAAGGAATGTGTGTTTTGTGTGACTATTGATCATACAATGGCCACATGAATTGTATGTTTGTGTGGCCTTTTTCAACATTTAGTCACACAAAGCATGTTTCTTTTGGGTATTTAGTCACATACAATTAAGCATAAAGTGGCCAAAAGTGTGAATATGTGTGACCATATGGTGTTTAAAGTGAATAAATGTGTATTTTGTGTGACTACTGATCATCCAATGGCCACATGAATTGTATGTTTGTGTGGCCTTTTGCAACATTTAGTCACATAAAGCTTGTTACTTTTGGGTATTTAGTCACATAAAATTAAGCATAAAGTGGCCAAAAGTGTGAATATGTGTGACCATACGGTGTTTAAAGTGAAGGAATGTGTGTTTTGTGTGACTATTGATCATCCAATGGCCACATGAATTGTATGTTTGTGTGGCCTTTTGCAACATTTAGTCACACAAATCATGTTACTTTTGGGTATTTAGTCACATACAATTAAGCATAAAGTTGCCAAAAGTGTGAATATGTGTGACCATATGGTGTTTAAAGTGAAGGAATGTGTGTTTTGTGTGACTATTGATCATCCAATGGCCACATGAATTGTATGTTTGTGTGGCCTTTTGCAACATTTAGTCACACAAAGCATGTTTCTTTTGGGTATTTAGTCACATACAATTAAGCATAAAGTGGCCAAAAGTATGAATATCTGTGACCATATGGTGTTTAAAGTGAACAAATGTGTGTTTTGTGTGACTATTAATCATCCAATGGCCACATGAATTGTATGTTTGTGTGGCCTTTTGCAACATTTAGTCACATAAATCTTGTTACTTTTGGGTATTTAGTCACGTAAATTTAACCATAAAGTGGCCAAAAGTGTGAATATGTGCGAACATATGGTGTTTAAAGTGAATGAATGTGTGTTTTGTGTGACTATTGATCATCCAATGGCCACATGAATTGTATGTTTGTGTGGCCTTTTGCAACATTTAGTCACACAAAGCATGTTACTTTTGGGTATTTAGTCACATAAAATTAAGCATAAAGTGGCCAAAAGTGTGAATATGTGTGACCATATGGTGTTTAAAGTGAACAAATGTGTGTTTTGTGTGACTATTGATCATCCAATGTCCACACGAATTGTATGTTTGTGTGGCCTTTTGCAACATTTAGTCACACAAAGCATGTTTCTTTTGGGTATTTAATCACATACAATTAAGCATAAAGTGGCCAAAGGTGTGAATATGTGTGACCATATGGTGTTTAAAGTGAACAAATGTGTGTCTTGTGTGACTATTGATCATCCAATGGCCATATGAATTGTATGTTTGTGTGGCCTTTTGCAACATTTAGTCACACAAAGCATGTTACTTTTGGGTATTTAGTCACATAAAATTAAGCATAAAGTGGCCAAAAGTCAGAATATGTGTGACCATATGGTGTTTAAAGTGAAGAAATGTGTGTTTTGTGTGACTATTGATCATCCAATGGCCACATGAATTGTATGTTTGTGTGGCCTTTTGCAACATTTATTCACATAAAGCATGTTACTTTTGGGTATTTAGTCACATAAAATTAAGCATAAAGTTGCCAAAAGTGTGAATATGTGTGACTATATGGTGTTTAAAGTGAAGGAATGTGTGTTTTGTGTGACTATTGATCATCCAATGGCCACATGAATTGTATGTTTGTGTGGCCTTTTGCAACATTTAGTCACACAAAGCATGTTACTTTTGGGTATTTAGTCACATACAATTAAGCATAAAGTGGCCAAAAGTGTGAATATGTGTGACCATATGGTGTTTAAAGTGAATAAATGTGTATTTTGTGTGACTACTGATCATCCAATGGCCACATGAATTGTATGTTTGTGTGGCCTTTTGCAACATTTAGTCACACAAAGCATGTTACTTTTGGGTATTTAGTCACATACAATTAAGCATAAAGTGGCCAAAAGTGTGAATATGTGTGACCATATGGTGTTTAAAGTGAACAAATGTGTGTTTTGTGTGACTATTGATCATCCAATGGCCACATGAATTGTATGTTTGTGTGGCCTTTTGCAACATTTAGTCACACAAAGCATGTTACTTTTGGGTATTTAGTCACATACAATTAAGCATAAAGTGGCCAAAAGTGTGAATATGTGTAACCATATGGTGTTTAAAGTGAACAAATGTGTGTCTTGTGTGACTATTGATCATCCAATGGCCACATGAATTGTATGTTTGTGTGGCCTTTCGCAACATTTAGTCACACAAAGCATGTTACTTTTGGATATTTAGTCACATAAAATTAAGCATAAAGTGGCCAAAAGTGTGAATATGTGTGACCATATGGTGTTTAAAGGGAAGAAATGTGTGTTTTGTGTGACTATTGATCATCCAATGGCCACATGAATTGTATGTTTGTGTGGCCTTTTGCAACATTTAATCACATAAAGCATGTAACTTTTGGGTATTTAGTCACATAAAATTAAGCATAAAGTGGGCAAAAGTGTGAATATGTGTGACTATATGGTGTTTAAAGTGAAGAAATGTGTGTTTTGTGTGAATATTGATCATCCAATGGCCACATGAATTGTATGTTTGTGTGGCCTTTTGCAACATTTAGTCACACAAAGCATGTTACTTTTGGGTATTTAGTCACATACAATTAAGCATAAAGTGGCCAAAAGTGTGAATATGTGTGACCATATGGTGTTTAAAGTGAACAAATGTGTGTTTTGTGTGACTATTGATCATCCAATGTCCACACGAATTGTATGTTTGTGTGGCCTTTTGCAACATTTAGTCACACAAAGCATGTTTCTTTTGGGTATTTAATCACATACAATTAAGCATAAAGTGGCCAAAGGTGTGAATATGTGTGACCATATGGTGTTTAAAGTGAACAAATGTGTGTCTTGTGTGACTATTGATCATCCAATGGCCATATGAATTGTATGTTTGTGTGGCCTTTTGCAACATTTAGTCACACAAAGCATGTTACTTTTGGGTATTTAGTCACATAAAATTAAGCATAAAGTGGCCAAAAGTCAGAATATGTGTGACCATATGGTGTTTAAAGTGAAGAAATGTGTGTTTTGTGTGACTATTGATCATCCAATGGCCACATGAATTGTATGTTTGTGTGGCCTTTTGCAACATTTATTCACATAAAGCATGTTACTTTTGGGTATTTAGTCACATAAAATTAAGCATAAAGTTGCCAAAAGTGTGAATATGTGTGACTATATGGTGTTTAAAGTGAAGGAATGTGTGTTTTGTGTGACTATTGATCATCCAATGGCCACATGAATTGTATGTTTGTGTGGCCTTTTGCAACATTTAGTCACACAAAGCATGTTAATTTTGGGTATTTAGTCACATACAATTAAGCATAAAGTGGCCAAAAGTGTGAATATGTGTGACCATATGGTGTTTAAAGTGAAGGAATGTGTGTTTTGTGTGACTATTGATCATCCAATGGCCACATGAATTGTATGTTTGTGTGGCCTTTTGCAACATTTAGTCACACAAAGCATGTTTCTTTTGGGTATTTAGTACCATACAATTAAGCATAAAGTGGCCAAAAGTGTGAATATGTGTGACCATATGGTGTTTAAAGTGAACAAATGTGTGTTTTGTGTGACTATTGATCATCCAATAGCCACATTAATTGTATGTTTGTGTGGCCTTTTGCAACATTTAGTCACATAAAGCATGTTACTTTTGGGTATTTAGTCACATAAAATTAAGCATAAAGTGGCCAAAAGTGTGAATATGTGGGACCATATGGTGTTTAAAGTGAAGGAATGTGTGTTTTGTGTGACTATTGATCATCCAATGGCCACATGAATTGTATGTTTGTGTGGCCTTTTGCAACATTTAGCCACACAAAGCATGTTACTTTTGTGTATTTAGTCACATACAATTAAGCATAAAGTGGCCAAAAGTGTGAATATGTGTGACCATATGGTGTTTAAAGTGAACAAATGTGTGTTTTGTGTGACTATTGATCATCCAATGGCCACATGAATTGTATGTTTGTGTGGCCTTTTGCAACATTTAGTCACACAAAGCATGTTACTTTTGGGTATTTAGTCACATACAATTAAGCATAAAGTGGCCAAAAGTGTGAATATGTGTGACCATATGGTGTTTAAAGTGAACAAATGTGTGTCTTGTGTGACTATTGATCATCCAATGGCCACATGAATTGTATGTTTGTGTGGCCTTTCGCAACATTTAGTCACACAAAGCATGTTACTTTTGGATATTTAGTCACATAAAATTAAGCATAAAGTGGCCAAAAGTGAGAATATGTGTGACCATATGGTGTTTAAAGGGAAGAAATGTGTGTTTTGTGTGACTATTGATCATCCAATGGCCACATGAATTGTATGTTTGTGTGGCCTTTTGCAACATTTAATCACATAAAGCATGTTACTTTTGGGTATTTAGTCACATAAAATTAAGCATAAAGTGGGCAAAAGTGTGAATATGTGTGACTATATGGTGTTTAAAGTGAAGGAATGTGTGTTTTGTGTGACTATTGATCATCCAATGGCCACATGAATTGTATGTTTGTGTGGCCTTTTGCAACATTTAGTCACACAAAGCATGTTTCTTTTGGGTATTTAGTCACATACAATTAAGCATAAAGTGGCCAAAAGTGTGAATATGTGTGACCATATGGTGTTTATAGTGAAAAAATGTGTCTTTTGTGTGACTATTGATCATCCAATAGCCACATGAATTGTATGTTTTTGTGGCCTTTTGCAACATTTAGTCACATAAAGCATGTTACTTTTGGGTATTTAGTCACATAAAATTAAGCATAAAGTGGCCAAAAGTGTGAAGATGTGCGACCATATGGTGTTTAAAGTGAAGGAATGTGTGTTTTGTGTGACTATTGATCATCCAATGGCCACATGAATTGTATGTTTGTGTGGCCTTTTGCAACATTTAGTCACACAAAGCATGTTACTTTTGGGTATTTAGTCACATACAATTAAGCATAAAGTGGCCAAAAGTGTGAATATGTGTTACCATATGGTGTTTAAAATGAACAAATGTGTGTTTTGTGTGACTATTGATCATCCAATGGCCACATGATTTGTATGTTTGTGTGGCCTTTTGCAACATTTAGTCATACAAAGCATGTTTCTTTTGGGTATTTAGTCACATACAATTAAGCATAAAGTGGCCAAAAGTGTGAATATGTGTGACCATATGGTGTTTAAAGTGAACAAATGTGTGTTTTGTGTGACTATTGATCATCCAATGGCCACATGAATTGTATGTTTGTGTGGCCTTTTGCAACATTTAGTCACACAAAGCATGTTTCTTTTGGGTATTTAGTCACATACAATTAAGCATAAAGTGGCCAAAAGTGTGAATTTGTGTGACCATATGGTGTTTAAAGTGAACAAATGTGTGTTTTGTGTGACTATTGATCATCCAATAGCCACATGAATTGTATGTTTGTGTGGCCTTTTGCAACATTTAGTCACATAAAGCATGTTACTTTTGGGTATTTAGTCACGTAAATTTAACCATAAAGTGGCCAAAAGTGTGAATATGTGCGACCATATGGTGTTTAAAGTGAAGGAATGTGTGTTTTGTGTGACTATTGATCATCAATGGCCACATGAATTGTATGTTTGTGTGGCCTTTTGCAACATTTAGTCACACAAAGCATGTTACTTTTGGGTATTTAGTCACATAAAATTAAGCATAAAGTGGCCAAAAGTGTGAATATGTGTGACCATATGGTGTTTAAAGTGAACAAATGTGTGTTTTGTGTGACTATTGATCATCCAATGTCCACACGAATTGTATATTTGTGTGGCCTTTTGCAACATCTAATCACACAAAGCATGTTTCTTTTGGGTATTTAATCACATACAATTAAGCAAAAAGTGGCCAAAGGTGTGAATATGTGTGACCATATGGTGTTTAAAGTGAACAAATGTGTGTCTTGTGTGACTATTGATCATCCAATGGCCACATGAATTGTATGTTTGTGTGGCCTTTTGCAACATTTAGTCACACAAAGCATGTTACTTTTGGGTATTTAGTCACATAAAATTAAGCATAAAGTGGCCAAAAGTCAGAATATGTGTGACCATATGGTGTTTAAAGTGAAGAAATGTGTGTTTTGTGTGACTATTGATCATCCAATGGCCACATGAATTGTATGTTTGTGTGGCCTTTTGCAACATTTATTCACATAAAGCATGTTACTTTTGGGTATTTAGTCACATAAAATTAAGCATAAAGTTGCCAAAAGTGTGAATATGTGTGACTATATGGTGTTTAAAGTGAAGGAATGTGTGTTTTGTGTGACTATTGATCATCCAATGGCCACATGAATTGTATGTTTGTGTGGCCTTTTGCAACATTTAGTCACACAAGCATGTTACTTTTGTGTATTTAGTCACATACAATTAAGCATAAAGTGGCCAAAAGTGTGAATATGTGTGACCATATGGTGTTTAAAGTGAACAAATGTGTGTTTTGTGTGACTATTGATCATCCAATAGCCACATTAATTGTATGTTTGTGTGGCCTTTTGCAACATTTAGTCACATAAAGCATGTTACTTTTGGGTATTTAGTCACATAAAATTAAGCATAAAGTGGCCAAAAGTGTGAATATGTGGGACCATATGGTGTTTAAGGTGAAGGAATGTGTGTTTTGTGTGACTATTGATCATCCAATAGCCACATGAATTGTATGTTTGTGTGGCCTTTTGCAACATTTAGTCACACAAAGCATGTTACTTTTGGGTATTTAGTCACATACAATTAAGCATAAAGTGGCCAAAAGTGTGAATATGTGTGACCATATGGTGTTTAAAGTGAACAAATGTGTGTTTTGTGTGACTATTGATCATCCAATGGCCACATGAATTGTATGTTTGTGTGGCCTTTTGCAACATTTAGTCACACAAAGCATGTTACTTTTGGGTATTTAGTCACATACAATTAAGCATAAAGTGGCCAAAAGTGTGAATATGTGTAACCATATGGTGTTTAAAGTGAACAAATGTGTGTCTTGTGTGACTATTGATCATCCAATGGCCACATGAATTGTATGTTTGTGTGGCCTTTCGCAACATTTAGTCACACAAAGCATGTTACTTTTGGATATTTAGTCACATAAAATTAAGCATAAAGTGGCCAAAAGTGTGAATATGTGTGACCATATGGTGTTTAAAGGGAAGAAATGTGTGTTTTGTGTGACTGTTGATCATCCAATGGCCACATGAATTGTATGTTTGTGTGGCCTTTTGCAACATTTAGTCACACAAAGCATGTAACTTTTGGGTATTTAGTCACATAAAATTAAGCATAAAGTGGGCAAAAGTGTGAATATGTGTGACTATATGGTGTTTAAAGTGAAGGAATGTGTGTTTTGTGTGACTATTGATCATCCAATGGCCACATGAATTGTATGTTTGTGTGGCCTTTTGCAACATTTAGTCACACAAAGCATGTTTCTTTTGGGTATTTAGTCACATACAATTAAGCATAAAGTGGCCAAAAGTGTGAATATGTGTGACCATATGGTGTTTAAAGTGAAAAAATGTGTCTTTTGTGTGACTATTGATCATCCAATAGCCACATGAATTGTATGTTTGTGTGGCCTTTTGCAACATTTAGTCACATAAAGCATGTTACTTTTGGGTATTTAGTCACATAAAATTAAGCATAAAGTGGCCAAAAGTGTGAATATGTGCGACCATATGGTGTTTAAAGTGAAGGAATGTGTGTTTTGTGTGACTATTGATCATCCAATGGCGACATGAATTGTATGTTTGTGTGGCCTTTTGCAACATTTAGTCACACAAAGCATGTTACTTTTGGGTATTTAGTCACATACAATTAAGCATAAAGTGCCCAAAAGTGTGAATATGTGTTACCATATGGTGTTTAAAATGAACAAATGTGTGTTTTGTGTGACTATTGATCATCCAATGGCCACATGATTTGTATGTTTGTGTGGCCTTTTGCAACATTTATTCACATAAAGCATGTTACTTTTGGGTATTTAGTCACATAAAATTAAGCATAAAGTTGCCAAAAGTGTGAATATGTGTGACCATATGGGGTTTAAAGTGAACAAATGTGTGTCTTGTGTGACTATTGATCATCCAATGGCCACATGAATTGTATGTTTGTGTGGCCTTTCGCAACATTTAGTCACACAAAGCATGTTACTTTTGGATATTTAGTCAGATAAAATTAAGCATAAAGTGGCCAAAAGTGTGAATATGTGTGACCATTTGGTGTTTAAAGGGAAGAAATGTGTGTTTTGTGTGACTATTGATCATCCAATGGCTACATGAATTGTATGTTTGTGTGGCCTTTTGCAACATTTAGTCACATAAAGCAAGTTACTTTTGGGTATTTAGTCACATAAAATTAAGCATAAAGTGGCCAAAAGTGTGAATATGTGTGACTATATGGTGTTTAAAGTGAAGGAATGTGTGTTTTGTGTGACTATTGATCATCCAATGGCCACATGAATTGTATGTTTATATGGCCTTTTGAAACATTTAGTCACACAAAGCATGTTACTTTTGGGTATTTAGTCACATACAATTAAGCAAAAAGTGGCCAAAAGTGTGAATATGTGTGACCATATGGTGTTTAAAGTGAACAAATGTGTGTTTTGTGTGACTATTGATCATCCAATGGCCACATGAATTGTATGTTTGTGTGGCCTTTTACAACATTTAGTCACACAAAGCATGTTTCTTTTGGGTATTTAGTCACATACAATTAAGCATAAAGTGGCCAAAAGTATGAATATCTGTGACCATATGGTGTTTAAAGTGAACAAATGTGTGTTTTGTGTGACTATTAATCATCCAATGGCCACATGAATTGTATGTTTGTGTGGCCTTTTGCAACATTTAGTCACATAAAGTATGTTACTTTTGGGTATTTAGTCACGTAAAATTAACCATAAAGTGGCCAAAAGTGTGAATATGTGCGACCATATGGTGTTTAAAGTGAAGGAATGTGTGTTTTGTGTGACTATTGATCATCCAATGGCCACATGAATTGTATGTTTGTGTGGCCTTTTGCAACATTTAGTCACACAAAGCATGTTACTTTTGGGTATTTAGTCACATACAATTAAGCATAAAGTGGCCAAAAGTGTGAATATGTGTGACCATATGGTGTTTAAAGTGAACAAATGTGTGTTTTGTGTGACTATTGATCATCCAATGTCCACATGAATTGTATGTTTGTGTGGCCTTTTGCAACATTTAGTCACACAAAGCATGTTTCTTTTGGGTATTTAATCACATACAATTAAGCATAAAGTGGCCAAAAGTGTGAATATGTGTGACCATATGGTGTTTAAAGTGAACAAATGTGTGTCTTGTGTGACTATTGATCATCCAATGGCCACATGAATTGTATGTTTGTGTGGCCTTTTGCAACATTTAGTCACACAAAGCATGTTACTTTTGGGTATTTAGTCACATCAAATTAAGCATAAAGTGGCCAAAAGTCTGAATATGTGTGACCATATGGTGTTTAAAGTGAACAAATGTGTGTTTTGTGTGACTATTGATCATCCAATGTCCACATGAATTGTATGTTTGTGTGGCCTTTTGCAACATTTAGTCACACAAAGCATGTTTCTTTTGGGAATTTAGTCACATACAATTAAGCATAAAGTGGCCAAAAGTATGAATATCTGTGACCATATGGTGTTTAAAGTGAACAAATGTGTGTTTTGTGTGACTATTAATCATCCAATGGCCACATGAATTGTATGTTTGTGTGGCCTTTTGCAACATTTAGTCACATAAAGTATGTTACTTTTGGGTATTTAGTCACGTAAAATTAACCATAAAGTGGCCAAAAGTGTGAATATGTGCGACCATATGGTGTTTAAAGTGAAGGAATGTGTGTTTTGTGTGACTATTGATCATCCAATGGCCACATGAATTGTATGTTTGTGTGGCCTTTTGCAACATTTAGTCACACAAAGCATGTTACTTTTGGGTATTTAGTCACATACAATTAAGCATAAAGTGGCCAAAAGTGTGAATATGTGTGACCATATGGTGTTTAAAGTGAACAAATGTGTGTTTTGTGTGACTATTGATCATCCAATGTCCACATGAATTGTATGTTTGTGTGGCCTTTTGCAACATTTAGTCACACAAAGCATGTTTCTTTTGGGTATTTAATCACATACAATTAAGCATAAAGTGGCCAAAAGTGTGAATATGTGTGACCATATGGTGTTTAAAGTGAACAAATGTGTGTCTTGTGTGACTATTGATCATCCAATGGCCACATGAATTGTATGTTTGTGTGGCCTTTTGCAACATTTAGTCACACAAAGCATGTTACTTTTGGGTATTTAGTCACATCAAATTAAGCATAAAGTGGCCAAAAGTCTGAATATGTGTGACCATATGGTGTTTAAAGTGAACAAATGTGTGTTTTGTGTGACTATTGATCATCCAATGTCCACATGAATTGTATGTTTGTGTGGCCTTTTGCAACATTTAGTCACACAAAGCATGTTTCTTTTGGGAATTTAATCACATACAATTAAGCATAAAGTGGCCAAAGGTGTGAATATGTGTGACCATATGGTGTTTAAAGTGAACAAATGTGTGTCTTGTGTGACTATTGATCATCCAATGGCCACATGAATTGTATGTTTGTGAGGCCTTTTGCAACATTTAGTCACACAAAGCATGTTACTTTTGGGTATTTAGTCACATAAAATTAAGCATAAAGTGGCCAAAAGTCTGAATATGTGTGACCATATGGTGTTTAAAGTGAAGAAATGTGTGTTTTGTGTGACTATTGATCATCCAATGGCCACATGAATTGTATGTTTGTGTGGCCTTTTGCAACATTTATTCACATAAAGCATGTTACTTTTGGGTATTTAGTCACATAAAATTAAGCATAAAGTTGCCAAAAGTGTGAATATGTGTGACTATATGGTGTTTAAAGTGAAGGAATGTGTGTTTTGTGTGACTATTGATCATCCAATGGCCACATGAATTGTATGTTTGTGTGGCCATTTGCAACATTTAGTCACACAAAGCATGTTACTTTTGGGTATTTAGTCACATACAATTAAGCATAAAGTGGCCAAAAGTGTGAATATGTGTGACCATATTGTGTTTAAAGTGAAGGAATGTGTGTTTTGTGTGACTATTGATCATCCAATGGCCACATGAATTGTATGTTTGTGTGGCCTTTTGCAACATTTAGTCACACAAAGCATGTTTCGTTTGGGTATTTAGTCACATACAATTAAGCATAAAGTGGCCAAAAGTGTGAATATGTGTGACCATATGGTGTTTAAAGTGAACAAATGTGTGTTTTGTGTGACTGTTGATCATCCAATAGCCACATTAATTGTATGTTTGTGTGGCCTTTTGCAACATTTAGTCACATAAAGCATGTTACTTTTGGGTATTTAGTCACATAAAATTAAGCATAAAGTGGCCAAAAGTGTAAATATGTGCGACCATATGGTGTTTAAAGTGAAGGAATGTGTGTTTTGTGTGACTATTGATCATCCAATGGCCACATGAATTGTATGTTTGTGTGGCCTTTTGCAACATTTAGTCACACAAAGCATGTTACTTTTGGGTATTTAGTCACATACAATTAAGCATAAAGTGGCCAAAAGTGTGAATATGTGTGACCATATGGTGTTTAAAGTGAACAAATGTGTGTTTTGTGTGACTATTGATCATCCAATGGCCACATGAATTGAATGTTTGTGTGGCCTTTTGCAACATTTAGTCACACAAAGCATGTTACTTTTGGGTATTTAGTCACATACAATTAAGCATAAAGTGGCCAAAAGTGTGAATATGTGTGACCATATGGTGTTTAAAGTGAACAAATGTGTGTCTTGTGTGACTATTGATCATCCAATGGCCACATGAATTGTATGTTTGTGTGGCCTTTCGCAACATTTAGTCACACAAAGCATGTTACTTTTGGATATTTAGTCACATAAAATTAAGCATAAAGTGGCCAAAAGTGTGAATATGTGTGACCATATGGTGTTTAAAGGGAAGAAATGTGTGTTTTGTGTGACTATTGATCATCCAATGGCCACATGAATTGTATGTTTGTGTGGCCTTTTGCAACATTTAATCACATAAAGCATGTTACTTTTGGGTATTTAGTCACAAAAAATTAAGCATAAAGTGGGCAAAAGTGTGAATATGTGTGACTATATGGTGTTTAAAGTGAAGGAATGTGTGTTTTGTGTGACTATTGATCATCCAATGGCCACATGAATTGTATGTTTGTGTGGCCTTTTGCAACATTTAGTCACACAAAGCATGTTTCTTTTGGGTATTTAGTCACATACAATTAAGCATAAAGTGGCCAAAAGTGTGAATATGTGTGACCATATGGTGTTTAAAGTGAAAAAATGTGTCTTTTGTGTGACTATTGATCATCCAATATCCACATGAATTGTATGTTTGTGTGGCCTTTTGCAACATTTAGTCACATAAAGCATGTTACTTTTGGGTATTTAGTCACATAAAATTAAGCATAAAGTGGCCAAAAGTGTGAATATGTGCGACCATATGGTGTTTAAAGTGAAGGAATGTGTGTTTTGTGTGACTATTGATCATCCAATGGCCACATGAGTTGTATGTTTGTGTGGCCTTTTGCAACATTTAGTCACACAAAGCATGTTACTTTTGGGTATTTAGTCACATACAATTAAGCATAAAGTGGCCAAAAGTGTGAATATGTGTGACCATATGGTGTTTAAAGTGAACAAATGTGTGTCTTGTGTGACTATTGATCATCCAATGGCCACATGAATTGTATGTTTGTGTGGCCTTTCGCAACATTTAGTCACACAAAGCATGTTACTTTTGGATATTTAGTCACATAAAATTAAGCATAAAGTGGCCAAAAGTGTGAATATGTGTGACCATATGGTGTTTAAAGGGAAGAAATGTGTGTTTTGTGTGACTATTGATCATCCAATGGCCACATGAATTGTATGTTTGTGTGGCCTTTTGCAACATTTAGTCACACAAAGCATGTTTCTTTTGGGTATTTAATCACATACAATTAAGCATAAAGTGGCCAAAGGTGTGAATATGTGTGACCATATGGTGTTTAAAGTGAACAAATGTGTGTCTTGTGTGACTATTGATCATCCAATGGCCACATGAATTGTATGTTTGTGTGGCCTTTTGCAACATTTAGTCACACAAAGCATGTTACTTTTGGGTATTTAGTCACATAAAATTAAGCATAAAGTGGCCAAAAGTCAGAATATGTGTGACCATATGGTGTTTAAAGTGAAGAAATGTGTGTTTTGTGTGACTATTGATCATCCAATGGCCACATGAATTGTATGTTTGTGTGGCCTTTTGCAACATTTATTCACATAAAGCATGTTACTTTTGGGTATTTAGTCACATAAAATTAAGCATAAAGTTGCCAAAAGTGTGAATATGTGTGACTATATGGTGTTTAAAGTGAAGGAATGTGTGTTTTGTGTGACTATTGATCATCCAATGGCCACATAAATTGTATGTTTGTGTGGCCATTTGCAACATTTAGTCACACAAAGCATGTTACTTTTGGGTATTTAGTCACATACAATTAAGCATAAAGTGGCCAAAAGTGTGAATATGTGTGACCATATGGTGTTTAAAGTGAAGGAATGTGTGTTTTGTGTGACTATTGATCATCCAATGGCCACATGAATTGTATGTTTGTGTGGCCTTTTGCAACATTTAGTCACACAAAGCATGTTTCTTTTGGGTATTTAGTCACATACAATTAAGCATAAAGTGGCCAAAAGTGTGAATATGTGTGACCATATGGTGTTTAAAGTGAACAAATGTGTGTTTTGTGTGACTGTTGATCATCCAATAGCCACATTAATTGTATGTTTGTGTGGCCTTTTGCAACATTTAGTCACATAAAGCATGTTACTTTTGGGTATTTAGTCACATAAAATTAAGCATAAAGTGGCCAAAAGTGTGAATATGTGCGACCATATGGTGTTTAAAGTGAAGGAATGTGTGTTTTGTGTGACTATTGATCATCCAACGGCCACATGAATTGTATGTTTGTGTGGCCTTTTGCAACATTTAGTCACACAAAGCATGTTACTTTTGGGTATTTAGTCACATACAATTAAGCATAAAGTGGCCAAAAGTGTGAATATGTGTGACCATATGGTGTTTAAAGTGAACAAATGTGTGTTTTGTGTGACTATTGACTATCCAATGGCCACATGAATTGTATGTTTGTGTGGCCTTTTGCAACATTTATTCACACAAAGCATGTTACTTTTGGGTATTTAGTCACATACAATTAAGCATAAAGTGGCCAAAAGTGTGAATATGTGTGACCATATGGTGTTTAAAGTGAACAAATGTGTGTCTTGTGTGACTATTGATCATCCAATGGCCACATGAATTGTATGTTTGTGTGGCCTTTCGCAACATTTAGTCACACAAAGCATGTTACTTTTGGATATTTAGTCACATAAAATTAAGCATAAAGTGGCCAAAAGTGTGAATATGTGTGACCATATGGTGTTTAAAGGGAAGAAATGTGTGTTTTGTGTGACTATTGATCATCAATGGCCACATGAATTGTATGTTTGTGTGGCCTTTTGCAACATTTAATCACATAAAGCATGTTACTTTTGGGTATTTAGTCACATAAAATTAAGCATAAAGTGGGCAAAAGTGTGAATATGTGTGAATATATGGTGTTTAAAGTGAAGGAATGTGTGTTTTGTGTGACTATTGATCATCCAATGGCCACATGAATTGTATGTTTGTGTGGCCTTTTGCAACATTTAGTCACACAAAGCATGTTTCTTTTGGGTATTTAGTCACATACAATTAAGCATAAAGTGGCCAAAAGTGTGAATATGTGTGACCATATGGTGTTTAAAGTGAAAAAATGTGTCTTTTGTGTGACTATTGATCATCCAATAGCCACATGAATTGTATGTTTGTGTGGCCTTTTGCAACATTTAGTCACATAAAGCATGTTACTTTTGGGTATTTAGTCACATAAAATTAAGCATAAAGTGGCCAAAAGTGTGAATATGTGCGACCATATGGTGTTTAAAGTGAAGGAATGTGTGTTTTGTGTGACTATTGATCATCCAATGGCCACATGAGTTGTATGTTTGTGTGGCCTTTTGCAACATTTAGTCACACAAAGCATGTTACTTTTGGGTATTTAGTCACATACAATTAAGCATAAAGTGGCCAAAAGTGTGAATATGTGTGACCATATGGTGTTTAAAGTGAACAAATGTGTGTCTTGTGTGACTATTGATCATCCAATGGCCACATGAATTGTATGTTTGTGTGGCCTTTCGCAACATTTAGTCACACAAAGCATGTTACTTTTGGATATTTAGTCACATAAAATTAAGCATAAAGTGGCCAAAAGTGTGAATATGTGTGACCATATGGTGTTTAAAGGGAAGAAATGTGTGTTTTGTGTGACTATTGATCATCCAATGGCCACATGAATTGTATGTTTGTGTGGCCTTTTGCAACATTTAATCACATAAAGCATGTTACTTTTGGGTATTTAGTCACATACAATTAAGCATAAAGTGGCCAAAAGTGTGAATATGTGTGACCATATGGTGTTTAAAATGAACAAATGTGTGTTTTGTGTGACTATTGATCATCCAATGGCCACATGAATTGTATGTTTGTGTGGCCTTTTGCAACATTTAGTCATACAAAACATGTTTCTTTTGGGTATTTAGTCACATACAATTAAGCATAAAGTGGCCAAAAGTGTGAATATGTGTGACCATATGGTGTTTAAAGTGAACAACTGTGTGTCTTGTGTGACTATTGATCATCCAATGGCCACATGAATTGTATGTTTGTGTGGCCTTTCGCAATATTTAGTCACACAAAGCATGTTACTTTTGGATATTTAGTCAGATAAAATTAAGCATAAAGTGGCCAAAAGTGTGAATATGTGTGACCATATGGTGTTTAAAGGGAAGAAATGTGTGTTTTGTGTGACTATTGATCATCCAATGGCCACATGATTTGTATGTTTGTGTGGCCTTTTGCAACATTTAGTCATACAAAGCATGTTTCTTTTGGGTATTTAGTCACATACAATTAAGCATAAAGTGGCCAAAAGTGTGAATATGTGTGACCATATGGTGTTTAAAGTGAACAAATGTGTGTCTTGTGTGACTATTGATCATCCAATGGCCACATGAATTGTATGTTTGTGTGGCCTTTTGCAACATTTAGTCACACAAAGCATGTTACTTTTGGGTATTTAGTCACATACAATTAAGCATAAAGTGGCCAAAAGTGTGAATATGTGTGACCATATGGTGTTTAAAGTGAACAAATGTGTGTTTTGTGTGACTATTGATCATCCAATGGCCACATGAATTGTATGTTTGTGTGGCCTTTTGCAACATTTATTCACACAAAGCATGTTTCTTTTGGGTATTTAGTCACATACAATTAAGCATAAAGTGGCCAAAAGTGTGAATATGTGTGACCATATGGTGTTTAAAGTGAACAAATGTGTGTCTTGTGTGACTATTGATCATCCAATGGCCACATGAATTGTATGTTTGTGTGGCCTTTCGCAACATTTAGTCACACAAAGCATGTTACTTTTGGATATTTAGTCACATAAAATTAAGCATAAAGTGGCCAAAAGTGTGAATATGTGTGACCATATGGTGTTTAAAGGGAAGAAATGTGTGTTTTGTGTGACTATTGATCATCCAATGGCCACATGAATTGTATGTTTGTGTGGCCTTTTGCAACATTTAATCACATAAAGCAGGTTACTTTTGGGTATTTAGTCACATAAAATTAAGCATAAAGTGGGCAAAAGTGTGAATATGTGTGACTATATGGTGTTTAAAGTGAAGGAATGTGTGTTTTGTGTGACTATTGATCATCCAATGGCCACATGAATTGTATGTTTGTGTGGCCTTTTGCAACATTTAGTCACACAAAGCATGTTTCTTTTGGGTATTTAGTCACATACAATTAAGCATAAAGTGGCCAAAAGTGTGAATATGTGTGACCATATGGTGTTTAAAGTGAAAAAATGTGTCTTTTGTGTGACTATTGATCATCCAATAGCCACATGAATTGTATGTTTGTGTGGCCTTTTGCAACATTTAGTCACATAAAGCATGTTACTTTTGGGTATTTAGTCACATAAAATTAAGCATAAAGTGGCCAAAAGTGTGAATATGTGCGACCATATGGTGTTTAAAGTGAAGGAATGTGTGTTTTGTGTGACTATTGATCATCCAATGGCCACATGAGTTGTATGTTTGTGTGGCCTTTTGCAACATTTAGTCACACAAAGCATGTTACTTTTGGGTATTTAGTCACATACAATTAAGCATAAAGTGGCCAAAAGTGTGAATATGTGTGACCATATGGTGTTTAAAGTGAACAAATGTGTGTCTTGTGTGACTATTGATCATCCAATGGCCACATGAATTGTATGTTTGTGTGGCCTTTCGCAACATTTAGTCACACAAAGCATGTTACTTTTGGATATTTAGTCACATAAAATTAAGCATAAAGTGGCCAAAAGTGTGAATATGTGTGACCATATGGTGTTTAAAGGGAAGAAATGTGTGTTTTGTGTGACTATTGATCATCCAATGGCCACATGAATTGTATGTTTGTGTGGCCTTTTGCAACATTTAATCACATAAAGCATGTTACTTTTGGGTATTTAGTCACATACAATCAAGCATAAAGTGGCCAAAAGTGTGAATATGTGTGACCATATGGTGTTTAAAATGAACAAATGTGTGTTTTGTGTGACTATTGATCATCCAATGGCCACATGAATTGTATGTTTGTGTGGCCTTTTGCAACATTTAGTCATACAAAGCATGTTTCTTTTGGGTATTTAGTCACATACAATTAAGCATAAAGTGGCCAAAAGTGTGAATATGTGTGACCATATGGTGTTTAAAGTGAACAACTGTGTGTCTTGTGTGACTATTGATCATCCAATGGCCACATGAATTGTATGTTTGTGTGGCCTTTCGCAACATTTAGTCACACAAAGCATGTTACTTTTGGATATTTAGTCAGATAAAATTAAGCATAAAGTGGCCAAAAGTGTGAATATGTGTGACCATATGGTGTTTAAAGGGAAGAAATGTGTGTTTTGTGTGACTATTGATCATCCAATGGCCACATGATTTGTATGTTTGTGTGGCCTTTTGCAACATTTAGTCATACAAAGCATGTTTCTTTTGGGTATTTAGTCACATACAATTAAGCATAAAGTGGCCAAAAGTGTGAATATGTGTGACCATATGGTGTTTAAAGTGAACAAATGTGTGTCTTGTGTGACTATTGATCATCCAATGGCCACATGAATTGTATGTTTGTGTGGCCTTTTGCAACATTTAGTCACACAAAGCATGTTACTTTTGGGTATTTAGTCACATACAATTAAGCATAAAGTGGCCAAAAGTGTGAATATGTGTGACCATATGGTGTTTAAAATGAACAAATGTGTGTTTTGTGTGACTATTGATCATCCAATGGCCACATGAATTGTATGTTTGTGTGGCCTTTTGCAACATTTAGTCATACAAAGCATGTTTCTTTTGGGTATTTAGTCACATACAATTAAGCATAAAGTGGCCAAAAGTGTGAATATGTGTGACCATATGGTGTTTAAAGTGAACAACTGTGTGTCTTGTGTGACTATTGATCATCCAATGGCCACATGAATTGTATGTTTGTGTGGCCTTTCGCAACATTTAGTCACACAAAGCATGTTACTTTTGGATATTTAGTCAGATAAAATTAAGCATAAAGTGGCCAAAAGTGTGAATATGTGTGACCATATGGTGTTTAAAGGGAAGAAATGTGTGTTTTGTGTGACTATTGATCATCCAATGGCCACATGAATTGTATGTTTGTGTGGCCTTTTGCAACATTTAGTCACATAAAGCAAGTTACTTTTGGGTATTTAGTCACATAAAATTAAGCATAAAGTGGCCAAATGTGTGAATATGTGTGACTATATGGTGTTTAAAGTGAAGGAATATGTGTTTTGTGTGACTATTGATCATCCAATGGCCACATGATTTGTATGTTTGTGTGGCCTTTTGCAACATTTAGTCATACAAAGCATGTTTCTTTTGGGTATTTAGTCACATACAATTAAGCATAAAGTGGCCAAAAGTGTGAATATGTGTGACCATATGGTGTTTAAAGTGAACAAATGTGTGTCTTGTGTGACTATTGATCATCCAATGGCCACATGAATTGTATGTTTGTGTGGCCTTTCGCAACATTTAGTCACACAAAGCATGTTACTTTTGGATATTTAGTCAGATAAAATTAAGCATAAAGTGGCCAAAAGTGTGAATATGTGTGACCATATGGTGTTTAAAGGGAAGAAATGTGTGTTTTGTGTGACTATTGATTATCCAATGGCTACATGAATTGTATGTTTGTGTGGCCTTTTGCAACATTTAGTCACATAAAGCAAGTTACTTTTGGGTATTTAGTCGCATAAAATTAAGCATAAAGTGGCCAAAAGTGTGAATATGTGTGACTATATGGTGTTTAAAGTGAAGGAATGTGTGTTTTGTGTGACTATTGATCATCCAATGGCCACATGAATTGTATGTTTATATGGCCTTTTGAAACATTTAGTCACACAAAGCATGTTACTTTTGGGTATTTAGTCACATACAATTAAGCATAAAGTGGCCAAAAGTGTGAATATGTGTGACCATATGGTGTTTAAAGTGAACAAATGTGTGTTTTGTGTGACTATTGATCATCCAATGGCCACATGAATTGTATGTTTGTGTGGCCTTTTGCAACATTTAGTCACACAAAGCATGTTTCTTTTGGGTATTTAGTCACATACAATTAAGCATAAAGTGGCCAAAAGTATGAATATCTGTGACCATATGGTGTTTAAAGTGAACAAATGTGTGTTTTGTGTGACTATTAATCATCCAATGGCCACATGAATTGTATGTTTGTGTGGCCTTTTGCAACATTTAGTCACATAAAGTATGTTACTTTTGGGTATTTAGTCACGTAAAATTAACCATAAAGTGGCCAAAAGTGTGAATATGTGCGACCATATGGTGTTTAAAGTGAAGGAATGTGTGTTTTGTGTGACTATTGATCATCCAATGGCCACATGAATTGTATGTTTGTGTGGCCTTTTGCAACATTTAGTCACACAAAGCATGTTACTTTTGGGTATTTAGTCACATACAATTAAGCATAAAGTGGCCAAAAGTGTGAATATGTGTGACCATATGGTGTTTAAAGTGAACAAATGTGTGTTTTGTGTGACTATTGATCATCCAATGTCCACATGAATTGTATGTTTGTGTGGCCTTTTGCAACATTTAGTCACACAAAGCATGTTTCTTTTGGGTATTTAATCACATACAATTAAGCATAAAGTGGCCAAAAGTGTGAATATGTGTGACCATATGGTGTTTAAAGTGAACAAATGTGTGTCTTGTGTGACTATTGATCATCCAATGGCCACATGAATTGTATGTTTGTGTGGCCTTTTGCAACATTTAGTCACACAAAGCATGTTACTTTTGGGTATTTAGTCACATAAAATTAAGCATAAAGTGGCCAAAAGTCTGAATATGTGTGACCATATGGTGTTTAAAGTGAAGAAATGTGTGTTTTGTGTGACTATTGATCATCCAATGGCCACATGAATTGTATGTTTGTGTGGCCTTTTGCAACATTTATTCACATAAAGCATGTTTGTAACACCCCCAATTCATGGTTGCAGCGGAATTCGAACTGGGTGTTACTTGACGGCACAATAGTCACAATAATAGAAAACGAACTCCAATTGAGTTGTTTTAAAAGATTTATCATTCAAATTGTATAAATATCAGAGATTACAAAATGAGGTCCCAATTGGTTCCATGTTTACAAATCACATTAAGTGAGTTTTTGAATGATAATAAAATTTATAGCCCTCTTGAGTATCCGTGCCCTTCCGTGCCATCCTTGATCGTCATGAACCTGAAATACATGCTTGAGAGGTCAACACAAAGGTTGAGTGATATTCATAGAGTTTGTTAAATCGATTGAACACAATATGTTGGTAGTGTGAGTTATAGGCTCACACCAATGTTTGGAAAACAAAACAGGTAGGCTACGTTATTATACGCCCGGAACATGTATTATACACTAAGCTTATGACACCATAACGTTAACGTGTACCAATATCGATCGGCAGATTTATCCCGGTAGGTACTTTGCTAACATACCTAAATCTCAAATATTAATGCATTTGTTTGCACTTAGTCAAAACAAATGGGATTCGTCAATCCCAATAGGCCTATTATTAATATTCGCGCTCACTATTGCTAGTGATTAAATGGTTCATAATCAAGGATATCGGTTTAGCAAGGTTGGTACTTAGTGATAATAAAACAATCAGGTAAGCATACAATTTAAAAACATTGTGCTCGGTTATAAATAGCATGTATTCCCCCCAAGGGTTTGTAAAACAATTAAGTAATCGAAAGTGGGGCTATGAACTCACCTTAAGTAAGATAGCAAGTAATGAATGTAACGGTCGAATCGTGAAGGTTTCTACGAGCAACCTATAATAGAATGTTGTGACTTAGGATCGGAGTAATGAATATAAAGTAGTGCCTATATATATATCTTGCATTATAGTCCATGATGTGGTATGATGTATATTGTAAGTCCTTGAAAGAAAAGATTCATGAAACATGTATGTTTTGTATATCGTTTACTACCGTTCGGGCCGACATAATTCAGAAGTCATGTTAGTAAGCGTTCGAGGAGCCAGGACACTTTAACTCGTAAATCCACAACTCAACTCGACGGCTTACATAATGAACTCCTCACATGAGGCTCCCTACTATTGTAGTAGTTGATGAAATATATAGATATAAGTTTGGATCCGAAAGTTACATGTCCAATAGTTGAATAAACTTAGGAAAGTTTATTTGTACATGAAGATTGTTATTAGGGTAAGTTTCTTATAACTTGTATGACAAATACTTGTATGTTCTCATGGTTCCTTACATGGAGTAGATCCAAATTGCTTGTTCAAGTTATCGCCTAACTCATTGTTTCATGTTTACGCCTATGTGAGTTGTTATGGTCATTTCGTCATGGCCTAGCCATGACCTTTGGTCCTTGTTCCAAGGTCATGAGACACAACCTTGGCTCTAGCCATGGTTGTGGTCTTGATTATAGGTCATAAGACCTCTTGTTCCATTCAAAGTATAACCATAATCTAGTGACTTTCGCCTAAAAATGGGCTGTTTAGAATTTGAAGAATTTTATCACTCGGAAAGCATTTTTAGGTCTCGAGCTTCTTTATTCCTGAACGAAAACGTCGTTCCGGACAACTTTCGTGTTTTAACTTTTTGATGAATCGGACCATAAGTGGGACTTTCAAAACCCAAATTTGATCAGAATGGTATTTGGCAGTTTGCCGCAAAGTTCTGGTAACTTCAAATGGGCGTAACTTTTGACTCGTATACTCGTTTTAGGTGGTTCAAATTGCTATGGTTTCCTTGTTAAGTCCTCTACTGTAATATGTAATAACTTGTTTTGCTCACTTTTATACATCATGGACATAACTACAAGACATAATATAGCAAGAATAACATGTAAATAACATGAACATGATTATTTAACAAGAACCAAGTTAGGGTTTGGCTCACAACTTTTGGCTTTCAAAGATGAAAGGAAGTTAACATGTAAGGATAGGACTTTGATAGACTTGCTTCAACCCTTTTTCACTTCATGCAATCTTTCTACTCTTGTAATCTTGAAAGAGAGATGATGAAAATTGAGGTGAATTGAGTGGATTTAAACTCAAGATAAATCACCAAGTATGTTAGGGTTTGGAAGAGTTTTGGTAACCTAAGATCAACTAGGGTTTCTACCTTGAAGAAACACTTGAACCTTGCAAGAAATTGGAAGGAAATGAGCAAAGGATGGAATGGTTATGGGGTTTAGGGATGCACGGCACAAGAGGGGAGGGAGAGGGCTATTTATAGTCCAAAAATGAGGAGGTTAGGAAAGTGTTAGGAAATTACTAAAACTTGGTGACCAAGTTGTAATATAATGGTGATCTAGGGGTATATTCATGAGATGAAGCCACATGGGGTGACTCCCCCCCTCCTAGGCCGGTTTCAAGACCTTGGAGAACAAGGGTTGGACTTTGGATGATATTATCCAAGATATCTAGTGTGTTTTGACTCCGAAAAATGCAAACCGTAAGTTGTTACGCCTCAAAACGTAAAACCGGGTGTCGTAAAATTCTGGAATTTGAAAGTATTGATAAACATGTCAATAAGTTCCATAATAAAATATAAAATGAGTGGTAGGTTCCATTTGGGTGTAAAACCCTGCTAAAAACTGGAAACACGGGTCTAAAACGCGTAATACGTAAAACGTACGAATATTGCGTAAAATTGAGAAAAGTAAAATGTTACTTTTCTAATGTTATAAAAATGATTTAAAATGACTTATAATGTCTAGACTGGGCTCAGTCTAGTGTCGGTTGGTATTAAATGTCTCTTAGACATCAAACCGTAAGCCTAAAAATCACGAAATGACTTATAACATCAAGGGATGATTTTTGGTCAATGGAGGAGGGAAAATTATGTTGACTTTTTCTAATAATTTTGAAAACTCAAAATGTCTTAGAAACTCGTTTTGTGGTCTAACGGTTAATCGCCCATTTGGTTAAGCGTGCTCATGTGAGATTAGTACCGACATGGGTGACCTGCTGGGAAGTCTTTGGTCATGTTTTTCTCAGTCACGATTAATTCTCAAATAAATCATGAGTGTGTCAAACATTTTTCTGATGCGGGGTCACTTAACGCGGTCGAGTTTCGTTGTGCGTAGAATTTCTGAATGTCGTTTTACCCTAAAACGTGTAATTCCTTAATAACTTTCACGAAAATGATCTGAAGAATGTCAAACATTTAATTTGCCATGGAAATGATTTATCACTCGAGAATATCAAATAAAAATCAACTTTCGGGAAAGTTTCGGGAAAAATGAATAGTAAAAGTGAATAGTGAAATTTTCCGGAAATGGTAATTAACCTGAAAAATGTGAATTGTTACAGTCTCTACCCCTTACGGGGAACTTCGTCCCGAAGTTCTTTGTGTGTCATATGTTGGAGTGGTGTCGATGAAGAGATGTGGTTACTTATGAGGACTGAAGTCTGGGATTTCCGGTAATGTAATTTGATTTGTCATTTCAGTGTATGGTGTAGGATGAGGCTTCCTTTTATATAGGAAAGGTATGGTAATAGTCGAATATCAAAGGAAATTGATATAGCAGTCGAATATTAATAGGAATCGATATAGTAGTTGAATATCAAATAGAACTTGATATAGTTAAATATCAAAATGGAAATTGATATAGTTGTCAAGTATCAATAGCAATTGATATAACAGTTGAACAACAATAGCAATTTACATAGGAATCTAATAAATGGAAATTGATATAAGAATCGAATCATGGAATAAGCGTTGAACATGTGGTTGGACCAAGTCCTGTTTGAATTGTACGGCTGCCCATGCATATGGCTACATGGCTTCACTATAAGTTTGGTATGACTGCCCATGCATATGGTTACATGGCCCCGTAATGAGTTTGGTACGACTGCACATGCATATGGTTACATGGCCTCGCAACGAGTTTGTTTGTTATTGCACTATCATTATGAAAACCAAAATGTAAACCTCGTACTTATGGAAATTGGGATAGTCGTTGCAATCATAGCCTTGTAGGTAATCGGTTGTTGTATCTAGTGTTTATGTCATGGTTTGAAGCGATGTCAGTGAAAAGATAGGATTTCTTGTGGCGAATAAAATGTAGGTATCATGCCATACCCGAGCAATGTAATGTAGGTATCAAGCCATACCAGAGCAATGTAATGTAGGTATCAAGCCATACCCGAGCAATGTAATGTAGGTTGACTTCATACTTATGTTATTTCGGATATAATTAAGCCCACTTGTTTATAATTCTTTATTTACATAGAGAGGCATCCCAAACAATGTAACTAAAGGAATATAAACGTATGGTTCGATGATTTATAATTTCTTTATTTAAATGAAAAGGCATCCCAATCCATTCAAATAAGGATATTATAAATCATCCTACTCAAGAATTCCCGACACAACATTCATACTTAGCCGGTGAGTTACAAGGTAGTGTATTACGAGATGATACTGGTGTTCCAAAAGTACAAGATGAATATTCAAACTTGTAAAACTGATGAGGGTACTTGTGGTGTAACTAAGGATGATTTGAGCTTTACAAGTGCATCAAGATCTGTTAATGAGCTTGTGGTTCCAACGGTTGTGAAGATAATGTTATGATATGTTAATGAACAAAAGTGTGTAGTGTATGCTTAACATTAATACTCTTAGGTATCGATGTTGAGTTTGCTTTAAAAATCTTAAGAGATTTTTAAAAGTTTATGACGGAATGGTATCCTAAACAGGATAGTACTTCTACGGGATGAAGAGAAGAATTGATAACTATCCAAAGATAGTCGTTAGGATTATCTCATAAATGAAAAATTTCAAGAATGAAATTAGGTAACACAAATAAGGTGTTAAGATTTCGCTGAGTGGTAAGACATTATCGTGTCTCTAGATTGTTTTAATGTATTCTGGTGGTTTTAACGAGTTCATGTAGGAAATCAACCTAAACATAACCCTAGTACAACTACTCTCAGTATTGGAAAATTTTAAGTCGAATATAGTTAGTCAGACTATATTCCACTGTCCCAAGGTTAAATATAGGTGACTAGTCTATATTTAGCCAAGGTTCGATAAAATTTTCAAATACCTAAACTAGGTATACTTTTGATATGTCCGTTGCTTTCGGGAAACTGTCCATTAAACAAAGGCGATGTCAAACAATTCAGTTGCAAGTCCCGCCCATACAAGACTTGTAACCTATGTTTTCATATTCTATAGCATAGAAGATAGTAAGGGTAGATACGTATGGAAAGGAAGTTTTAAGTATTTCTAAAATAGAACATACTTGGCCAGGATCACGAACTTTTAATAATGAAGGTTTCATAAGAAAACTTTGATGAATGTAGAGAAAGTTCAGCTTTTGTCGATGATGAATTAGTTTGTCCTTTAGAAATCTCATATTTCTTGTTTTGAAATCGATAGATTGTGACGGGTTTTTGATATCATAAGAAATGATATTGATGATGTGATGGACTAATTCTAGAGACCATTTGCACAAAACACAATGTCTCGGAAGTAGGTTAGACCATTGTGCAATTCACAATGTCTGGGAAGTAGGTTAGGTCATTGTGTGACTCAAAACATTTGAGAAATGATTAAGACCATTGTATCATACAATGTCTTGGAAAATGAATGAGACCATTGTATCTCACAATGTCTTGAAAAATGAATGAGACCATTGTATCTCACAATGTCTTGGAAAATGAATGAGACCATTGTATCTCACAATGTCTTGGAAAATGAATGAGACCATTGTATCTCACAATGTCTTGAAAAGTGAATGAGACCATTGTATCTCACAATGTCTTGGAAAATGAATGAGACCATTATAATTAGTTACAATGTCTTGGACATATAATGTTGGAGTAGGAACATGATTGGGAGAGTGTGGCTATGCCGAAATGCCTTAGAATGGGCATACACAGATATGTTTAGTCCATTGTTTAGATAAATGATTGAAAATAAACCGAGTTTATATATCAATATACTAATATGTTCATGTAGCATAAAATGCCTAGTGTGTATATATCAATATACTTATATGTGTTCATGTAGCATAAAATGCCTAGTGTGTATATATCAATATACTTATATGTGTTCATGTAGCATAAAATGCCTACGGGGAAATGCTCAATTATGTTTAGGGTACATATATTAATATGCAATTATGTTTGTGTAGCATAAAATATCTACGGGGAAATGCTCAAAAGGGGTATATATATGAATATACTAATATGTTTGTGTAGCATAACATGCTTACTAAGTCCATAATCGTCTGGAGGATGGAAGACACGGAGAGCGGAAGGCTATAAAAATGGTTTTGCTTGTAGTTGTAGTTATAGTTTAGGTCTCACTTAGACCCGTTTCTCTATAACCATGGCTCTGGTACCAATCTGTAACACCCCCAATTCATGGTTGCAGCGGAATTCGAACTGGGTGTTACTTGACGGCACAATAGTCACAATAATAGAAAACGAACTCCAATTGAGTTGTTTTAAAAGATTTATCATTCAAATTGTATAAATATCAGAGATTACAAAATGAGGTCCCAATTGGTTCCATGTTTACAAATCACATTAAGTGAGTTTTTGAATGATAATAAAATTTATAGCCCTCTTGAGTATCCGTGCCCTTCCGTGCCATCCTTGATCGTCATGAACCTGAAATACATGCTTGAGAGGTCAACACAAAGGTTGAGTGATATTCATAGAGTTTGTTAAACCGATTGAACACAATATGTTGGTAGTGTGAGTTATAGGCTCACACCAATGTTTGGAAAACAAAACAGGTAGGCTACGTTATTATACGCCCGGAACATGTATTATACACTAAGCTTATGACACCATAACGTTAACGTGTACCAATATCGATCGGCAGATTTATCCCGGTAGGTACTTTGCTAACATACCTAAATCTCAAATATTAATGCATTTGTTTGCACTTAGTCAAAACAAATGGGATTCGTCAATCCCAATAGGCCTATTATTAATATTCGCGCTCACTATTGCTAGTGATTAAATGGTTCATAATCAAGGATATCGGTTTAGCAAGGTTGGTACTTAGTGATAATAAAACAATCAGGTAAGCATACAATTTAAAAACATTGTGCTCGGTTATAAATAGCATGTATTCCCCCCAAGGGTTTGTAAAACAATTAAGTAATCGAAAGTGGGGCTATGAACTCACCTTAAGTAAGATAGCAAGTAATGAATGTAACGGTCGAATCGTGAAGGTTTCTACGAGCAACCTATAATAGAATGTTGTGACTTAGGATCGGAGTAATGAATATAAAGTAGTGCCTATATATATATCTTGCATTATAGTCCATGATGTGGTATGATGTATATTGTAAGTCCTTGAAAGAAAAGATTCATGAAACATGTATGTTTTGTATATCGTTTACTACCGTTCGGGCCGACATAATTCAGAAGTCATGTTAGTAAGCGTTCGAGGAGCCAAGACACTTTAACTCGTAAATCCACAACTCAACTCGACGGCTTACATAATGAACTCCTCACATGAGGCTCCCTACTATTGTAGTAGTTGATGAAATATATAGATATAAGTTTGAATTCCGCTGCATCCATGAATTGGGGGTGTTACAATGTTACTTTTGGGTATTTAGACACATAAAATTAAGCATAAAGTTGCCAAAAGTGTGAATATGTGTGACAATATGGTGTTTAAAGTGAAGGAATGTGTGTTTTGTGTGACTATTGATCATCCAATGGCCACATGAATTGTATGTTTGTGTGGCCTTTTGCAACATTTAGTCACACAAAGCATGTTACTTTTGGGTATTTAGTCACATACAATTAAGCATAAAGTGGCCAAAAGTGTGAATATGTGTGACCATATGGTGTTTAAAGTGAAGGAATGTGTGTTTTGTGTGACTATTGATCATCCAATGGCCACATGAATTGTATGTTTGTGTGGCCTTTTGCAACTTTTAGTCACACAAAGCATGTTTCTTTTGGGTATTTAGTCACATACAATTAAGCATAAAGTGGCCAAAAGTGTGAATATGTGTGACCATATGGTGTTTAAAGTGAACAAATGTGTGTTTTTTGTGACTGTTGATCATCCAATAGCCACATTAATTGTATGTTTGTGTGGCCTTTTGCAACATTTAGTCACATAAAGCATGTTACTTTTGGGTATTTAGTCACATAAAATTAAGCATAAAGTGGCCAAAAGTGTGAATATGTGCGACCATATGATGTTTAAAGTGAAGGAATGTGTGTTTTGTGTGACTATTGATCATCCAATGGCCACATGAATTGTATGTTTGTGTGGCCTTTTGCAACATTTAGTCACACAAAGCATGTTACTTTTGGGTATTTAGTCACATACAATTAAGCATAAAGTGGCCAAAAGTGTGAATATGTGTGACCATATGGTGTTTAAAGTGAACAAATGTGTGTTTTGTGTGACTATTGATCATCCAATGGCCACATGAATTGTATGTTTGTGTGGCCTTTTGCAACATTTAGTCACACAAAGCATGTTACTTTTGGGTATTTAGTCACATAAAATTAAGCATAAAGTGGCCAAAAGTCTGAATATGTGTGACCATATGGTGTTTAAAGTGAAGAAATGTGTGTTTTGTGTGACTATTGATCATCCAATGGCCACATGAATTGTATGTTTGTGTGGCCTTTTGCAACATTTATTCACATAAAGCATGTTACTTTTGGGTATTTAGTCACATAAAATTAAGCATAAAGTTGCCAAAAGTGTGAATATGTGTGACAATATGGTGTTTAAAGTGAAGGAATGTGTGTTTTGTGTGACTATTGATCATCCAATGGCCACATGAATTGTATGTTTGTGTGGCCTTTTGCAACATTTAGTCACACAAAGCATGTTACTTTTGGGTATTTAGTCACATACAATTAAGCATAAAGTGGCCAAAAGTGTGAATATGTGTGACCATATGGTGTTTAAAGTGAAGGAATGTGTGTTTTGTGTGACTATTGATCATCCAATGGCCACATGAATTGTATGTTTGTGTGGCCTTTTGCAACATTTAGTCACACAAAGCATGTTTCTTTTGGGTATTTAGTCACATACAATTAAGCATAAAGTGGCCAAAAGTGTGAATATGTGTGACCATATGGTGTTTAAAGTGAACAAATGTGTGTTTTGTGTGACTGTTGATCATCCAATAGCCACATTAATTGTATGTTTGTGTGGCCTTTTGCAACATTTAGTCACATAAAGCATGTTACTTTTGGGTATTTAGTCACATAAAATTAAGCATAAAGTGGCCAAAAGTGTGAATATGTGCGACCATATGGTGTTTAAAGTGAAGGAATGTGTGTTTTGTGTGACTATTGATCATCCAATGGCCACATGAATTGTATGTTTGTGTGGCCTTTTGCAACATTTAGTCACACAAAGCATGTTACTTTTGGGTATTTAGTCACATACAATTAAGCATAAAGTGGCCAAAAGTGTGAATATGTGTGACCATATGGTGTTTAAAGTGAAGGAATGTGTGTTTTGTGTGACTATTGATCATCCAATGGCCACATGAATTGTATGTTTGTGTGGCCTTTTGCAACATTTAGTCACACAAAGCATGTTTCTTTTGGGTATTTAGTCACATACAATTAAGCATAAAGTGGCCAAAAGTGTGAATATGTGTGACCATATGGTGTTTAAAGTGAACAAATGTGTGTTTTGTGTGACTGTTGATCATCCAATAGCCACATTAATTGTATGTTTGTGTGGCCTTTTGCAACATTTAGTCACATAAAGCATGTTACTTTTGGGTATTTAGTCACATAAAATTAAGCATAAAGTGGCCAAAAGTGTGAATATGTGCGACCATATGGTGTTTAAAGTGAAGGAATGTGTGTTTTGTGTGACTATTGATCATCCAATGGCCACATGAATTGTATGTTTGTGTGGCCTTTTGCAACATTTAGTCACACAAAGCATGTTACTTTTGGGTATTTAGTCACATACAATTAAGCATAAAGTGGCCAAAAGTGTGAATATGTGTGACCATATGGTGTTTAAAGTGAACAAATGTGTGTTTTGTGTGACTATTGATCATCCAATGGCCACATGAATTGTATGTTTGTGTGGCCTTTTGCAACATTTAGTCACACAAAGCATGTTACTTTTGGGTATTTAGTCACATACAATTAAGCATAAAGTGGCCAAAAGTGTGAATATGTGTGACCATATGGTGTTTAAAGTGAACAAATGTGTGTCTTGTGTGACTATTGATCATCCAATGGCCACATGAATTGTATGTTTGTGTGGCCTTTCGCAACATTTAGTCACACAAAGCATGTTACTTTTGGATATTTAGTCACATAAAATTAAGCATAAAGTGGCCAAAAGTGTGAATATGTGTGACCATATGGTGTTTAAAGGGAAGAAATGTGTGTTTTGTGTGACTATTGATCATCCAATGGCCACATGAATTGTATGTTTGTGTGGCCTTTTGCAACATTTAATCACATAAAGCATGTTACTTTTGGGTATTTAGTCACATAAAATTAAGCATAAAGTGGGCAATAGTGTGAATATGTGTGACTATATGGTGTTTAAAGTGAAGGAATGTGTGTTTTGTGTGACTATTGATCATCCAATGGCCACATGAATTGTATGTTTGTGTGGCCTTTTGCAACATTTAGTCACACAAAGCATGTTTCTTTTGGGTATTTAGTCACATACAATTAAGCATAAAGTGGCCAAAAGTGTGAATATGTGTGACCATTTGGTGTTTAAAGTGAACAAATATGTGTTTTGTGTGACTATTGATCATCTAATGTCCACATGAATTGTATGTTTGTGTGGCCTTTTGCAACATTTAGTCACACAAAGCATGTTTCTTTTGGGTATTTAATCACATACAATTAAGCATAAAGTGGCCAAAAGTGTGAATATGTGTGACCATATGGTGTTTAAAGTGAACAAATGTGTCTCTTGTGTGACTATTGATCATCCAATGGCCACATGAATTGTATGTTTGTGTGGCCTTTTGCAACATTTAGTCACACAAAGCATGTTACTTTTGGGTATTTAGTCACATAAAATTAAGCATAAAGTGGCCAAAAGTCTGAATATGTGTGACCATATGGTTTTTAAAGAGAAGAAATGTGTGTTTTGTGTGACTATTGATCATCCAATGGCCACATGAATTGTATGTTTGTGTGGCCTTTTGTAACATTTAGTCACATAAAGCATGTTACTTTTGGGTATTTAGTCACATAAAATTAAGCATAAAGTTGCCAAAAGTGTGAATATGTGTGACTATATGGTGTTTAAAGTGAAGGAATGTGTGTTTTGTGTGACTATTGATCATCCAATGGCCACATGAATTGTATGTTTGTGTGGCCTTTTGCAACATTTAGTCACATAAAGCAAGTTACTTTTGGGTATTTAGTCACATTAAATTAAGCATAAAGTGGCCAAAAGTGTGAATATGTGTGACTATATGGTGTTTAAAGTGAAGGAATATGTGTTTTGTGTGACTATTGATCATCCAATGGCCACATGAATTGTATGTTTATGTGGCCTTTTGAAACATTTAGTCACACAAAGCATGTTACTTTTGGGTATTTAGTCACATACAATTAAGCATAAAGTGGCTCAAAGTGTGAATATGTGTGACCATATGGTGTTTAAAGTGAACAAATGTGTGTTTTGTGTGACTATTGATCATCCAATGGCCACATGAATTGTATGTTTGTGTGGCCTTTTGCAACATTAAGTCACACAAAGCATGTTTCTTTTGGGTATTTAGTCACATACAATTAAGCATAAAGTGGCCAAAAGTATGAATATCTGTGACCATATGGTGTTTAAAGTGAACAAATGTGTGTTTTGTGTGACTATTAATCATCCAATGGCCACATGAATTGTATGTTTGTGTGGCCTTTTGCAACATTTAGTCAAATAAAGTATGTTACTTTTGGGTATTTAGTCACGTAAAATTAACCATAAAGTGGCCAAAAGTGTGAATATGTGCGACCATATGGTGTTTAAAGTGAAGGAATGTGTGTTTTGTGTGACTATTGATCATCCAATGGCCACATGAATTGTATGTTTGTGTGGCCTTTTGCAACATTTAGTCCCACAAAGCATGTTACTTTTGGGTATTTAGTCACATACAATTAAGCATAAAGTGGCCAAAAGTGTGAATATGTGTGACCATTTGGTGTTTAAAGTGAACAAATATGTGTTTTGTGTGACTATTGATCATCCAATGTCCACATGAATTGTATGTTTGTGTGGCCTTTTGCAACATTTAGTCACACAAAGCATGTTTCTTTTGGGTATTTAATCACATACAATTAAGCATAAAGTGGCTAAAAGTGTGAATATGTGTGACCATATGGTGTTTAAAGTGAACAAATGTGTGTCTTGTGTGACTATTGATCATCCAATGGCCACATGAATTGTATGTTTGTGTGGCCTTTTGCAACATTTAGTCACACAAAGCATGTTACTTTTGGGTATTTAGTCACATAAAATTAAGCATAAAGTGGCCAAAAGTCTGAATATGTGTGACCATATGGTTTTTAAAGTGAAGAAATGTGTGTTTTGTGTGACTATTGATCATCCAATGGCCACATGAATTGTATGTTTGTGTGGCCTTTTGCAACATTTAGTCACATAAAGCATGTTACTTTTGGGTATTTAATCACATACAATTAAGCATAAAGTGGCCAAAAGTGTGAATATGTGTGACCATATGGTGTTTAAAGTGAACAAATGTGTGTCTTGTGTGACTATTGATCATCCAATGGCCACATGAATTGTATGTTTGTGTGGCCTTTTGCAACATTTAGTCACACAAAGCATGTTACTTTTGGGTATTTAGTCACATAAAATTAAGCATAAAGTGGCCAAAAGTCTGAATATGTGTGACCATATGGTTTTTAAAGTGAAGAAATGTGTGTTTTGTGTGACTATTGATCATCCAATGGCCACATGAATTGTATGTTTGTGTGGCCTTTTGCAACATTTAGTCACATAAAGCATGTTACTTTTGGGTATTTAGTCACATAAAATTAAGCATAAAGTTGCCAAAAGTGTGAATATGTGTGACTATATGGTGTTTAAAGTGAAGGAATGTGTGTTTTGTGTGACTATTGATCATCCAATGGCCACATGAATTGTATGTTTGTGTGGCCTTTTGCAACATTTAGTCACACAAAGCATGTTACTTTTGGGTATTTAGTCACATACAATTAAGCATAAAGTGGCCAAAAGTGTGAATATGTGTGACCATATGGTGTTTAAAGTGAAGGAATGTGTGTTTTGTGTGACTATTGATCATCCAATGGCCACATGAATTGTATATTTGTATGGCCTTTTGCAACATTTAGTCACACAAAGCATGTTTCTTTTGGGTATTTAGTCACATACAATTAAGCATAAAGTGGCCAAAAGTGTGAATATGTGTGACCATATGGTGTTTAAAGTGAACAAATGTGTGTTTTGTGTGACTATTGATCATCCAATAGCCACATGAATTGTATGTTTGTGTGACCTTTTGCAACATTTAGTCACATAAAGCATGTTACTTTTGGGTATTTAGTCACATAAAATTAAGCATAAAGTGGCCAAAAGTGTGAATATGTGCGACCATATGGTGTTTAAAGTGAAGGAATGTGTGTTTTGTGTGACTATCGATCATCCAATGGCCACATGAATTGTATGTTTGTGTGGCCTTTTGCAACATTAAGTCACACAAAGCATGTTTCTTTTGGGTATTTAGTCACATACAATTAAGCATAAAGTGGCCAAAAGTATGAATATCTGTGACCATATGGTGTTTAAAGTGAACAAATGTGTGTTTTGTGTGACTATTAATCATCCAATGGCCACATGAATTGTATGTTTGTGTGGCCTTTTGCAAAATTTAGTCACATAAAGCATGTTACTTTTGGGTATTTAATCACATAAAATTAAGCATAAAGTGGCCAAAAGTGTGAATATGTGGGACCATATGGTATTTAAAGTGAAGGAATGTGTGTTTTGTGTGACTATTGATCATCCAATGGCCACATGAATTGTATGTTTGTGTGGCCTTTTGCAACATTTAGTCACACAAAGCATGTTACTTTTGGGTATTTAGTCACATACAATTAAGCATAAAGTGGCCAAAAGTGTGAATATGTGTGACCATATGGTGTTTAAAGTGAACAAATGTGTGTTTTGTGTGACTATTGATCATCCAATGGCCACATGAATTGTATGTTTGTGTGGCCTTTTGCAACAATTAGTCACACAAAGCATGTTACTTTTGGGTATTTAGTCACATACAATTAAGTATAAAGTGGCCAAAAGTGTGAATATGTGTGACCATATGGTGTTTAAAGTGAACAAATGTGTGTCTTGTGTGACTATTGATCATCCAATGGCCACATGAATTGTATGTTTGTGTGACCTTTCGCAACATTTAGTCACACAAAGCATGTTACTTTTGGATATTTAGTCACATAAAATTAAGTATAAAGTGGCCAAAAGTGTGAATATGTGTGACCATATGGTGTTTAAAGTGAACAAATGTGTGTCTTGTGTGACTATTGATCATCCAATGGCCACATGAATTGTATGTTTGTGTGACCTTTCGCAACATTTAGTAACACAAAGCATGTTACTTTTGGATATTTAGTCACATAAAATTAAGCATAAAGTGGCCAAAAGTGTGAATATGTGTGACCATATGGTGTTTAAAGGGAAGAAATGTGTGTTTTGTGTGACTATTGATCATCCAATGGCCACATGAATTGTATGTTTGTGTGGCCTTTTGCAACATTTAATCACATAAAGCATGTTACTTTTGGGTATTTAGTCACATAAAATTAAGCATAAAGTGGGCAAAAGTGTGTATATGTGTGACTATATGGTGTTTAAAGTGAAGGAATGTGTGTTTTGTGTGACTATTGATCATCCAATGGCCACATGAATTGTATGTTTGTGTGGCCTTTTGCAACATTTAGTCACACAAAGCATGTTTCTTTTGGGTATTTAGTCACATACAATTAAGCATAAAGTGGCCAAAAGTGTGAATATGTGTGACCATATGGTGTTTAAAGTGAAAAAATGTGTCTTTTGTGTGACTATTGATCATCCAATAGCCACATGAATTGTATGTTTGTGTGGCCTTTTGCAACATTTAGTCACATAAAGCATGTTACTTTTGGGTATTTAGTCACATAAAATTAAGCATAAAGTGGCCAAAAGTGTGAATATGTGCGACCATATGGTGTTTAAAGTGAAGGAATGTGTGTTTTGTGTGACTATTGATCATCCAATGGCCACATGAATTGTATGTTTGTGTGGCCTTTTGCAACATTTAGTCACACAAAGCATGTTACTTTTGGGTATTTAGTCACATACAATTAAGCATAAAGTGGCCAAAAGTGTGAATATGTGTGACTATATGGTGTTTAAAGTGAACAAATGTGTGTCTTGTGTGACTATTGATCATCCAATGGCCACATGAATTGTATGTTTGTGTGGCCTTTCGCAACATTTAGTCACACAAAGCATGTTACTTTTGGATATTTAGTCACATAAAATTAAGCATAAAGTGGCCAAAAGTGTGAATATGTGTGACCATATGGTGTTTAAAGGGAAGAAATGTGTGTTTTGTGTGACTATTGATCATCCAATGGCCACATGAATTGTATGTTTGTGTGGCCTTTTGCAACATTTAATCACATAAAGCATGTTACTTTTGGGTATTTAGTCACATAAAATTAAGCATAAAGTGGGCAAAAGTGTGAATATGTGTGACTATATGGTGTTTAAAGTGAAGGAATGTGTGTTTTGTGTGACTATTGATCATCCAATGGCCACATGAATTGTATGTTTGTGTGGCCTTTTGCAACATTTAGTCACACAAAGCATGTTTCTTTTGGGTATTTAGTCTTATACAATTAAGCATAAAGTGGCCAAAAGTGTGAATATGTGTGACCATTTGGTGTTTAAAGTGAACAAATATGTGTTTTGTGTGACTATTGATCATCCAATGTCCACATGAATTGTATGTTTGTGTGGCCTTTTGCAACATTTAGTCACACAAAGCATGTTTCTTTTGGGTATTTAATCACATACAATTAAGCATAAAGTGGCCAAAAGTGTGAATATGTGTGACCATATGGTGTTTAAAGTGAACAAATGTGTGTCTTGTGTGACTATTGATCATCCAATGGCCACATGAATTGTATGTTTGTGTGGCCTTTTGCAACATTTAGTCACACAAAGCATGTTACTTTTGGGTATTTAGTCACATAAAATTAAGCATAAAGTGGCCAAAAGTCTGAATATGTGTGACCATATGGTTTTTATAGTGAAGAAATGTGTGTTTTGTGTGACTATTGATCATCCAATGGCCACATGAATTGTATGTTTGTGTGGCCTTTTGCAACATTTAGTCACATAAAGCATGTTACTTTTGGGTATTTAGTCACATAAAATTAAGCATAAAGTGGCCAAAAGTGTGAATATGTGGGACCATATGGTGTTTAAAGTGAAGGAATGTGTGTTTTGTGTGACTATTGATCATCCAATGGCCACATGAATTGTATGTTTGTGTGGCCTTTTGCAACATTTAGTCACATAAAGCAAGTTACTTTTGGGTATTTAGTCACATAAAATTAAGCATAAAGTGGCCAAAAGTGTGAATATGTGTGACTATATGGTGTTTAAAGTGAAGGAATATGTGTTTTGTGTGACTATTGATCATCCAATGGCCACATGAATTGTATGTTTATGTGGCCTTTTGAAACATTTAGTCACACAAAGCATGTTACTTTTGGGTATTTAGTCACATACAATTAAGCATAAAGTGGCTCATAGTGTGAATATGTGTGACCATATGGTGTTTAAAGTGAACAAATGTGTGTTTTGTGTGACTATTGATCATCCAATGGCCACATGAATTGTATGTTTGTGTGGCCTTTTGCAACATTAAGTCACACAAAGCATGTTTCTTTTGGGTATTTAGTCACATACAATTAAGCATAAAGTGGCCAAAAGTATGAATATCTGTGACCATATGGTGTTTAAAGTGAACAAATGTGTGTTTTGTGTGACTATTAATCATCCAATGGCCACATGAATTGTATGTTTGTGTGGCCTTTTGCAACATTTAGTCAAATAAAGTATGTTACTTTTGGGTATTTAGTCACGTAAAATTAACCATAAAGTGGCCAAAAGTGTGAATATGTGCGACCATATGGTGTTTAAAGTGAAGGAATGTGTGTTTTGTGTGACTATTGATCATCCAATGGCCACATGAATTGTATGTTTGTGTGGCCTTTTGCAACATTTAGTCACACAAAGCATGTTACTTTTGGGTATTTAGTCACATACAATTAAGCATAAAGTGGCCAAAAGTGTGAATATGTGTGACCATTTGGTGTTTAAAGTGAACAAATATGTGTTTTGTGTGACTATTGATCATCCAATGTCCACATGAATTGTTTGTTTGTGTGGCCTTTTGCAACATTTAGTCACACAAAGCATGTTTTTTTGGGTATTTAATCACATACAATTAAGCATAAAGTGGCCAAAAGTGTGAATATGTGTGACCATATGGTGTTTAAAGTGAACAAATGTGTGTCTTGTGTGACTATTGATCATCCAATGGCCACATGAATTGTATGTTTGTGTGGCCTTTTGCAACATTTAGTCACACAAAGCATGTTACTTTTGGGTATTTAGTCACATAAAATTAAGCATAAAGTGGCCAAAAGTCTGAATATATGTGACCATATGGTTTTTAAAGTGAAGAAATGTGTGTTTTGTGTGACTATTGATCATCCAATGGCCACATGAATTGTATGTTTGTGTGGCCTTTTGCAACATTTAGTCACATAAAGCATGTTACTTTTGGGTATTTAGTCACATAAAATTAAGCATAAAGTTGCCAAAAGTGTGAATATGTGTGACTATATGGTGTTTAAAGTGAAGGAATGTGTGTTTTGTGTGACTATTGATCATCCAATGGCCACATGAATTGTATGTTTGTGTGGCCTTTTGCAACATTTAGTCACACAAAGCATGTTACTTTTGGGTATTTAGTCACATACAATTAAGCATAAAGTGGCCAAAAGTGTGAATATGTGTGACCATATGGTGTTTAAAGTGAAGGAATGTGTGTTTTGTGTGACTATTGATCATCCAATGGCCACATGAATTGTATGTTTGTGTGGCCTTTTGCAACATTTAGTCACACAAAGCATGTTTCTTTTGGGTATTTAGTCACATACAATTAAGCATAAAGTGGCCAAAAGTGTGAATATGTGTGACCATATGGTGTTTAAAGTGAACAAATGTGTGTTTTGTGTGACTATTGATCATCCAATAGCCACATGAATTGTATGTTTGTGTGACCTTTTGCAACATTTAGTCACATAAAGCATGTTACTTTTGGGTATTTAGTCACATAAAATTAAGCATAAAGTGGCCAAAAGTGTGAATATGTGCGACCATATGGTGTTTAAAGTGAAGGAATGTGTGTTTTGTGTGACTATCGATCATCCAATGGCCACATGAATTGCATGTTTGTGTGGCCTTTTGCAACATTAAGTCACACAAAGCATGTTTCTTTTGGGTATTTAGTCACATACAATTAAGCATAAAGTGGCCAAAAGTATGAATATCTGTGACCATATGGTGTTTAAAGTGAACAAATGTGTGTTTTGTGTGACTAGTAATCATCCAATGGCCACATGAATTGTATGTTTGTGTGGCCTTTTGCAACATTTAGTCACATAAAGCATGTTACTTTTGGGTATTTAGTCACATAAAATTAAGCATAAAGTGGCCAAAAGTGTGAATATGTGGGACCATATGGTGTTTAAAGTGAAGGAATGTGTGTTTTGTGTGACTATTGATCATCCAATGGCCACATGAATTGTATGTTTGTGTGGCCTTTTGCAACATTAAGTCACACAAAGCATGTTACTTTTGGGTATTTAGTCACATACAATTAAGCATAAAGTGGCCAAAAGTGTGAATATGTGTGACCATATGGTGTTTAAAGTGAACAAATGTGTGTTTTGTGTGACTATTGATCATCCAATGGCCACATGAATTGTATGTTTGTGTGGCCTTTTGCAACATTTAGTCACACAAAGCATGTTACTTTTGGGTATTTAGTCACATACAATTAAGCATAAAGTGGCCAAAAGTGTGAATATGTGTGACCATATGGTGTTTAAAGTGAACAAATGTGTGTCTTGTGTGACTATTGATCATCCAATGGCCACATGAATTGTATGTTTGTGTGGCCTTTCGCAACATTTAGTCACACAAAGCATGTTACTTTTGGATATTTAGTCACATAAAATTAAGCATAAAGTGGCCAAAAGTGTGAATATGTGTGACCATATGGTGTTTAAAGGGAAGAAATGTGTGTTTTGTGTGACTATTGATCATCCAATGGCCACATGAATTGTATGTTTGTGTGGCCTTTTGCAACATTTAGTCACACAAAGCATGTTACTTTTGGGTATTTAGTCACATACAATTAAACATAAAGTGGCCAAAAGTGTGAATATGTGTGACCATATGGTGTTTAAAGTGAACAAATGTGTGTCTTGTGTGACTATTGATCATCCAATGGCCACATGAATTGTATGTTTGTGTGGCCTTTCGCAACATTTAGTCACACAAAGCATGTTACTTTTGGATATTTAGTCACATAAAATTAAGCATAAAGTGGCCAAAAGTGTGAATATGTGTGACCATATGGTGTTTAAAGGGAAGAAATGTGTGTTTTGTGTGACTATTGATCATCCAATGGCCACATGAATTGTATGTTTGTGTGGCCTTTTGCAACATTTAATCACATAAAGCATGTTACTTTTGGGTATTTAGTCACATAAAATTAAGCATAAAGTGGCCAAAAGTGTGAATATGTGTGACTATATGGTGTTTAAAGTGAAGGAATGTGTGTTTTGTGTGACTATTGATCATCCAATGGCCACATGAATTGTATGTTTGTGTGGCCTTTTGCAACATTTACTCACACAAAGCATGTTTCTTTTGGGTATTTAGTCACATACAATTAAGCATAAAGTGGCCAAAAGTGTGAATATGTGTGACCATATGGTGTTTAAAGTGAACAAATGTGTCTTTTGTGTGACTATTGATCATCCAATAGCCACATGAATTGTATGTTTGTGTGGCCTTTTGCAACATTTAGTCACATAAAGCATGTTACTTTTGGGTATTTAGTCACATAAAATTAAGCATAAAGTGGCCAAAAGTGTGAATATGTGCGACCATATGGTGTTTAAAGTGAAGGAATGTGTGTTTTGTGTGACTATTGATCATCCAATGGCCACATGAATTGTATGTTTGTGTGGCCTTTTGCAACATTTAGTCACACAAAGCATGTTACTTTTGGGTATTTAGTCACATACAATTAAGCATAAAGTGGCCAAAAGTGTGAATATGTGTGACCATATGGTGTTTAAAGTGAACAAATGTGTGTTTTGTGTGACTATTGATCATCCAATGTCCACATGAATTGTATGTTTGTGTGGCCTTTTGCAACATTTAGTCACATAAAGCATGTTACTTTTGGGTATTTAGTCACATAAAATTAAGCATAAAGTGGCCAAAAGTGTGAATATGTGCGACCATATGGTGTTTAAAGTGAAGGAATGTGTGTTTTGTGTAACTATTGATAATCCAATGGCCACATGAATTGTATGTTTGTGTGGCCTTTTGCAACATTTAGTCACACAAAGCATGTTACTTTTGGGTATTTAGTCACATACAATTAAGCATAAAGTGGCCAAAAGTGTGAATATGTGTGACCATATGGTGTTTAAAGTGAACAAATGTGTGTTTTGTGTGACTATTGATCATCCAATGTCCACATGAATTGTATGTTTGTGTGGCCTTTTGCAACATTTAGTCACACAAAGCATGTTTCTTTTGGGTATTTAATCACATACAATTAAGCATAAAGTGGCCAAAAGTGTGAATATGTGTGACCATATGGTGTTTAAAGTGAACAAATGTGTGTCTTGTGTGACTATTGATCATCCAATGGCCACATGAATTGTATGTTTATGTGGCCTTTTGCAACATTTAGTCACACAAAGCATGTTACTTTTGGGTATTTAGTCACATCAAATTAAGCATAAAGTGGCCAAAAGTCTGAATATGTGTGACCATATGGTGTTTAAAGTGAACAAATGTGTGTCTTGTGTAACTATTGATCATCCAATGGCCACATGAATTGTATGTTTGTGTGGCCTTTTGCAACATTTAGTCACACAAAGCATGTTACTTTTGGGTATTTAGTCACATAAAATTAAGCATAAAGTGGCCAAAAGTCTGAATATGTGTGACCATATGGTGTTTAAAGTGAAGAAATGTGTGTTTTGTGTGACTATTGATCATCCAATGGCCACATGAATTGTATGTTTGTGTGGCCTTTTGCAACATTTATTCACATAAAGCATGTTACTTTTGGGTATTTAGTCACATAAAATTAAGCATAAAGTTGCCAAAAGTGTGAATATGTGTGACTATATGGTGTTTAAAGTGAAGGAATGTGTGTTTTGTGTGACTATTGATCATCCAATGGCCACATGAATTGTATGTTTGTGTGGCCTTTTGCAACATTTAGTCACACAAAGCATGTTACTTTTGGGTATTTAGTCACATACAATTAAGCATAAAGTGGCCAAAAGTGTGAATATGTGTGACCATATGGTGTTTAAAGTGAACAAATGTGTGTTTTGTGTGACTATTGATCATCCAATGTCCACATGAATTGTATGTTTGTGTGGCCTTTTGCAACATTTAGTCACATAAAGCATGTTACTTTTGGGTATTTAGTCACATAAAATTAAGCATAAAGTGGCCAAAAGTGTGAATATGTGCGACCATATGGTGTTTAAAGTGAAGGAATGTGTGTTTTGTGTAACTATTGATAATCCAATGGCCACATGAATTGTATGTTTGTGTGGCCTTTTGCAACATTTAGTCACACAAAGCATGTTACTTTTGGGTATTTAGTCACATACAATTAAGCATAAAGTGGCCAAAAGTGTGAATATGTGTGACCATATGGTGTTTAAAGTGAACAAATGTGTGTTTTGTGTGACTATTGATCATCCAATGTCCACATGAATTGTATGTTTGTGTGGCCTTTTGCAACATTTAGTCACACAAAGCATGTTTCTTTTGGGTATTTAATCACATACAATTAAGCATAAAGTGGCCAAAAGTGTGAATATGTGTGACCATATGGTGTTTAAAGTGAACAAATGTGTGTCTTGTGTGACTATTGATCATCCAATGGCCACATGAATTGTATGTTTATGTGGCCTTTTGCAACATTTAGTCACACAAAGCATGTTACTTTTGGGTATTTAGTCACATCAAATTAAGCATAAAGTGGCCAAAAGTCTGAATATGTGTGACCATATAGTGTTTAAAGTGAACAAATGTGTGTCTTGTGTAACTATTGATCATCCAATGGCCACATGAATTGTATGTTTGTGTGGCCTTTTGCAACATTTAGTCACACAAAGCATGTTACTTTTGGGTATTTAGTCACATAAAATTAAGCATAAAGTGGCCAAAAGTCTGAATATGTGTGACCATATGGTGTTTAAAGTGAAGAAATGTGTGTTTTGTGTGACTATTGATCATCCAATGGCCACATGAATTGTATGTTTGTGTGGCCTTTTGCAACATTTATTCACATAAAGCATGTTACTTTTGGGTATTTAGTCACATAAAATTAAGCATAAAGTTGCCAAAAGTGTGAATATGTGTGACTATATGGTGTTTAAAGTGAAGGAATGTGTGTTTTGTGTGACTATTGATCATCCAATGGCCACATGAATTGTATGTTTGTGTGGCCTTTTGCAACATTTAGTCACACAAAGCATGTTACTTTTGGGTATTTAGTCACATACAATTAAGCATAAAGTGGCCAAAAGTGTGAATATGTGTGACCATATGGTGTTTAAAGTGAAGGAATGTGTGTTTTGTGTGACTATTGATCATCCAATGGCCACATGAATTGTATGTTTGTGTGGCCTTTTGCAACATTTAGTCACACAAAGCATGTTTCTTTTGGGTATTTAGTCACATACAATTAAGCATAAAGTGGCCAAAAGTGTGAATATGTGTGACCATATGGTGTTTAAAGTGAACAAATGTGTGTTTTGTGTGACTGTTGATCATCCATTAGCCACATTAATTGTATGTTTGTGTCACAACTCACCATTTCAGGTCATTTCAGGTCATTTCCCGAACTTTGGAAAAACACTATTCATCAAACACTATTCATCAAAACACTATTCATCAGTTTACTATTCATCGTTTTCGAGGTCAATTTGATATTTTGAGAAACTTTTGGGAAATTTACTATTCATGGAACACTATTCATTGCGGGAAAAGATTTCATCATTCACGTGCATTACACATTTCATCGTAAATTTAGTTTACGGGTATTCAAATTCGCGTAACCATATTGGTTCGGGTGCGAATTTATGCATTATCAGTAATGACATTTCATACGGACTGGAGATAGTCTGCATATCATCAGTAGGTCATTTACATGTTATACCACTCTCAGGATTTTCAAATTACTATATTCAGTATATTTAACGTTTTACGTATAAGTAATTATAATAAACGTTAACACTCGGTTTATACACGACGAATATATCTAAATATTCCCACAATGGTCCCGACATATTTTTATATCCATTTTAACATCATAAAAGTTATAACATTCAGTTACCCAGTATTTTGGAAATTTATTTTATTTTTAACGTACGCGTATGAATATAACGACGGTTTTCGTTAAAACTAAACAATAATCACCCGATCACTCAGTAAATGTACCCAACATATTTTTAATATGTTTTTAACATTATTATAACTAATTTCATCCCGGTATACTTCGTGAACATTTATTTCTAATAAAACCGATACCCGATCGTAACTAAAAACGCTAACTAGTGCAAATTTCTTACAAGGTTTCTAAATAACTACCAAGTACCCTAACCCCCCCCCTTCACCCCTTGATAAAACCGGCCATGTGCCCCTAATTTTAACCCCTTGCATTAACTAAATCTTATTAAACTAATAAACCTATACAAAACATAACTTTACTAAATCTAAAAATCATAATTCATACTTTTCACCAAGAACAAGTTCATCATCTCTTCTTGCTCTCATCTCATACCCACGACCCAAGATCAAACTCATTGATCAAGTGATCATTTTTCTTGAAGTAAAACACAAAAGTTGTTCATTTTACAAGTCTAATCAAGATACAAGCAACAAAAACACAAGAACAACAAGCATAATCATCCAATAATCACCTCATTTTGTCAAGTAAGTTTTCATCTTTATTTTTTCATGAATCATCCTATTTTTACATGTATTACATAAGAATCATGCTAAAAACCATGTATAAGTAGCTATACTACACTTTATTTTGGCTAAAAAGTAACATACAAACCCTAACTTTCTTGTTATGAATCCCCTAGCTCTAATAACTTGGTTAGGAGTCCATGGCACCCTAAGAAGGTGTATGGTAAGATTAGATTAGTCATGTGGTGATTACAAGAGGTTTGGTGGTGGTAGAAATTGGTTTTTAACCTTGGAAACTTGATTTGGAACTCATTTTAGACATGCTGTCCCATTTTGTAAAAATCTGGAAAATCAGTAAACACCAAGGAAACTTTGGCAAAATTTTTAGAAAATACTTTCAAAAACGAATCCGTAGGCGAAAGAACGGATTAAAAAGAGCTTATAACGAAGAAGTTATGATTTTTGCAAGATTATAGACGAAAAGTATTTTCTGGAAAAATAGTTGCTGTTGGACATTTTTCGTCGGTCAAAAAGAGGCTTTAAACGTAACCCGGAGGAGCCGAGCTTTCCAAAATATATTACTACATACTAAGACGAAACCGTGGATATAAAGAACAAGTAAAACGGACAAGTAACGACAAAGATATACTCGTTTGAATATCGGCTAAAACCCTTTTATAATTGACAGCTTTTAATATATTTGGCGCAAAAACTACGAAGTGCATTTTCAAGCTAAACATAATATCAAGTACCGAGCTTTATAACTAACGTAGTATTAGTTATTATGAGTATGTTTTCATCATTTCAAGGATTACAACCCGAGTATTTCAACGCTAACATGGAAACTTACGTTATATATATATAAGTATATATATTATAACTAGCCATTTATATTTTTCTAATAGCAATATTTTCCTAAGTCTTGGAATATATACTTTTGGTAACAACAAGTGTTTTTTTTCAAAGAGTAGAGTGGTATAGTAAACATGTGCATGGACATTCATAACATCATTTCATGATCTAAAGTAGATCGTACATCATTCATATTAGGTTGCGGCTAGTATGCGCGCCTTGTTTTCAGCTCAGTACATGTTCATGGTACCATCATATTGGGTTACGACAGCAAATTGTTCATTGGTGTTCATTTCATTTCATCACGGTTTCATCAGTTAAGGTGAGTTTTCATAGCCCCGTTTTCAATTCAACATTTTGATTGTTTTCAAATCCCACGGGGGGAATACATTGCATCAATTATTTCAGTACGAGCCCAAGTATTCAAACATGTACATAGCTTAAGTTACCTTGCCATGTGAAAAGTCCCCTGTAACATCATGAACCGTTAATTTCAAGTACTAAGCGAGAGTGAGTGGATAGATCTATCGAGGGTGACGCCTCCATCCGTGGTAGTGGATACCAACAGTAAGCGGATGCATGTCATGTCTTTTACATTTGAATGTTTCGGCAGAACATTCGGGAGGGGCATAGAATTTCATCAGTCATAGCTTCGGTGTCATGAGCTTAAGGCTATTATACAATTTTCACGAGATTTTTATCTTGCATTTTTACTTGTGGTGGCCGTACATCAGTACATTTTACAAACCTATGGAATTCACCAACATTCGTGTTGACGTTTTAGCAATGTATTTCAGGTTATTAAGGTAGCTCATGTGACATGCATTTGGACCTTCATGGAGTCGCGGAGTCGACGCGTCTCATCATTATTTCATGCACTTATGTAAACATTTGATCTAGTATGGCTTGTTTTTCATGAACATGTAACACATTTTGGGGACCTCATTTTGTAAACTCTGAATTATTTCAATGATCAAATGCAGCATTTTCCAAACGACACTTTAGGTCGTTCAATGTAACTGTAACTGTGGTGCTATGACAGACACCCCCAGGTATTCCATTCCGCTGCAAGTCAGGTAAATTGGGGGTGTGACAGATTGGCATCAGAGCTAAGGTTATAGCGAACTAGGATGTATCTTGGACCCTAGACTATAACCACATCAGCATAGCATCTCATCATTTCATCATAAGTGCATAATCATGATACATGTTGTTTTATACATCCCCTGTGCGAGTTATTTATACTCATATCCGTATATGTATATCATTTTATTGACCTGGTTCACAAATGACATGTCTTCAGATACTCACCCTGACATCCTTTTATCGGATTCCGACATTGAAGATGCCTTGTCATCTTCCACTACCATTATACCATCAGTTGCACTTACACCACCATTAGTACTATTGATTTGCCATAGGAACAGAGTCTTCCTATCATTCAGCCCGTACATAGAATGCCTTTTGGTAGTGTATTCAGAATTAATCTTAATGGACTTATTAGGATGCTTATTGCAAGGAAGATAGTGTGTTTTCTTTCCATCACTAGTAGGGCATTTACTACTCAGGTACTATCACCACCATCAGTTACTTATTACACTATTGGCCTTCCCACAGTGTGTACTTTAGTTTTACCTTTTGGATGTCGCGAGGTAGCACGATAGAGGGTAGTATTTCATTCACTGGTACCATCATTGTCATTTCCTTTTCCATTCCCGCTTGCCATGAACTAGATGACATCTAGTAGATAATACCAATAACACGGACTCAACAGAAACATCCGCAGATTCTTCAGGAATGGTTCAGAACCTACATTATCTAAGATTTGATAGATGCACAACTTCAGATACCACTTCAGGACTATCCCAACCTTATGATGCCACAAACCTGATTTCACACAGAGGGACACCAGGAAGTCCCTGGACTAGACTTATATCCTCCCTCCTTTAGCGGAATTAGAAACACAAAGGAATTTCTCAAATGGTTCGAAGACATAGAAACAATATTTCAATGTGGCGACTGTCGTAAGGAAGACAAGGTTAAGTTCGCCACATGCACCTTTCAAAATCATGCCCAGGAATGGTGGACCAAACATATTAAGATGGTAGGAGTTGATACTGCCTACTCACACTCTTAGGAGAAACTTAGAAGGATGATGGGTATAACATTTTGTGTAAGAAGTGAATTACGAACAAGGGAACAGGAAACACTAAACTTTACCATGGTAGGAAATGATGTTGACAAGTACATTACTCATTTTTATGAATCAACACGACTAGGTCCTGCAATGGATGAACCGGAAAGCAAGAAACTTGAAAAGTACATTATCAAAATGGCGATCGAGGCAAAGGAACTCATAGTTCACGCCGAGACATCAGGAAACAACAGTGACAACAAGAGGAAGTGGAACAACAATCTAGGTTGCAATGCTGCTCAACTATCACCCAAATAACAAGAAGTGAATTGAGCCTTTGCTGCAGAACCGCACACAAAGAGAAGGTATATTGGAAAGTTACCTTACTACAACCTGTGTAATCAATATCACCAAGGTCATTGCAGTAAAACGTGTGGAGTGTGCAAGAAGCAGGGTTATCGGACTGAAAATTGTAGGAAACTCACAAATCAGAAAATCCCAGGGAATTGCTTCAAATGTGGAAACTTTGGGCATTTCAAGAATGACTGCCCGGAACTAAGGAACAAGGAAAACTCGGGAACTTGGAATCAAGACTGAATCGCCCAAGGAATAGCGTGAGTTGTTGAAAGAAAACCGTCAGGATGTTAGAAACATCAAGGATAACAACAATGCTTCAGCAGGAGGAGCTTTGTTTCGATATATAAACCGTAGTTCGAGCCTTGAGGGTTGTATCTTTCCTTTTGTACTTACCGTTGGTACGATGACATGACCTAGTGGTATTAAGCACTTTCCCATCCAATGTAGTATCTATCCTTTGTTACCTAGGTGATAATCATAACCATCGTTTAGCAACATTTTAGCATTGTCTCATCAGGTATTAGGTTGATTTCGTATTTGCCGAATTAGTAGACTATTACCATTTGACAAGATTCACCCACGTATCCAATACACCAATCAAGCTATTTTACTATCATATGGGGAAACTGTTTTACAGAAAAATTTTCTGAAGTAAGCTATTTTATTACCACCCTATACATTGATTTTTCTGTCATTACACCAAGTATTTACTATTATTACGCGAAGCAATTTTCATGTTACTTGAAAGGAAACATCAGGATACCATTTTAATAACAATGCGTTGAACACCATCTAAAACTTTTGAGGAAAGTTATGATATTTTGACAAAAATCTAACCTCGCATCATTAGTCCTCAATTATACATAGCCTGATCACCTATGTAAAATTCAGGAAGGATTATGCCATGAAGGAAATAATTACCTTTTCAAAGGATTGTTGATAACAATCTTCATCCAAAAGTTTTGTAAACAAAGGAACTCATTCATAAACATCCATTTTGCCGAACTATCCCTGGATACTTACCCTACCTGTCACTCACTTAGCCATTAAGTTGGATTTTCCCATTGATTTTCCTAGAAGAGACTTTCCATATCAATTACATGCAGGATTCCTTTATACAATAAAAGCAATGAAAGGAGTACAGAACTAGTAACCAGGACTAGAAGTATATAGTGAGAGAATTCATAACTCAACAACAATCCTAAGATACTGCGAGACTATCCGAATCACCATCTCTGACTTAGTTGTCCAATGTCATTATTCAAGGGTACTAGCTATACTGAGCTACAGGATTGAACTCAATAAATGTCCGCATGACAACACAATAGAAATAAACCCAGCTTCTAATTGAGACTGTAGAGCATTTCATTTAAACATGGCCTTATCCATACATAAACTTTCCTGCAGTAAGTTTTCACAAAGGACAATTGTTTGAATCAAGAATATCGATGTAGATTTCACTAAGGCATTATGTCTAGAAATTTCAGATAACCTCACCTTCATACCAAGCAAGGGATCAAGCCAGAACATATCTCCTCATCTACATGGGAAAACAGAATAGGCATTCATCGACACAACATCAAGTGATACCTTCGTCTTGCCAATTACAACGATGAACTATTTCAGGACTTAAGTTAGTCTAAATGCCTATGCTTGTAGTTATGCCAGATAACCACTAATAGACATTATCCAACCTCAGGAACTAAGTGTTAGACATCTATGCATTTAAGCGAACATTTCCTATTCTATCATTTTATTCTTTTCAGTGTTTTCACTTTTAAATAAAGTTGATGCGTTTACATAAATCACATACCTTGTGGAAAAGTGATTTCTGAAATTCCTATTTTGAACAAGTACGATCCTTTTTGGTCAATCTTTAGCAACACTATGGTACAATGAGGAAAATACATAAACATCAAACTTTGGTAAGCAGTCGTAATCACAACATGTTTGAAAACAGTTCCTATTTCATAACTACTGGATTTTGGATCATCAGGAAAAATATTACCCAGTAAATCATTTGCTCCATTTTCTAAATTCGTTTATTCAGAAAAGGATTTCAACTAAAACTCATAATCGCGAGACAAATTTCCAGAACAAATTTCTCTACAACATCGCTTATGCATTTAGGATTTGTGACTGGACAATAGAGAATATTTGGATTATGTGATGAAGGAATTAGGAGGAACATCACAAATTAATCGCGAACTTCAGTAGTGGAGACCAAACCCAATAGACAAAGAAGAACATATGTCTTATCATCCGTTGGAACAAAACACAAGGAATCAAATTGTTACCTATATTCTATCCCTTCAGATAACGCCAAGTTCGAAGGACCGAACGTTATGGAATTAGTCACAAAGGTTTATTGTACCCATTTCAGTTATTCCTGTTAAGGAAACCGTTTCAACTTGGACCTCAGGTAATCATTTCAGGATTTCCTTCAGAAACCCATTTAGATGTGAACATCACCTATCATCCTCAGAACGATGGTCAAAGCGAGAGAAAAATTTAAACATAGGAAGGTATGCTCAGAGCATGAGTGATTGACCCTGTAAATGGTTGGACTAATCACTCAACATAAATCAAATTCATCTACAACAATAGTTATCACACAAACAGCGAGAAACTGGCAGAAGTTAGGTTGGTACATAACACCCATCATTTGGATTGGATATCCTGAACATCAAACCATCCAGATTCAAGGGGGAGAACAAACTAAGTTAGAAGCATTGCCTTGGATTGGCATGATACAAATTGGATAACAAGAAAGGTTGAACCTTTAGCATATTGGACTATTTAAGATTCATTTTAGAATCGACCAACTAGCATACAAACTTGAGTTCTGGCAGAATTCAGCAGTATATATTACCAGTGTTACATTTAAAACATTAAGAAGCGCAGACCATCGATTGATAGGCCAAACTTGGAAAAAGCTCAACTCATTAGTTCAGTAGGCATTCATGAGATAACCAGAAATTTTCTACAAGTCAAGAATCAGTTACAAGTTCAATAAGTCATAAACCATTAAAACTTCAAGTTCTGCAGAGTTAGCAGAGAGTTCTGCCTAGGAAAGGCATGTTATCGTTCAGAAAACTTGGAAAGTTACACCAATATACACTGGACCATTTATATTTTGACAGAGTAGGCCTAGTGGCCGTCAGACTTGAACATTGTCAGAGAACAACAGGATTACACGAACATATTTCACATTTTCAGATCCCCAGAAATGACTTTCAGATGAGTCACTCATGATTCCATTGGAAGGGATCCAACCCAAATGACAATCTCAGACCTTGTAAGAGAACCAACAGAAATCATGGACCATGTGGTCAAACAGTTGAAACAGAGTCGAATTCCTATCGTTAGAGTTCGCTGGAATTCTCGAATATCATCACCTATTCACCAATAAGTTTTCAGAGACCAACATAAACTGAACTTCGGGACGAAGTTCCATTTAGAGGGGAAGACTGTCACAACTCACCATTTCAGGTCATTTCCCGAACTTTGGAAAAACACTATTCATCAAACACTATTCATCAAAACACTATTCATCAGTTTACTATTCATCGTTTTCGAGGTCAATTTGATATTCTGAGAAACTTTTGGGAAATTTACTATTCATGGAACACTATTCATTGCGGGAAAAGATTTCATCATTCACGTGCATTACACATTTCATCGTAAATTTAGTTTACGGGTATTCAAATTCGCGTAACCATATTGGTTCGGGTGCGAATTCATGCATTATCAGTAATGACATTTCATACGGACTGGAGATAGTCTGCATATCATCAGTAGGTCATTTACATGTTATACCACTCTCAGGATTTTCAAATTACTATATTCAGTATATTTAACGTTTTACGTATAAGTAATTATAATAAACGTTAACACTCGGTTTATACACGACGAATATATCTAAATATTCCCACAATGGTCCCGACATATTTTTATATCCATTTTAACATCATAAAAGTTATAACATTCAGTTACCCAGTATTTTGGAAATTTATTTTATTTTTAACGTACGCGTATGAATATAACGACGGTTTTCGTTAAAACTAAACAATAATCACCCGATCACTCAGTAAATGTACCCAACATATTTTTAATATGTTTTTAACATTATTATAACTAATTTCATCCCGGTATACTTCGTGAACATTTATTTCTAATAAAACCGATACCCGATCGTAACTAAAAACGCTAACTAGTGCAAATTTCTTACAAGGTTTCTAAATAACTACCAAGTACCCTAACCCCCCCCCCCTTCACCCCTTGATAAAACCGGCCATGTGCCCCTAATTTTAACCCCTTGCATTAACTAAATCTTATTAAACTAATAAACCTATACAAAACATAACTTTACTAAATCTAAAAATCATAATTCATACTTTTCACCAAGAACAAGTTCATCATCTCTTCTTGCTCTCATCTCATACCCACGACCCAAGATCAAACTCATTGATCAAGTGATCATTTTTCTTGAAGTAAAACACAAAAGTTGTTCATTTTACAAGTCTAATCAAGATACAAGCAACAAAAACACAAGAACAACAAGCATAATCATCCAATAATCACCTCATTTTGTCAAGTAAGTTTTCATCTTTATTTTTTCATGAATCATCCTATTTTTACATGTATTACATAAGAATCATGCTAAAAACCATGTATAAGTAGCTATACTACACTTTATTTTGGCTAAAAAGTAACATACAAACCCTAACTTTCTTGTTATGAATCCCCTAGCTCTAATAACTTGGTTAGGAGTCCATGGCACCCTAAGAAGGTGTATGGTAAGATTAGATTAGTCATGTGGTGATTACAAGAGGTTTGGTGGTGGTAGAAATTGGTTTTTAACCTTGGAAACTTGATTTGGAACTCATTTTAGACATGCTGTCCCATTTTGTAAAAATCTGGAAAATCAGTAAACACCAAGGAAACTTTGGCAAAATTTTTAGAAAATACTTTCAAAAACGAATCCGTAGGCGAAAGAACGGATTAAAAAGAGCTTATAACGAAGAAGTTATGATTTTTGCAAGATTATAGACGAAAAGTATTTTCTGGAAAAATAGTTGCTGTTGGACATTTTTCGTCGGTCAAAAAGAGGCTTTAAACGTAACCCGGAGGAGCCGAGCTTTCCAAAATATATTACTACATACTAAGACGAAACCGTGGATATAAAGAACAAGTAAAACGGACAAGTAACGACAAAGATATACTCGTTTGAATATCGGCTAAAACCCTTTTATAATTGACAGCTTTTAATATATTTGGCGCAAAAACTACGAAGTGCATTTTCAAGCTAAACATAATATCAAGTACCGAGCTTTATAACTAACGTAGTATTAGTTATTATGAGTATGTTTTCATCATTTCAAGGATTACAACCCGAGTATTTCAACGCTAACATGGAAACTTACGTTATATATATATAAGTATATATATTATAACTAGCCATTTATATTTTTCTAATAGCAATATTTTCCTAAGTCTTGGAATATATACTTTTGGTAACAACAAGTGTTTTTTTTCAAAGAGTAGAGTGGTATAGTAAACATGTGCATGGACATTCATAACATCATTTCATGATCTAAAGTAGATCGTACATCATTCATATTAGGTTGCGGCTAGTATGCGCGCCTTGTTTTCAGCTCAGTACATGTTCATGGTACCATCATATTGGGTTACGACAGCAAATTGTTCATTGGTGTTCATTTCATTTCATCACGGTTTCATCAGTTAAGGTGAGTTTTCATAGCCCCGTTTTCAATTCAACATTTTGATTGTTTTCAAATCCCACGGGGGGAATACATTGCATCAATTATTTCAGTACGAGCCCAAGTATTCAAACATGTACATAGCTTAAGTTACCTTGCCATGTGAAAAGTCCCCTGTAACATCATGAACCGTTAATTTCAAGTACTAAGCGAGAGTGAGTGGATAGATCTATCGAGGGTGACGCCTCCATCCGTGGTAGTGGATACCAACAGTAAGCGGATGCATGTCATGTCTTTTACATTTGAATGTTTCGGCAGAACATTCGGGAGGGGCATAGAATTTCATCAGTCATAGCTTCGGTGTCATGAGCTTAAGGCTATTGTACAATTTTCACGAGATTTTTATCTTGCATTTTTACTTGTGGTGGCCGTACATCAGTACATTTTACAAACCTATGGAATTCACCAACATTCGTGTTGACGTTTTAGCAATGTATTTCAGGTTATTAAGGTAGCTCATGTGACATGCATTTGGACCTTCATGGAGTCGCGGAGTCGACGCGTCTCATCATTATTTCATGCACTTATGTAAACATTTGATCTAGTATGGCTTGTTTTTCATGAACATGTAACACATTTTGGGGACCTCATTTTGTAAACTCTGAATTATTTCAATGATCAAATGCAGCATTTTCCAAACGACACTTTAGGTCGTTCAATGTAACTGTAACTGTGGTGCTATGACAGACACCCCCAGGTATTCCATTCCGCTGCAAGTCAGGTAAATTGGGGGTGTGACAGTTTGTGTGGCCTTTTGCAACATTTAGTCACATAAAGCATGTTACTTTTGGGTATTTAGTCACATAAAATTAAGTATAAAGTGGCAAAAAGTGTGAATATGTGCGACCATATGGTGTTTAAAGTGAAGGAATGTGTGTTTTGTGTGACTATTGATCATCCAATGGCCACATGAATTGTATGTTTGTGTGGCCTTTTGCAACATTTAGTCACACAAAGCATTTTACTTTTGGGTATTTAGTCACATACAATTAAGCATAAAGTGGCCAAAAGTGTGAATATGTGTGACCATATGGTGTTTAAAGTGAACAAATGTGTGTTTTTTGTGACTATTGATCATCCAATGGCCACATGAATTGTATGTTTGTGTGGCCTTTTGCAACATTTAGTCACACAAAGCATGTTTCTTTTGGGTATTTAGTCACATACAATTAAGCATAAAGTGGCCAAAAGTGTGAATATGTGTGACCATATGGTGTTTAAAGTGAACAAATGTGTGTTTTGTGTGACTGTTGATCATCCATTAGCCACATTAATTGTATGTTTGTGTGGCCTTTTGCAACATTTAGTCACATAAAGCATGTTACTTTTGGGTATTTAGTCACATAAAATTAAGTATAAAGTGGCAAAAAGTGTGAATATGTGCGACCATATGGTGTTTAAAGTGAAGGAATGTGTGTTTTGTGTGACTATTGATCATCCAATGGCCACATGAATTGTATGTTTGTGTGGCCTTTTGCAACATTTAGTCACACAAAGCATTTTACTTTTGGGTATTTAGTCACATACAATTAAGCATAAAGTGGCCAAAAGTGTGAATATGTGTGACCATATGGTGTTTAAAGTGAACAAATGTGTGTTTTGTGTGACTATTGATCATCCAATGGCCACATGAATTGTATGTTTGTGTGGCCTTTTGCAACATTTAGTCACACAAAGCATGTTACTTTTGGGTATTTAGTCACATACAATTAAGCATAAAGTGGCCAAAAGTGTGAATATGTGTGACCATATGGTGTTTAAAGTGAACAAATGTGTGTCTTGTGTGACTATTGATCATCCAATGGCCACATGAATTGTATGTTTGTGTGGCCTTTCGCAACATTTAGTCACACAAAGCATGTTACTTTTGGATATTTAGTCACATAAAATTAAGCATAAAGTGGCCAAAAGTGTGAATATGTGTGACCATATGGTGTTTAAAGGGAAGAAATGTGTGTTTTGTGTGACTATTGATCATCCAATGGCCACATGAATTGTATGTTTGTGTGGCCTTTTGCAACATTTAATCACATAAAGCATGTTACTTTTGGGTATTTAGTCACATAAAATTAAGCATAAAGTGGGCAAAAGTGTGAATATGTGTGACTATATGGTGTTTAAAGTGAAGGAATGTGTGTTTTGTGTGACTATTGATCATCCAATGGCCACATGAATTGTATGTTTGTGTGGCCTTTTGAAACATTTAGTCACACAAAGCATGTTTCTTTTGGGTATTTAGTCACATACAATTAAGCATAAAGTGGCCAAAAGTGTGAATATGTGTGACCATATGGTGTTTAAAGTGAAAAAATGTGTCTTTTGTGTGACTATTGATCATCCAATAGCCACATGAATTGTATGTTTGTGTGGCCTTTTGCAACATTTAGTCACATAAAGCATGTTACTTTTGGGTATTTAGTGTAACAATTCGCAATTTCAGGTTAATTACTATTCCCGGAAAAATTTCACTATTCACTTTTACTATTCATTTTTCCCGAAACTTTCCCGAAAGTTGATTTTTATTTGATATTCTCGAGTGATAAATCATTTCCATGGCAAATTAAATGTTTGACATCCATCAGGTCATTTTCGTGAAAGTTATTAAGGAATTACACGGAATTACACGTTTTAGGGTAAAACGTCAATCAGAAATTCTACGTACAACGAAATTCGATCCCGTCAGGTGACCCCACATCGGAAAAATGTTTGACACGCTCATGATTTATTTGAGAATTAATCGTGACTGAGAAAAACATGACCAAAAACTTCCCAGCAGGTCACCCATGCTGTACTACTCTCGCATGAGCACGCTTAACCGTTTGGGCAATTAACCGTTAGACCACAAAACGCGTTTCTAAGAAGATTTGAGTTTTCAACTTATTAGAAAAAGTCAACATATTCTTTCCCTCCTCCATTGACCAAAAATCATCCCTTGATGTTATAAGTCATTTCGTGATTTTTAGGCTTACGGTTTGATGTCTAAAAGACATTTAATACCAACCGACACTAGACTGAGCCCAGTCTAGACATTATAAGTCATTTTAAATCATTTTTATCACATTAGAAAAGTAACATTTTACTTTTCTCAATATTACGCAATATTCGTACGTTTTACGTATTACGCGTTTTAGACCCGTGTTTCCAGTTTTTAGCAGGGTTTTAGCACCCGATAGAACCTACCACTCATTTTATATTTTATTATGGAGTATAATGACATGTTTAACCATTCTTCCAAGTTTCGTATTTTTACGATACCCGGTTTTACGTTTTGTGACATAACAACTTACGGTTAGCAATTTACGGAGTCGGAACTAGCTCCATAATCTTGGATAAGATCACCAAAAGTCCACCCTTGCTCCCCAAGGTTACCAAACCGCCCTAGGAGGGGGGAGTCACACCCATGTGGCTTCATCTCATGAATTTACCCCTAGATCATCACTAAATTACAACTTGGTCACCAAGTTTTGGTAATTTCCTAGTTGTTTCCTAACCTCCTCATTTGGACTATAAATAGCCCCTCCTCCCTTCACTTGAACGCCACACACCACACCCCATTTCATTCCACACTTAGCTTTATTTCTTCCAAGTTCTTGCAAGGTTCAAGTGATTCTTCAAGATAGAAACCCTAGTTAGATTATCATTCACCAAAAATCTTCCAAACCCTAGTATACTTGGTGATTTCTCTTGAGTTTAAATCCACTCAAGTCACCTCAACCTTCATCATCCATCTTTCAAGATTACAAGAGTAGAAAGATTGCATGAAGTGAAGTGGGTTGAAGCAAGTCTATCAATGTCCTATCCTTACATGTTAACTTCCTTTCATCTTTGAAAGCCAAAAGTTGTAAGCCAAACCCTAACATGATTCTTGTTAAATAATCATGTTCATGTTATTTACATGTTATTCTTGCTATATTATGTCTTGTAGTTATGTCCATGATGTATAAAAGTGAACAAAACAAGTTATTGTTATTGATTGTTACAACAAGTTACTAAAACAAGCAAACTAGTGACTTTCTTGGAAAACCACGACCAAAATGGTAAAATTATGATATTGGATCATTACATATTACAGTAGAGGACTTAACAAGGAAACCATAGCAATTTGAACCACCCAAAACGAGTATACGAGTCAAAAGTTACGCCCATTTGAAATTACCAAAGTTTCCGGCAAAACTGCCAAATACCATTCTGATCAAATTTAGGTTTTGAAAGTCCCACTTCTGGTCCGATTCATCAAAAAGTTAAAACACGAAAGTTGTCCGGAACGACATTTTCGTTCAGGCTTAAAGAAGCTCGAGCCCTAAAAACGCTTTCCGAGTGATAAAATTCTTCAAATTCTAAACAGCCCATTTTTAGGCGAAAGTCACTAGATTATGGTTATACTTTAAAAGGAACAAGAGGTCTTATGACCTATAATCAAGACCACCACCATGGCTAGAGCCAAGGTTGTGTCTCATGACCTTGGAACAAGGACCAAAGGTCATGGCTAGGCCATGACGAAATGACCAAGTAAACTTACATAGGCGTAAACATGAAACAAGGAATTGGCGATATATTGAACAAGCAATTTGGATCTACTTCACTTAAAAAGGAACCATGAGATATTACAAAGAGAAAATGGTCATACAAGACTTATGAAACTACCCCTAATAACAATCTTCATGTACTAATAAACTTTCCTAAGTTTATTGAAATATCGGACATGTAACTTTTCGGATCAAAACATATATATATATATATATATATATATATATATATATATATATATATACTTTATCAACTACTACAATAGTAGGGAGCCTCATGTGAGGAGTTCATTATGTAAGCCGTCGAGTTGAGTTGTGGATTTACTAATTAAAGTGTCCTGGCTCCTCGAACGCTTACTAACATGACTTCTGAATTATGTCGGCCCGAACGGTAGTAAACGATATATAAACATACATGTTTCATGAATCATTTCTTTCAAAGACTTACATTATACATCATACCACATCATGGACTAAATGCAAGATATATATATATATAGGCACTACTTCATATTCTTTACTCCGATCCTAAGTCGCAACATTCGATTATAGGTTGCTCGTAGAAACCTTCATGATTCAACCGTTACATTCGTTACTTGCTATCTTACTTAAGGTGAGTTCATAGCCCCACTTTCGATTACTTAATTGTTTTACAAACCCATGGGGGGAATACATGCTATTATTTTCTACTCGAACACAATGCTTTCTAATGTATGCTTTACGACGATGTTTTATTATCACTAAGTACCAGCCTTGCTAAACCGATATCCTTTATTATGAACCATTTAATCACTAGCAATAGTGAGCGCGAATATTATTAATAAGCCTATTGGGATTGACGAATCCCATTTGTATTGACTAAGTTCAAACAAATGCAATAATATTTGAGACATTAGGTATGACGGCAAAGTACCTACCGGGATAACTCCGCCGATCGATATTGGTAACCGTTAACGTTATGGTGTCATAAGCTTAGTGTATAATACATGTTCCGGGCGTATAATAACGTAGCCTACCTGTTTTGTTTTCCAAACATTGGTGTGAGCCTATAACTCACACTACCAACATATTGTGTTCAATCGATTTAACAAACTCTATGAATATCACTCAACCTTTGTGTTGACCTCTCAAGCATGTATTTCAGGTTCATGATGATCAAGGATGGCACGGAAGGACACGGATACTCAAGAGGGCTATAAATTTTATTATCATTCAAAACTCATTTATTATACATTGTAAACATGGAACCAATTGGGACCTCATTTTGAAATCTCTGATATTTATATAATTTGAATGATACATCTTTTAAAACGACTCAATTGGAGTTCGTTTTCTATTATTGTGACTATTGTGCCGTCGAGTAACACCCAGTTTGAATTCCGCTGCATCCATGAATTGGGGGTGTTATAGATTGGTACCAGAGCCATGGTTATAGAGAAACGGGTCTAATTGAGACCTAAACTATAACTACAATCACAAACAAAAACATTTTATAGCCTTCCGCTCTCCGTGTCTTCCATCCTCCAGACGATTATGGATTTAGTAAGCATGTTATGATACACAAACATGTTAGTATATTTATATATACATTCGAGTTATTTTCAATCATTTTATCTAAACATATCTGCGTATGCCTATTCTAGGGCATTTCGACACAACTACATTCTCCCAACGATGTTCCTACTCCAACATTTTATATCCAAGATATTGTAACGAATTACGATGGTCTTTTCTATTTCCCGAACATTGTATGACACAATGGTCTAATCTACTTCCGAGACATTGTGATTTGTGCAATGGTCTCTCGAATTATTCCACCACCTCATCAATATCATTTCATATGATATCAAAAACCCATCACAATCTATCGATTTCCAAACAAGAAATATGAGATTTCTAAAGGACAAACTAATCCATCATCGACAAAAGCTGAACTTTCTCTACATCCATCAAAGTTTTCTTCTGAAACCTTCATTGTTAAAAGTTTGTAATTCTAGCCCAGTATAGACTGTTTTAGAATTACTTCAACTTCCTTTCCACACATATCTACCCGTACTATCTTCTATGCAATGGAATGTGAAAACATACGTTACAAGTCTCTTATGGCGGGACTTGCAACTGAATGGTTTGACATCGCCTTTGTTTAGTGGACAGTTTCCCGAAAGCAACGGACGTATCACAAGTATACCTAATTTAGGTATTTGAAAATTTTATCGAACCTTGGCTAAATATAGACTAGTCACCTATATTTAACCTAGGGACGGTGGAATATAGTCTGACTAACTATATTCGACTTAAAATTTTCAAATACTGAGAGTAGTTGTACTAGGGTTATGTTTAGGTTGATTTCCTACTTGAACTCGATAAACCACCAGAATTCATTAAACGATCTAGAGACACGATAGTGTTTTACCACTCAGCGAAATCTTAACACCTTATTTGTACTACCTAATTTCATTCTTGAAAGTTTTCATTTATGAGATAATCCGAACTACTATCTTGGGATAGTTATCAATTATTCTCTACATCCTGTAGAAGTACAATCCTGTTTAGGTCCTAAGAATACCATTCCATCATAAACCTTTAAAATCTCTTAAGATTTTTAAAGCAAACTCAACATCTATACCTAAGAGTATTAATGTTAAGCATACACTACACACTTTTGTTCGTCAACATATCACATCATTATCTTTACAATCGTTGAAACCACAAGCTCATTAACAGATCTTGATGCACTTTTAAAGCTCAAATCATCCTTAGCTACACCACAAGCACCCTTACCAGCTTTACAAGATTGAATATTCATCTTGGAACACCAGTATCATCTCGTAATACCCTACCTTGTAACTCACCGACTAAGTATGAATGTTGTGTAGGATGATTTGTAATTATTTGAATGGATTGGGATGCCTTTTCATTTAAATAAAGACATTGTAAATCACCAAACCATAAGTTTATATTTCCTTATCTACATTGTTTGGGATGCCTCTCTATGTAAATAAAGAATTATAAACAAGTGGGCTTGTTTGTATCCAAAATAACATAAGTATGAAGTCAATAAACACTAGGTACAACAACCGATTACCTACTAGGCTATGATTGCAATTACTCTCTCAAATTCCTATTAATATTCGACTGCTATATCAATTTCCTTTGATATTCGACTATTACCATACCTTTCCTACATAAAAGTAAGCCTCATCCTACGCCATACACTAAAACGACAAATCAAACTACATTACTGGTAATCCCAGACTATAGTCCTCATAAGTAACCACACATCTTTATCGACACCACTCCAACATATGACACACATAGAACTTCGGGACGAAGTTCCCCGTAAGGGGTAGAGACTGTAACAATTCGCAATTTCAGGTTAATTACTATTCCCGGAAAAATTTCACTATTCACTTTTACTACTCATTTTTCCCGAAACTTTCCCGAAAGTTGATTTTTATTTGATATTCTCGAGTGATAAATCATTTCCATGGCAAATTAAATGTTTGACATCCATCAGGTCATTTTCGTGAAAGTTATTAAGGAATTACACGGAATTACACGTTTTAGGGTAAAACGTCAATCAGAAATTCTACGTACAACGAAATTCGATCCCGTCAGGTGACCCCACATCGGAAAAATGTTTGACACGCTCATGATTTATTTGAGAATTAATCGTGACTGAGAAAAACATGACCAAAAACTTCCCAGCAGGTCACCCATGCTGTACTACTCTCGCATGAGCACGCTTAACCGTTTGGGCAATTAACCGTTAGACCACAAAACGCGTTTCTAAGAAGATTTGAGTTTTCAACTTATTAGAAAAAGTCAACATATTCTTTCCCTCCTCCATTGACCAAAAATCATCCCTTGATGTTATAAGTCATTTCGTGATTTTTAGGCTTACGGTTTGATGTCTAAAAGACATTTAATACCAACCGACACTAGACTGAGCCCAGTCTAGACATTATAAGTCATTTTAAATCATTTTTATCACATTAGAAAAGTAACATTTTACTTTTCTCAATATTACGCAATATTCGTACGTTTTACGTATTACGCGTTTTAGACCCGTGTTTCCAGTTTTTAGCAGGGTTTTAGCACCCGATAGAACCTACCACTCATTTTATATTTTATTATGGAGTATAATGACATGTTTAACCATTCTTCCAAGTTTCGTATTTTTACGATACCCGGTTTTACGTTTTGTGACGTAACAACTTACGGTTAGCAATTTACGGAGTCGGAACTAGCTCCATAATCTTGGATAAGATCACCAAAAGTCCACCCTTGCTCCCCAAGGTTACCAAACCGCCCTAGGAGGGGGGAGTCACACCCATGTGGCTTCATCTCATGAATTTACCCCTAGATCATCACTAAATTACAACTTGGTCACCAAGTTTTGGTAATTTCCTAGTTGTTTCCTAACCTCCTCATTTGGACTATAAATAGCCCCTCCTCCCTTCACTTGAACGCCACACACCACACCCCATTTCATTCCACACTTAGCTTTATTTCTTCCAAGTTCTTGCAAGGTTCAAGTGATTCTTCAAGATAGAAACCCTAGTTAGATTATCATTCACCAAAAATCTTCCAAACCCTAGTATACTTGGTGATTTCTCTTGAGTTTAAATCCACTCAAGTCACCTCAACCTTCATCATCCATCTTTCAAGATTACAAGAGTAGAAAGATTGCATGAAGTGAAGTGGGTTGAAGCAAGTCTATCAATGTCCTATCCTTACATGTTAACTTCCTTTCATCTTTGAAAGCCAAAAGTTGTAAGCCAAACCCTAACATGATTCTTATTAAATAATCATGTTCATGTTATTTACATGTTATTCTTGCTATATTATGTCTTGTAGTTATGTCCATGATGTATAAAAGTGAACAAAACAAGTTATTGTTATTGATTGTTACAACAAGTTACTAAAACAAGCAAACTAGTGACTTTCTTGGAAAACCACGACCAAAATGGTAAACTTATGATATTGGATCATTACATATTACAGTAGAGGACTTAACAAGGAAACCATAGCAATTTGAACCACCCAAAACGAGTATACGAGTCAAAAGTTACGCCCATTTGAAATTACCAAAGTTTCCGGCAAAACTGCCAAATACCATTCTGATCAAATTTAGGTTTTGAAAGTCCCACTTCTGGTCCGATTCATCAAAAAGTTAAAACACAAAAGTTGTCCGGAACGACGTTTTCGTTCAGGAACAAAGAAGCTCGAGCCCTAAAAACGCTTTCCGAGTGATAAAATTCTTCAAATTCTAAACAGCCCATTTTTAGGCGAAAGTCACTAGATTATGGTTATACTTTAAAAGGAACAAGAGGTCTTATGACCTATAATCAAGACCACCACCATGGCTAGAGCCAAGGTTGTGTCTCATGACCTTGGAACAAGGACCAAAGGTCATGGCTAGGCCATGACGAAATGACCAAGTAAACTTACATAGGCGTAAACATGAAACAAGGAATTGGCGATATATTGAACAAGCAATTTGGATCTACTTCACTTAAAAAGGAACCATGAGATATTACAAAGAGAAAATGGTCATACAAGACTTATGAAACTACCCCTAATAACAATCTTCATGTACTAATAAACTTTCCTAAGTTTATTGAAATATCGGACATGTAACTTTTCGGATCAAAACATATATATATATATATATATATATATATATATATATATATATATATATATATATATATATATATATATACTTTATCAACTACTACAATAGTAGGGAGCCTCATGTGAGGAGTTCATTAAAGTGTCCTGGCTCCTCGAACGCTTACTAACATGACTTCTGAATTATGTCGGCCCGAACGGTAGTAAACGATATATAAACATACATGTTTCATGAATCATTTCTTTCAAAGACTTACATTATACATCATACCACATCATGGACTAAATGCAAGATATATATATATATATATATATATATATATATATATATATATATAGGCACTACTTCATATTCTTTACTCCGATCCTAAGTCGCAACATTCGATTATAGGTTGCTCGTAGAAACCTTCATGATTCAACCGTTACATTCATTACTTGCTATCTTACTTAAGGTGAGTTCATAGCCCCACTTTCGATTACTTAATTGTTTTACAAACCCATGGGGGGAATACATGCTATTATTTTCTACTCGAACACAATGCTTTCTAATGTTTGCTTTACGACGATGTTTTATTATCACTAAGTACCAGCCTTGCTAAACCGATATCCTTTATTATGAACCATTTAATCACTAGCAATAGTGAGCGCGAATATTATTAATAGGCCTATTGGGATTGACGAATCCCATTTGTATTGACTAAGTTCAAACAAATGCAATAATATTTGAGACATTAGGTATGACGGCAAAGTACCTACCGGGATAACTCCGCCGATCGATATTGGTAACCGTTAACGGTATGGTGTCATAAGCTTAGTGTATAATACATGTTCCGGGCGTATAATAACGTAGCCTACCTGTTTTGTTTTCCAAACATTGGTGTGAGCCTATAACTCACACTACCAACATATTGTGTTCAATCGATTTAACAAACTCTATGAATATCACTCAACCTTTGTGTTGACCTCTCAAGCATGTATTTCAGGTTCATGACGATCAAGGATGGCACGGAAGGACACGGATACTCAAGAGGGCTATAAATTTTATTATCATTCAAAACTCATTTATTATACATTGTAAACATGGAACCAATTGGGACCTCATTTTGAAATCTCTGATACTTATATAATTTGAATGATACATCTTTTAAAACGACTCAATTGGAGTTCGTTTTCTATTATTGTGACTATTGTGCCGTCGAGTAACACCCAGTTTGAATTCCGCTGCATCCATGAATTGGGGGTGTTATATTTAGTCACATAAAATTAACCATAAAGTGGCCAAAAGTGTGAATATGTGCGACCATATGGTGTTTAAAGTGAAGGAATGTGTGTTTTGTGTGACTATTGATCATCCAATGGCCACATGAATTGTATGTTTGTGTGGCCTTTCGCAACATTTAGTCACACAAAGCATGTTACTTTTGGATATTTAGTCACATAAAATTAAGCATAAAGTGGCCAAAAGTGTGAATATGTGTGACCATATGGTGTTTAAAGGGAAGAAATGTGTGTTTTGTGTGACTATTGATCATCCAATGGCCACATGAATTGTATGTTTGTGTGGCCTTTTGCAACATTTAATCACATAAAGCATGTTACTTTTGGGTATTTAGTCACATAAAATTAAGCATAAAGTGGGCAAAAGTGTGAATATGTGTGACTATATGGTGTTTAAAGTGAAGGAATGTGTGTTTTGTGTGACTATTGATCATCCAATGGCCACATGAATTGTATGTTTGTGTGGCCTTTTGCAACATTTAGTCACACAAAGCATGTTTCTTTTGGGTATTTAGTCACATACAATTAAGCATAAAGTGGCCAAAAGTGTGAATATGTGTGACCATATGGTGTTTAAAGTGAAAAAATGTGTCTTTTGTGTGACTACTGATCATCCAATAGCCACATGAATTGTATGTTTGTGTGGCCTTTTGCAACATTTAGTCACATAAAGCATGTTACTTTTGGGTATTTAGTCACATAAAATTAAGCATAAAGTGGCCAAAAGTGTGAATATGTGCGACCATATGGTGTTTAAAGTGAAGGAATGTGTGTTTTGTGTGACTATTGATCATCCAATGGCCACATGAATTGTATGTTTGTGTGGGCTTTTGCAACATTTAGTCACACAAAGCATGTTACTTTTGGGTATTTAGTCACATACAATTAAGCATAAAGTGGCCAAAAGTGTGAATATGTGTGACCATATGGTGTTTAAAATGAACAAATGTGTGTTTTGTGTGACTATTGATCATCCAATGGCCACATGAATTGTATGTTTGTGTGGCCTTTTGCAACATTTAGTCATACAAAGCATGTTTCTTTTGGGTATTTAGTCACATACAATTAAGCATAAAGTGGCCAAAAGTGTGAATATGTGTGACCATATGGTGTTTAAAGTGAACAAATGTGTGTCTTGTGTGACTATTGATCATCCAATGGCCACATGAATTGTATGTTTGTGTGGCCTTTCGAAACATTTAGTCACACAAAGCATGTTACTTTTGGATATTTAGTCAGATAAAATTAAGCATAAAGTGGCCAAAAGTGTGAATATGTGTGACCATATGGTGTTTAAAGGGAAGAAATGTGTGTTTTGTATGACTATTGATCATCCAATGGCCACATGAATTGTATGTTTGTGTGGCCTTTTGCAACATTTAGTCACATAAAGCAAGTTACTTTTGGGTATTTAGTCACATAAAATTAAGCATAAAGTGGCCAAAAGTGTGAATATGTGTGACTATATGGTGTTTAAAGTGAAGGAATATGTGTTTTGTGTGACTATTGATCATCCAATGGCCACATGAATTGTATGTTTATGTGGCCTTTTGAAACATTTAGTCACACAAAGCATGTTACTTTTGGGTATTTAGTCACATACAATTAAGCATAAAGTGGCTCAAAGTGTGAATATGTGTGACCATATGGTGTTTAAAGTGAACAAATGTGTGTTTTGTGTGACTATTGATCATCCAATGGCCACATGAATTGTATGTTTGTGTGGCCTTTTGCAACATTAAGTCACACAAAGCATGTTTCTTTTGGGTATTTAGTCACATACAATTAAGCATAAAGTGGCCAAAAGTATGAATATTTGTGACCATATGGTGTTTAAAGTGAACAAATGTGTGTTTTGTGTGACTATTAATCATCCAATGGCCACATGAATTGTATGTTTGTGTGGCCTTTTGCAACATTTAGTCAAATAAAGTATGTTACTTTTGGGTATTTAGTCACGTAAAATTAACCATAAAGTGGCGAAAAGTGTGAATATGTGCGACCATATGGTGTTTAAAGTGAAGGAATGTGTGTTTTGTGTGACTATTGATCATCCAATGGCCACATGAATTGTATGTTTGTGTGGCCTTTTGCAACATTTAGTCAGACAAAGCATGTTACTTTTGGGTATTTAGTCACATACAATTAAGAATAAAGTGGCCAAAAGTGTGAATATGTGTGACCATATGGTGTTTAAAGTGAACAAATATGTGTTTTGTGTGACTATTGATCATCCAATGTCCACATGAATTGTATGTTTATGTGGCCTTTTGAAACATTTAGTCACACAAAGCATGTTACTTTTGGGTATTTAGTCACATACAATTAAGTATAAAGTGGCCAAAAGTCTGAATATGTGTGACCATATGGTTTTTAAAGTGAAGAAATGTGTGTTTTGTGTGACTATTGATCATCCAATGGCCACATGAATTGTATGTTTGTGTGGCCTTTTGCAACATTTAGTCACACAAAGCATGTTACTTTTGGGTATTTAGTCACATAAAATTAAGCATAAAGTGGCCAAAAGTCTGAATATGTGTGACCATATGGTTTTTAAAGTGAAGAAATGTGTGTTTTGTGTGACTATTGATCATCCAATGGCCACATGAATTGTATGTTTGTGTGGCCTTTTGCAACATTTAGTCACATAAAGCATGTTACTTTTGGGTATTTAGTCACATAAAATTAAGCATAAAGTTGCCAAAAGTGTGAATATGTGTGACTATATGGTGTTTAAAGTGAAGGAATGTGTGTTTTGTGTGACTATTGATCATCCAATGGCCACATGAATTGTATGTTTGTGTGGCCTTTTGCAACATTTAGTCACACAAAGCATGTTACTTTTGGGTATTTAGTCACATACAATTAAGCATAAAGTGGCCAAAAGTGTGAATATGTGTGACCATATGGTGTTTAAAGTGAAGGAATGTGTGTTTTGTGTGACTATTGATCATCCAATGGCCACATGAATTGTATGTTTGTGTGGCCTTTTGCAACATTTAGTCACACAAAGCATGTTTCTTTTGGGTATTTAGTCACATACAATTAAGCATAAAGTGGCCAAAAGTGTGAATATGTGTGACCATATGGTGTTTAAAGTGAACAAATGTGTGTTTTGTGTGACTATTGATCATCCAATAGCCACATGAATTGTATGTTTGTGTGACCTTTTGCAACATTTAGTCACATAAAGCATGTTACTTTTGGGTATTATGTCACATAAAATTAAGCATAAAGTGGCCAAAAGTGTGAATATGTGCGACCATATGGTGTTTAAAGTGAAGGAATGTGTGTTTTGTGTGACTATTGATCATCCAATGGCCACATGAATTGTATGTTTGTGTGGCCTTTTGCAACATTAAGTCACACAAAGCATGTTTCTTTTGGGTATTTTGTTACATACAATTAAGCATAAAGTGGCCAAAAGTATGAATATCTGTGACCATATGGTGTTTAAAGTGAACAAATGTGTGTTTTGTGTGACTATTAATCATCCAATGGCCACATGAATTGTATGTTTGTGTGGCCTTTTGCAACATTTAGTCACATAAAGCATGTTACTTTTGGGTATTTAGTCACATAAAATTAAGCATAAAGTGGCCAAAAGTGTGAATATGTGGGACCATATGGTGTTTAAAGTGAAGGAATGTGTGTTTTGTGTGACTATTGATCATCCAATGGCCACATGAATTGTATGTTTGTGTGGCCTTTTGCAACATTTAGTCACACAAAGCATGTTACTTTTGGGTATTTAGTTGTCACAACTCACCATTTCAGGTCATTTCAGGTCATTTCCCGAACTTTGGAAAACACTATTCATCAAACACTATTCATCAAACACTATTCATCAAAACACTATTCATCGTTTTACTATTCATCGTTTTCGAGGTCAGTTTGATATTCTGAGAAACTTTTGGGAAATTTACTATTCACCGAACACTATTCATTTCCGGAAAAGTTTTCATCATTCACTTGCATTACTCATTTCATCGTAAATTTAGTTTACGGGTATTCAAATTCGCGTAACCGGATTGGTTTAGGTGCGAATTCATTTCATTAGTGTTAAGTACACTGCATACGGACTGGAGATAGTCTGCATATCATCGTAACAGCATTTTCATGTTATACCACTCTCAGGATTTTCAAATTATTACATTCAGTACATTTAACGTTTTTACGTATAAGTATTTATAGTAAACGTTAACACCCGGTTTATACACGACGAATATATCTAAACATTCCCACGATGGTCCTGACATATTTTTATATCCATTTTAACATCATAAAAGTTATAACATTCAGTTACCCAGTATTTTGGAAATTTATTTTATTTATAACGTACGCGTATGAATATAACGACGGTTTTCGTGAAAACTAAACAATAATCACCCGATCACTCAGTAAATGTACCCAACATATTTTTAATATGTTTTTAACATTATTATAACTTTATTTCATCCCGGTAAACTTCGTGAACATTTATTTCTAATAAAACCGGTACCCGATCGTAACTAAAAACACAAACTAGTGCAAATTCTTACAAGGTTTTCTAATTAAATCCCAAGTACCCTAACCCCCCCCCCCCCCCCCCTCCTACCCTTGAAAAACCAGCCCAAGAACACCCTTTTTAACCCCTAGCATTAACTTAACTATATTTTACTAATAAACCTTTTACAACATAACTTTACCAAATTACATAATCATAATTCACAATATTTTGGCTAAGATCAAAACTTGCTCATCTCTTCCATTTTTTCTCCAAACCCACGACCCATAATTGATCTCCATGATCAAGTGATCATTTTCCATAAAGTAAAACACTAAACTTGTTCATTTTACAAGCCTAATCAAGAATCAAGCAACAAAAACACAAGAACATCAAGCATAATCATCCTATAATCATCTCATTTTATCAAGTAAGTTTTCATCTTTATTTTTTCATGGATCATCCTATTTTTACATGTATTACATAAGTATCATGCTAAAAACCATGTACAAGTAACTATACCACACTTTATTTTGGCTAAAAAGAAACATACAAACCCTAACTTTTTAGTTATGAATCCCCTTGCTCTAATAACTTGGTTAGGAGTCCATGGCACCCTAAGAAGGTGTATGGTAAGATTAGATTAGCCATGTGGTGATTACAAGAGGTTTGGTGATGGTAGAAATTAGTTTTTAACCTTGGAAACTTGATTTGGAACCTATTTTAGACATGCTGTCCCGTTTTGTAAAAATCTGGAAAATCAGTAAACACCAAGGGAACTTTGGCAAAATTTTTAGAAAATACTTTCAAAAACGAATCCGTAGACGAAAGAACGGATTAAAAAGAGTTTATAACGAAGGAGTTATGATTTTTGCAAGATTGTAGACGAAAAGTATTTTTTCTGAAAATGTTTGCTGTTTGACGTTTTTCATTGGACAAAAAGAGACTTTAGACGTAACCCGGAGGAGCCGAGCTTTCCAAAATATATTACTATATACTAAGACGTAACCGTGGACATAAAGAACAAGTAAAACGGACAAGTAACGACAAAGATATACTCGTTTGAATATCGGCTAAAACCCTTTTATATTTGACAGCTTTTAATATAATTTGGCGCAAAAACTACGAAGTACATTTATAAGCTAAACATAATATTAAGTACCGAGCTTTATAACTAATGTAGTATTAGTTATTACGAGTATGTTTTCATCATTTCAAGGATTACAACCCGAGTATTTCAACGCTTACATGGAAACTTACGTTATATATATATAAGTATATATATATTATAACTAGCTATTTATATTTTCTAATAGCAATATTTTTCAAATACTTGGATTATATACTTTTGATAACAACAAGTGTTTTTCCAAAGGGTAGAGTGGTATAGAAACATGTGCATGGACATTCATAACATCATTTCATGATCTAAAGTAGATCGTTCATCATTCACATTAGGTTGCGGCTAGTGTGAGCGCCTTGTTTTTCAGCTCATTACATGTTCATGGTAACATCAGCTTCAGGTGAGTCATAGCCCCACTTTTACTGGTTTAATTACTTTACAAACTCTTTGGGGGAGATACATGCTTAAATACTCGTGTTATACTTTTATACGATTTCAAATCCCATGGGGGGAGAATACATTGCAACAACTATTTTTGTACATGCCCAAGTATTACAAATTCCATACATTGCTTAAGTTGCCTTACTACCACTTCATAACAAGTCCCCTTTCAATATCATGGACCGTTAATTTCAAGTACTAAGCGAGAGTGAGTGAATAGATCTATTGAGGGTGACGCCTCCATTCGTGTTTGGGTTGCTCCAACGGGACGAATGCATTTCATGTCTTATCAAGTGAGTGCCTGGTAGACACTCTGTTGGGGCATTACAAAGTCTAGCTTCGGGGTCATGAGCTTAAGGGACAATGTAGCATTTTTGACATTTATGTCGGTTCACTTTATACTTGTGGCTATTGTACATACGAAAATTACTTATGGAATTACGATACTTTTCCACCACTATTACTATTGAATTACAATGCTTTTGTATCAAACATATTACATTTGGCAGTGGGTTGTAAACACACAGGTTACAAGTCTCTTATGGCGGGACTTGGAACTGAGTGGATTTACGATGCCTTTGCTGGGAAATCTTCATTTCAATGCATTACATTCTTTTTCACAAGACTCTATGAACTCACCAACCATTGTGTTGACACTTTAGCATGTATTTTCAGGTATTAAGCTATGGCACACTACAGGAGGTTTTGGCAGGGCATGGCATGGTCATAGAAGACTCTGATTATTCATATGGGGACCGTTTTAAACTATTTTAATGGCCTACTTCCGCATTACTTTTAACAATGTAAAATCAACATTTTGATTTAACTATTTTATTCTAAATGATTCAAGTGCAAACTATTTTTGAACCAGTGTTGTAATACCAATTGAGTTACACCCCAGCTACATGTATGCTTCCGCTGGACCCGATTTTGGGGGTGTGACAGATTGGCATCAGAGCTTTGGCTATAGCGAACTAAGTGTTTTTTTAAAACCTAGACTATAGCTACTTTCAAGAAAACTTAACCCTATGACCGTCACATGCCTGCCTGCCAAGCTGAAGCCTCATTTGTGGTTAGTTGCTGACATAGGTGATGAGATTTATGTCTCATTATCTGATATATATTATATTCATTTATTATAGTTGATTACTATAATTGTCTTTCATATAAGCATGTTCACGTATCATATATATCACCGCATTATGTTTTTCCTTGCATAGTTTCATCATGTGACCTCGAGTTTGGTCATTTGCTTTTGTCTTTCGGAACGTCTTGGTATTTGTGAAGGACATAGTCTTAGTATGACTGAGCTGAGTATTTCAAAATTCATGGAACCTCGGTGGGATATAGACTGGTCATCTATATTCAACCCGGGATAGTGAGATATAGGCTGACCACCTATGTCTGACTCAGAAATGAATTTTGCAACACTGAGAATGGTTATAATAAAATTCTGTCTGGATTGAATCCTTTACTCATTTTCCAAATGTTTCATGCATGTGTGAGTATACCCTCGTTGTCAGAACATTCATACTTTTCATCACCTCGTGAACCGCCGCTTGGAAGCATGTCAATTGATCATTTCATTTCATGAACATTCACGTCTATGCATGATACACTTACATCACGGTATTTTCTTTTATTACAATATCATTTTGTCGCAGTTGTCACAGTCTCTTCCCTTCTCACCATCACTATCATTTCCTTTCCCCATCCCCATATATATATATAAGGAATTAGCTGACACTTTATGGATTCCTATGCCACTTATCACTCACTACTCCCTATATTGATAAGTGGATATTATCAATGACCTCCCTAGGAAAGACTTTCCATACCATCTATAAGGAGAATCTCTCGGTACATTAAGACCATTCAAAACTCAACAGAAATTTCAAGATATCACCAAACTATTCGAACCACTATTATTGGCCTGGTCACCAAAATTCCATCATCTAGAAAGTATTGGCTTGACAGAATTACAGGATTATTTTCGATACGAGTGCTCACTAAGCCACACCATAGAGATAAATCCAACCTCTTAACCGAGACTATATATTGAACATGTCCTCACCAATAGACTTTATCCAAACATGTTAGACACCTATGCCTTTGTGCAGACATACATACCTGACTATTGTATCCTCTTAATACTTTCACTTTCAAATGGATTTTTCTCCAAACTACAGTTACGCAAAACATATATCTTGTAAGAAATACTTTTCTGAGGCACTTATTTTGACAAGCAAATTCCTTTTGGTTAATCTTTACAAAACTATTGAATTGTTAGGAAATTTTAAACATCGATCTTTGGTAAACCATTAAAACTACAAGTTGGTAAGCAGAGTTATACAGAAAGTTCTGCCTAGGAAAGGCATGATACCATTCAGAAAACTTGGAAAGTTAAACCCGATATATACACTGGACCATGTAATATTTCAAACAGAGTAGGCCTAGTGGTCGTCAGACTTGAGCCTTGTTAGAGAACAACAGCAACAGGATTACACAACCACGTATTATCAGCTTTTCAGAATTGTCACCCATAATCCCATTTGGAAAGGAATCCAACCCAAAGTCAAACATAAACCTTGTAGGAGAACCAATAGAAATCATGGAATGTAAGGTCGAACAGTAGAAGCAGAGTCGAATTCCTATCGTTAGAGTTCGCTGGAATTCTAGAATATCATCACCTTTTCACCAATATGTTTTCAGAGACCAACATAAACTGAACTTCGGGACGAAGTTCCTTTTAGAGGGGAAGACTGTCACAACTCACCATTTCAGGTCATTTCAGGTCATTTCCCGAACTTTGGAAAACACTATTCATCAAACACTATTCATCAAACACTATTCATCAAAACACTATTCATCGTTTTACTATTCATCGTTTTCGAGGTCAGTTTGATATTCTGAGAAACTTTTGGGAAATTTACTATTCACCGAACACTATTCATTTCCGGAAAAGTTTTCATCATTCACTTGCATTACTCATTTCATCGTAAATTTAGTTTACGGGTATTCAAATTCGCGTAACCGGATTGGTTTAGGTGCGAATTCATTTCATTAGTGTTAAGTACACTGCATACGGACTGGAGATAGTCTGCATATCATCGTAACAGCATTTTCATGTTATACCACTCTCAGGATTTTCAAATTATTACATTCAGTACATTTAACGTTTTTACGTATAAGTATTTATAGTAAACGTTAACACCCGGTTTATACACGACGAATATATCTAAACATTCCCACGATGGTCCTGACATATTTTTATATCCATTTTAACATCATAAAAGTTATAACATTCAGTTACCCAGTATTTTGGAAATTTATTTTATTTATAACGTACGCGTATGAATATAACGACGGTTTTCGTGAAAACTAAACAATAATCACCCGATCACTCAGTAAATGTACCCAACATATTTTTAATATGTTTTTAACATTATTATAACTTTATTTCATCCCGGTAAACTTCGTGAACATTTATTTCTAATAAAACCGGTACCCGATCGTAACTAAAAACACAAACTAGTGCAAATTCTTACAAGGTTTTCTAATTAAATCCCAAGTACCCTAACCCCCCCCCCCCTCCTACCCTTGAAAAACCAGCCCAAGAACACCCTTTTTAACCCCTAGCATTAACTTAACTATATTTTACTAATAAACCTTTTACAACATAACTTTACCAAATTACATAATCATAATTCACAATATTTTGGCTAAGATCAAAACTTGCTCATCTCTTCCATTTTTTCTCCAAACCCACGACCCATAATTGATCTCCATGATCAAGTGATCATTTTCCATAAAGTAAAACACTAAACTTGTTCATTTTACAAGCCTAATCAAGAATCAAGCAACAAAAACACAAGAACATCAAGCATAATCATCCTATAATCATCTCATTTTATCAAGTAAGTTTTCATCTTTATTTTTTCATGGATCATCCTATTTTTACATGTATTACATAAGTATCATGCTAAAAACCATGTACAAGTAACTATACCACACTTTATTTTGGCTAAAAAGAAACATACAAACCCTAACTTTTTAGTTATGAATCCCCTTGCTCTAATAACTTGGTTAGGAGTCCATGGCACCCTAAGAAGGTGTATGGTAAGATTAGATTAGCCATGTGGTGATTACAAGAGGTTTGGTGATGGTAGAAATTAGTTTTTAACCTTGGAAACTTGATTTGGAACCTATTTTAGACATGCTGTCCCGTTTTGTAAAAATCTGGAAAATCAGTAAACACCAAGGGAACTTTGGCAAAATTTTTAGAAAATACTTTCAAAAACGAATCCGTAGGCGAAAGAACGGATTAAAAAGAGTTTATAACGAAGGAGTTATGATTTTTGCAAGATTGTAGACGAAAAGTATTTTTTCTGAAAATGTTTGCTGTTTGACGTTTTTCATTGGACAAAAAGAGACTTTAGACGTAACCCGGAGGAGCCGAGCTTTCCAAAATATATTACTATATACTAAGACGTAACCGTGGACATAAAGAACAAGTAAAACGGACAAGTAACGACAAAGATATACTCGTTTGAATATCGGCTAAAACCCTTTTATATTTGACAGCTTTTAATATAATTTGGCGCAAAAACTACGAAGTACATTTATAAGCTAAACATAATATTAAGTACCGAGCTTTATAACTAATGTAGTATTAGTTATTACGAGTATGTTTTCATCATTTCAAGGATTACAACCCGAGTATTTCAACGCTTACATGGAAACTTACGTTATATATATATAAGTATATATATATTATAACTAGCTATTTATATTTTCTAATAGCAATATTTTTCAAATACTTGGATTATATACTTTTGATAACAACAAGTGTTTTTCCAAAGGGTAGAGTGGTATAGAAACATGTGCATGGACATTCATAACATCATTTCATGATCTAAAGTAGATCGTTCATCATTCACATTAGGTTGCGGCTAGTGTGCGCGCCTTGTTTTTCAGCTCATTACATGTTCATGGTAACATCAGCTTCAGGTGAGTCATAGCCCCACTTTTACTGGTTTAATTACTTTACAAACTCTTTGGGGGAGATACATGCTTAAATACTCGTGTTATACTTTTATACGATTTCAAATCCCATGGGGGGAGAATACATTGCAACAACTATTTTTGTACATGCCCAAGTATTACAAATTCCATACATTGCTTAAGTTGCCTTACTACCACTTCATAACAAGTCCCCTTTCAATATCATGGACCGTTAATTTCAAGTACTAAGCGAGAGTGAGTGAATAGATCTATTGAGGGTGACGCCTCCATTCGTGTTTGGGTTGCTCCAACGGGACGAATGCATTTCATGTCTTATCAAGTGAGTGCCTGGTAGACACTCTGTTGGGGCATTACAAAGTCTAGCTTCGGGGTCATGAGCTTAAGGGACAATGTAGCATTTTTGACATTTATGTCGGTTCACTTTATACTTGTGGCTATTGTACATACGAAAATTACTTATGGAATTACGATACTTTTCCACCACTATTACTATTGAATTACAATGCTTTTGTATCAAACATATTACATTTGGCAGTGGGTTGTAAACACACAGGTTACAAGTCTCTTATGGCGGGACTTGGAACTGAGTGGATTTACGATGCCTTTGCTGGGAAATCTTCATTTCAATGCATTACATTCTTTTTCACAAGACTCTATGAACTCACCAACCATTGTGTTGACACTTTAGCATGTATTTTCAGGTATTAAGCTATGGCACACTACAGGAGGTTTTGGCAGGGCATGGCATGGTCATAGAAGACTCTGATTATTCATATGGGGACCGTTTTAAACTATTTTAATGGCCTACTTCCGCATTACTTTTAACAATGTAAAATCAACATTTTGATTTAACTATTTTATTCTAAATGATTCAAGTGCAAACTATTTTTGAACCAGTGTTGTAATACCAATTGAGTTACACCCCAGCTACATGTATGCTTCCGCTGGACCCGATTTTGGGGGTGTGACATTAGTCACATACAATTAAGCATAAAGTGGCCAAAAGTGTGAATATGTGTGACCATATGGTGTTTAAAGTGAACAAATGTGTGTTTTGTGTGACTATTGATCATCCAATGGCCACATGAATTGTATGTTTGTGTGGCCTTTTGCAACATTTAGTCATACAAAGCATGTTACTTTTGGGTATTTAGTCACATATAATTAAGCATAAAGTGGGCAAAAGTGTGAATATGTGTGACCATATGGTGTTTAAAGTGAACAAATGTGTGTCTTGTGTGACTATTGATCATCCAATGTCCACATGAATTGTATGTTTGTGTGGCCTTTCGCAACATTTAGTCACACAAAGCATGTTACTTTTGGATATTTAGTCACATAAAATTAAGCATAAAGTGGCCAAAAGTGTGAATATGTGTGACCATATGGTGTTTAAAGGGAAGAAATGTGTGTTTTGTGTGACTATTGATCATCCAATGGCCACATGAATTGTATGTTTGTGTGGCCTTTTGCAACATTTAATCACATAAAGCATGTTACTTTTGGGTATTTAGTCACATAAAATTAAGCATGAAGTGGGCAAAAGTGTGAATATGTGTGACTATATGGTGTTTAAAGTGAAGGAATGTGTGTTTTGTGTGACTATTGATCATCCAATGGCCACATGAATTGTATGTTTGTTTGGCCTTTTGCAACATTTAGTCACACAAAGCATGTTTCTTTTGGGTATTTAGTCACATACAATTAAGCATAAAGTGGCCAAAAGTGTGAATATGTGTGACCATATGGTGTTTAAAGTGAAAAAATGTGTCTTTTGTGTGACTATTGATCATCCAATAGCCACATGAATTGTATCTTTGTGTGGCCTTTTGCAACATTTAGTCACATAAAGCATGTTACTTTTGGGTATTTAGTCACATAAAATTAAGCATAAAGTGGCCAAAAGTGTGAATATGTGCGACCATATGGTGTTTAAAGTGAAGGAATGTGTGTTTTGTGTGACTATTGATCATCCAATGGCCACATGAATTGTATGTTTGTGTGGCCTTTTGCAACATTTAGTCACACAAAGCATGTTACTTTTGGGTATTTAGTCACATACAATTAAGCATAAAGTGGCCAAAAGTGTGAATATGTGTTACCATATGGTGTTTAAAATGAACAAATGTGTGTTTTGTGTGACTATTGATCATCCAATGGCCACATGATTTGTATGTTTGTGTGGCCTTTTGCAACATTTAGTCATACAAAGCATGTTTCTTTTGGGTATTTAGTCACATACAATTAAGCATAAAGTGGCCAAAAGTGTGAATATGTGTGACCATATGGTGTTTAAAGTGAACAAATGTGTGTCTTGTGTGACTATTGATCATCCAATGGCCACATGAATTGTATGTTTATGTGGCCTTTCGCAACATTTAGTCACACAAAGCATGTTACTTTTGGATATTTAGTCAGATAAAATTAAGCATAAAGTGGCCAAAAGTGTGAATATGTGTGACCATATGGTGTTTAAAGGGAAGAAATGTGTGTTTTGTGTGACTATTGATCATCCAATGGCTACATGAATTGTATGTTTGTTTGGCCTTTTGCAACATTTAGTCACATAAAGCAAGTTACTTTTGGGTATTTAGTCACATAAAATTAAGCATAAAGTGGCCAAAAGTGTGAATATGTGTGACTATATGGTGTTTAAAGTGAAGGAATGTGTGTTTTGTGTGACTATTGATCATCCAATGGCCACATGAATTGTATGTTTATATGGCCTTTTGAAACATTTAGTCACACAAAGCATGTTACTTTTGGGTATTTAGTCACATACAATTAAGCATAAAGTGGCCAAAAGTGTGAATATATGTGACCATATGGTGTTTAAAGTGAACAAATGTGTGTTTTGTGTGACTATTGATCATCCAATGGCCACATGAATTGTATGTTTGTGTGGCCTTTTGCAACATTTAGTCACACAAAGCATGTTTCTTTTGGGTATTTAGTCACATACAATTAAGCATAAAGTGGCCAAAAGTATGAATATCTGTGACCATATGGTGTTTAAAGTGAACAAATGTGTGTTTTGTGTGACTATTAATCATCCAATGGCCACATGAATTGTATGTTTGTGTGGCCTTTTGCAACATTTAGTCACATAAAGTATGTTACTTTTGGGTATTTAGTCACGTAAAATTAACCATAAAGTGGCCAAAAGTGTGAATATGTGCGACCATATGGTGTTTAAAGTGAAGGAATGTGTGTTTTGTGTGACTATTGATCATCCAATGGCCACATGAATTGTATGTTTGTGTGGCCTTTTGCAACATTTAGTCACATAAAGCAAGTTACTTTTGGGTATTTAGTCACATAAAATTAAGCATAAAGTGGCCAAAAGTGTGAATATGTGTGACTATATGGTGTTTAAAGTGAAGGAATATGTGTTTTGTGTGACTATTGATCATCCAATGGCCACATGAATTGTATGTTTATGTGGCCTTTTGAAACATTTAGTCACACAAAGCATGTTACTTTTGGGTATTTAGTCACATACAATTAAGCATAAAGTGGCTCAAAGTGTGAATATGTGTGACCATATGGTGTTTAAAGTGAACAAATGTGTGTTTTGTGTGACTATTGATCATCCAATGGCCACATGAATTGTATGTTTGTGTGGCCTTTTGCAACATTAAGTCACACAAAGCATGTTTCTTTTGGGTATTTAGTCACATACAATTAAGCATAAAGTGGCCAAAAGTATGAATATTTGTGACCATATGGTGTTTAAAGTGAACAAATGTGTGTTTTGTGTGACTATTAAACATCCAATGGCCACATGAATTGTATGTTTGTGTGGCCTTTTGCAACATTTAGTCAAATAAAGTATGTTACTTTTGGGTATTTAGTCACGTAAAATTAACCATAAAGTGGCGAAAAGTGTGAATATGTGCGACCATATGGTGTTTAAAGTGAAGGAATGTGTGTTTTGTGTGACTATTGATCATCCAATGGCCACATGAATTGTATGTTTGTGTGGCCTTTTGCAACATTTAGTCAGACAAAGCATGTTACTTTTGGGTATTTAGACACATACAATTAAGCATAAAGTGGCCAAAAGTGTGAATATGTGTGACCATATGGTGTTTAAAGTGAACAAATATGTGTTTTGTGTGACTATTGATCATCCAATGTCCACATGAATTGTATGTTTATGTGGCCTTTTGAAACATTTAGTCACACAAAGCATGTTACTTTTGGGTATTTAGTCACATACAATTAAGCATAAAGTGGCTCAAAGTGTGAATATGTGTGACCATATGGTGTTTAAAGTGAACAAATGTGTGTTTTGTATGACTATTGATCATCCAATGGCCACATGAATTGTATGTTTGTGTGGCCTTTTGCAACATTAAGTCACACAAAGCATGTTTCTTTTGGGTATTTAGTCACATACAATTAAGCATAAAGTGGCCAAAAGTATGAATATTTGTGACCATATGGTGTTTAAAGTGAACAAATGTGTGTTTTGTGTGACTATTAATCATCCAATGGCCACATGAATTGTATGTTTGTGTGGCCTTTTGCAACATTTAGTCAAATAAAGTATGTTACTTTTGGGTATTTAGTCACGTAAAATTAACCATAAAGTGGCGAAAAGTGTGAATATGTGCGACCATATGGTGTTTAAAGTGAAGGAATGTGTGTTTTGTGTGACTATTGATCATCCAATGGCCACATGAATTGTATGTTTGTGTGGCCTTTTGCAACATTTAGTCTGACAAAGCATGTTACTTTTGGGTATTTAGTCACATACAATTAAGAATAAAGTGGCCAAAAGTGTGAATGTGTGTGACCATATGGTGTTTAAAGTGAACACATATGTGTTTTGTGTGACTATTGATCATCCAATGTCCACATGAATTGTATGTTTGTGTGGCCTTTTGCAACATTTAGTCACACAAAGCATGTTTCTTTTGGGTATTTAATCACATACAATTAAGCATAAAGTGGCCAAAAGTGTGAATATGTGTGACCATATGGTGTTTAAAGTGAACAAATGTGTGTCTTGTGTGACTATTGATCATCTAATGGCCACATGAATTGTATGTTTGTGTGGCCTTTTGCAACATTTAGTCACACAAAGCATGTTACTTTTGGGTATTTAGTCACATAAAATTAAGCATAAAGTGGCCAAAAGTCTGAATATGTGTGACCATATGGTTTTTAAAGTGAAGAAATGTGTGTTTTGTGTGACTATTGATCATCCAATGGCCACATGAATTGTATGTTTGTGTGGCCTTTTGCAACATTTAGTCACATAAAGCATGTTACTTTTGGGTATTTAGTCACATAAAATTAAGCATAAAGTTGCCAAAAGTGTGAATATGTGTGACTATATGGTGTTTAAAGTGAAGGAATGTGTGTTTTGTGTGACTATTGATCATCCAATGGCCACATGAATTGTATGTTTGTGTGGCCTTTTGCAACATTTAGTCACACAAAGCATGTTACTTTTGGGTATTTAGTCACATACAATTAAGCATAAAGTGGCCAAAAGTGTGAATATGTGTGACCATATGGTGTTTAAAGTGAACAAATGTGTGTCTTGTGTGACTATTGATCGTCCAATGGCCACATGAATTGTATGTTTGTGTGGCCTTTTGCAACATTTAGTCACACAAAGCATGTTACTTTTGGGTATTTAGTCACATAAAATTAAGCATAAAGTGGCCAAAAGTCTGAATATGTGTGACCATATGGTTTTTAAAGTGAAGAAATGTGTGTTTTGTGTGACTATTGATCATCCAATGGCCACATGAATTGTATGTTTGTGTGGCCTTTTGCAACATTTAGTCACATAAAGCATGTTACTTTTGGGTATTTAGTCACATAAAATTAAGCATAAAGTGGCCAAAAGTGTGAATATGTGTGACCATATGGTGTTTAAAGTGAAGGAATGTGTGTTTTGTGTGACTATTGATCATCCAATGGCCACATGAATTGTATGTTTGTGTGGCCTTTTGCAACATTAAGTCACACAAAGCATGTTTCTTTTGGGTATTTAGTCACATACGATTAAGCATAAAGTGGCCAAAAGTATGAATATTTGTGACCATATGGTGTTTAAAGTGAACAAATGTGTGTTTTGTGTGACTATTAATCATCCAATGGCCACATGAATTGTATGTTTGTGTGGCCTTTTGCAACATTTAGTCAAATAAAGTATGTTACTTTTGGGTATTTAGTCACGTAAAATTAACCATAAAGTGGCGAAAAGTGTGAATATGTGCGACCATATGGTGTTTAAAGTGAAGGAATGTGTGTTTTGTGTGACTATTGATCATCCAATGGCCACATGAATTGTATGTTTGTGTGGCCTTTTGCAACATTTAGTCAGACAAAGCATGTTACTTTTGGGTATTTAGTCACATACAATTAAGCATAAAGTGGCCAAAAGTGTGAATATGTGTGACCATATGGTGTTTAAAGTGAACAAATATGTGTTTTGTGTGACTATTGATCATCCAATGTCCACATGAATTGTATGTTTGTGTGGCCTTTTGCAACATTTAGTCACACAAAGCATGTTTCTTTTGGGTATTTAATCACATACAATTAAGCATAAAGTGGCCAAAAGTGTGAATATGTGTGACCATATGGTGTTTAAAGTGAACAAATGTGTGTCTTGTGTGACTATTGATCATCCAATGGCCACATGAATTGTATGTTTGTGTGGCCTTTTGCAACATTTAGTCACACAAAGCATGTTACTTTTGGGTATTTAGTCACATAAAATTAAGCATAAAGTGGCCAAAAGTCTGAATATGTGTGACCATATGGTTTTTAAAGTGAAGAAATGTGTGTTTTGTGTGACTATTGATCATCCAATGGCCACATGAATTGTATGTTTGTGTGGCCTTTTGCAACATTTAGTCACATAAAGCATGTTACTTTTGGGTATTTAGTCACATAAAATTAAGCATAAAGTTGCCAAAAGTGTGAATATGTGTGACTATATGGTGTTTAAAGTGAAGGAATGTGTGTTTTGTGTGACTATTGATCATCCAATGGCCACATGAATTGTATGTTTGTGTGGCCTTTTGCAACATTTAGTCACACAAAGCATGTTACTTTTGGGTATTTAGTCACATACAATTAAGCATAAAGTGGCCAAAAGTGTGAATATGTGTGACCATAGGGTGTTTAAAGTGAAGGAATGTGTGTTTTGTGTGACTATTGATCATCCAATGGCCACATGAATTGTATGTTTGTGTGGCCTTTTGCAACATTTAGTCACACAAAGCATGTTTCTTTTGGGTATTTAGTCACATACAATTAAGCATAAAGTGGCCAAAAGTGTGAATATGTGTGACCATATGGTGTTTAAAGTGAACAAATGTGTGTTTTGTGTGACTATTGATCATCCAATAGCCACATGAATTGTATGTTTGTGTGACCTTTTGCAACATTTACTCACATAAAGCATGTTACTTTTGGGTATTTAGTCACATAAAATTAAGCATAAAGTGGCCAAAAGTGTGAATATGTGCGACCATATGGTGTTTAAAGTGAAGGAATGTGTGTTTTGTGTGACTATTGATCATCCAATGGCCACATGAATTGTATGTTTGTGTGGCCTTTTGCAACATTAAGTCACACAAAGCATGTTTCTTTTGGGTATTTAGTTACATACAATTAAGCATAAAGTGGCCAAAAGTATGAATATCTGTGACCATATGGTGTTTAAAGTGAACAAATGTGTGTTTTGTGTGACTATTAATCATCCAATGGCCACATGAATTGTATGTTTGTGTGGCCTTTTGCAACATTTAGTCACATAAAGCATGTTACTTTTGGGTATTTAGTCACATAAAATTAAGCATAAAGTGGCCAAAAGTGTGAATATGTGGGACCATATGGTGTTTAAAGTGAAGGAATGTGTGTTTTGTGTGACTATTGATCATCCAATGGCCACATGAATTGTATGTTTGTGTGGCCTTTTGCAACATTTAATCACATAAAGCATGTTACTTTTGGGTATTTAGTCACATAAAATTAAGCATGAAGTGGGCAAAAGTGTGAATATGTGTGACTATATGGTGTTTAAAGTGAAGGAATGTGTGTTTTGTGTGACTATTGATCATCCAATGGCCACATGAATTGTATGTTTGTGTGGCCTTTTGCAACATTTAGTCACACAAAGCATGTTTCTTTTGGGTATTTAGTCACATACAATTAAGCATAAATTGGCCAAAAGTGTGAATATGTGTGACCATATGGTGTTTAAAGTGAAAAAATGTGTCTTTTGTGTGACTATTGATCATCCAATAGCCACATGAATTGTATGTTTGTGTGGCCTTATGCAACATTTAGTCACATAAAGCATGTTACTTTTGGGTATTTAGTCACATAAAATTAAGCATAAAGTGGCCAAAAGTGTGAATATGTGCGACCATATGGTGTTTAAAGTGAAGGAATGTGTGTTTTGTGTGACTATTGATCATCCAATGGCCACATGAATTGTATGTTTGTGTGGCCTTTTGCAACATTTAGTCACACAAAGCATGTTACTTTTGGGTATTTAGTCACATACAATTAAGCATAAAGTGGCCAAAAGTGTGAATATGTGTTACCATATGGTGTTTAAAATGAACAAATGTGTGTTTTGTGTGACTATTGATCATCCAATGGCCACATGATTTGTATGTTTGTGTGGCCTTTTGCAACATTTAGTCATACAAAGCATGTTTCTTTTGGGTATTTAGTCACATACAATTAAGCATAAAGTGGCCAAAAGTGTGAATATGTGTGACCATATGGTGTTTAAAGTGAACAAATGTGTGTCTTGTGTAACTATTGATCATCCAATGGCCACATGAATTGTATGTTTATGTGGCCTTTCGCAACATTTAGTCACACAAAGCATGTTACTTTTGGATATTTAGTCAGATAAAATTAAGCATAAAGTGGCCAAAAGTGTGAATATGTGTGACCATATGGTGTTTAAAGGGAAGAAATGTGTGTTTTGTGTGACTATTGATCATCCAATGGCTACATGAATTGTATGTTTGTGTGGCCTTTTGCAACATTTAGTCACATAAAGCAAGTTACTTTTGGGTATTTAGTCACATAAAATTAAGCATAAAGTGGCCAAAAGTGTGAATATGTGTGACTATATGGTGTTTAAAGTGAAGGAATGTGTGTTTTGTGTGACTATTGATCATCCAATGGCCACATGAATTGTATGTTTATATGGCCTTTTGAAACATTTAGTCACACAAAGCATGTTACTTTTGGGTATTTAGTCACATACAATTAAGCATAAAGTGGCCAAAAGTGTGAATATGTGTGACCATATGGTGTTTAAAGTGAACAAATGTGTGTTTTGTGTGACTATTGATCATCCAATGGCCACATGAATTGTATGTTTGTGTGGCCTTTTGCAACATTTAGTCACACAAAGCATGTTTCTTTTGGGTATTTAGTCACATACAATTAAGCATAAAGTGGCCAAAAGTATGAATATCTGTGACCATATGGTGTTTAAAGTGAACAAATGTGTGTTTTGTGTGACTATTAATCATCCAATGGCCACATGAATTGTATGTTTGTGTGGCCTTTTGCAACATTTAGTCACATAAAGTATGTTACTTTTGGGTATTTAGTCACGTAAAATTAACCATAAAGTGGCCAAAAGTGTGAATATGTGCGACCATATGGTGTTTAAAGTGAAGGAATGTGTGTTTTGTGTGACTATTGATCATCCAATGGCCACATGAATTGTATGTTTGTGTGGCCTTTTGCAACATTTAGTCACATAAAGCAAGTTACTTTTGGGTATTTAGTCACATAAAATTAAGCATAAAGTGGCCAAAAGTGTGAATATGTGTGACTATATGGTGTTTAAAGTGAAGGAATACGTGTTTTGTGTGACTATTGATCATCCAATGGCCACATGAATTGTATGTTTATGTGGCCTTTTGAAACATTTAGTCACACAAAGCATGTTACTTTTGGGTATTTAGTCACATACAATTAAGCATAAAGTGGCTCAAAGTGTGAATATGTGTGACCATATGGTGTTTAAAGTGAACAAATGTGTGTTTTGTGTGACTATTGATCATCCAATGGCCACATGAATTGTATGTTTGTGTGGCCTTTTGCAACATTAAGTCACACAAAGCATGTTTCTTTTGGGTATTTAGTCACATACAATTAAGCATAAAGTGGCCAAAAGTATGAATATTTGTGACCATATGGTGTTTAAAGTGAACAAATGTGTGTTTTGTGTGACTATTAATCATCCAATGGCCACATGAATTGTATGTTTGTGTGGCCTTTTGCAACATTTAGTCAAATAAAGTATGTTACTTTTGGGTATTTAGTCACGTAAAATTAACCATAAAGTGGCGAAAAGTGTGAATATGTGCGACCATATGGTGTTTAAAGTGAAGGAATGTGTGTTTTGTGTGACTATTGATCATCCAATGGCCACATGAATTGTATGTTTGTGTGGCCTTTTGCAACATTTAGTCAGACAAAGCATGTTTCTTTTGAGTATTTAGTCACATACAATTAAGCATAAAGTGGCCAAAAGTATGAATATTTGTGACCATATGGTGTTTAAAGTGAACAAATGTGTGTTTTGTGTGACTATTAATCATCCAATGGCCACATGAATTGTATGTTTGTGTGGCCTTTTGCAACATTTAGTCACATAAAGTATGTTACTTTTGGGTATTTAGTCACGTAAAATTAACCATAAAGTGGCCAAAAGTGTGAATATGTGCGACCATATGGTGTTTAAAGTGAAGGAATGTGTGTTTTGTGTGACTATTGATCATCCAATGGCCACATGAATTGTATGTTTGTGTGGCCTTTTGCAACATTTAGTCACATAAAGCAAGTTACTTTTGGGTATTTAGTCACATAAAATTAAGCATAAAGTGGCCAAAAGTGTGAATATGTGTGACTATATGGTGTTTAAAGTGAAGGAATACGTGTTTTGTGTGACTATTGATCATCCAATGGCCACATGAATTGTATGTTTATGTGGCCTTTTGAAACATTTAGTCACACAAAGCATGTTACTTTTGGGTATTTAGTCACATACAATTAAGCATAAAGTGGCTCAAAGTGTGAATATGTGTGACCATATGGTGTTTAAAGTGAACAAATGTGTGTTTTGTGTGACTATTGATCATCCAATGGCCACATGAATTGTATGTTTGTGTGGCCTTTTGCAACATTAAGTCACACAAAGCATGTTTCTTTTGGGTATTTAGTCACATACAATTAAGCATAAAGTGGCCAAAAGTATGAATATTTGTGACCATATGGTGTTTAAAGTGAACAAATGTGTGTTTTGTGTGACTATTAATCATCCAATGGCCACATGAATTGTATGTTTGTGTGGCCTTTTGCAACATTTAGTCAAATAAAGTATGTTACTTTTGGGTATTTAGTCACGTAAAATTAACCATAAAGTGGCGAAAAGTGTGAATATGTGCGACCATATGGTGTTTAAAGTGAAGGAATGTGTGTTTTGTGTGACTATTGATCATCCAATGGCCACATGAATTGTATGTTTGTGTGGCCTTTTGCAACATTTAGTCAGACAAAGCATGTTACTTTTGGGTATTTAGTCACATACAATTAAGCATAAAGTGGCCAAAAGTGTGAATATGTGTGACCATATGGTGTTTAAAGTGAACAAATATGTGTTTTGTGTGACTATTGATCATCCAATGTCCACATGAATTGTATGTTTGTGTGGCCTTTTGCAACATTTAGTCACACAAAGCATGTTTCTTTTGGGTATTTAATCACATACAATTAAGCATAAAGTGGCCAAAAGTGTGAATATGTGTGACCATATGGTGTTTAAAGTGAACAAATGTGTGTCTTGTGTGACTATTGATCATCTAATGGCCACATGAATTGTATGTTTGTGTGGCCTTTTGCAACATTTAGTCACACAAAGCATGTTACTTTTGGGTATTTAGTCACATAAAATTAAGCATAAAGTGGCCAAAAGTCTGAATATGTGTGACCATATGGTTTTAAAAGTGAAGAAATGTGTGTTTTGTGTGACTATTGATCATCCAATGGCCACATGAATTGTATGTTTGTGTGGCCTTTTGCAGCATTTAGTCACATAAAGCATGTTACTTTTGGGTATTTAGTCACATAAAATTAAGCATAAAGTTGCCAAAAGTGTGAATATGTGTGACTATATGGTGTTTAAAGTGAAGGAATGTGTGTTTTGTGTGACTATTGATCATCCAATGGCCACATGAATTGTATGTTTGTGTGGCCTTTTGCAACATTTAGTCACACAAAGCATGTTACTTTTGGGTATTTAGTCACATACAATTAAGCATAAAGTGGCCAAAAGTGTGAATATGTGTGACCATATGGTGTTTAAAGTGAAGGAATGTGTGTTTTGTGTGACTATTGATCATCCAATGGCCACATGAATTGTATGTTTGTGTGGCCTTTTGCAACATTTAGTCACACAAAGCATGTTTCTTTTGGGTATTTAGTCACATACAATTAAGCATAAAGTGGCCAAAAGTGTGAATATGTGTGACCATATGGTGTTTAAAGTGAACAAATGTGTGTTTTGTGTGACTATTGATCATCCAATAGCCACATGAATTGTATGTTTGTGTGACCTTTTGCAACATTTAGTCACATTAAGCATGTTACTTTTGGGTATTTAGTCACATAAAATTAAGCATAAAGTGGCCAAAAGTGTGAATATGTGCGACCATATGGTGTTTAAAGTGAAGGAATGTGTGTTTTGTGTGACTATTGATCATCCAATGGCCACATGAATTGTATGTTTGTGTGGCCTTTTGCAACATTAAGTCACACAAAGCATGTTTCTTTTGGGTATTTAGTTACATACAATTAAGCATAAAGTGGCCAAAAGTATGAATATCTGTGACCATATGGTGTTTAAAGTGAACAAATGTGTGTTTTGTGTGACTATTAATCATCCAATGGCCACATGAATTGTATGTTTGTGTGGCCTTTTGCAACATTTAGTCACATAAAGCATGTTACTTTTGGGTATTTAGTCACATAAAATTAAGCATAAAGTGGCCAAAAGTGTGAATATGTGGGACCATATGGTGTTTAAAGTGAAGGAATGTGTGTTTTGTGTGACTATTGATCATCCAATGGCCACATGAATTGTATGTTTGTGTGGCCTTTTGCAACATTTAGTCACACAAAGCATGTTACTTTTGGGTATTTAGTCACATACAATTAAGCATAAAGTGGCCAAAAGTGTGAATATGTGTGACCATATGGTGTTTAAAGTGAACAAATGTGTGTTTTGTGTGACTATTGATCATCCAATGGCCACATGAATTGTATGTTTGTGTGGCCTTTTGCAACATTTAGTCACACAAAGCATGTTACTTTTGGGTATTTAGTCACATATAATTAAGCATAAAGTGGGCAAAAGTGTGAATATGTGTGACCATATGGTGTTTAAAGTGAACAAATGTGTGTCTTGTGTGACTATTGATCATCCAATGGCCACATGAATTGTATGTTTGTGTGGCCTTTCGCAACATTTAGTCACACAAAGCATGTTACTTTTGGATATTTAGTCACATAAAATTAAGCATAAAGTGGCCAAAAGTGTGAATATGTGTGACCATATGGTGTTTAAAGGGAAGAAATGTGTGTTTTGTGTGACTATTGATCATCCAATGGCCACATGAATTGTATGTTTGTGTGGCCTTTTGCAACATTTAGTCACACAAGGCATGTTTCTTTTGGGTATTTAGTCACATACAATTAAGCATAAAGTGGCCAAAAGTGTGAATATGTGTGACCATATGGTGTTTAAAGTGAACAAATGTGTGTTTTGTGTGACTATTGATCATCCAATAGCCACATGAATTGTATGTTTGTGTGACCTTTTGCAACATTTAGTCACATTAAGCATGTTACTTTTGGGTATTTAGTCACATAAAATTAAGCATAAAGTGGCCAAAAGTGTGAATATGTGCGACCATATGGTGTTTAAAGTGAAGGAATGTGTGTTTTGTGTGACTATTGATCATCCAATGGCCACATGAATTGTATGTTTGTGTGGCCTTTTGCAACATTAAGTCACACAAAGCATGTTTCTTTTGGGTATTTAGTTACATACAATTAAGCATAAAGTGGCCAAAAGTATGAATATCTGTGACCATATGGTGTTTAAAGTGAACAAATGTGTGTTTTGTGTGACTATTAATCATCCAATGGCCACATGAATTGTATGTTTGTGTGGCCTTTTGCAACATTTAGTCACATAAAGCATGTTACTTTTGGGTATTTAGTCACATAAAATTAAGCATAAAGTGGCCAAAAGTGTGAATATGTGGGACCATATGGTGTTTAAAGTGAAGGAATGTGTGTTTTGTGTGACTATTGATCATCCAATGGCCACATGAATTGTATGTTTGTGTGGCCTTTTGCAACATTTAGTCACACAAAGCATGTTACTTTTGGGTATTTAGTCACATACAATTAAGCATAAAGTGGCCAAAAGTGTGAATATGTGTGACCATATGGTGTTTAAAGTGAACAAATGTGTGTTTTGTGTGACTATTGATCATCCAATGGCCACATGAATTGTATGTTTGTGTGGCCTTTTGCAACATTTAGTCACACAAAGCATGTTACTTTTGGGTATTTAGTCACATATAATTAAGCATAAAGTGGGCAAAAGTGTGAATATGTGTGACCATATGGTGTTTAAAGTGAACAAATGTGTGTCTTGTGTGACTATTGATCATCCAATGGCCACATGAATTGTATGTTTGTGTGGCCTTTCGCAACATTTAGTCACACAAAGCATGTTACTCTTGGATATTTAGTCACATAAAATTAAGCATAAAGTGGCCAAAAGTGTGAATATGTGTGACCATATGGTGTTTAAAGAGAAGAAATGTGTGTTTTGTGTGACTATTGATCATCCAATGGCCACATGAATTGTATGTTTGTGTGGCCTTTTGCAACATTTAATCACATAAAGCATGTTACTTTTGGGTATTTAGTCACATAAAATTAAGCATGAAGTGGGCAAAAGTGTGAATATGTGTGACTATATGGTGTTTAAAGTGAAGGAATGTGTGTTTTGTGTGACTATTGATCATCCAATGGCCACATGAATTGTATGTTTGTGTGGCCTTTTGCAACATTTAGTCACACAAAGCATGTTTCTTTTGGGTATTTAGTCACATACAATTAAGCATAAAGTGGCCAAAAGTGTGAATATGTGTGACCATATGGTGTTTAAAGTGAAAAAATGTGTCTTTTGTGTGACTATTGATCATCCAATAGCCACATGAATTGTATGTTTGTGTGGCCTTTTGCAACATTTAGTCACATAAAGCATGTTACTTTTGGGTATTTCGTCACATAAAATTAAGCATAAAGTGGCCAAAAGTGTGAATATGTGCGACCATATGGTGTTTAAAGTGAAGGAATGTGTGTTTTGTGTGACTATTGATCATCCAATGGCCACATGAATTGTATGTTTGTGTGGCCTTTTGCAACATTTAGTCACACAAAGCATGTTACTTTTGGGTATTTAGTCACATACAATTAAGCATAAAGTGGCCAAAAGTGTGAATATGTGTTACCATATGGTGTTTAAAATGAACAAATGTGTGTTTTGTGTGACTATTGATCATCCAATGGCCACATGATTTGTATGTTTGTGTGGCCTTTTGCAACATTTAGTCATACAAAGCATGTTTCTTTTGGGTATTTAGTCACATACAATTAAGCATAAAGTGGCCAAAAGTGTGAATATGTGTGACCATATGGTGTTTAAAGTGAACAAATGTGTGTCTTGTGTGACTATTGATCATCCAATGGCCACATGAATTGTATGTTTGTGTGGCCTTTCGCAACATTTAGTCACACAAAGCATGTTACTTTTAAATATTTAGTCAGATAAAATTAAGCATAAAGTGGCCAAAAGTGTGAATATGTGTGACCATATGGTGTTTAAAGGAAAGAAATGTGTGTTTTGTGTGACTATTGATCATCCAATGGCTACATGAATTGTATGTTTGTGTGGCCTTTTGCAACATTTAGTCACATAAAGCAAGTTACTTTTGGGTATTTAGTCACATAAAACTAAGCATAAAGTGGCCAAAAGTGTGAATATGTGTGACTATATGGTGTTTAAAGTGAAGGAATGTGTGTTTTGTGTGACTATTGATCATCCAATGGCCACATGAATTGTATGTTTATATGGCCTTTTGAAACATTTAGTCACACAAAGCATGTTACTTTTGGGTATTTAGTCACATACAATTAAGCATAAAGTGGCCAAAAGTGTGAATATGTGTGACCATATGGTGTTTAAAGTGAACAAATGTGTGTTTTGTGTGACTATTGATCATCCAATGGCCACATGAATTGTATGTTTGTGTGGCCTTTTGCAACATTTAGTCACACAAAGCATGTTTCTTTTGGGTATTTAGTCACATACAATTAAGCATAAAGTGGCCAAAAGTATGAATATCTGTGACCATATGGTGTTTAAAGTGAACAAATGTGTGTTTTGTGTGACTATTAATCATCCAATGGCCACATGAATTGTATGTTTGTGTGGCCTTTTGCAACATTTAGTCACATAAAGTATGTTACTTTTGGGTATTTAGTCACGTAAAATTAACCATAAAGTGGCCAAAAGTGTGAATATGTGCGACCATATGGTGTTTAAAGTGAAGGAATGTGTGTTTTGTGTGACTATTGATCATCCAATGGCCACATGAATTGTATGTTTGTGTGGCCTTTTGCAACATTTAGTCACATAAAGCAAGTTACTTTTGGGTATTTAGTCACATAAAATTAAGCATAAAGTGGCCAAAAGTGTGAATATGTGTGACTATATGGTGTTTAAAGTGAAGGAATATGTGTTTTGTGTGACTATTGATCATCCAATGGCCACATGAATTGTATGTTTATGTGGCCTTTTGAAACATTTAGTCACACAAAGCATGTTACTTTTGGGTATTTAGTCACATACAATTAAGCATAAAGTGGCTCAAAGTGTGAATATGTGTGACCATATGGTGTTTAAAGTGAACAAATGTGTGTTTTGTGTGACTATTGATCATCCAATGGCCACATGAATTGTATGTTTGTGTGGCCCTTTGCAACATTAAGTCACACAAAGCATGTTTCTTTTGGGTATTTAGTCACATACAATTAAGCATAAAGTGGCCAAAAGTATGAATATCTGTGACCATATGGTGTTTAAAGTGAACAAATGTGTGTTTTGTGTGACTATTAATCATCCAATGGCCACATGAATTGTATGTTTGTGTGGCCTTTTGCAACATTTAGTCAAATAAAGTATGTTACTTTTGGGTATTTAGTCACGTAAAATTAACCATAAAGTGGCCACAAGTGTGAATATGTGCGACCATATGGTGTTTAAAGTGAAGGATTGTGTGTTTTGTGTGACTATTGATCATCCAATGGCCACATGAATTGTATGTTTGTGTGGCCTTTTGCAACATTTAGTCACACAAAGCATGTTACTTTTGGGTATTTAGTCACATACAATTAAGCATAAAGTGGCCAAAAGTGTGAATATGTGTGACCATATGGTGTTTAAAGTGAACAAATATGTGTTTTGTGTGACTATTGATCATCCAATGTCCACATGAATTGTATGTTTGTGTGGCCTTTTGCAACATTTAGTCACACAAAGCATGTTTCTTTTGGGTATTTAATCACATACAATTAAGCATAAAGTGGCCAAAAGTGTGAATATGTGTGACCATATGGTGTTTAAAGTGAACAAATGTGTGTCTTGTGTGATTATTGATCATCCAATGGCCACATGAATTGTATGTTTGTGTGGCCTTTTGCAACATTTAGTCACACAAAGCATGTTACTTTTGGGTATTTAGTCACATAAAATTAAGCATAAAGTGGCCAAAAGTCTGAATATGTGTGACCATATGGTTTTTAAAGTGAAGAAATGTGTGTTTTGTGTGACTATTGATCATCCAATGGCCACATGAATTGTATGTTTGTGTGGCCTTTTGCAACATTTAGTCACATAAAGCATGTTACTTTTGGGTATTTAGTCACATAAAATTAAGCATAAAGTTGCCAAAAGTGTGAATATGTGTGACTATATGGTGTTTAAAGTGAAGGAATGTGTGTTTTGTGTGACTATTGATCTTCCAATGGCCACATGAATTGTATGTTTGTGTGGCCTTTTGCAACATTTAGTCACACAAAGCATGTTACTTTTGGGTATTTAGTCACATACAATTAAGCATAAAGTGGCCAAAAGTGTGAATATGTGTGACCATATGGTGTTTAAAGTGATGGAATGTGTGTTTTGTGTGACTATTGATCATCCAATGGCCACATGAATTGTATGTTTGTGTGGCCTTTTGCAACATTTAGTCACACAAAGCATGTTTCTTTTGGGTATTTAGTCACATACAATTAAGCATAAAGTGGCCAAAAGTGTGAATATGTGTGACCATATGGTGTTTAAAGTGAACAAATGTGTGTTTTGTGTGACTATTGATCATCCAATAGCCACATGAATTGTATGTTTGTGTGACCTTTTGCAACATTTAGTCACATAAAGCATGTTACTTTTGGGTATTTAGTCACATAAAATTAAGCATAAAGTGTCCAAAAGTGTGAATATGTGCGACCATATGGTGTTTAAAGTGAAGGAATGTGTGTTTTGTGTGACTATTGATCATCCAATGGCCACATGAATTGTATGTTTGTGTGGCCTTTTGCAACATTAAGTCACACAAAGCATGTTTCTTTTGGGTATTTAGTCACATACAATTAAGCATAAAGTGGCCAAAAGTATGAATATCTGTGACCATATGGTGTTTAAAGTGAACAAATGTGTGTTTTGTGTGACTATTAATCATCCAATGGCCACATGAATTGTATGTTTGTGTGGCCTTTTGCAACATTTAGTCACATAAAGCATGTTACTTTTGGGTATTTATGTAACACCCCCAATTCATGATGCAGCGGAATTCAACTTGGGTGTTACTCGACGGCACAACAGTCATAATAATAGAAAACGATCTCTAAACGAATCGTAATAAAAAGAGTTGTCATTCATATTATTCAAATGTATCAAAGTTTACATAGTAAGGTCCCAAAATGATCCATTGTTTCAAAACACATCAATATAAAGTCTATGATGTTTTTATCGAATGACATAATAGTTTATAGCCTTCTTCCTTCGGTATGTGCCCTTCCCGCTCCATTCTTGATTATCATGGACCTGAAATACATGCTTAAGAGGTCAACACAAAGGTTGAGTGAAATTCATAGAGTTTGTTTAACGGTTGAACACAATATGTTGGTAGTAATGAGTTAATTAGACTCATACTCATGTTAGAAAACAAAACAGTTATTATTATGTACTAAGCTCATGCAACCAAGACGTTAACGGGTACCAATATCAATCGGCGGTTATGTTGCCCCGGTAAGTACTTTGCCGTCATACTTAATGTTTCAAATATAGTGCATTCGTTTGAACTAACTGCTCAAACAAATGGGATTCGTCAATCCCAATAGGCCTATTCACAATACTCGCGCTCACTAATAATAGTGATTAAATGGTTCATGATGGGGCCTAGGATTGGCAAGGTAGGTACTTAGTAATAATAAAACAATCAGGCAGCATACAGTTTCAAAGCATTGTGTTCGGTTTAAAAGTAGCATGTATTTCCCCCAAGGGTTTATAAAACATTGAAGTAATGTAAAGTGGGGCTATGAACTCACCTTAAGTACGATAGCAAGTAATGAAGGTGATGGTCGGATCGTGTAGGTTTCTACGAGCAACCTAGAATAGAATGTTGCGACTTAGGATTTGTGTAAAGAATATAACGGAGTGCCTATATATATGTCTTGCATTTAGTCCATGATGAGGTATGATGTATATTTGTAAGTCTTTGAAAGAAAGATTTATGAACATGTATGTTTTGGTATATCGTTTACTACCGTTCGGGCTAACATATTTCAGAAGTCATGTTAGTAAGCGTTCGAGGAGCCAGGACACTTTAACTCGTAAATCCACAACTCATCTCGACGGCTTACATAATGAACTCCTCACATGAAGCTCCCTACTATTGTAGTAGTTGATAAAGTATATAGATATAAGTTTTGATCCGAAAACGTTACATGTCCGATATTTGGATAAACTTAGGAAAGTTTATGGTACATGAAGATTGTTATTAGGGTTTGATTCATAAGTTTTGTATGACCATTTGTCTTGGTAACATCTCATGGTTTCCTTTTAGGTGAAGTAGATACAAATTACTTGTTCATGTTATCGCCAATTTCATTGTTTCATGTTTACGCCTTTGTAAGTTGGTTTGGTCCTTTCGTCATGGCCTAGCCATGACCTTTGGTCCTTGTTCCAAGGTCATGTTACACAACCTTGGCTCTAGCCATGGTGGGGGTCTTGGTTATAGGTCATAATACCTTTTATTCCTTTGAAAGTATGACAATAACTTAGTGACTTAAAATATGTAAATAGCTGTTAAGAAACTGAGAAATATCTCACTCAGAAGGCGTTTTCAAGGCTCGAGCCTCTTTGTTCCTGAAGGAAAACATGATTCCGGACAACTTTCGTGTTTTAACTTTTTCATGAATCGGACCAGAAAGGCCTCTTTTTGCGTGTTTTAGGTTCTGTCACAGAAATCACAGAAACATTTAGGCAGTTTTGCCGGAAATCTTTGGTAACTTCAAATCGCCATAACTTTTGACTCGTTTACTCTTTTTAGGTGGTTCAAATTGCTATGGTTTTCTTGTTAAGTCCTCTACTGTAATATGTAATAATCCAATATAAAATTTTTACCATTTTGATCAGGTTATAACAAGATATTCACTAGTTTGCTTGTTTTAGTAACTTGTTTCAATAAGTCATTACAACAACATCTTTTACTCATCATGATTCATCATGGACATAATTACAACACATAATATAGCAAGAATAACATATAAATGAGATGAACATGATAAATAAACAAGAAGCATGTTAGGTTTAGGCTTACAACTTTAGGCTTTCTAATTAAAGAAAGGAGTAACTAGTAAGGAAATGGACTTTGATAGACAAGCTTCAACCCTTTTCACTTCAAGCAACCTTTCTACTCTTAGTATTCTTGAAAGATAGATGATAAAGGTTGAGGTGTATTGAGTAGATTTAAACTCAAGAGAAAACACCAAGTATGTTAGGGTTTGGAAGATTTTTGGTAAGAAATAAGCTATCTAGGGTTTCTATACTTGAACTTCACTTGAACCTTGCAACAAATTAGAAAGAAATAAGCTAAGGAGAGAGTGTTGTGGTGTGTTTGATGGCCGGCCAAGGGAAGAGAGGGAGAGGGGTATATATAGGTCCATGAGGAGGTTAGTTTCATGGGATATTTTTGGCCAAAATACACATGTATGCATCCTAGACCAACAAGCCATGAGATCAAGCCACCAAGGGTGTGACTCCCCCCCCCTTGTGGCGGTTCCAAAACAGATAAGGAGGGGAGGTGGCTTGGCTTGGTATTATCCTTGGTTATTAGATGCATTTTGACTCCGGGAAATGCCAACCGTAAATGATTAGGCCTCAAAACGTAAAACCGGGTGTCGTAAAATTATGAAACTTTAAAGTATTGTTAGAAATGTTCATAAGTCCCATAATAAAATATAAAATGGGTGATAAGTTCCATTTGGGTGGTAAAACCTGCTAAAAGCTGGAAACACGGGTCTAAAACGCGTAATACGTAAAATGTACGAATATTGCGTAAAACTAAGAAAAGTAAAATGTTACTTTTCTAATATGCTAAAAATGATTTAAAATGATTTATAATGTCAAGACTGGGCTCAGTCTGGTGTCGGTTGGTGTTAAATGTCTTTTAGACATCAAACCGGAAGCCTAAAAATCAAGGAATGATTTATAAAATCAAGGAATGATTTTTAGTCAATGGAGGAGGGAAAAATATGTTGACTTATTTAAATAAGTTGAAAGCTCAAATCATCTTAGAAATGCGGTGCAGGTAAAGGCTAGGGTTACGGCTGAGTAAAAACGCGTAAAACTGAAAATTCCAGTTTTTCACGGTCGAAGTTTATTTGGGCCATGATTTTTCTCAGTCATGATTTATTCTCAAATAAATCATGAATGTGTTAAACATTTTTCTGATGTGGGGTCACCTGACGGGGTCAAATTTCGTTGTGCGTAGAATTTCTGATTGCCGTTTAACCCTAAAACGTATAATTCTGTGTAATTCCTTAATAACTTTCACGAAAATGATCTGACGAGTGTCAAACATTTAATTTGCCATGGAAATGATTTATCACTCGAGAATATGAAATAAAAATCAACTTTCGGGTAAATTTCAAAAAGAAATGAATAGTAGAAATGAATAGTAACATGAATAGTAAAATTTTCCGAAAATAGAAATTAACCTGAAATTGCGAATTGTTACAGTCTCCACCCCATATGAGAGCTCCGTCCCGGAGATCAATTTACGTTGGAGGTAGAAGCTTCGTTGGTAAAAAGATGTGGGTATTTCTTACGTATCTGGTCCTCTCGTTCCCATGTGTATTCAGGACCACGTCGTGAGTTCCAACGAACTTTGACAATTGGTATACGGCTTTGTTTGAGTTGTTTGACCTCTCGGTCCATGATTTCTACGGGTTCCTCAACAAATTGAAGATCGTCATTGAGTTGAATTTCATCGAGTGGAATCACAAGTGATTCATCCGATAAGCATTTCTTTAGGTTAGATACATGGAAAGTGGGGTGTACATTACTGAGTTCTGACGGAAGCTCAAGTCTGTACGCCACAGGACCAACCCTGGCTAGGATTTTGAATGGTCCGATGTATCTTGGGTTTAGTTTTCCTCGTTTACCGAATCGTATCAAGCCCTTCCAAGGCGATACCTTTAGCATAACCCTATCTCCGACTTGGAATTCTAGGGGTCTGCGTCGTGTGTCGGCATAACTTTTCTGTCGATCTCTTGCGGCTTGTAATCGACTTCTGATTTGTACAATTTTATCCGTTGTTTCACGGATGAGTTCTGGTCCAGTGAGTTGAACTTCTCCCACTTCAGCCCAACAAGCAGGTGAGCGACACTTTCGACCGTAAAGTGCTTCAAATGGAGCTGCTTTAATACTTGTATGATAGCTGTTGTTGTAGGAAAATTCGACTAATGGTAAATGAGTATCCCATCCTTTTCCAAAATCTATTATACATGCTCGAAGCATGTCTTCAAGAGTTTGGATGGTTCGTTCACTCTGACCATCAGTCTGAGGGTGATATGCTGTACTCATGTCTAGATTTGTTCCAAAGGCGTCTTGGAGTGACTGCCAGAAATTGGAAGTAAATCTACCATCTCTGTCGGATATGATGGATATCGGTGCACCATGTCTTGAGACTATTTCTTTGACGTACAGTCGGGTTAGTTGTTCCATTTTGTAAGTCTCTTTGATTGGTATAAAGTGTGCTGATTTTGTGAGACGATCAACTATGACCCAGATGGAGTCATAACCGCTTGATGTTTTTGGGAGCTTGGTAATGAAGTCCATAGTAATTCTTTCCCATTTCCAGGTAGGAATTTCTGGTTGTTGCAATGGACCGGATGGTTTTTGGTGTTCGGCTTTTACTTTGGAGCAGGTAAGACACTTGCTAACGTATGTTGCAATGTCGGCTTTCATGTTTGGCCACCAATAGAGTAACTTAAGATCATGATACATCTTATCAGATCCTGGATGTATGGAGTATTTAGACTTGTGTGATTCATGCATGATCAAGTCTCGTAAGCCACCGTAAAGTGGTAACCAACTTCGACCTTGGAAGCATAGAGTTCCATCGGAACGGGTTTCAAATTTCTTTTGTATCATGCCATCCAACCTCTCCTTTTGGATGTCTTCTTGTTTCACCGCCTCAGCTTGAGCGTGAAGGATTTGAGTAGGAAAGTTTGAATTTATGGTTAAAACTAAGGCTCGGACTCGTAGTGGTTTAACTCGTTCCTTTCGGCTTAGGGCGTCGGCTACTACGTTTGCTTTCCCTGGGTGATAACGAATGTCGCAGTCATAATCACTTAGTAATTCCAACCAACGACGTTGTCGCATGTTTAGTTCTTTTTGGTTCAAAATGTGTTGTAGGCTTTTATGATCGGTGTACACAGTACATCTAGTACCGTATAGATAGTGCCTCCAGATTTTTAGTGCAAAGACCACAGCTCCTAACTCTAAGTCATGAGTGGTGTAATTTTCTTCATGAACCTTGAGTTGTCGCGAAGCATAAGCCATGACCTTATCACGTTGCATCAACACGGCACCTAAACCTTGGTACGATGCATCACAATAGACTACAAAATCTTCGATCCCATCTGGCAATGCTAGGATAGGAGCACTACAAAGTTTTTGTTTAAGGGTTTGGAAAGCATTTTCTTCGTCTTCATCCCACACGTATTTCTTGTTTTTCTGAGTTAGCTTGGTCAAAGATTTTGCTATTGAAGAAAATCCTTCAATAAACCTTCGGTAATACCCGGCTAAACCCAGAAATTGACGAATTTCTGTAGGTGTGGTAGGTGTTGGCCAGTTTTTGATTGCCTCAATTTTAGCGGGATCGACATGTAAACCGGTCTTGTCAATCACATGCCCAAGGAATTGTACGGATTGAATCCAAAATTCGCATTTGGAAAACTTTGCATACAATTTCTCTTCCTTGAGTAGTCCTAAAATTGTTCTCAGGTGTTCTTTGTGTTCCTCTTCGTTTTTGGAATATATGAGAATGTCGTCTATGAATACGATCACGAATTTGTCCAAATATGGTTTACACACCCGATTCATGAGATCCATGAATACTGCCGGTGCATTAGTTAACCCAAAGGGCATCACTTGGAATTCATGGTGACCATATCGTGTCCTAAAGGCCGTTTTTGGAATGTCTTCATCACGAACTCTAACTTGGTGGTAACCTGAACGTAGGTCAATTTTTGAGTAATAGGTTGAACCTTGTAATTGATCGAATAAATCATCAATTCTTGGTAATGGGTAACGGTTCTTTATGGTTAGTTTGTTTAGCTCACGATAGTCAATACACATTCGTAATGACCCGTCTTTCTTCTTCACGAATAAAACTGGAGCTCCCCAAGGTGAGGAACTGGGTCGAATAAATCCCTTGTCCGCAAGTTCTTGTAATTGATTTGATAGCTCTTGCATCTCTGAAGGTGCTAGCCGGTATGGTGCGCGGGCAACTGGCGCCGCTCCTGGTATTAAATCAATTCTGAACTCTATTTGTCGATGTGGTGGTAGTCCGGGTAAGTCTTCTGGAAAGACTTCAGGAAACTCACGGGCAATAGGAACATCTTCGAGACGTTTTTCATCGGTTTTCTTTTCTGTTACGTGGGCTAAGAAAGCATAACATCCTTTCTCAATGTACTTCATGGTTTTGATACATGAGATGATGTTTATTCGAGTTCCACTTTGATCACCACGAATGATCAAAGTTTCATTGTCACATGGAATGTGCACAACTCTTTCACCACAAATAATGTTAGCTTGATGTTTAGACAACCAATCCATGCCAATAACTACATCAAAACTTCCGAGTTCAATTGGCATAAGATTGATGTCAAAGGGGTGGTCTAAGAGATTAAGGGTACAGTTTGGGATTACGGTATTGGTATTTACTAAGTCACCGGTAGCTAGCTCAACATTATAACTAGTGGTTAAAGTAATTGATGGAATATCAAGTAAGGGCGCAATTCTAGTAGATATAAAGCTCATATCAGCACCAGAATCGAATAATACTTTAACAGGAATATTATTGAGTAGGAACGTACCGGTAACCACGTTCGGGTCCTGGTGTGGTTCTTCCTTTCCCATGACATAGGCTCTAGCACGAGCACCTCCGCCTTGGGGCCCTTGGTTTTGAGGACAGTTGTTTTTGTAGTGTCCCCTTTCACCACACCCGAAACATGTAACTATGGGCTGTGTGTTAGCCCCAGTAGCTATACCCTTGCCCCTACAATCCTTGGCAAGATGTCCGGGCTTTTCGCACTTGTGGCATTTGGCCGGGCAAGGACCTTCGTGATGGTAGTTACACTTGGTACATTGTGGTTGATTACCCACGTACCTACCACCAGCTGGTGCAGCAACATAAGCCGTTGCGGCTTCCTGCCTCTTGTTCTGTTGATTGTGATGGTTGTTGTTTCGGGTTTGGTTGTTGTTGTTGTTGTTGTTGTTGTTATTATTCCCACGGTTACCATCATATGGTCGTTTGTTGTTGTTGTTTTTGTTGTTGTTACGGTAGTGGGAATTGTTGGGATTGTTGGCATTGCTGTTGTTGGAGTTGTTGGTGTTGTTGTTGGTGTTGAGGTTGTTTTGCTTGCGGGTTTCCGACATACGTACCACTTGATCCATGAGACTACGGGACATCCGCATAGCCTCATCAAGTTCTTTGGGATTTGCCGAAGTCACATTCCCCTGTATGCTTGAGGGAAGTCCCCAAATATACCTTTCCAACATCTTTTCCTTTGGGGAAACCATTGATGGACAAAGTATCCTCAGTTCCTGGAATCTACGGTTGTAGGTCATGATATCATTTCCCTTAACCGTATGATCCCAGAACTCAACTTCCAACTTTTGTATCTCACTGCGTGGACAGTATTCCTTGATCATCATTTGTTTCAAATTTGCCCAAGTAATTTTGTAGGCATTCTCAATGCCCATGGGTTGAGCAATTGAGTTCCACCAGGACAAGGCCTCATTCAACAGAGTACTTGTGGCATACTGAACTTTATCCCCCTCGATACATTTACTAACAATGAACACCGATTCTGCCTTTTCGAACCAACGGGTCAAACCTACAGCCCCTTCAGTACCCTTGAATTTGAGGGGTTCACATTTCAGGTAGGAAATGAACGAGCAACCCTTTGGTACTGTAGTAACATTGGTCACCGGAGGGGTAGGTCCTCCAAGGTTCAGACTGGCAACTCTTGCAGCCTCTGCAGCTATTGCAGCTTCCGCAGCAGTGGCGGCTTCTGCGGCTGCTGCAGCATCAGCAGCGGCTGCAGCATCAGCAGCTGCTGCAGCACCAGCAGCTGTGGTGGCATCGGCAGCTGCTGCAGCTGCTGCAGCTACGGCTGCTCGTTCAGCGATAAGTGCTGCATTGACACTATCCTTCACCAGTTTGCGGATGGCGGCTTGTGTCATTGTTGGTGGTGGGGTCTTTTTCTTTGGCGCCATGATTCTATTGTTCAAAAGATACGTTGTAATTAGAGAGTTGTGAAATGAGCACAATTTGATAAGGATGATAGGACAATAATGTTGAAACTTAAAAGCAACACATGGTAGTATATAAAACAAAGTTATATTTATATAACGTTGATTACAAAATCGAACTTATTACAAGTTCATTCAAAACTTACTAACTGATACTTTCAGTTAGTAATTACAACGTTGTACAAAAGCTAATTAGTACTATAACACTAGTTTAACGTTGGTTGGGAGGTTGTTGCGGTCCGGTCGGATTATTATTTCCGCGTGTTGCTAACACATCTACGCTTTCGTTTGGACGGTATTCTTTGACCTCCTTTCGGTATAACCTTTGTTGTATGGAACTCATTTGAGTTTGCATCCCACACAAATCATTCCTAAGTTGATACCTGTCAAAGTTTGCCACATCTAACCGGATTTCGGCGGTATTTAGGCGGTTAAGTAGTTGGTGAATTTGAACCGCATCCTGTTCTTGGGCCCTCTCAACCAAAGTGAGTCTATCCTTGACATTATCCAAGCCCGTCAAAGGATTTAAGACTACTTCCCCAACATGAGTCGAGTCACTCTTCACGTAGCTCATGTCAAGCTTAAACCAATATAGGTCGTCTCGAGCATTCATGGCATCCATTCTAGCAGAATTTACCTTGGACATACATTCATGCATTTGACTTGCCATACATTTAACTTTGAGTTGGGTTAGGTTGAGAGCTTGTTTCAAAGAGTAGATTTCGTATTGAGCTGAGTTTGCGAACATATGTGTAGATGTAGATGTACCGCCGGTTTGGTGAGTAGAATTCGGAACTTGAGCTGGAGTGGTACGGTTAGATTCGGATGAAATTGGTGAAACCGGAGGTGGAGATGTCAATGGTGATAAATGTGGCACCACTAATAGTTCCTCCGCTTCCTCCTCGATGCCTTCGATGTCAACATCCATTTCAGGATCCTCTTCGTACTCATCGATATTTATGTGCAAATCCATTTCAGGATCTTCGTCCGAATCTATTTCATTGTCTAGATCCTCATAAGGTATTTCCTCATCGTCATAGTCAATTTGTTCAAAGTAAGGATCATCGGGTCCGGGAAGAATTGGTAAATACTCGGGCATAGCATGAAGATGATCGGGAGATGGAGGTGCGGACATGATGTCTACAATTTATGATGTCAAAAATAATCAAATGTTTATGGAAAATGCTCAAACTAAGGAAATGTGCATATGACAATATACAAATATGTTCATGTAGGATAACATGTGTAATAAGTCCATAATCTTCTGGAGGACGGAAGGCACGAAGATCGGAAGGCTATAAAAATGTTTTTGCTTGTTATTGTAGTTATAGTTTAGGTCTCACTTAGACCCGTTTCTCTATAACCATGGCTCTGGTACCAATCTGTAACACCCCCAATTCATGATGCAGCGGAATTCAACTTGGGTGTTACTCGACGGCACAACAGTCATAATAATAGAAAACGATCTCTAAACGAATCGTAATAAAAAGAGTTGTCATTCATATTATTCAAATGTATCAAAGTTTACATAGTAAGGTCCCAAAATGATCCATTGTTTCAAAACACATCAATATAAAGTCTATGATGTTTTTATCGAATGACATAATAGTTTATAGCCTTCTTCCTTCGGTACGTGCCCTTCCCGCTCCATTCTTGATTATCATGGACCTGAAATACATGCTTAAGAGGTCAACACAAAGGTTGAGTGAAATTCATAGAGTTTGTTTAACGGTTGAACACAATATGTTGGTAGTAATGAGTTAATTAGACTCATACTCATGTTAGAAAACAAAACAGTTATTATTATGTACTAAGCTCATGCAACCAAGACGTTAACGGGTACCAATATCAATCGGCGGTTATGTTGCCCCGGTAAGTACTTTGCCGTCATACTTAATGTTTCAAATATAGTGCATTCGTTTGAACTAACTGCTCAAACAAATGGGATTCGTCAATCCCAATAGGCCTATTCACAATACTCGCGCTCACTAATAATAGTGATTAAATGGTTCATGATGGGGCCTAGGATTGGCAAGGTAGGTACTTAGTAATAATAAAACAATCAGGCAGCATACAGTTTCAAAGCATTGTGTTCGGTTTAAAAGTAGCATGTATTTCCCCCAAGGGTTTATAAAACATTGAAGTAATGTAAAGTGGGGCTATGAACTCACCTTAAGTACGATAGCAAGTAATGAAGGTGATGGTCGGATCGTGTAGGTTTCTACGAGCAACCTAGAATAGAATGTTGCGACTTAGGATTTGTGTAAAGAATATAACGGAGTGCCTATATATATGTCTTGCATTTAGTCCATGATGAGGTATGATGTATATTTGTAAGTCTTTGAAAGAAAGATTTATGAACATGTATGTTTTGGTATATCGTTTACTACCGTTCGGGCTAACATATTTCAGAAGTCATGTTAGTAAGCATTCGAGGAGCCAGGACACTTTAACTCGTAAATCCACAACTCATCTCGACGGCTTACATAATGAACTCCTCACATGAAGCTCCCTACTATTGTAGTAGTTGATAAAGTATATAGATATAAGTTTTGATCCGAAAACGTTACATGTCCGATATTTGGATAAACTTAGGAAAGTTTATGGTACATGAAGATTGTTATTAGGGTTTGATTCATAAGTTTTGTATGACCATTTGTCTTGGTAACATCTCATGGTTTCCTTTTAGGTGAAGTAGATACAAATTACTTGTTCATGTTATCGCCAATTTCATTGTTTCATGTTTACGCCTTTGTAAGTTGGTTTGGTCATTTCGTCATGGCCTAGCCATGACCTTTGGTCCTTGTTCCAAGGTCATGTTACACAACCTTGGCTCTAGCCATGGTGGGGGTCTTGGTTATAGGTCATAATACCTTTTATTCCTTTGAAAGTATGACAATAACTTAGTGACTTAAAATATGTAAATAGCTGTTAAGAAACTGAGAAATATCTCACTCAGAAGGCGTTTTCAAGGCTCGAGCCTCTTCATTCCTAAAGGAAAACATGATTCCGGACAACTTTCGTGTTTTAACTTTTTCATGAATCGGACCAGAAAGGCCTCTTTTTGCGTGTTTTAGGTTCTGTCACAGAAATCACAGAAACATTTAGGCAGTTTTGCCGGAAATCTTTGGTAACTTCAAATCGCCATAACTTTTGACTCGTTTACTCTTTTTAGGTGGTTCAAATTGCTATGGTTTTCTTGTTAAGTCCTCTACTGTAATATGTAATAATCCAATATAAAATTTTTACCATTTTGATCAGGTTATAACAAGATATTCACTAGTTTGCTTGTTTTAGTAACTTGTTTCAATAAGTCATTACAACAACATCTTTTACTCATCATGATTCATCATGGACATAATTACAACACATAATATAGCAATAATAACATATAAATGAGATGAACATGATAAATAAACAAGAAGCATGTTAGGTTTAGGCTTACAACTTTAGGCTTTCTAATTAAAGAAAGGAGTAACTAGTAAGGAAATGGACTTTGATAGACAAGCTTCAACCCTTTTCACTTCAAGCAACCTTTCTACTCTTAGTATTCTTGAAAGATAGATGATAAAGGTTGAGGTGTATTGAGTAGATTTAAACTCAAGAGAAAACACCAAGTATGTTAGGGTTTGGAAGATTTTTGGTAAGAAATAAGCTATCTAGGGTTTCTATACTTGAACTTCACTTGAACCTTGCAACAAATTAGAAAGAAATAAGCTAAGGAGAGAGTGTTGTGGTGTGTTTGATGGCCGGCCAAGGGAAGAGAGGGAGAGGGGTATATATAGGTCCATGAGGAGGTTAGTTTCATGGGATATTTTTGGCCAAAATACACATGTATGCATCCTAGACCAACAAGCCATGAGATCAAGCCACCAAGGGTGTGACTCCCCCCCCTTGTGGCGGTTCCAAAACAGATAAGGAGGGGAGGTGGCTTGGCTTGGTATTATCCTTGGTTATTAGATGCATTTTGACTCCGGGAAATGCCAACCGTAAATGATTAGGCCTCAAAACGTAAAACCGGGTGTCGTAAAATTATGAAACTTTAAAGTATTGTTAGAAATGTTCATAAGTCCCATAATAAAATATAAAATGGGTGATAAGTTCCATTTGGGTGGTAAAACCTGCTAAAAGCTGGAAACACGGGTCTAAAACGCGTAATACGTAAAATGTACGAATATTGCGTAAAACTGAGAAAAGTAAAATGTTACTTTTCTAATATGCTAAAAATGATTTAAAATGATTTATAATGTCAAGACTGGGCTCAGTCTGGTGTCGGTTGGTGTTAAATGTCTTTTAGACATCAAACCGGAAGCCTAAAAATCAAGGAATGATTTATAAAATCAAGGAATGATTTTTAGTCAATGGAGGAGGGAAAAATATGTTGACTTATTTAAATAAGTTGAAAGCTCAAATCATCTTAGAAATGCGGTGCAGGTAAAGGCTAGGGTTACGGCTGAGTAAAAACGCGTAAAACTGAAAATTCCAGTTTTTCACGGCCGAAGTTTATTTGGGCCATGATTTTTCTCAGTCATGATTTATTCTCAAATAAATCATGAATGTGTTAAACATTTTTCTGATGTGGGGTCACCTGACGGGGTCAAATTTCGTTGTGCGTAGAATTTCTGATTGCCGTTTAACCCTAAAACGTATAATTCTGTGTAATTCCTTAATAACTTTCACGAAAATGATCTGACGAGTGTCAAACATTTAATTTGCCATGGAAATGATTTATCACTCGAGAATATGAAATAAAAATCAACTTTCGGGTAAATTTCAAAAAGAAATGAATAGTAGAAATGAATAGTAACATGAATAGTAAAATATTCCGAAAATAGAAATTAACCTGAAATTGCGAATTGTTACAATTTAGTCACATAAAATTAAGCATAAAGTGGCCAAAAGTGTAAATATGTGGGACCATATGGTGTTTAAAGTGAAGGAATGTGTGTTTTGTGTGACTATTGATCATCCAATGGCCACATGAATTGTATGTTTGTGTGGCCTTTTGCAACATTTAGTCACACAAAGCATGTTACTTTTGGGTATTTAGTCACATACAATTAAGCATAAAGTGGCCAAAAGTGTGAATATGTGTGACCATATGGTGTTTAAAGTGAACAAATGTGTGTTTTGTGTGACTATTGATCATCCAATGGCCACATGAATTGTATGTTTGTGTGGCCTTTTGCAACATTTAGTCACACAAAGCATGTTACTTTTGGGTATTTAGTCACATACAATTAAGCTTAAAGTGGCCAAAAGTGTGAATATGTGTGACCATATGGTGTTTAAAGTGAACAAATGTGTGTCTTGTGTGACTATTGATCATCCAATGGCCACATGAATTGTATGTTTGTGTGGCCTTTCGCAACATTTAGTCACACAAAGCATGTTACTTTTGGATATTTAGTCACATAAAATTAAGCATAAAGTGGCCAAAAGTGTGAATATGTGTGACCATATGGTGTTTAAAGGGAAGAAATGTGTGTTTTGTGTGACTATTGATCATCCAATGGCCACATGAATTGTATGTTTGTGTGGCCTTTTGCAACATTTAATCACATAAAGCATGTTACTTTTGGGTATTTAGTCACATAAAATTAAGCATAAAGTGGGCAAAAGTGTGAATATGTGTGACTATATGGTGTTTAAAGTGAAGGAATGTGTGTTTTGTGTGACTATTGATCATCCAATGGCCACATGAATTGTATGTTTATATGGCCTTTTGAAACATTTAGTCACACAAAGCATGTTACTTTTGGGTATTTAGTCACATACAATTAAGCATAAAGTGGCCAAAAGTGTGAATATGTGTGACCATATGGTGTTTAAAGTGAACAAATGTGTGTTTTGTGTGACTATTGATCATCCAATGGCCACATGAATTGTATGTTTGTGTGGCCTTTTGCAACATTTAGTCACACAAAGCATGTTTCTTTTGGGTATTTAGTCACATACAATTAAGCATAAAGTGGCCAAAAGTATGAATATCTGTGACCATATGGTGTTTAAAGTGAACAAATGTGTGTTTTGTGTGACTATTAATCATCCAATGGCCACATGAATTGTATGTTTGTGTGGCCTTTTGCAACATTTAGTCACATAAAGTATGTTACTTTTGGGTATTTAGTCACGTAAAATTAACCATAAAGTGGCCAAAAGTGTGAATATGTGCGACCATATGGTGTTTAAAGTGAAGGAATGTGTGTTTTGTGTGACTATTGATCATCCAATGGCCACATGAATTGTATGTTTGTGTGGCCTTTTGCAACATTTAGTCACATAAAGCAAGTTACTTTTGGGTATTTAGTCACATAAAATTAAGCATAAAGTGGCCAAAAGTGTGAATATGTGTGACTATATGGTGTTTAAAGTGAAGGAATATGTGTTTTGTGTGACTATTGATCATCCAATGGCCACATGAATTGTATGTTTATGTGGCCTTTTGAAACATTTAGTCACACAAAGCATGTTACTTTTGGGTATTTAGTCACATACAATTAGGCATAAAGTGGCTCAAAGTGTGAATATGTGTGACCATATGGTGTTTAAAGTGAACAAATGTGTGTTTTGTGTGACTATTGATCATCCAATGGCCACATGAATTGTATGTTTGTGTGGCCTTTTGCAACATTAAGTCACACAAAGCATGTTTCTTTTGGGTATTTAGTCACATACAATTAAGCATAAAGTGGCCAAAAGTATGAATATCTGTGACCATATGGTGTTTAAAGTGAACAAATGTGTGTTTTGTGTGACTATTAATCATCCAATGGCCACATGAATTGTATGTTTGTGTGGCCTTTTGCAACATTTAGTCAAATAAAGTATGTTACTTTTGGGTATTTAGTCACGTAAAATTAACCATAAAGTGGCCAAAAGTGTGAATATGTGCGACCATATGGTGTTTAAAGTGAAGGAATGTGTGTTTTGTGTAACTATTGATCATCCAATGGCCACATGAATTGTATGTTTGTGTGGCCTTTTGCAACATTTAGTCACACAAAGCATGTTACTTTTGGGTATTTAGTCACATACAATTAAGCATAAAGTTGCCAAAAGTGTGAATATGTGTGACCATATGGTGTTTAAAGTGAACAAATATGTGTTTTGTGTGACTATTGATCATCCAATGTCCACATGAATTGTATGTTTGTGTGGCCTTTTGCAACATTTAGTCACACAAAGCATGTTTCTTTTGGGTATTTAATCACATACAATTAAGCATAAAGTGGCCAAAAGTGTGAATATGTGTGACCATATGGTGTTTAAAGTGAACAAATGTGTGTCTTGTGTTACTATTGATCATCCAATGGCCACATGAATTGTATGTTTGTGTGGCCTTTTGCAACATTTAGTCACACAAAGCATGTTACTTTTGGGTATTTAGTCACATAAAATTAAGCATAAAGTGGCCAAAAGTCTGAATATGTGTGACCATATGGTTTTTAAAGTGAAGAAATGTGTGTTTTGTGTGACTATTGATCATCCAATGGCCACATGAATTGTATGTTTGTGTGGCCTTTTGCAACATTTAGTCACATAAAGCATGTTACTTTTGGGTATTTAGTCACATAAAATTAAGCATAAAGTTGCCAAAAGTGTGAATATGTGTGACTATATGGTGTTTAAAGTGAAGGAATGTGTGTTTTGTGTGACTATTGATCATCCAATGGCCACATGAATTGTATGTTTGTGTGGCCTTTTGCAACATTTAGTCACACAAAGCATGTTACTTTTGGGTATTTAGTCACATACAATTAAGCATAAAGTGGCCAAAAGTGTGAATATGTGTGACCATATGGTGTTTAAAGTGATGGAATGTGTGTTTTGTGTGACTATTGATCATCCAATGGCCACATGAATTGTATGTTTGTGTGGCCTTTTGCAACATTTAGTCACACAAAGCATGTTTCTTTTGGGTATTTAGTCACATACAATTCAGCATAAAGTGGCCAAAAGTGTGAATATGTGTGACCATATGGTGTTTAAAGTGAACAAATGTGTGTTTTGTGTGACTATTGATCATCCAATAGCCACATGAATTGTATGTTTGTGTGACCTTTTGCAACATTTAGTCACATAAAGCATGTTACTTTTGGGTATTTAGTCACATAAAATTAAGCATAAAGTGGCCAAAAGTGTGAATATGTGCGACCATATGGTGTTTAAAGTGAAGGAATGTGTGTTTTGTGTGACTATTGATCATCCAATGGCCACATGAATTGTATGTTTGTGTGGCCTTTTGCAACATTAAGTCACACAAAGCATGTTTCTTTTGGGTATTTAGTCACATACAATTAAGCATAAAGTGGCCAAAAGTATGAATATCTGTGACCATATGGTGTTTAAAGTGAACAAATGTGTGTTTTGTGTGACTATTAATCATCCAATGGCCACATGAATTGTATGTTTGTGTGGCCTTTTGCAACATTTAGTCACATAAAGCATGTTACTTTTGGGTATTTAGTCACATAAAATTAAGCATAAAGTGGCCAAAAGTGTAAATATGTGGGACCATATGGTGTTTAAAGTGAAGGAATGTGTGTTTTGTGTGACTATTGATCATCCAATGGCCACATGAATTGTATGTTTGTGTGGCCTTTTGCAACGTTTAGTCAGACAAAGCATGTTACTTTTGGGTATTTAGTCACATACAATTAAGCATAAAGTGGCCAAAAGTGTGAATATGTGTGACCATATGGTGTTTAAAGTGAACAAATGTGTGTTTTGTGTGACTATTGATCATCCAATGGCCACATGAATTGTATGTTTGTGTGGCCTTTTGCAACATTTAGTCACACAAAGCATGTTACTTTTGGGTATTTAGTCACATACAATTAAGCTTAAAGTGGCCAAAAGTGTGAATATGTGTGACCATATGGTGTTTAAAGTGAACAAATGTGTGTCTTGTGTGACTATTGATCATCCAATGGCCACATGAATTGTATGTTTGTGTGGCCTTTCGCAACATTTAGTCACACAAAGCATGTTACTTTTGGATATTTAGTCACATAAAATTAAGCATAAAGTAGCCAAAAGTGTGAATATGTGTGACCATATGGTGTTTAAAGGGAAGAAATGTGTGTTTTGTGTGACTATTGATCATCCAATGGCCACATGAATTGTATGTTTGTGTGGCCTTTTGCAACATTTAATCACATAAAGCATGTTACTTTTGGGTATTTAGTCACATAAAATTAAGCATAAAGTGGGCAAAAGTGTGAATATGTGTGACTATATGGTGTTTAAAGTGAAGGAATGTGTGTTTTGTGTGACTATTGATCATCCAATGGCCACATGAATTGTATGTTTGTGTGGCCTTTTGCAACATTTAGTCACACAAAGCATGTTTCTTTTGGGTATTTAGTCACATACAATTAAGCATAAAGTGGCCAAAAGTGTGAATATGTGTGACCATATGGTGTTTAAAGTGAAAAAATGTGTCTTTTGTGTGACTATTGATCATCCAATAGCCATATGAATTGTATGTTTGTGTGGCCTTTTGCAACATTTAGTCACATAAAGCATGTTACTTTTGGGTATTTAGTCACATAAAATTAAGCATAAAGTGGCCAAAAGTGTGAATATGTGCGACCATATGGTGTTTAAAGTGAAGGAATGTGTGTTTTGTGTGACTATTGATCATCCAATGGCCACATGAATTGTATGTTTGTGTGGCCTTTTGCAACATTTAGTCACACAAAGCATGTTACTTTTGGGTATTTAGTCACATACAATTAAGCATAAAGTGGCCAAAAGTGTGAATATGTGTTACCATATGGTGTTTAAAATGAACAAATGTGTGTTTTGTGTGACTATTGATCATCCAATGGCCACATGATTTGTATGTTTGTGTGGCCTTTTGCAACATTTAGTCATAAAAAGCATGTTTCTTTTGGGTATTTAGTCACATACAATTAAGCATAAAGTGCCCAAAAGTGTGAATATGTGTGACCATATGGTGTTTAAAGTGAACAAATGTGTGTCTTGTGTGACTATTGATCATCCAATGGCCACATGAATTGTATGTTTGTGTGGCCTTTCGCAACATTTAGTCACACAAAGCATGTTACTTTTGGATATTTAGTCAGATAAAATTAAGCATAAAGTGGCCAAAAGTGTGAATATGTGTGACCATATGGTGTTTAAAGGGAAGAAATGTGTGTTTTGTGTGACTATTGATCATCCAATGGCTACATGAATTGTATGTTTGTGTGGCCTTTTGCAACATTTAGTCACATAAAGCAAGTTACTTTTGGGTATTTAGTCACATAAAATTAAGCATAAAGTGGCCAAAAGTGTGAATATGTGTGACTATATGGTGTTTAAAGTGAAGGAATGTGTGTTTTGTGTGACTATTGATCATCCAATGGCCACATGAATTGTATGTTTGTGTGGCCTTTTGCAACATTTAGTCACACAAAGCATGTTACTTTTGGGTATTTAGTCACATATAATTAAGCATAAAGTGGGCAAAAGTGTGAATATGTGTGACCATATGGTGTTTAAAGTGAACAAATGTGTGTTTTGTGTGACTATTGATCATCCAATGGCCACATGAATTGTATGTTTGTGTGGCCTTTTGCAACATTTAGTCACACAAAGCATGTTTCTTTTGGGTATTTAGTCACATACAATTAAGCATAAAGTGGCCAAAAGTGTGAATATGTGTGACCATATGGTGTTTAAAGTGAAAAAATGTGTCTTTTGTGTGACTATTGATCATCCAATAGCCATATGAATTGTATGTTTGTGTGGCCTTTTGCAACATTTAGTCACATAAAGCATGTTACTTTTGGGTATTTAGTCACATAAAATTAAGCATAAAGTGGCCAAAAGTGTGAATATGTGCGACCATATGGTGTTTAAAGTGAAGGAATGTGTGTTTTGTGTGACTATTGATCATCCAATGGCCACATGAATTGTATGTTTGTGTGGCCTTTTGCAACATTTAGTCACACAAAGCATGTTACTTTTGGGTATTTAGTCACATACAATTAAGCATAAAGTGGCCAAAAGTGTGAATATGTGTTACCATATGGTGTTTAAAATGAACAAATGTGTGTTTTGTGTGACTATTGATCATCCAATGGCCACATGATTTGTATGTTTGTGTGGCCTTTTGCAACATTTAGTCATACAAAGCATGTTTCTTTTGGGTATTTAGTCACATACAATTAAGCATAAAGTGCCCAAAAGTGTGAATATGTGTGACCATATGGTGTTTAAAGTGAACAAATGTGTGTCTTGTGTGACTATTGATCATCCAATGGCCACATGAATTGTATGTTTGTGTGGCCTTTCGCAACATTTAGTCACACAAAGCATGTTACTTTTGGATATTTAGTCAGATAAAATTAAGCATAAAGTGGCCAAAAGTGTGAATATGTGTGACCATATGGTGTTTAAAGGGAAGAAATGTGTGTTTTGTGTGACTATTGATCATCCAATGGCTACATGAATTGTATGTTTGTGTGGCCTTTTGCAACATTTAGTCACATAAAGCAAGTTACTTTTGGGTATTTAGTCACATAAAATTAAGCATAAAGTGGCCAAAAGTGTGAATATGTGTGACTATATGGTGTTTAAAGTGAAGGAATGTGTGTTTTGTGTGACTATTGATCATCCAATGGCCACATGAATTGTATGTTTGTGTGGCCTTTTGCAACATTTAGTCACACAAAGCATGTTACTTTTGGGTATTTAGTCACATATAATTAAGCATAAAGTGGGCAAAAGTGTGAATATGTGTGACCATATGGTGTTTAAAGTGAACAAATGTGTGTTTTGTGTGACTATTGATCATCCAATGGCCACATGAATTGTATGTTTGTGTGGCCTTTTGCAACATTTAGTCACACAAAGCATGTTTCTTTTGGGTATTTAGTCACATACAATTAAGCATAAAGTGGCCAAAAGTATGAATATCTGTGACCATATGGTGTTTAAAGTGAACAAATGTGTGTTTTGTGTGACTATTAATCATCTAATGGCCACATGAATTGTATGTTTGTGTGGCCTTTTGCAACATTTAGTCACACAAAGCATGTTACTTTTGGGTATTTAGTCACATACAATTAAGCATAAAGTGGCCAAAAGTGTGAATATGTGTGACTATATGGTGTTTAAAGTGAAGGAATGTGTGTTTTGTGTGACTATTGATCATCCAATGGCCACATGAATTGTATGTTTATATGGCCTTTTGAAACATTTAGTCACACAAAGCATGTTACTTTTGGGTATTTAGTCACATACAATTAAGCATAAAGTGGCCAAAAGTGTGAATATGTGTGACCATATGGTGTTTAAAGTGAACAAATGTGTGTTTTGTGTGACTATTGATCATCCAATGGCCACATGAATTGTATGTTTGTGTGGCCTTTTGCAACATTTAGTCATACAAAGCATGTTTCTTTTGGGTATTTAGTCACATACAATTAAGCATAAAGTGGCCAAAAGTATGAATATCTGTGACCATATGGTGTTTAAAGTGAACAAATGTGTGTTTTGTGTGACTATTAATCATCCAATGGCCACATGAATTGTATGTTTGTGTGGCCTTTTGCAACATTTAGTCACACAAAGCATGTTACTTTTGGGTATTTAGTCACATACAATTAAGCATAAAGTGGCCAAAAGTGTGAATATGTGTGACCATATGGTGTTTAAAGTGATGGAATGTGTGTTTTGTGTGACTATTGATAATCAAATGGCCACATGAATTGTATGTTTGTGTGGCCTTTTGCAACATTTAGTCACACAAAGCATGTTTCTTTTGGGTATTTAGTCACATACAATTAAGCATAAAGTGGCCAAAAGTGTGAATATGTGTGACCATATGGTGTTTAAAGTGAACAAATGTGTGTTTTGTGTGACTATTGATCATCCAATAGCCACATGAATTGTATGTTTGTGTGACCTTTTGCAACATTTAGTCACATAAAGCATGTTACTTTTGGGTATTTAGTCACATAAAATTAAGCATAAAGTGGCCAAAAGTGTGAATATGTGCGACCATATGGTGTTTAAAGTGAAGGAATGTGTGTTTTGTGTGACTATTGATCATCCAATGGCCACATTAATTGTATGTTTGTGTGGCCTTTTGCAACATTTAGTCACACAAAGTATGTTTCTTTTGGGTATTTAGTCACATACAATTAAGCATAAAGTGGCTAAAAGTATGAATATCTGTGACCATATGGTGTTTAAAGTGAACAAATGTGTGTTTTGTGTGACTATTAATCATCCAATTTGTAACAATTCACAATTTCAGGTTAATTACTTTTCCCGGAAAATTTCACTATTCACTTTTACTATTCATTTCTTTTCCGAAACTTTCCCGAAAGTTGATTTTTATTTGATATTCTCAAATGATAAATCATTTCCATGGCAAATTAAAAGTTTAACTTTCATAAGCTCATTTTCGTGAAAGTTATTAAGGAATTACACGTTTTAGGGTAAAACGTCATTCAGAAATTCTACGCACAACGAAATTCGATCCCGTCAGGTGACCCCACATCAGAAAAATGTTTGACACACTCATGATTTATTTGAGAATTAATCGTGACTGAGAAAAACATGACCAAAAACTTCCCAGCAGGTCACCCAAGCCTGTACTATTCTCGCATGAGCACGCTTAACCGTATGAGCGATTAACCGTGAGACCACGAAACGCGTTTCTAAGACTATTTGAGTTTTCAACTTCTTAGAAAAAGTCAACATATTCTTTCCCTCCTCCATTGACCAAAAATCATCCCTTGATGTTATAAGTCAATTCGTGATTTTTAGGCTTACGGTTTGATGTCTAAAAGACATTTAATACCAACCGACACTAGACTGAGCTCAGTCTAGACATTATAAGTCATTTTAAATCATTTTTATAACATTAGAAAAGTAACATTTTACTTTTCTCAATTTTACGCAATATTCAGCGTTTTACGCGAATTACGCGTTTTAGACCCGTGTTTCCAGTTTTTAGCAGGGTTTTACACCCAAATGGAACCTACCACTCATTTTATATTTTATTATGGAACTTATTGACATGTTTATCAATACTTTCAAATTCCATAATTTTACGACACCCGGTTTTACGTTTTGAGGCGTAACAACTTACGGTTTGCAGTTTTCGGAGTCGAAACACACTAGATATCTTGGATAATATCATCCAAAGTCCAACCCTTGTTCTCCAAGGTCTTGAAACCGGCCTAGGGGGGGGGGGAGTCACCCCCATGTGGCTTCATCTCATGAATATACCCCTAGATCACCATTATATTACAACTTGGTCACCAAGTTTTGGTAATTTCCTACTTGTTTCCTAACCTCCTCATTTGGACTATAAATAGCCCCCTCCCCCTTCCTCTTTTGCCGTCCACTTCCACACACACAAACACTCTCATCTTTGCTTGATTTCCTTCTAATTTCTAGCAAGATTCAAGTGCAAGTTCAAGGTAGAAAACCTAGTTAGGTTTCCATTCATCAAAACACTTCCATAACCTCATAAACTTTGGTGATTTCTCTTGAGTTTAAATCTACTCAATTCACCTCAACCTTCATCATCCATCTTTCAAGAATACCAAGGGTAGAAAGATTGCATGAAGTGAAAAAGGGTTGAAGCAAGTCTATCAATGTCCTATCCTTACATGTTAACTTCCTTTCATCTTTGAAAGCCAAAAGTTGTAAGCCAAACCCTAACATGATTCTTGTTAAATAATCATATTCATGTTATTTACATGTTATTCTTGCTATATTATGTCTTGTAGTTATGTCCATGATGTATAAAAATGACCAAAACAAGTTATTGTTATTGATTGTTGAAACAAGTTACTAAAACAAGTAAACTAGTGACTTTCTTGGAAAACCACGACCAAAATGGTAAAATTATGATATTGGATCATTACAAATTGTAGTAGAGGACTTAACAAGGAAACCATAGCAATTTGAACCACCCAAAACAAGTATACGAGTCAAAAGTTATGGCGATTTGAAATTACCAAAGATTTCCGGCAAAACTGCCAAATAGCTTCCTGATCAAATTTGGGTTTTGAAAGTCATACTTCTGGTCCGATTCATCAAAAAGTTAAAACACGAAAGTTGTCCGAAACGACGTTTTCGTTCAGGAACAAAGAAGCTCGAGACCTAAAAATGCTTTCCGAGTGATAAATTTCTTCAAATTCTAAACAGCCCATTTTTAGACAAAGTCATTACATATAGGTTATGGTTTATGAAGACCAAAGGGGTCTTATGACCTATAATCAAGACCACAACCATGGCTAGAGCCAAGGTTGTGTCTCATGACCTTGAAACAAGGACCAAAGGTCATGGCTAGGCCATGACGAAATGACCATACCAACTTTCATAGGCGTAAACATGAAACAAAGAGTTGACGAGAACTTGAACATACAATTTGGATCTACTTCATCTAAAAGGAAACCATGAGATTTTACCAAGAGAAAATGGTCATTCAAGACTTATGAAACTACCCCTAATAACAATCTTCATGTACTAATAAACTTTCCTAAGTTTATTCAAATATCGGACATGTAACTTTTCGGATCAAAACTTATATCTATATATTTCATCAACTACTACAATAGTAGGGAGCCTCATGTGAGGAGTTCATTATGTAAGCCGTCGAGTTGAGTTGTGGATTTATGAATTAAAGTGTCCTGGCTCCTCGAACGCTTACTAACATGACTTCTGAAATATGTCAGCCCGAACGGTAGTAAACGATATACAAGACATACATGTTCATGAATCTTTTCTTTCAAGGACATACAATATACATCATACCACATCATGGACTAAATGCAAGATATATATATATAGGCACTACTTCATATTCTTTACTCCGATCCTAAGTCGCGACATTCTATTATAGGTTGCTCATAGAAACCTACACGATCCAACCATCACCTCCATTACTTGCTATTCTACTTAAGGTGAGTTCGTAGCCCCACTTTCTATTGTTTAACTATTTTACAAACCCATGGGGGGAATACATGCTATTATTTTTCTACTCGAACACGATGCTTTCTACTGTATGCTACCCGACGATGTTTTATTATCACTAAGTAACGATTGCCATGTTCGAAGTCCCTATATCATGAACCATTAGTCACTACCTTTAGTGAGCGCGAATATTGTGAATAGATCTATTGGGATTGACGGATCCCATTTGTGTTGAGCAACGATGAGTTCACACAAATGCACTATATTTGAGATTTAGCGGTATAATGGCAAAAGTACCTTGATAGGGCTTCTATAATGCCAATTTTGTTGGTTCGATGTTAATGTTTTGGTTGCATGAGCTTAGTGAAATAAATAACGATTTTGTTTTCTAAACATTGGTGTGAGTCTATAGCTCACACTACGATTATTGTGTTCAAACGATTTAACTACAAACACTACGATTATTGTGTTCAAACGATTTAACTAAACTCTACGAATTCCACTCAACCTTTGTGTTGACCTCTCAAGCATGTATTTCAGGTTCATGACGATCAAGGATGGCACGGAAGGACACGGATACTCAAGAGGGCTATAAATTTTATTATCATTCAAAACTCAATTAATGTAATTTGTAAACATGGAACCATTTGGGACCTCATTTCGAAATCTCTGATATCTATATAATTTGAATGATAAATCTTTTAAAACGACTCAATTGGAGTTCGTTTTCTATTATTGTGACTATTGTGCCGTCCAGTAACACCCAGTTCGAATTCCGCTGCGTCCATGAATTGGGGGTGTTACAGATTGGTACCAGAGCCATGGTTATAGAGAAACGGGTCTAATTGAGACCTAAACTATAACCACACTACAAACAAAAACATTTTATAGCCTTCCGATCTCCGTGTCTTCCATCCTCCAGACGATTATGGACTTATTAAGCATTTTATGCTACATGAACATATAAGTATATTTATATATACATTCGAGTTATTTTCAATCATTTTATCTAAACATATCTACACATGCCTATTCTATGGCATTTCGACACAACTACATTCTCCCAACCATGTTCCTACTCCAACATTTTATATCCAAGATATTGTAACGAATTACGATGGTCTTTTCTATTTTCCGAACATTGTATGACACAATGGTCTAATCTACTTCCGAGACATTGTGATTTGTGCAATGGTCTCTCGAATTATTCCACCACCTCATCAATATCATTTCATATGATATCAAAAACCCATCACAATCTATCGATTTCCAAACAAGAAATATGAGATTTCTAAAGGACAAACTAATCCATCATCGACAAAAGTTGAACTTTCTCTACATCCATCAAAGTTTTCTTCTGAAACCTTCATTGTTAAAAGTTTGTAATTCTAGCCCAGTATAGACTGTTTTAGAATTACTTCAACTTCCTTTCCACACATATCTACCCGTACTATCTTCTATGCAATGGAATGTGAAAACATACGTTACAAGTCTCTTATGGCGGGACTTGCAACTGAATGGTTTGACATCGCCTTTGTTTAGTGGACAGTTTCCCGAAAGCAACGGACATATCACAAGTATACCTAATTTAGGTATTTGAAAATTTTATCGAACCTTGGCTAAATATAGACTAGTCACCTATATTTAACCTAGGGACAGTGGAATATAGTCTGACTAACTATATTCGACTTAAAATTTTCAAATACTGAGAGTAGTTGTACTAGGGTTATGTTTAGGTTGATTTCCTACTTGAACTCGATAAACCACCAGAATACATTTAAACGATCTAGAGACACGATAGTGCCTTACCACTCAGCGAAATCTTAATACCTTATTTGTACTACCAAATTTCATTCTTGAAAGTTTTCATTTATGAGATAATCCGAACTACTATCTTGGGATAGTTATCAATTCTTCTCTTCATCCTGTAGAAGTACTATCCTGTTTAGGTTCTAAGGATACCATTCCATCATAAACTTTTAAAATCTCTTAAGATTTTTAAAGCAAACTCAACATCTATACCTTAGAGTATTAATGTTAAGCATACACTACACACTTTTGTTCGTCAACATATCACATCATTATCTTTACAATCGTTGGAACCACAAGCTCATTTACAGATTTTGATGCACTTTTAAAGCTCAAATCATCCTTAGCTACACCACAAGCACCCTTACCAGCTTTACAAGATTGAATATTCATCTTGGAACACCAGTATCATCTCGTAATACCCTACCTTGTAACTCACCGACTAAGTATGAATGTTGTGTAGGATGATTTGTAATTATTTGAATGGATTGGGATGCCTTTTCATTTAAATAAAGACATTGTAAATCACTAAACCATAAGTTTATATTTCCTTATCTACATTGTTTGGGATGCCTCTCTATGTAAATAAAGAATTATAAACAAGTGGGCTTATTTGTATCCGAAATAACATAAGTATGAAATCAATAAACACTAGGTACAACAACCGATTACCTACTAGGCTATGATTGCAACTACTATCTCAATTCCTATTAATATTCGACTGCTATATCAATTTCCTTTGATATTCGACTATTACCATACCTTTCCTACATAAAAGTAAACCTCGTCCTACACCATACACTGAAACGACAAATCAAACTACACCACTGGTAATCCCAGACTATAGTCCTCATAAGTAACTACACCATTTCATCGACACCACTCCAATATATGACACACAAAGAACTTCGGGACGAAGTTCCCCGTATGGGGTGGAGACTGTAACAATTCACAATTTCAGGTTAATTACTTTTCCCGGAAAATTTCACTATTCACTTTTACTATTCATTTCTTTTCCGAAACTTTCCCGAAAGTTGATTTTTATTTGATATTCTCAAATGATAAATCATTTCCATGGCAAATTAAAAGTTTAACTTTCATAAGCTCATTTTCGTGAAAGTTATTAAGGAATTACACGTTTTAGGGTAAAACGTCATTCAGAAATTCTACGCACAACGAAATTCGATCCCGTCAGGTGACCCCACATCAGAAAAATGTTTGACACACTCATGATTTATTTGAGAATTAATCGTGACTGAGAAAAACATGACCAAAAACTTCCCAGCAGGTCACCCAAGCCTGTACTATTCTCGCATGAGCACGCTTAACCGTATGAGCGATTAACCGTGAGACCACGAAACGCGTTTCTAAGACTATTTGAGTTTTCAACTTCTTAGAAAAAGTCAACATATTCTTTCCCTCCTCCATTGACCAAAAATCATCCCTTGATGTTATAAGTCAATTCGTGATTTTTAGGCTTACGGTTTGATGTCTAAAAGACATTTAATACCAACCGACACTAGACTGAGCTCAGTCTAGACATTATAAGTCATTTTAAATCATTTTTATAACATTAGAAAAGTAACATTTTACTTTTCTCAATTTTACGCAATATTCAGCGTTTTACGCGAATTACGCGTTTTAGACCCGTGTTTCCAGTTTTTAGCAGGGTTTTACACCCAAATGGAACCTACCACTCATTTTATATTTTATTATGGAACTTATTGACATGTTTATCAATACTTTCAAATTCCATAATTTTACGACACCCGGTTTTACGTTTTGAGGCGTAACAACTTACGGTTTGCAGTTTTCGGAGTCAAAACACACTAGATATCTTGGATAATATCATCCAAAGTCCAACCCTTGTTCTCCAAGGTCTTGAAACCGGCCTAGGGGGGGGGGGAGTCACCCCCATGTGGCTTCATCTCATGAATATACCCCTAGATCACCATTATATTACAACTTGGTCACCAAGTTTTGGTAATTTCCTACTTGTTTCCTAACCTCCTCATTTGGACTATAAATAGCCCCCTCCCCCTTCCTCTTTTGCTGTCCACTTCCACACACACAAACACTCTCATCTTTGCTTGATTTCCTTCTAATTTCTAGCAAGATTCAAGTGCAAGTTCAAGGTAGAAAACCTAGTTAGGTTTCCATTCATCAAAACACTTCCATAACCTCATAAACTTTGGTGATTTCTCTTGAGTTTAAATCTACTCAATTCACCTCAACCTTCATCATCCATCTTTCAAGAATACCAAGGGTAGAAAGATTGCATGAAGTGAAAAAGGGTTGAAGCAAGTCTATCAATGTCCTATCCTTACATGTTAACTTCCTTTCATCTTTGAAAGCCAAAAGTTGTAAGCCAAACCCTAACATGATTCTTGTTAAATAATCATATTCATGTTATTTACATGTTATTCTTGCTATATTATGTCTTGTAGTTATGTCCATGATGTATAAAAATGACCAAAACAAGTTATTGTTATTGATTGTTGAAACAAGTTACTAAAACAAGTAAACTAGTGACTTTCTTGGAAAACCACGACCAAAATGGTAAAATTATGATATTGGATCATTACAAATTGTAGTAGAGGACTTAACAAGGAAACCATAGCAATTTGAACCACCCAAAACAAGTATACGAGTCAAAAGTTATGGCGATTTGAAATTACCAAAGATTTCCGGCAAAACTGCCAAATAGCTTCCTGATCAAATTTGGGTTTTGAAAGTCATACTTCTGGTCCGATTCATCAAAAAGTTAAAACACGAAAGTTGTCCGAAACGACGTTTTCGTTCAGGAACAAAGAAGCTCGAGACCTAAAAATGCTTTCCGAGTGATAAATTTCTTCAAATTCTAAACAGCCCATTTTTAGACAAAGTCATTACATATAGGTTATGGTTTATGAAGACCGAAGGGGTCTTATGACCTATAATCAAGACCACAACCATGGCTAGAGCCAAGGTTGTGTCTCATGACCTTGAAACAAGGACCAAAGGTCATGGCTAGGCCATGACGAAATGACCATACCAACTTTCATAGGCGTAAACATGAAACAAAGAGTTGACGAGAACTTGAACATACAATTTGGATCTACTTCATCTAAAAGGAAACCATGAGATTTTACCAAGAGAAAATGGTCATTCAAGACTTATGAAACTACCCCTAATAACAATCTTCATGTACTAATAAACTTTCCTAAGTTTATTCAAATATCGGACATGTAACTTTTCGGATCAAAACTTATATCTATATATTTCATCAACTACTACAATAGTAGGGAGCCTCATGTGAGGAGTTCATTATGTAAGCCGTCGAGTTGAGTTGTGGATTTACGAATTAAAGTGTCCTGGCTCCTCGAACGCTTACTAACATGACTTCTGAAATATGTCAGCCCGAACGGTAGTAAACGATATACAAAACATACATGTTCATGAATATTTTCTTTCAAGGACATACAATATACATCATACCACATCATGGACTAAATGCAAGATATATATATATAGGCACTACTTCATATTCTTTACTCCGATCCTAAGTCGCGACATTCTATTATAGGTTGCTCATAGAAACCTACACGATCCAACCATCACCTCCATTACTTGCTATTCTACTTAAGGTGAGTTCGTAGCCCCACTTTCTATTGTTTAACTATTTTACAAACCCATGGGGGGAATACATGCTATTATTTTTCTACTCGAACACGATGCTTTCTACTGTATGCTACCCGACGATGTTTTATTATCACTAAGTAACGATTGCCATGTTCGAAGTCCCTATATCATGAACCATTAGTCACTACCTTTAGTGAGCGCGAATATTGTGAATAGATCTATTGGGATTGACGGATCCCATTTGTGTTGAGCAACGATGAGTTCACACAAATGCACTATATTTGAGATTTAGCGGTATAATGGCAAAAGTACCTTGATAGGGCTTCTATAATGCCAATTTTGTTGGTTCGATGTTAATGTTTTGGTTGCATGAGCTTAGTGAAATAAATAACGATTTTGTTTTCTAAACATTGGTGTGAGTCTATAGCTCACACTACGATTATTGTGTTCAAACGATTTAACTACAAACACTACGATTATTGTGTTCAAACGATTTAACTAAACTCTACGAATTCCACTCAACCTTTGTGTTGACCTCTCAAGCATGTATTTCAGGTTCATGACGATCAAGGATGGCACGGAAGGACACGGATACTCAAGAGGGCTATAAATTTTATTATCATTCAAAACTCAATTAATGTAATTTGTAAACATGGAACCATTTGGGACCTCATTTCGAAATCTCTGATATCTATATAATTTGAATGATAAATCTTTTAAAACGACTCAATTGGAGTTCGTTTTCTATTATTGTGACTATTGTGCCGTCCAGTAACACCCAGTTCGAATTCCGCTGCGTCCATGAATTGTATGTTTGTATGGCCTTTTGCAACATTTAGTCACATAAAGCATGTTACTTTTGGGTATTTAGTCACATAAAATTAAGCATAAAGTGGCCAAAAGTGTAAATATGTGGGACCATATGGTGTTTAAAGTGAAGGAATGTGTGTTTTGTGTGACTATTGATCATCCAATGGCCACATGAATTGTATGTTTGTGTGGCCTTTTGCAACATTTAGTCACACAAAGCATGTTACTTTTGGGTATTTAGTCACATACAATTAAGCATAAAGTGGCCAAAAGTGTGAATATGTGTGACCATATGGTGTTTAAAGTGAACAAATGTGTGTTTTGTGTGACTATTGATCATCCAATGGCCACATGAATTGTATATTTGTGTGGCCTTTTGCAACATTTAGTCACACAAAGCATGTTACTTTTGGGTATTTAGTCACATACAATTAAGCTTAAAGTGGCCAAAAGTGTGAATATGTGTGACCATATGGTGTTTAAAGTGAACAAATGTGTGTCTTGTGTGACTATTGATCATCCAATGGCCACATGAATTGTATGTTTGTGTGGCCTTTCGCAACATTTAGTCACACAAAGCATGTTACTTTTGGATATTTAGTCACATAAAATTAAGCATAAAGTGGCCAAAAGTGTGAATATGTGTGACCATATGGTGTTTAAAGGGAAGAAATGTGTGTTTTGTGTGACTATTGATCATCCAATGGCCACATGAATTGTATGTTTGTGTGGCCTTTTGCAACATTTAATCACATAAAGCATGTTACTTTTGGGTATTTAGTCACATAAAATTAAGCATAAAGTGGGCAAAAGTGTGAATATGTGTGACTATATGGTGTTTAAAGTGAAGGAATGTGTGTTTTGTGTGACTATTGATCATCCAATGGCCACATGAATTGTATGTTTGTGTGGCCTTTTGCAACATTTAGTCACACAAAGCATGTTTCTTTTGGGTATTTAGTCACATACAATTAAGCATAAAGTGGCCAAAAGTGTGAATATGTGTGACCATATGGTGTTTAAAGTGAAAAAATGTGTCTTTTGTGTGACTATTGATCATCCAATAGCCACATGAATTGTATGTTTGTGTGGCCATTTGCAACATTTAGTCACATAAAGCATGTTACTTTTGGGTATTTAGTCACATAAAATTAAGCATAAAGTGGCCAAAAGTGTGAATATGTGCGACCATATGGTGTTTAAAGTGAAGGAATGTGTGTTTTGTGTGACTATTGATCATCCAATGGCCACATGAATTGTATGTTTGTGTGGCCTTTTGCAACATTTAGTCACACAAAGCATGTTACTTTTGGGTATTTAGTCACATACAATTAAGCATAAAGTGGCCAAAAGTGTGAATATGTGTTACCATATGGTGTTTAAAATGAACAAATGTGTGTTTTGTGTGACTATTGATCATCCAATGGCTACATGAATTGTATGTTTGTGTGGCCTTTTGCAACATTTAGTCACACAAAGCATGTTTCTTTTGGGTATTTAGTCACATACAATTAAGCATAAAGTGGCCAAAAGTGTGAATATGTGTGACCATATGGTGTTTAAAGTGAACAAATGTGTGTTGTGTGACTATTGATCATCCAATAGCCACATGAATTGTATGTTTGTGTGACCTTTTGCAACATTTAGTCACATAAAGCATGTTACTTTTGGGTATTTAGTCACATAAAATTAAGCATAAAGTGGCCAAAAGTGTGAATATGTGCGACCATATGGTGTTTAAAGTGAAGGAATGTGTGTTTTGTGTGACTATTGATCATCCAATGGCCACATGAATTGTATGTTTGTGTGGCCTTTTGCAACATTTAGTCACACAAAGCATGTTTCTTTTGGGTATTTAGTCACATACAATTAAGCATAAAGTGGCCAAAAGTATGAATATCTGTGACCATATGGTGTTTAAAGTGAACAAATGTGTGTTTTGTGTGACTATTAATCATCCAATGGCCACATGAATTGTATGTTTGTGTGGCCTTTTGCAACATTTAGTCACACAAAGCATGTTACTTTTGGGTATTTAGTCACATACAATTAAGCATAAAGTGGCCAAAAGTGTGAATATGTGTGACCATATGGTGTTTAAAGTGATGGAATGTGTGTTTTGTGTGACTATTGATCATCCAATGGCCACATGAATTGTATGTTTGTGTGGCCTTTTGCAACATTTAGTCACACAAAGCATGTTTCTTTTGGGTATTTAGTCACATACAATTAAGCATAAAGTGGCCAAAAGTGTGAATATGTGTGACCATATGGTGTTTAAAGTGAACAAATGTGTGTTTTGTGTGACTATTGATCATCCAATAGCCACATGAATTGTATGTTTGTGTGACCTTTTGCAACATTTAGTCACATAAAGCATGTTACTTTTGGGTATTTAGTCACATAAAATTAAGCATAAAGTGGCCAAAAGTGTGAATATGTGCGACCATATGGTGTTTAAAGTGAAGGAATGTGTGTTTTGTGTGACTATTGATCATCCAATGGTCACATGAATTGTATGTTTGTGTGGCCTTTTCCAACATTAAGTCACACAAAGCATGTTTCTTTTGGGTATTTAGTCACATACAATTAAGCATAAAGTGGCAAAAAGTATGAATATCTGTGACCATATGGTGTTTAAAGTGAACAAATGTGTGTTTTGTGTGACTATTAATCATCCAATGGCCACATGAATTGTATGTTTGTGTGGCCTTTTGCAACATTTAGTCACATAAAGCATGTTACTTTTGGGTATTTAGTCACATAAAATTAAGCATAAAGTGGCGAAAAGTGTAAATATGTGGGACCATATGGTGTTTAAAGTGAAGGAATGTGTGTTTTGTGTGACTATTGATCATCCAATGGCCACATGAATTGTATGTTTGTGTGGCCTTTTGCAACATTTAGTCACACAAAGCATGTTACTTTTGGGTATTTAGTCACATACAATTAAGCATAAAGTGGCCAAAAGTGTGAATATGTGTGACCATATGGTGTTTAAAGTGAACAAATGTGTGTTTTGTGTGACTATTGATCATCCAATGACCACATGTGTAACAATTCGCAATTTCAGGATAATTACTATTCCCGGAAAATTTCACTATTCACTTTTACTATTCATTTTTCCCGAAAATTTTCCCGAAAGTTGATTTTTATTTGATATTCTCAAGTGATAAATCATTTCCATGGAAAATTAAAAGTTTAACTTTCATAAGCTCATTTTCGTGAAAGTTATTAAGGAATTACACGGAATTACACGTTTTAGGGTAAAACGTCAATCAGAAATTCTACGCACAACGAAATTCAACCCCGTCAGGTGACCCCACATCAGTAAAATATTTTACACACTCATGATTTATTTGAGAATTAATCGTGACTGAGAAAAATATGACCAAAAACTTCCCAGCAGGTCACCCATGTCGGTACTACTCTCACATGAGCACGCTTAACCGAATGGGCGATTAACCGTTAGACCGCAAAACGAGTTTCTAAGACATTTTGAGGTTTTCAAAATTATTAGAAAAAGTCAACATAATTTTCCCTCCTCCATTGACCAAAAATCATCCCTTGATGATATAAGTCATTTCGTGATTTTTAGGCTTACGGTTTGATGTCTAAGAGACATTTAAATACCAACCGACACTAGACTGAGCCCAGTCTAGACATTATAAGTCATTTTAAATCATTTTTATCACATTAGAAAAGTAACATTTTACTTTTCTCAATTTTACGCAATATTCGTACGATTTACGTATTACGCGTTTTAGACCCGTGTTTCCAGTTTTTAGCAGGGTTTACCACCCAAATGGAACCTACCACTCATTTTATATTTTATTATGGGACATATGGACATGTTTATCAATACTTTCAAGTTTCATAATTTTACGACACCCGGTTTTACGTTTTGAGGCTTAATCATTTACGATTGGCATTTCCCGGAGTCAAAACTAACCAAGTATCTTGGATAATACCAAGAAAAGTCCACACCCTTGCTCTCCAAGCCTTGCAAACCGCCATAGGGGGGGGGTATTCACACTAGGTGGAAAGATCTCATGCATTGTACTCTTGGATGCTTACATGTGTTGAACTTGGCCTCCAAGGGTTGACAAGTCAACACAAGTAACCTCCTTAAGACCCTATAAAAGCCCCCCCATTCCCTTGTTTGCCGTCCACTTCCACACACACAAACACTCTCATCTTAGCTTAATTCCTTCCAAGTTTCATGCAAGATTCAAGTGCTAGTTCAAGGTTGAAACTCTAGTTAGGTTATCATTCATCAAACACTTCCATAACCTTATATACTTGGTGATTTCTCTTGAGTTTGAATCCACTCAAGTCACCTAAACCTTCATCATCCATCTTTCAAGAATACCAAGGGTAGAAAGATTGCATGAAGAGAAGTGGGTTGAAGCAAGTCTATCAATGTCCTATCCTTACATGTTAACTTCCTTTCATCTTTGAAAGCCAAAAGTTGTGAGCCAAACCCTAACTTGATTCTTGTTAAATAATCATGTTCATGTTATTTACATATTATTTGTGCTATATATTGTCTTGTTATCATGTCCATGATGTATAAAAATGACCAAAACAAGTTATTGTTATTGATTGTTACAACAAGTTACTAAAACAAGTAAACTAGTGACTTTCTTGGTAAGACCTGATCAAAATGGTAAAAATATGATGTTGGATCATTACATATTACAGTAGAGGACTTAACAAGGAAACCATAGCAATTTGAACCACCCAAAACGAGTATACGAGTCAAAAGTTATGGCGATTTGAAATTACCAAAGATTTCCGGCAAAACTGCCAAATAGCTTCCTGATCAAATTTGGGTTTTGAAAGTCCCACTTCTGGTCCGATTCATCAAAAAGTTAAAACACGAAAGTTGTCCAAAACGACGTTTTCGTTCAGGAACAAAGAAGCTCGAGCCCTAAAAACGCTTTCTGAGTGATAAAATTCTTCAAATTCTAAACAGCCCATTTTTAGGCGAAAGTCACTAGATTATGGTTATACTTTGAAAGGAACAAGAGGTCTTATGACCTATAATCAAGACCACAAACATGACTAGAACCAAGGTTGAGTCTCATGACCTTGGAACAAGGACCAAAGGTCATGGCTAGGCCATGACGAAATGACCATAACAACTCACATAGGCGTAAACATGAAACAATGAGTTAGGCGATAACTTGAACAAGCAATTTGGATCTACTTCACTTAAAAGGAAACCATGAGATTTTACCAAGAGAACATGGTCATTTAAGGCTTATGAAGCTACCCCTAATAACAATCTTCATGTACTAATAAACTTTCCTAAGTTTATTCAAATATCGGACATGTAACTTTTCGGATCAAAACTTATACTTTATCAACTACTACAATAGTAGGGAGCCTCATGTGAGGAGTTCATTATGTAAGCCGTCGAGTTGAGTTGTGGATTTACGAATTAAAGTGTCCTGGCTCCTCGAACGCTTACTAACATGACTTCTGAATTATGTCGGCCCGAACGGTAGTAAACGATATACCAAAACATACATGTTTCATGAAACTTTCTTTCAAAGACTCATACTATACATCATACCACATCATGGACTAGATGCAAGATATATATATTGGCACATATTCATATTCTTTACTCCGATCCTAAGTCGCGACATTCTATTATAGGTTGCTTGTAGAAACCTACACGATCCAACCATCACCTTCATTACTTGCTATCGTACTTAAGGTGAGTTCATAGCCCCACTTTACATTACTTCAATGTTTTACAAACCCTTGGGGGGAATACATGCTATTATTTTTCTACTCGAACACAATGCTTTCTACTATATGCTATTCGACTATGTTTTATTATCACTAAGTAACATCCTTGCCAAACCTAGATCCCTTATTATGAACCATTTAATCACTTGCGAGGGTTACTTGCAAGTGAGCGCGAATATTGTGAATAGGCCTATTGGGATTGACGAATCCCATTTGTTTTGATTAGTTCAAACAAATGCATTAATATTTGAGACATTAGGTATGACGGCAAAGTACCTACCGGGATAAATCTGCCGATCGATATTGGTACACGTTAACGTTTTGGTTTCATAAGCTTAGTGTATAATACATTTTATGGGCGTATAATAACGTAGCCTACCTGTTTTGTTTTCCAAACATTGGTGTGAGTCTACAGCTCACACTACGATTATTGTGTTCAAACGATTTACCTACAAACACTACGATTATAGTGTTCAAACGATTTAACTACCAACACATTGTGTTCAATCGATTTAACAAACTCTATGAATATCACTCAACCTTTGTGTTGACCTCTCAAGCATGTATTTCAGGTTCATGACGATCAAGGATGGCACGGAAGGACACGGATACTCAAGAGGGCTATAAATTTTATTATCATTCAAAACTCATTCATTATACATTGTAAACATGGAACCAATTGGGACCTCATTTTGAAATCTCTGATATTTATATAATTTGAATGATACATCTTTTAAAACAACTCAATTGGAGTTCGTTTTCTATTATTGTGACTATTGTGCCGTCGAGTAACACCCAGTTTGAATTCCGCTGCATCCATGAATTGGGGGTGTTACAGATTGGTACCAGAGCCATGGTTATAGAGAAACGGGTCTAATTGAGACCTAAACTATGACCGCAATTACAAACAAAAACATTTTATTGCCTTCCGCTCTCCGTGTCTTCCATCCTCCAGACGATTATGGACTTAGTAAGCATGTTATGCTTCACGAACATATTAGTATATTCATATATACCCATTTTGAGCATTTCCCCGTAAGCATTAGTATATTGACATATAAACTCGGTTTATTTTCAATCATTTATCTAAACAATGGACTAAACATATCTGTGTATGCCTACTAGGGCATTTCGACACAATCACATTCTCCCAATCATGTTCCTACTCCAACATTTTATGTCCAAGTCATTGTGAGATACAATGGTCTCATTCACTTTTCAAGACATTGTGAGATACAATGGCCTCATTCATTTTCCAAGACATTGTGAGATACAATGGTCTCATTCATTTTCCAAGACATTGTATGATACAATGGTCTTAATCATTTCTCAAATGTTTTGAGTCACCTAATGGTTTAACCTACTTCCCAGACATTGTGAATTGCACAATGGTCTAACCTACTTCCGAGACATTGTGATTTGTGCAATGGTCTCTGGAATTATTTCACGACCTCATCAATATCATTTCTTATGATATCAAAAACCCATCACAATCTAACGATTTCCAAACAAGAAATATGAGATTTCTAAAGGACAAACTAATCCATCATCGACAAAAGCTGAACTTTCTCTACATTCATCAAAGTTTTCTGATGAAACCTTCATTATTAAAAGTTCGTGATCCTGGCCAAGTATGTTCTATTTTAGAACTACTTAAAACTTCCTTTCCATACGTATCTACCCTTACTACCTTCTATGCAATGGAATATGAAAACATACGTTACAAGTCTTGTATGGACGGGACTTGCAACTTAAGGGTTGACATCGCCTTTGTTTAGTGAACAGTTTCCCAAAACCAACGGACATATCACAAGTATACCTAATTTAGGTATTTGAAAATTTTATCGAACCTTGGCTAAATATAGACTAGTTACCTATATTTAACCTAGGGACAGTGGAATATAGTCTGACTAACTATATTCGACTTAAAATTTTCAAATACTGAGAATAGTTGTACTAGGGTTATGTTTAGGTTGATTTCCTACATGAACACGATAAACCACCAGAATACATTAAAACAATCTAAAGACACGATAGTGCCTTACCACTCAGCAAGATCTTAACACCTTATTTGTATGATCTAAATTCATTCTTGAAAATTTTCATTTATGAGATAATCCGAACGACTATCTTGGGATAGTTATCAATTCTTCTCTTCATCCCGTGGAAGTACCATCCTGTTTAGGATACCATTCCGTCATAAACTTTTAAAAATCTCTTAAGATTTTTAAAGCAAACTCAACATCGATACCTAAGGGTATTAATGTTAAGCATACACTACACACTTTTGTTCATTAACATATCACATCATTATCTTCACAACCGTTACAAACACAAGCTCATTAACAGATCTTGATACACTTTTAAAGCTCAAATCATCCTTAGTTACACTACAAGCACCATTATCAGCTTTACAAGATTGATTATTCATCTTGTACTTTTGGAACACCAGTATCATCTCGTAATACACTACCTTGTAACTCACCGGTTAAGTATGAATGTTGTGTTGGGAATCCTTAAGTAGGATGATTTATAATGTCCTTATTTGAATGGATTGGGATGCCTTTTCATTTAAATAAAGAAATTATAAATCATCGAACCAAACGTTTATATTCCTTTAGTTACATTGTTTGGGATGCCTCTCTATGTAAATAAAGAATTATAAACAAGTGGGCTTAATTATATCCGAAATAACATAAGTATGAAGTCAACCTACATTACATTGCTCGGGTATGGCATGATACCTACATTTTATTTGCCACAAGAAATCCTATCTTTTCACCGACATCGCTTCAAACCATGACATAAACACTAGGTACAACAACCGATTACCTACAAGGCTATGATTGCAACGACTATCCCAATTTCCATAAGTACGAGGTTTACATTTTGGTTTTCATAATGATAGTGCAATAACAAAACAAACTCGTTGCGAGGCCATGTAACCATATGCATGTGCAGTCGTACCAAACTCATTACGGGGCCATGTAGCCATATGCATGGGCAGCCGTACAATTCAAACAGGACTTGGTCCAACCACATGTTCAACGCTTATTCCATGATTCGATTCTTATATCAATTTCCATTTATTGGATTCCTATGTAAATTACTATTGTTGTTCAACTGTTATATCAATTGCTATTGATACTTGACAACTATATCAATTTCCATTTTGATATTTAACTATATCAAGTTCTATTTGATATTCAACTACTATATCGATTCCTATTAATATTCGACTGCTATATCAATTTCCTTTGATATTCGACTATTACCATACCTTTCCTACATAAAAGGAAGCCTCATCCTACACCATACACTGAAATGACAAATCAAATTACATTACCGGAAATCCCAGACTTTGGTCCTCATAAGTAACCACACATCTTTATCGACACCACTCCAACATATGACACACATAGAACTTCGGGACGAAGTTCCCCGTAAGGGGTAGAGACTGTAACAATTCGCAATTTCAGGATAATTACTATTCCCGGAAAATTTCACTATTCACTTTTACTATTCATTTTTCCCGAAAATTTTCCCGAAAGTTGATTTTTATTTGATATTCTCAAGTGATAAATCATTTCCATGGCAAATTAAAAGTTTAACTTTCATAAGCTCATTTTCGTGAAAGTTATTAAGGAATTACACGGAATTACACGTTTTAGGGTAAAACGTCAATCAGAAATTCTACGCACAACGAAATTCAACCCCGTCAGGTGACCCCACATCAGTAAAATATTTTACACACTCATGATTTATTTGAGAATTAATCGTGACTGAGAAAAATATGACCAAAAACTTCCCAGCAGGTCACCCATGTCGGTACTACTCTCACATGAGCACGCTTAACCGAATGGGCGATTAACCGTTAGACCGCAAAACGAGTTTCTAAGACATTTTGAGGTTTTCAAAATTATTAGAAAAAGTCAACATAATTTTCCCTCCTCCATTGACCAAAAATCATCCCTTGATGATATAAGTCATTTCGTGATTTTTAGGCTTACGGTTTGATGTCTAAGAGACATTTAAATACCAACCGACACTAGACTGAGCCCAGTCTAGACATTATAAGTCATTTTAAATCATTTTTATCACATTAGAAAAGTAACATTTTACTTTTCTCAATTTTACGCAATATTCGTACGATTTACGTATTACGCGTTTTAGACCCGTGTTTCCAGTTTTTAGCAGGGTTTACCACCCAAATGGAACCTACCACTCATTTTATATTTTATTATGGGACATATGGACATGTTTATCAATACTTTCAAGTTCCATAATTTTACGACACCCGGTTTTACGTTTTGAGGCTTAATCATTTACGATTGGCATTTCCCGGAGTCAAAACTAACCAAGTATCTTGGATAATACCAAGAAAAGTCCACACCCTTGCTCTCCAAGCCTTGCAAACCGCCATAGGGGGGGGGGTATTCACACTAGGTGGAAAGATCTCATGCATTGTACTCTTGGATGCTTACATGTGTTGAACTTGGCCTCCAAGGGTTGACAAGTCAACACAAGTAACCTCCTTAAGACCCTATAAAAGCCCCCCCATTCCCTTGTTTGCCGTCCACTTCCACACACACAAACACTCTCATCTTAGCTTAATTCCTTCCAAGTTTCATGCAAGATTCAAGTGCTAGTTCAAGGTTGAAACTCTAGTTAGGTTATCATTCATCAAACACTTCCATAACCTTATATACTTGGTGATTTCTCTTGAGTTTGAATCCACTCAAGTCACCTAAACCTTCATCATCCATCTTTCAAGAATACCAAGGGTAGAAAGATTGCATGAAGAGAAGTGGGTTGAAGCAAGTCTATCAATGTCCTATCCTTACATGTTAACTTCCTTTCATCTTTGAAAGCCAAAAGTTGTGAGCCAAACCCTAACTTGATTCTTGTTAAATAATCATGTTCATGTTATTTACATATTATTTGTGCTATATATTGTCTTGTTATCATGTCCATGATGTATAAAAATGACCAAAACAAGTTATTGTTATTGATTGTTACAACAAGTTACTAAAACAAGTAAACTAGTGACTTTCTTGGTAAGACCTGATCAAAATGGTAAAAATATGATGTTGGATCATTACATATTACAGTAGAGGACTTAACAAGGAAACCATAGCAATTTGAACCACCCAAAACGAGTATACGAGTCAAAAGTTATGGCGATTTGAAATTACCAAAGATTTCCGGCAAAACTGCCAAATAGCTTCCTGATCAAATTTGGGTTTTGAAAGTCCCACTTCTGGTCCGATTCATCAAAAAGTTAAAACACGAAAGTTGTCCAAAACGACGTTTTCGTTCAGGAACAAAGAAGCTCGAGCCCTAAAAACGCTTTCTGAGTGATAAAATTCTTCAAATTCTAAACAGCCCATTTTTAGGCGAAAGTCACTAGATTATGGTTATACTTTGAAAGGAACAAGAGGTCTTATGACCTATAATCAAGACCACAAACATGACTAGAACCAAGGTTGAGTCTCATGACCTTGGAACAAGGACCAAAGGTCATGGCTAGGCCATGACGAAATGACCATAACAACTCACATAGGCGTAAACATGAAACAATGAGTTAGGTGATAACTTGAACAAGCAATTTGGATCTACTTCACTTAAAAGGAAACCATGAGATTTTACCAAGAGAACATGGTCATTTAAGGCTTATGAAGCTACCCCTAATAACAATCTTCATGTACTAATAAACTTTCCTAAGTTTATTCAAATATCGGACATGTAACTTTTCGGATCAAAACTTATACTTTATCAACTACTACAATAGTAGGGAGCCTCATGTGAGGAGTTCATTATGTAAGCCGTCGAGTTGAGTTGTGGATTTACGAATTAAAGTGTCCTGGCTCCTCGAACGCTTACTAACATGACTTCTGAATTATGTCGGCCCGAACGGTAGTAAACGATATACCAAAACATACATGTTTCATGAAACTTTCTTTCAAAGACTCATACTATACATCATACCACATCATGGACTAGATGCAAGATATATATATTGGCACATATTCATATTCTTTACTCCGATCCTAAGTCGCGACATTCTATTATAGGTTGCTTGTAGAAACCTACACGATCCAACCATCACCTTCATTACTTGCTATCGTACTTAAGGTGAGTTCATAGCCCCACTTTACATTACTTCAATGTTTTACAAACCCTTGGGGGGAATACATGCTATTATTTTTCTACTCGAACACAATGCTTTCTACTATATGCTATTCGACTATGTTTTATTATCACTAAGTAACATCCTTGCCAAACCTAGATCCCTTATTATGAACCATTTAATCACTTGCGAGGGTTACTTGCAAGTGAGCGCGAATATTGTGAATAGGCCTATTGGGATTGACGAATCCCATTTGTTTTGATTAGTTCAAACAAATGCATTAATATTTGAGACATTAGGTATGACGGCAAAGTACCTACCGGGATAAATCTGCCGATCGATATTGGTACACGTTAACGTTTTGGTTTCATAAGCTTAGTGTATAATACATTTTATGGGCGTATAATAACGTAGCCTACCTGTTTTGTTTTCCAAACATTGGTGTGAGTCTACAGCTCACACTACGATTATTGTGTTCAAACGATTTACCTACAAACACTACGATTATAGTGTTCAAACGATTTAACTACCAACACATTGTGTTCAATCGATTTAACAAACTCTATGAATATCACTCAACCTTTGTGTTGACCTCTCAAGCATGTATTTCAGGTTCATGACGATCAAGGATGGCACGGAAGGACACGGATACTCAAGAGGGCTATAAATTTTATTATCATTCAAAACTCATTCATTATACATTGTAAACATGGAACCAATTGGGACCTCATTTTGAAATCTCTGATATTTATATAATTTGAATGATACATCTTTTAAAACAACTCAATTGGAGTTCGTTTTCTATTATTGTGACTATTGTGCCGTCGAGTAACACCCAGTTTGAATTCCGCTGCATCCATGAATTGGGGGTGTTACAACATGAATTGTATGTTTGTGTGGCCTTTTGCAACATTTAGTCACACAAAGCATGTTACTTTTGGGTATTTAGTCACATACAATTAAGCTTAAAGTGGCCAAAAGTGTGAATATGTGTGACCATATGGTGTTTAAAGTGAACAAATGTGTGTCTTGTGTGACTATTGATCATCCAATGGCCACATGAATTGTATGTTTGTGTGGCCTTTCGCAACATTTAGTCACACAAAGCATGTTACTTTTGGATATTTAGTCACATAAAATTAAGCATAAAGTGGCCAAAAGTGTGAATATGTGTGACCATATGGTGTTTAAAGGGAAGAAATGTGTGTTTTGTGTGACTATTGATCATCCAATGGCCACATGAATTGTATGTTTGTGTGGCCTTTTGCAACATTTAATCACATAAAGCATGTTACTTTTGGGTATTTAGTCACATAAAATTAAGCATAAAGTGGGCAAAAGTGTGAATATGTGTGACTATATGGTGTTTAAAGTGAAGGAATGTGTGTTTTGTGTGACTATTGATCATCCAATGGCCACATGAATTGTATGTTTGTGTGGCCTTTTGCAACATTTAGTCACACAAAGCATGTTTCTTTTGGGTATTTAGTCACATACAATTAAGCATAAAGTGGCCAAAAGTGTGAATATGTGTGACCATATGGTGTTTAAAGTGAAAAAATGTGTCTTTTGTGTGACTATTGATCATCCAATAGCCACATGAATTGTATGTTTGTGTGGCCTTTTGCAACATTTAGTCACATAAAGCATGTTACTTTTGGGTATTTAGTCACATAAAATTAAGCATAAAGTGGCCAAAAGTGTGAATATGTGCGACCATATGGTGTTTAAAGTGAAGGAATGTGTGTTTTGTGTGACTATTGATCATCCAATGGCCACATGAATTGTATGTTTGTGTGGCCTTTTGCAACATTTAGTCACACAAAGCATGTTACTTTTGGGTATTTAGTCACATACAATTAAGCATAAAGTGGCCAAAAGTGTGAATATGTGTTACCATATGGTGTTTAAAATGAACAAATGTGTGTTTTGTGTGACTATTGATCATCCAATGGCCACATGATTTGTATCTTTGTGTGGCCTTTTGCAACATTTAGTCATACAAAGCATGTTTCTTTTGGGTATTTAGTCACATACAATTAAGCATAAAGTGGCCAAAAGTGTGAATATGTGTGACCATATGGTGTTTAAAGTGAACAAATGTGTGTCTTGTGTGACTATTGATCATCCAATGGCCACATGAATTGTATGTTTGTGTGGCCTTTCGCAACATTTAGTCACACAAAGCATGTTACTTTTGGATATTTAGTCAGATAAAATTAAGCATAAAGTGGCCAAAAGTGTGAATATGTGTGACCATATGGTGTTTAAAGGGAAGAAATGTGTGTTTTGTGTGACTATTGATCATCCAATGGCTACATGAATTGTATGTTTGTGTGGCCTTTTGCAACATTTAGTCACATAAAGCAAGTTACTTTTGGGTATTTAGTCACATAAAATTAAGCATAAAGTGGCCAAAAGTGTGAATATGTGTGACTATATGGTGTTTAAAGTGAAGGAATGTGTGTTTTGTGTGACTATTGATCATCCAATGGCCACATGAATTGTATGTTTATATGGCCTTTTGAAACATTTAGTCACACAAAGCATGTTACTTTTGGGTATTTAGTCACATACAATTAAGCATAAAGTGGCCAAAAGTGTGAATATGTGTGACCATATGGTGTTTAAAGTGAACAAATGTGTGTTTTGTGTGACTATTGATCATCCAATGGCCACATGAATTGTATGTTTGTGTGGCCTTTTGCAACATTTAGTCACACAAAGCATGTTTCTTTTGGGTATTTAGTCACATACAATTAAGCATAAAGTGGCCAAAAGTATGAATATCTGTGACCATATGGTGTTTAAAGTGAACAAATGTGTGTTTTGTGTGACTATTAATCATCCAATGGCCACATGAATTGTATGTTTGTGTGGCCTTTTGCAACATTTAGTCACATAAAGTATGTTACTTTTGGGTATTTAGTCACGTAAAATTAACCATAAAGTGGCCAAAAGTGTGAATATGTGCGACCATATGGTGTTTAAAGTGAAGGAATGTGTGTTTTGTGTGACTATTGATCATCCAATGGCCACATGAATTGTATGTTTGTGTGGCCTTTTGCAACATTTAGTCACACAAAGCATGTTACTTTTGGGTATTTAGTCACATACAATTAAGCATAAAGTGGCCAAAAGTGTGAATATGTGTGACCATATGGTGTTTAAAGTGAACAAATGTGTGTTTTGTGTGACTATTGATCATCCAATGGCCACATGAATTGTATGTTTGTGTGGCCTTTTGCAACATTTAATCACATAAAGTATGTTACTTTTGGGTATTTAGTCACATAAAATTAAGCATAAAGTGGGCAAAAGTGTGAATATGTGTGACTATATGGTGTTTAAAGTGAAGGAATGTGTGTTTTGTGTGACTATTGATCATCCAATGGCCACATGAATTGTATGTTTGTGTGGCCTTTTGCAACATTTAGTCACACAAAGCATGTTTCTTTTGGGTATTTAGTCACATACAATTAAGCATAAAGTGGCCAAAAGTGTGAATATGTGTGACCATATGGTGTTTAAAGTGAAAAAATGTGTCTTTTGTGTGACTATTGATCATCCAATAGCCACATGAATTGTATGTTTGTGTGGCCTTTTGCAACATTTAGTCACATAAAGCATGTTACTTTTGGGTATTTAGTCACATAAAATTAAGCATAAAGTTGCCAAAAGTGTGAATATGTGCGACCATATGGTGTTTAAAGTGAAGGAATGTGTGTTTTGTGTGACTATTGATCATCCAATGGCCACATGAATTGTATGTTTGTGTGGCCTTTTGCAACATTTAGTCACATAAAGCATGTTACTTTTGGGTATTTAGTCACATACAATTAAGCATAAAGTGGCCAAAAGTGTGAATATGTGTTACCATATGGTGTTTAAAATGAACAAATGTGTGTTTTGTGTGACTATTGATCATCCAATGGTCACATGATTTGTATGTTTGTGTGGCCTTTTGCAACATTTAGTCATACAAAGCATGTTTCTTTTGGGTATTTAGTCACATACAATTAAGCATAAAGTAGCCAAAAGTGTGAATATGTGTGACCATATGGTGTTTAAAGTGAACAAATGTGTGTCTTGTGTGACTATTGATCATCCAATGGCCACATGAATTGTATGTTTGTGTGGCCTTTCGCAACATTTAGTCACACAAAGCATGTTACTTTTGGATATTTAGTCAGATAAAATTAAGCATACAGTGGCCAAAAGTGTGAATATGTGTGACCATATGGTGTTTAAAGTGAACAAATGTGTGTTTTGTGTGACTATTGATCATCCAATGGCCACATGAATTGTATGTTTGTGTGGCCTTTTGCAACATTTAGTCACATAAAGTATGTTACTTTTGGGTATTTAGTCACGTAAAATTAACCATAAAGTGGCCAAAAGTGTGAATATGTGCGACCATATGGTGTTTAAAGTGAAGGAATGTGTGTTTTGTGTGACTATTGATCATCCAATGGCCACATGAATTGTATGTTTGTGTGGCCTTTTGCAACATTTAGTCACACAAAGCATGTTACTTTTGGGTATTTAGTCACATACAATTAAGCATAAAGTGGCCAAAAGTGTGAATATGTGTGACCATATGGTGTTTAAAGTGAACAAATGTGTGTTTTGTGTGACTATTGATCATCCAATGGCCACATGAATTGTATGTTTGTGTGGCCTTTTGCAACATTTAATCACATAAAGTATGTTACTTTTGGGTATTTAGTCACATAAAATTAAGCATAAAGTGGGCAAAAGTGTGAATATGTGTGACTATATGGTGTTTAAAGTGAAGGAATGTGTGTTTTGTGTGACTATTGATCATCCAATGGCCACATGAATTGTATGTTTGTGTGGCCTTTTGCAACATTTAGTCACACAAAGCATGTTTCTTTTGGGTATTTAGTCACATACAATTAAGCATAAAGTGGCCAAAAGTGTGAATATGTGTGACCATATGGTGTTTAAAGTGAAAAAATGTGTCTTTTGTGTGACTATTGATCATCCAATAGCCACATGAATTGTATGTTTGTGTGGCCTTTTGCAACATTTAGTCACATAAAGCATGTTACTTTTGGGTATTTAGTCACATAAAATTAAGCATAAAGTTGCCAAAAGTGTGAATATGTGCGACCATATGGTGTTTAAAGTGAAGGAATGTGTGTTTTGTGTGACTATTGATCATCCAATGGCCACATGAATTGTATGTTTGTGTGGCCTTTTGCAACATTTAGTCACATAAAGCATGTTACTTTTGGGTATTTAGTCACATACAATTAAGCATAAAGTGGCCAAAAGTGTGAATATGTGTTACCATATGGTGTTTAAAATGAACAAATGTGTGTTTTGTGTGACTATTGATCATCCAATGGTCACATGATTTGTATGTTTGTGTGGCCTTTTGCAACATTTAGTCATACAAAGCATGTTTCTTTTGGGTATTTAGTCACATACAATTAAGCATAAAGTAGCCAAAAGTGTGAATATGTGTGACCATATGGTGTTTAAAGTGAACAAATGTGTGTCTTGTGTGACTATTGATCATCCAATGGCCACATGAATTGTATGTTTGTGTGGCCTTTCGCAACATTTAGTCACACAAAGCATGTTACTTTTGGATATTTAGTCAGATAAAATTAAGCATACAGTGGCCAAAAGTGTGAATATGTGTGACCATATGGTGTTTAAAGGGAAGAAATGTGTGTTTTGTGTGACTATTGATCATCCAATGGCTACATGAATTGTATGTTTGTGTGGCCTTTTGCAACATTTAGTCACATAAAGCAAGTTACTTTTGGGTATTTAGTCACATAAAATTAAGCATAAAGTGGCCAAAAGTGTGAATATGTGTGACTATATGGTGTTTAAAGTGAAGGAATGTGTGTTTTGTGTGACTATTGATCATCCAATGGCCACATGAATTGTATGTTTATATGGCCTTTTGAAACATTTAGTCACACAAAGCATGTTAGTTTTGGGTATTTAGTCACATACAATTAAGCATAAAGTGGCCAAAAGTGTGAATATGTGTGACCATATGGTGTTTAAAGTGAACAAATGTGTGTTTTGTGTGACTATTGATCATCCAATGGCCACATGAATTGTATGTTTGTGTGGCCTTTTGCAACATTTAGTCACACAAAGCATGTTTCTTTTGGGTATTTAGTCACATACAATTAAGCATAAAGTGGCCAAAAGTATGAATATCTGTGACCATATGGTGTTTAAAGTGAACAAATGTGTGTTTTGTGTGACTATTAATCATCCAATGGCCACATGAATTGTATGTTTGTGTGGCCTTTTGCAACATTTAGTCACATAAAGTATGTTACTTTTGGGTATTTAGTCACGTAAAATTAACCATAAAGTGGCCAAAAGTGTGAATATGTGCGACCATATGGTGTTTAAAGTGAAGGAATGTGTGTTTTGTGTGACTATTGATCATCCAATGGCCACATGAATTGTATGTTTGTGTGGCCTTTTGCAACATTTAGTCACACAAAGCATGTTACTTTTGGGTATTTAGTCACATACAATTAAGCATAAAGTGGCCAAAAGTGTGAATATGTGTGACCATATGGTGTTTAAAGTGAACAAATGTGTGTTTTGTGTGACTATTGATCATCCAATGTCCACATGAATTGTATGTTTGTGTGGCCTTTTGCAACATTTAGTCACACAAAGCATGTTTCTTTTGGGTATTTAATCACATACAATTAAGCATAAAGTGGCCAAAAGTGTGAATATGTGTGACCATATGGTGTTTAAAGTGAACAAATGTGTGTCTTGTGTGACTATTGATCATCCAATGGCCACATGAATTGTATGTTTGTGTGGCCTTTTGCAACATTTAGTCACACAAAGCATGTTACTTTTGGGTATTTAGTCACATCAAATTAAGCATAAAGTGGCCAAAAGTCTGAATATGTGTGACCATATGGTGTTTAAAGTGAACAAATGTGTGTTTTGTGTGACTATTGATCATCCAATGTCCATATGAATTGTATGTTTGTGTGGCCTTTTGCAACATTTAGTCACACAAAGCATGTTTCTTTTGGGTATTTAATCACATACAATTAAGCATAAAGTGGCCAAAGGTGTGAATATGTGTGACCATATGGTGTTTAAAGTGAACAAATGTGTGTCTTGTGTGACTATTGATCATCCAATGGCCACATGAATTGTATGTTTGTGTGGCCTTTTGCAACATTTAGTCACACAAAGCATGTTACTTTTGGGTATTTAGTCACATAAAATTAAGCATAAAGTGGCCAAAAGTCTGAATATGTGTGACCATATGGTGTTTAAAGTGAAGAAATGTGTGTTTTGTGTGACTATTGATCATCCAATGGCCACATGAATTGTATGTTTGTGTGGTGTAACACCCCCAATTCATGGATGCAGCGGAATTCAAACTGGGTGTTACTCGACGGCACAATAGTCACAATGATAGAAAACGAACTCCAATTGAGTCGTTTTGAAAAGGTTTATCATTCAAATTATATAAATATCAGAGATTACAGAATGAGGTCCCAATTGGTTCCATGTTTACAATGTATAATAAATGAGTTTTGAATGATAATAAAATTTATAGCCCTCTTGAGTATCCGTGCCCTTCCGTTCCATCCTTGATCGTCATGAACCTGAAATACATGCTTGAGAGGTCGACACAAAGGTTGAGTGATATTCATAGAGTTTGTTAAATCGATTGAACACAATATGTTGGTAGTGTGAGTTATAGGCTCACACCAATGTTTGGAAAACAAAGCAGGTAGGCTACGTTATTATACGCCCGGAACATGTATTATACACTAAGCTTATGACACCATAACGTTAACGTGTACCAATATCGATCGGCAGATTTATCCCGGTAGGTACTTTGCTAACATACCTAAATCTCAAATATTAATGCATTTGTTTGAACTTAGTCAATACAAATGGGATTCGTCAATCCCAATAGGCCTATTATTAATATTCGCGCTCACTATTGCTAGTGATTAAATGGTTCATAATCAAGGATATCGGTTTAGCAAGGCTGGTACTTAGTGATAATAAAACAATCAGGTAAGCATACAATTTAAAAACATTGTGCTCGGTTATAAATAGCATGTATTTCCCCCAAGGGTTTGTAAAACAATTAAGTAATCGAAAGTGGGGCTATGAACTCACCTTGAGTTGGATGATGTATAATGAGAATGATGGATATGCCGTAAGAACTTCTACGAGCAACCTAGAATAATTGTTGCAACTTAGGTTTGGAATAATGTCTAAGGAAACATAAACATGCCAATATATGTATGTCTTGCACTTAGTCCATGATGTGGTATGATGTATAATGTAAGTCGTTGAAAGAATTGATTCATGAAACATGTATGTCTTGTATATCGTTTACTACCGTTCGGGCCGACATAATTCAGAAGTCATGTTAGTAAGCGTTCGAGGAGCCAGGACACTTTAACTCGTAAATCCACAACTCAACTCGACGGCTTACATAATGAACTCCTCACATGAGGCTCCCTACTATTGTAGTAGTTGATAAAGTATATAGATATAAGTTTTGATCCGAAAAGTTACATGTCCGATATTTGAATAAACTTAGGAAAGTTTATTTGTACATGAAGATTGTTATTAGGGGTAGTTTCATAAGTTTTGTATGACCATTTTCTCTTTGTAATATCTCATGGTTCCTTTTTAAGTGAAGTAGATCCAAATTGCTTGTTCAAGTTCTCGTCAACTCTTTGTTTCATGTTTACGCCTATGTAAGTTGGTATGGTCATTTCGTCATGGCCTAGCCATGACCTTTGGTCCTTGTTTCAAGGTCATGAGACACAACCTTGGCTCTAGCCATGGTTGTGGTCTTGATTATAGGTCATAAGACCTCTTGTTCCTTTCAAAGTATAACCATAATCTTGTGACTTTCGCCTAAAAATGGGCTGTTTAGAATTTGAAGAATTTTATCACTCGGAAAGTGTTTTTAGGTCTCGAGCTTCTTTGTTCCTGAACGAAAACGTCGTTTCGGACAACTTTCGTGTTTTAACTTTTTGATGAATCGGACCAGAAGTGGGACTTTCAAAACCCAAATTTGATCAGGAAGCTATTTGGCAGTTTGCCGAAAACTTTGGTAATTTCAAATGGGCGTAACTTTTGACTCGTATACTCGTTTTGGGTGGTTCAAATTGCTATGGTTTCCTTGTTAAGTCCTCTACTGTAATATGTAATGATCCAACATCATATTTTTACCATTTTGGTCGTGGTTTTCCAAGAAAGTCACTAGTTTACTTGTTTTAGTAACTTGTCTTAACAATCAATTACAATAACTTGTTTTGATCATTTTTATACATCATGGACATAACTACAAGACATAATATAGCAAGAATAACATGTAAATAACATGAACATGATTATTTAACAAGAATCAAGTTAGGGTTTGGCTCACAACTTTTGGCTTTCAAAGATGAAAGGAAGTTAACATGTAAGGATAGGACTTTGATAGACTTGCTTCAACCCACTTCATTTCATGCAATCTTTCTACCCTTGGTATTCTTGAAAGATGGATGATGAAGGTTTAGGTGACTTGAGTGGATTTAAACTCAAGAGAAATCACCAAGTATATGAGGTTATGGAAGTGTTTGATGAATGATAACCTATCTAGGGTTTCAACCTTGAACTAGCACTTGAATCTTGCATGAAATTTGGAAGAGAATGAACAAATGAGATGGGATTGGTGTGTGGTTATGGTGGACGGCATAAGGGAGGAGGAGGGGCTTTTATAAGGGCTTGAGGAGGTTAGAACATGGACTAGTCAACACCTTGGAGACCAAGGTGAACACTTGTAACCATCTTAAGGCCTTAAGCACAAGATCAAGCCACCTAGTGTGGATCCCCCCCATAGGCGGTTCATGAACTTGGAGAGCAAGAGTGTGGACTTTTCTTGGTATTATCCAAGATACTTGGTTAGTTTTGACTCCGGGAAATGCCAATCGTAAATGATTAAGCCTCAAAATGTAAAACCGGGTGTCGTAAAATTATGGAACTTGAAAGTATTGATAAACATGTCAATAAGTTCCATAATAAAATATAAAATGAGTGGTAGGTTCCATCGGGTGCTAAAACCCTGCTAAAAACTGGAAACACGGGTCTAAAACGCGTAATTCGCGTAAAACGCTGAATATTGCGTAAAATTGAGAAAAGTAAAATGTTACTTTTCTAATGTTATAAAAATGATTTAAAATGACTTATAATGTCTAGACTGGGCTCAGTCTAGTGTCGGTTGGTATTAAATGTCTTTTAGACATCAAACCGTAAGCCTAAAAATCACGAAATGACTTATAACATCAAGGGATCATTTTTGGTCAAAGGAGGAGGGAAAATTATGTTGACTTTTTCTAATAATTTTGAAAACTCAAAATGTCTTAGAAACTCGTTTTGTGGTCTAACGGTTAATCGCCCAAATGGTTAAGCGTGCTCATGCGAGAGTAGTATAGGCATGGGTGACCTGCTGGGAAGTTTTTGGTCATGTTTTTCTCAGTCACGATTAATTCTCAAATAAATCATGAGTGTGTCAAACATTTTTCCGATGTGGGGTCACCTGACGGGGTTGAATTTCGTTGTGCGTAGAATTTCTGATTGACGTTTTACCCTAAAACGTGTAATTCCTTAATAACTTTCACGAAAATGATCTGACGAATGTCAAACATTTAATTTGCCATGGAAATGATTTATCACTCGAGAATATCAAATAAAAATCAACTTTCGGGAAAGTTTCGGGAAAAATGAATAGTAAAAGTGAATAGTGAAATTTTCCGGAAATGGTAATTAACCTGAAATTGCGAATTGTTACATGTGGCCTTTTGCAACATTTATTCACATAAAGCATGTTACTTTTGGGTATTTAGTCACATAAAATTAAGCATAAAGTTGCCAAAAGTGTGAATATGTGTGACTATATGGTGTTTAAAGTGACGGAATGTGTGTTTTGTGTGACTATTGATCATCCAATGGCCACATGAATTGTATGTTTGTGTGGCCTTTTGCAACATTTAGTCACACAAAGCATGTTACTTTTGGGTATTTAGTCACATACAATTAAGCATAAAGTGGCCAAAAGTGTGAATATGTGTGACCATATGGTGTTTAAAGTGAAGGAATGTGTGTTTTGTGTGACTATTGATCATCCAATGGCCACATGAATTGTATGTTTGTGTGGCCTTTTGCAACATTTATGTCACACCCCCAAAACCGGGTCCAGCGGAAGCATACATGTAGCTGGGGTGTAACTCAATTGGTATTACAACACAAGTTCAAAAATGGTTTTCACTTGAATCATTTAGTATAAGATAGCTTAATCAAAAAAATGTTGAATTTACATTTTTAATAGTAGTGCGGAAGTAGGCCAGTAAAATAGTTTTAAATGGTCCCCAAGTGAATATCAGAGTCTTCTATGACCATGCCATGCCCTGCCAAAACCTCTTGTAGCGTGCCATTGCTTAATACCTGAAAATACATGCTAAAAAGTGTCAACACGAGGTTGGTGAGTTCATAAGTTTGTATTAAAACAATAGTGTTGTGAGTACAATAGAGAGTTTTGTGACTATTGTGTAACTCACAATGTCATAAAAATAAAGTTTACCTTACAGTAAAATCAGGATTGTGGACCATGAGTAGAGTATGTGATCATTACAACAGATATAATATCACATAGAAAAATAGTCTATTACGCTAGCGCTAAGTTCATGCAACCGAAGCTATAACAGTGTGCATGCTCTAGAAGCATGTTAAATATAAAGGCCCGGCAAGTGTTTATCCCGTTACACTTGTAATTCGACATGTTATACGCTCGCGTTTGCCTATCCGGTCAAACCGAACGGGGGAGTCACCACCAATAGATCTATTTATAACATTCGCGCTTCCCAGCAGGAATTGACGGTTCATGAGTTTGGGCATAGTGGGATTCAAGGGCTTAGGCTAATCCGCGTAATAGTTTAAATAAAGCATAAGTTTCAGTATGGTCCATAAAAGTGTTTGCATAAAAGCAACAGTTCATAAAGTGTGTTGCATAAAAGCAAGAGTTCATAAAGTGTGTTGCATAAAAGCAATAGTTCATAAAGTGTGTTGCATAAAAGCAAGAGTTCATAAAATGTGTTGCATAAGAGCAAGAGTTCATAAAGTGTGTTGCATAAAAGCAAAAGTTCATAAAGTGTGTTGCATAAAAGCAAGAGTTCATAAAGTGTGTTGCATGTTTATAAAACGCTTGTGTATGCGAGAAAATAATCAAGTATGCAACCGATATACACATAGGTGCATTTGAATAATCAATCAAGTCTTCAAAGAAACGGTAGTGTTTAAGTAAACAATTGCGCATTCAAGCATTGAGTTTAGTCAAAAACGAGCATGTATTCTCCCCCAAAACAGTTATAAAAACAAGTAAAAGTAGGGGGTATGAACTCACCTGGTGCGATAGCTATGATGACAAAAGTGGATACACTGAAATGAGGCACGCTCTCTAATCGCAACCTAATATGAATGATAGTTTCTCATGTAAGAAACGAAATGATGCTACACATGCAAGTACGTATGTTATCGATACCACTCGTTAGTTTTGAAAATAGTGTTTATCGTCAAAAATACATTTTTGACGTCTCGTTAAGTTAATAACCACTTTTCGTGTAGATATGTTGAAACGGTACTCCACGATCCTGGTTTGGTGTCTTATCGGCAATTATAAGGTTTTCGTTACAAAATAGCATTTTCATAACTTGAAAATATGACCAAAATGGCCACGCAAAACTAGTCGCGAAATATTGTACGTTAAGTGTTAATGGTCAAGCTCGGCGTTTTTGAAAACCTTGTAACAATATCTTGAAGTCGTGTCATTTAACTTTTGGCTATACGGGTCTTGATCTTTGAGAGAATCGACTCTCATTGTTGTTACTTGAAAGTATTATGTTCAACACTTAGAAAAATTTCATTATAGTAAAAGCTGTCAAAATATAAAGTTTATCGGGTATATAGATGAGGTCGTAGTTTATTCGTTACGAGTCCAATGATCAAACGGCCAACTGATTTGAAAAGCTTGCTAGGAGATCTTGATTTCATAAAGCTATGGCTCGGACTCAAACTGATCCGATCATAAAGAAAAACAGCCGAGAAAGTGGTGTCTTGCAAAGACAGTTTACGTCAAAACTCTATTAGTGTAAAAAAGCTGATGGAAATATATATATATCGTCGGATTTCAAATACTCGTATCTTTTTCGTTATAAGCCCGTTTTCTATGTTCTTTATATCCCCGCGAAGGTAATCAAGTATATTTTAGGTTTCTCAAGGTCTCGGCTAGTCTAGCTATCATTTAATCTCAGTTTTCCTAGCTTGAAAAATCGGGACAGAATCATAATTTCAGAAAATATAGTTTTAGTCGTTAATCTTGAAAATAGCATATCTTTTTCGTCGTAACTCGGATTTTATCCCCGTTTTCGGCCATAGTTTCGTCTCGGAATGTATTTTCTAAATCTTTGGTCCAAAGTTACACCCTAGACCCTGAGTTTCCCACGTTTTACAGAAATGGACAGCAGCTTCGAAAGTTTGTCAAAAATCAACTTTCCTAGTTTGTAACTTGTTCAAGGCTTAACCAAACCATCTCAAATCAACTTCACAAATACCCAATCCTACCATACACCTTCTTAGGGTGTCATGGGTTCCTAAACATCACCAATCTTGGTGGATCTCATAAGATTACTAGTGAAAATTATAGATCTAGTGTTTATAAAAACAAAATGAGTAACAAGTGGTATGGATCTTACATACTTGCATGTTTTACCAATACTTCTTGAAAATACATAAAAATATAAAGTAATGAAAGTATGAAAAGATCAAAAGTGTTTTTGAAGCTTACTTGAAGATTTGAGGTGATTTGATGAGAAATTGATTAAAAATCTTGGGTTTTTACCACAAAACCCCAACTAGATCTTGATTGGGACTTGATAAACACTTGGATCTTGAAAAGTTTATAGATTCTCCTTATGGTTGTTTCTTGGCCGATCACACACACAAGGAAGGAGAGAAGAGAGCATTTTGTTGGTGTAAAAATGAAGTGTTAATGTGATGAAATGTGGTGGAAAGGAGTATTTATATGGGTCTAGCATTAATGGTGGTCAAAAAGTTGGTCCAAGGGGGGGACATATGGGTGGCAAAAGGAGGGAAACAAGGAGTAAAAAGGGGAGGTTTGTTGGTGGCTCATTAATTGAGCTTGTCCCCAAAGTGTAAGTATTAGTTGGTTTTATGTATTAGGTGTTATCGGGTACCGAGTTAACTAAAAATAAATGTTACCGAGGTGAAATAAAATACGACGAAGTTGTAAAAGTTGTAAAATATTATTCCTGATGAGAATCGGGTGTTGAAATAATTATCGTATTGAGATAACGCAAACCGACGGAGTTATAAGCTCTGACCGAAAAATGTAGCCATTGGTTTTAAAACACCGGGTAAATTAATAATATAATTTTTATATTATTATTATGAGTATGTAAATATGTTAGGATCATAGTCGGGAGTATTGTTAGTAGTAAAAACTGAGTGGTATCGTTAATTACAAATTAAGCATACGTATATGGAAATAATGCATATCCGTGTAGTAACTAATGTGATGATGATGTGTAGACTATTCCAGTCTATACGAAATGTCATTAATGAATGATGCATGAATTCGCAGCTAAACCTAACTGGTTACGCGAATTTGAAGACTCGTAAACTCAGTTTACGAAATGACGAACGACAATCGTGAATAGTGATTTCCTTCCGGAAATGAATAGTGTCACATGAATAGTAAAATTTCTGAACGCTTCTCGGAATCACAAACTGACTCCGAAAACGATGAATAGTAAAATGATGAATAGTGACCGGTGAATAGTAACTGATGAATAGTGAATAGGAGAAATGTCCCGAAAATGCGGGTTGTTACAGTCTCACCCCCTTAAAAGGAACTTCGTCCCGAAGTTCAGTTTGTGTTGGTCTCTGAAGTTGTATTGGTGAAAAGATGATGATTCTTATCGTGTGAGCTATTGAGCTCTAACAAGGTTCAAGTCTGACGGCCACCAGGCCTACTCTGTCAGAAATGTTGAATGGTCCAGTGTATATCGGGTTCATGAATGCTTACTGGACTAGAGAGTTAGGCTTTTCCAAATTTCAATCCGTCAATGGATGTTGGCACTTCGGCCATAGAGTGCTTCAAATGGTGTAGTCTCTACACTCGTGTGGTAACTAAGGTTGCAACTGAATTTGATTTATGGCAAATGGTTAGTCCAACCATTTCTAATGTCAATCACACCCGATTTGGGCATATCTCCCTATGTTTGAATCATTCTCAAATTCTGACCATTGGTCTACAGATGATAGGTGGTGTGGTTCCAAAGAGATCTTAATGAAATCATTAGGAGTTGAGGTGAATCAAATTCTTTTATTAGAAATAATTGAAATGGATATCATGAATCTTGTTTTGGAAAGACTTACAAGGTTAAGTCCGTCAAAGGGTGTTGTTGAAAATAATAGACTAGGATAAGGTTGCGATCCTCCGCAGGATGTCATGGATTGAATCTTTCTCCACCTACAATGCTTAGTCTCCATTACTAAGATTTTCCCCAAGTTATATGTCATCGAATCACAAACTCCTAAAGGTATAAGAGATGTAATATAGTGATTGATTTTCAAAGTTTGTTTTGAGATTGTGTGTTTTATTCATAAACCTTCCCTTTACAACTTTAAGCAAATGGCTTTTTAAAATAACGTATTTCTTGATGTTTCAAAATTTAATAGTTATGCAAGATAGGACAATTTTCAACATAAGGTGGATAATATGGTTTACCAAGGATTGATGTTTAAAATTTCCTAACATTCAATAGTTTTATGAAAGATTAACCAAAAGAAATTTGCTTGTCAAAATAAGTGCCTCAGAAAAGTGTTTTGTATAACGGTAGTTTGGAGAAAAATCCATTTAAAGTGAAGGTATTAAGAGGATAAAAATAGCCAGGTATGTATGTCCGCACAAATGCATAGGTGTCTAACATGTTTGAATAAAGTCTGTTGGTGAGGACATGTTCAATTGAAGGTTCTATAGTCTTGGTTAGGAGGTTGGATGTATCCCTATAGTGGTGCTTAGTGAGCATTCGCATCGAAACTAATCTTGTAATTCAATCAAGCCAATACTTTCCGGATGGTGGAATTGTGGCAATTAGGCCAGTGTTAGTGGTTCGAATGGTTTTGTGGAATCCTGAGATTTCTGTTGAGTTTTGAATAGTTTCAATGTACCGAGGGATCCTCCTTATAGATGGTATGGAAAGTCTTTCCTAGGGAGGTCATTGATGATATCTACTTATCAATATAAGGAGTAGTGAGGAATAAGTGACATCGGAGTCTATAGAGTGTTAGCTAATCCCTTATATATGGGGATGGGGAAAGGAAATGATAATGAGGGTGAGAAGGGATAAGATTGTGACAACTGCGACAAAATGAGATTGTGATAAAAGAAAATACTGTGTTATAAGTGTATCGTGCATAGACGTAAATGTCCATGAGATGAAATGACCAGTTGGCGTGCTTCCAATCGGTGGTTAACGAGATGGTGAAAAGTATGGATGTTCTGCCAACGAGTGTTTACACACACGTAAATGAAACATTTGGAAATTGAGTAGAGAATTCAATCCAGACAGAATTTTATTATAACCATTCTCAGTATTGCAAAATTCATTTCTGAGTCAGACATAGGTGGTCAGCCTATATCTCACTATCCCGGGTTGAATATAGATGACCAGTCTATATTCCACCGAGGTTCCATGAATTTTGAAATACTCAGCTCAGTTATACTAAGACTATGTCCTTCCCAAATACCAAGACGTTCTGAAAGACAAAAGCAAGTGACCAAACTCGAGGTCAAATTATGAAGCTATGCAAGGAAAAGCATAACGTGGTGACATATACGATACATGAGCATGCTTATATGAAAGACAATTATAGTAATCAACTATAATAAATGAATATAATATATCAGATAATGAGACACAAATCTCATCACCTATGTCAGCAACTAACCACAAATGAGGCTTCAGCTTGGCAGGCAGGCACGTGACGGTCATAGGGTTATGTTTTCGTGAAAGTAGCTATAGTCTAGGTTTTAAAAACACTTAGTTCGCTATAGCCAAAGCTCTGATACCAATCTGTCACACCCCCAAAATCGGGTCCAGCGGAAGCATACATGTAGCTGGGGTGTAACTCAATTGGTATTACAACACAAGTTCAAAAATGGTTTTCACTTGAATCATTTAGTATAAGATAGCTTAATCAAAAAAATGTTGAATTTACATTTTTAATAGTAGTGCGGAAGTAGGCCAGTAAAATAGTTTTAAATGGTCCCCAAGTGAATATCAGAGTCTTCTATGACCATGCCATGCCCTGCCAAAACCTCTTGTAGTGTAACACCCCCAAAATACCGCAGCGGAAGACTGTGTCATAGGGGTGCTACCTCATAATACAAAGAACAAGGTATAGAAAACGAACTCTAAATGAGACGTTTTGAAAAGTGACCATTCGATTAATAAATTCCGAAATACAAACTTGAGTTCCATAATACAATACATAAGAGTTTTAAGACAAATCGAATGGTAAAGATAAAAGCATAAGTCTTCAAAACATGCCAAGCGACTCTATGCTCCATGCAACAGCTATCACCTTACAGACCTGAGACAAACATGCTAAAGTGTCAACACAATGGTTGGTGAGTTCATAGAGTTTGTCTTAAAATAATTGAAAAGCCTTAAGAGAATGTTCGCACAGCAAAGGCATCGTGAATCCACTCAGTTGCAATTCCCGCCATAAGAGACTTGCAACCTGTGTGTTCACAACCCACTGCTAACATATATAGTATGAATAAGACATGTACAAGTTCATCAAGACAATTTAAGCAATTAGAAGTGAGTCTCTACTTCATCTCCGAAGACCTCACTTTTATGATGTATCCAACATTCGCAAACGTTAGGATGTATCAAAGACAACTGGGAGTCAATTCCCAAAGACAACTGGGAGCCACTTCCCAAAGACAACTGGGAGTCAATTCCCAAAGACAACTACTAGTCAATAAATAGAATAACGCAATTAAGTATAACGCAGTCATGTATGTAAGCAATCAAGTATAACATAGTCAAGTATAGACGTTTTGAGTATTTGTACAAGTAAATAAGTAGTTGAGCATGTGTCTCCCCCAAAAGTTAAAACAAGTACGAAAAGAGTAGGGGCTATGACTCACCTTAAGCTTAAGTGATGTGAAATCAAAAGTGGTAGTCGAATCGTGAAAGTCTCTAAGAGCAGCCTATAATAGAACGTTGCGACTTAGGTTTTGAGTAACGTCTAAGAATACGAAGAATTGCCTATATATGTCTTGCATAATGTTCATGATGTAGTACTTAGTATATAGTGTAAGTCTTTGAATATAAATGGTTTATGGAACATGTATAGGTTGTATATCTCTTACTACCGTTCGGGCCGACATAATTCAGAAGTCATAGAGTAAACGTTCGAGGAGCCAGGACACTTTAACTCGTAAATCCACAACTCATCTCGACGGCTTACTTAATGAACTCCTCACATGAGGCTCCCTACTATTGTAGTATTTGATAACAAATGTATAAGTTTTAATCCGAAAAGTTACATGTCCAATATTTGAATAAACTTAGGAAAGTTTATTAGTACATGAAGATTGTTATTAGGGGTAGTTTCATAAGTCTTATATGACCATTTTCTCTTTGTAATATCTCATGGTTCCTTTTGAAATGAAGTAGATCCAAATTGTTTGTTCAAGTTATCGCCTAATTCCTTGTTTCATGTTTACGCCTAAGTAAGCTTATATGGTCATTTAGTCATGGCTTCGCCGTGACCTTGGTCATTTTTCCATGGTCTTGAGACTCAACCTTGGCTTTAGCCATGGTTGTGGTCTTGGCTTTAGGTCATTAGACCTCTTGGTCTTAGTAAATGATAACTATAATATAGTGACTTTGGTCTAAAATGGGCTGTTAAGATTTTGAAGAAATTTATCACTCGGAAAGCGTTTTCAGGGCTCGAGCTTCTTTGTTCCTGAACGAAAACGTCGTTCCGGACAACTTTCGTGTTTTAACTTTTTGATGAATCGGACCAGAAGGGTGACTTTAAAAAGCTAAATTTGATCAGAATGCTATTTAGGCAGTTTTGCCGTTTTGGTTTCGCTAACTTCTTATGGCCATAACTTTTGACTCGGGTACTCGTTTTGGGTGATTCAAATTGCTATGTTTTCCTTGTTAAGTCCTCTTTAACATTAAGTAAGTGTCAAATATCAAAGTTATACTATTTTGGTCGTGGTTCTCCATAAAAATCACTAGTTTGCTTGTTTACTTGTCATAAGTTAACATATGTATACCAATACTTGTGTTATCCATTTTTAAACATCATGAACACAATAACAAGAACATATATAGCATGAAAGGAACACAAAGAGCATGTAAATGATAATTAAGCAAGAAAATGTGTTAGGGTTTGCTTACAACTTTTGGCCTTAATGAAAAAGGGAAACTAGGACAAGAACTAGGACTTTGTTTGAACAAGCTTTCCTCCTTTGCAACCTATGATAAACCGAGGTTATTTGAAGATTATAACGACGCCTTCTTGAAGTCCAAAGCTATTCGAAGATTATAACGACGTCTTTTTGGAGACTTTAAAGTTATAACAACTTTCCTTAGAAAATTTCCAAGATTGAAGATCAAACACTAGTTTTCTTTCAAAAACTAGTTAACTTTCTTACAAAATATAAGAAAAGTGCCTTAGGTTTTAGGACTTAAAGGTTATAAGAAGGTGTGGTGCAAGTTTTATATGTGTTATTAGTTGGCTATTTATAGGATGAGAAAAATAGTTAACTATATATTGGGTTAGAATGTAACCATGGTTAATTTAGACACTTGTAACCATCCTAAAGATCAAGGGTCAAGATTTAGCCACCCATGGTGACTCCTACCCCACATTGGCGGTTTGAATGAGATAAGATGACTAGATGATGAGTCTTGGTGCTATCTTGCTTAGTTTGTGCATTTTGACTCCGTAAAATGCAAACCGTAAATGATTAAGCCTTAAAACGTAAAACCGGGTATCGTAAAAATATGAAACTTGAAAGTATTGTTAAACATGTCAATATAGTCCATAATAAAATATAAAATGAGTGGTAGGATCTATCGGGTGCGAAAACCCTGCTAAAAACTGGAAACACGGGTCTAAAACGCGTAATTCGCGTAAAACGCTGAACTGAAAAACGTAAAATTCCAAAACTTTTGGAATTGTCATAAAATGATAGAAAATCATATTTCTATTGTTTATAATGTTTTATGGATATATCGGGATGCCGGAAGGACGTTTAAACCTAAAAGTAAATCTCGGACACGGCTTTGTGATTTTTGCAGAAATGATCCGACGAGCGTCAAACTCTCGGATTATCGTTAAAATAGTTTAACTTACGAGAATATGAAATAAAAATTTCTGAGATGAATAGTAAAAAGTGAATAGTAAAAAGTGAATAGTAAAAAGTGAATAGTAAAATTTTCGGGAATAAAAGTTAACCTGAAATTGCGAATTGTTACAGTCTCTACCCCTTCAGGAAACTTCGTCCCGAAGTTCAGTGTGTCTAGGTCTCTTATCTTAATAGCGGCATAATAAAGCTAAGTTTAGAATAGAATGATATGGTAGGAAAAGGTACGTACCCCTTAAGCATTGCGGGCTTCCTTAGCACCCAAATAGTATGCTCGACCCCGAGGTGGACTATCATTGTATTCACGCTTTGGGTTATTTGCTTCAAGCATTACTGCTAGAGTCGGGTTATCCAGTACTTGTCCCTGTGCCCTATTCAACTTAGGACAAGTATTTCGGAAGTGGTTTGGGCTGTTGCACTCATGGCATGTCTTTTGGTTGTTTCCTATATTGTCCGCATTCGCCTGCCTTGTAATTGATTTACACTGACTTGCAAAGTGGCCAGACTTCTTGCAATTATAACACACAGGGCATGGTTCAGACCTCTGATGATGATAAGTGCATTTAGTACACTTAGGATGTGGACCCTCATACTTTTTCTGATCATAAACTGTTGCTGCAAATCCTCTTACTCTCTTATTATCAACCATTGTACCCTTTTGCTCGCTCGATTCACCTGCTCCCTTCCTTTTATCACTAGTCTTCAAAGTTCCATTCCTAACCATCTCATCTGTTAGGGTCCCTGCTCTTAGTATTGCACTTTGAATTGTGGGAGGTTCGGTTGTTTTCACCATCCCACGAATCTCGGGAACAAGGCCATAAATGTACTTCTCAATCCTCTTGGATTCAGGGGTAACCAGATGAGGAACTAGTTTAGCTAGTTCATGAAACCGATCTGTGTAGGTTGCATGACCAGGCCCTACCATAGAGTGATGCCAAAACTCGTCTTCTAGTTTTTGCATTTCATTAACCGGGCAGTATTCTTCCTTCAGTAGTCCTTTAAAGTCGTCCCATGTCATGCCTACAGCTGCTTCTCTAGTCCTTGCTTGAATCTGCATGTTCCACCATGTCAATGCCTTTTCTGATAGCAAGCATGCAGAATATTTCACTCTCTGGTAGATTGCACAGTTACTGATATCGATCACTGACTCCATCTTCTCGACCCATCGTGTATATGCCAATGCACCTCCTTTGCCATTAAACTCAATTGGTTTGCATGACGTAAATTCCTTATACGTACATCCAGTCCTATGGTTGTTGTTGTTGTTGTTGTTGTGGTTGTTGTTGTTATTCCTTCCTCCATCATTTGTATCGTCATTTATGCTTCCGTGGTTTCCCGAATTGTTCATGTGATTGCCAACTTGTGTGACTATAGTGGGAAGTAGGTTTTGTAGTTGTTGGGCGATAATGGTGGAGACATCTGGATTTCCACCATCGTTACTAGGGTTACTAGTGTCGTGAGCATCTCCTCTACCTCCACGTCCACCAGTTCTTCCACTATCATTACTAGGGTTACTAGTGTCGTGAGCAGCTCCTCTACCTCCACGACCACCAGTTCTTCCACCTCTTGGTGTTGCTCCACCTCGGCTAGTGCTACGAGTTACTCTCTTTGGTGCCATGATATCTACAAGGAGGGATATTTTGTCGACGTCAGATATGAGGTGATATTCCTAGACCACTTAGTCATAAATCTTGTCAATTTTTGAGTCAATCGTCGATTAATGTAAGCATGGTCACATATGTCTACATGAGTCGTGACGCATTTATAATTATGTTGGCCACCATAATTATAATTGCTTCCTTTCACACGTATACATATTTACCAGGCACACATAACTCAACAATTGGTACTACATAATTGGGTAGACTTTCTATCATCTGCTCTTAAGTTGTGAAAGGGTAACATAGTCTGGGTATCTAGAGAAGGTGATATGACGAAATGGACTAGTCGCGCTTGTAGAAAGGTTTGAGTGTCGTACTAGGACATATGAACCACTTCTAGGTATTAGAATCATATAAAGTAAGTATAAGGCAAATCATCAAATCTCTACAGGAAACTAATAACCTTTATTTAACTTAATCTTATGTCTTATCAAACAAGAACTGTCACAAGATTAAGTTAAATAAATAATTATTACTTAGCTCTAAATTTTTGATGACTTGACTAATGTCTGGGGTTTCTCTTAAACAAACAATTAGCAATAAGCATATGCACATGAAGTGTGTGTAAGGCAAAATAAAGAGAAGAGTCTTAATGTTCATATCAGTTATAGTCTAGGCACTAAATGCAACCTAGTTCTCTATAACCAAGGCTCTGGTACCAATCTGTAACACCCCCAAAATACCGCAGCGGAAGACTGTGTCATAGGGGTGCTACCTCATAATACAAAGAACAAGGTATAGAAAACGAACTCTAAATGAGACGTTTTGAAAAGTGACCATTCGATTAATAAATTCCGAAATACAAACTTGAGTTCCATAATACAATACATAAGAGTTTTAAGACAAATCGAATGGTAAAGATAAAAGCATAAGTCTTCAAAACATGCCAAGCGACTCTATGCTCCATGCAACAGCTATCACCTTACAGACCTGAGACAAACATGCTAAAGTGTCAACACAATGGTTGGTGAGTTCATAGAGTTTGTCTTAAAATAATTGAAAAGCCTTAAGAGAATGTTCGCACAGCAAAGGCATCGTGAATCCACTCAGTTGCAATTCCCGCCATAAGAGACTTGCAACCTGTGTGTTCACAACCCACTGCTAACATATATAGTATGAATAAGACATGTACAAGTTCATCAAGACAATTTAAGCAATTAGAAGTGAGTCTCTACTTCATCTCCGAAGACCTCACTTTTATGATGTATCCAACATTCGCAAATGTTAGGATGTATCAAAGACAACTGGGAGTCAATTCCCAAAGACAACTGGGAGCCACTTCCCAAAGACAACTGGGAGTCAATTCCCAAAGACAACTACTAGTCAATAAATAGAATAACGCAATTAAGTATAACGCAGTCATGTATGTAAGCAATCAAGTATAACATAGTCAAGTATAGACGTTTTGAGTATTTGTACAAGTAAATAAGTAGTTGAGCATGTGTCTCCCCCAAAAGTTAAAACAAGTACGAAAAGAGTAGGGGCTATGACTCACCTTAAGCTTAAGTGATGTGAAATCAAAAGTGGTAGTCGAATCGTGAAAGTCTCTAAGAGCAGCCTATAATAGAACGTTGCGACTTAGGTTTTGAGTAACGTCTAAGAATACGAAGAATTGCCTATATATGTCTTGCATAATGTCCATGATGTAGTACTTAGTATATAGTGTAAGTCTTTGAATATAAATGGTTTATGGAACATGTATAGGTTGTATATCTCTTACTACCGTTCGGGCCGACATAATTCAGAAGTCATAGAGTAAACGTTCGAGGAGCCAGGACACTTTAACTCGTAAATCCACAACTCATCTCGACGGCTTACTTAATGAACTCCTCACATGAGGCTCCCTACTATTGTAGTATTTGATAACAAATGTATAAGTTTTAATCCGAAAAGTTACATGTCCAATATTTGAATAAACTTAGGAAAGTTTATTAGTACATGAAGATTGTTATTAGGGGTAGTTTCATAAGTCTTATATGACCAGTTTCTCTTTGTAATATCTCATGGTTCCTTTTGAAATGAAGTAGATCCAAATTGTTTGTTCAAGTTATCGCCTAATTCCTTGTTTCATGTTTACGCCTAAGTAAGCTTATATGGTCATTTAGTCATGGCTTCGCCGTGACCTTGGTCATTTTTCCATGGTCTTGAGACTCAACCTTGGCTTTAGCCATGGTTGTGGTCTTGGCTTTAGGTCATTAGACCTCTTGGTCTTAGTAAATGATAACTATAATATAGTGACTTTGGTCTAAAATGGGCTGTTAAGATTTTGAAGAAATTTATCACTCGGAAAGCGTTTTCAGGGCTCGAGCTTCTTTGTTCCTGAACGAAAACGTCGTTCCGGACAACTTTCGTGTTTTAACTTTTTGATGAATCGGACCAGAAGGGTGACTTTAAAAAGCTAAATTTGATCAGAATGCTATTTAGGCAGTTTTGCCGTTTTGGTTTCGCTAACTTCTTATGGCCATAACTTTTGACTCGGGTACTCGTTTTGGGTGATTCAAATTGCTATGTTTTCCTTGTTAAGTCCTCTTTAACATTAAGTAAGTGTCAAATATCAAAGTTATACTATTTTGGTCGTGGTTCTCCATAAAAATCACTAGTTTGCTTGTTTACTTGTCATAAGTTAACATATGTATACCAATACTTGTGTTATCCATTTTTAAACATCATGAACACAATAACAAGAACATATATAGCATGAAAGGAACACAAAGAGCATGTAAATGATAATTAAGCAAGAAAATGTGTTAGGGTTTGCTTACAACTTTTGGCCTTAATGAAAAAGGGAAACTAGGACAAGAACTAGGACTTTGTTTGAACAAGCTTTCCTCCTTTGCAACCTATGATAAACCGAGGTTATTTGAAGATTATAACGATGCCTTCTTGAAGTCCAAAGCTATTCGAAGATTATAACGACGTCTTTTTGGAGACTTTAAAGTTATAACAACTTTCCTTAGAAAATTTCCAAGATTGAAGATCAAACACTAGTTTTCTTTCAAAAACTAGTTAACTTTCTTACAAAATATAAGAAAAGTGCCTTAGGTTTTAGGACTTAAAGGTTATAAGAAGGTGTGGTGCAAGTTTTATATGTGTTATTAGTTGGCTATTTATAGGATGAGAAAAATAGTTAACTATATATTGGGTTAGAATGTAACCATGGTTAATTTAGACACTTGTAACCATCCTAAAGATCAAGGGTCAAGATTTAGCCACCCATGGTGACTCCTACCCCACATTGGCGGTTTGAATGAGATAAGATGACTAGATGATGAGTCTTGGTGCTATCTTGCTTAGTTTGTGCATTTTGACTCCGTAAAATGCAAACCGTAAATGATTAAGCCTTAAAACGTAAAACCGGGTATCGTAAAAATATGAAACTTGAAAGTATTGTTAAACATGTCAATATAGTCCATAATAAAATATAAAATGAGTGGTAGGATCTATCGGGTGCGAAAACCCTGCTAAAAACTGGAAACACGGGTCTAAAACGCGTAATTCGCGTAAAACGCTGAACTGAAAAACGTAAAATTCCAAAACTTTTGGAATTGTCATAAAATGATAGAAAATCATATTTCTATTGTTTATAATGTTTTATGGATATATCGGGATGCCGGAAGGACGTTTAAACCTAAAAGTAAATCTCGGACACGGCTTTGTGATTTTTGCAGAAATGATCCGACGAGCGTCAAACTCTCGGATTATCGTTAAAATAGTTTAACTTACGAGAATATGAAATAAAAATTTCTGAGATGAATAGTAAAAAGTGAATAGTAAAAAGTGAATAGTAAAAAGTGAATAGTAAAATTTTCGGGAATAAAAGTTAACCTGAAATTGCGAATTGTTACATGTAGCGTGCCATTGCTTAATACCTGAAAATACATGCTAAAAAGTGTCAACACGAGGTTGGTGAGTTCATAAGTTTGTATTAAAACAATAGTGTTGTGAGTACAATAGAGAGTTTTGTGACTATTGTGTAACTCACAATGTCATAAAAATAAAGTTTACCTTACAGTAAAATCAGGATTGTGGACCATGAGTAGAGTATGTGATCATTACAACAGATATAATATCACATAGAAAAATAGTCTATTACGCTAGCGCTAAGTTCATGCAACCGAAGCTATAACAGTGTGCATGCTCTAGAAGCATGTTAAATATAAAGGCCCGGCAAGTGTTTATCCCGTTACACTTGTAATTCGACATGTTATACGCTCGCGTTTGCCTATCCGGTCAAACCGAACGGGGGAGTCACCACCAATAGATCTATTTATAACATTCGCGCTTCCCAGCAGGAATTGACGGTTCATGAGTTTGGGCATAGTGGGATTCAAGGGCTTAGGCTAATCCGCGTAATAGTTTAAATAAAGCATAAGTTTCAGTATGGTCCATAAAAGTGTTTGCATAAAAGCAACAGTTCATAAAGTGTGTTGCATAAAAGCAAGAGTTCATAAAGTGTGTTGCATAAAAGCAATAGTTCATAAAGTGTGTTGCATAAAAGCAAGAGTTCATAAAATGTGTTGCATAAGAGCAAGAGTTCATAAAGTGTGTTGCATAAAAGCAAAAGTTCATAAAGTGTGTTGCATAAAAGCAAGAGTTCATAAAGTGTGTTGCATGTTTATAAAACGCTTGTGTATGCGAGAAAATAATCAAGTATGCAACCGATATACACATAGGTGCATTTGAATAATCAATCAAGTCTTCAAAGAAACGGTAGTGTTTAAGTAAACAATTGCGCATTCAAGCATTGAGTTTAGTCAAAAACGAGCATGTATTCTCCCCCAAAACAGTTATAAAAACAAGTAAAAGTAGGGGGTATGAACTCACCTGGTGCGATAGCTATGATGACAAAAGTGGATACACTGAAATGAGGCACGATCTCTAATCGCAACCTAATATGAATGATAGTTTCTCATGTAAGAAACGAAATGATGCTACACATGCAAGTACGTATGTTATCGATACCACTCGTTAGTTTTGAAAATAGTGTTTATCGTCAAAAATACATTTTTGACGTCTCGTTAAGTTAATAACCACTTTTCGTGTAGATATGTTGAAACGGTACTCCACGATCCTGGTTTGGTGTCTTATCGGCAATTATAAGGTTTTCGTTACAAAATAGCATTTTCATAACTTGAAAATATGACCAAAATGGCCTCGCAAAACTAGTCGCGAAATATTGTACGTTAAGTGTTAATGGTCAAGCTCGGCGTTTTTGAAAACCTTGTAACAATATCTTGAAGTCGTGTCATTTAACTTTTGGCTATACGGGTCTTGATCTTTGAGAGAATCGACTCTCATTGTTGTTACTTGAAAGTATTATGTTCAACACTTAGAAAAATTTCATTATAGTAAAAGCTGTCAAAATATAAAGTTTATCGGGTATATAGATGAGGTCGTAGTTTATTCGTTACGAGTCCAATGATCAAACGGCCAATTGATTTGAAAAGCTTGCTAGGAGATCTTGATTTCATAAAGCTACGGCTCGGACTCAAACTGATCCGATCATAAAGAAAAACAGCCGAGAAAGTGGTGTCTTGCAAAGACAGTTTACGTCAAAACTCTATTAGTGTAAAAAAGCTGATGGAAATATATATATATCGTCGGATTTCAAATACTCGTATCTTTTTCGTTATAAGCCCGTTTTCTATGTTCTTTATATCCCCGCGAAGGTAATCAAGTATATTTTAGGTTTCTCAAGGTCTCGGCTAGTCTAGCTATCATTTAATCTCAGTTTTCCTAGCTTGAAAAATCGGGACAGAATCATAATTTCAGAAAATATAGTTTTAGTCGTTAATCTTGAAAATAGCATATCTTTTTCGTCGTAACTCGGATTTTATCCCCGTTTTCGGCCATAGTTTCGTCTCGGAATGTATTTTCTAAATCTTTGGTCCAAAGTTACACCCTAGACCCTGAGTTTCCCACGTTTTACAGAAATGGACAGCAGCTTCGAAAGTTTGTCAAAAATCAACTTTCCTAGTTTGTAACTTGTTCAAGGCTTAACCAAACCATCTCAAATCAACTTCACAAATACCCAATCCTACCATACACCTTCTTAGGGTGTCATGGGTTCCTAAACATCACCAATCTTGGTGGATCTCATGAGATTACTAGTGAAAATTATAGATCTAGTGTTTATAAAAACAAAATGAGTAACAAGTGGTATGGATCTTACATACTTGCATGTTTTACCAATACTTCTTGAAAATACATAAAAATATAAAGTAATGAAAGTATGAAAAGATCAAAAGTGTTTTTGAAGCTTACTTGAAGATTTGAGGTGATTTGATGAGAAATTGATTAAAAATCTTGGGTTTTTACCACAAAACCCCAACTAGATCTTGATTGGGACTTGATAAACACTTGGATCTTGAAAAGTTTATGGATTCTCCTTATGGTTGTTTCTTGGCCGATCACACACACAAGGAAGGAGAGAAGAGAGCATTTTGTTGGTGTAAAAATGAAGTGTTAATGTGATGAAATGTGGTGGAAAGGAGTATTTATATGGGTCTAGCATTAATGGTGGTCAAAAAGTTGGTCCAAGGGGGGGACATATGGGTGGCAAAAGGAGGGAAACAAGGAGTAAAAAGGGGAGGTTTGTTGGTGGCTCATTAATTGAGCTTGTCCCCAAAGTGTAAGTATTAGTTGGTTTTATGTATTAGGTGTTATTGGGTACCGAGTTAACTAAAAATAAATGTTACCGAGGTGAAATAAAATACGACGAAGTTGTAAAAGTTGTAAAATATTATTCCTGATGAGAATCGGGTGTTGAAATAATTATCGTATTGAGATAACGCAAACCGACGGAGTTATAAGCTCTGACTGAAAAATGTAGCCATTGGTTTTAAAACACCGGGTAAATTAATAATATAATTTTTATATTATTATTATGAGTATGTAAATATGTTAGGATCATAGTCGGGAGTATTGTTAGTAGTAAAAACTGAGTGGTATCGTTAATTACAAATTAAGCATACGTATATGGAAATAATGCATATCCGTGTAGTAACTAATGTGATGATGATGTGTAGACTATTCCAGTCTATACGAAATGTCATTAATGAATGATGCATGAATTCGCAGCTAAACCTAACTGGTTACGCGAATTTGAAGACTCGTAAACTCAGTTTACGAAATGACGAACGACAATCGTGAATAGTGATTTCCTTCCGGAAATGAATAGTGTCACATGAATAGTAAAATTTCTGAACGCTTCTCGGAATCACAAACTGACTCCGAAAACGATGAATAGTAAAATGATGAATAGTGACCGGTGAATAGTAACAGATGAATAGTGAATAGGAGAAATGTCCCGAAAATGCGGGTTGTTACAATTTAGTCACACAAAGCATGTTTCTTTTGGGTATTTAGTCACATACAATTAAGCATAAAGTGGCCAAAAGTGTGAATATGTGTGACCATATGGTGTCTAAAGTGAACAAATGTGTGTTTTGTGTGACTGTTGATCATCCAATAGCCACATTAATTGTATGTTTGTGTGGCCTTTTGCAACATTTAGTCACATAAAGCATGTTACTTTTGGGTATTTAGTCACATAAAATTAAGCATAAAGTGGCCAAAAGTGTGAATATGTGCGACCATATGGTGTTTAAAGTGAAGGAATGTGTGTTTTGTGTGACTATTGATCATCCAATGGCCACATGAATTGTATGTTTGTGTGGCCTTTTGCAACATTTAGTCACACAAAGCATGTTACTTTTGGGTATTTAGTCACATACAATTAAGCATAAAGTGGCCAAAAGTGTGAATATGTGTGACCATATGGTGTTTAAAGTGAACAAATGTGTGTTTTGTGTGACTATTGATCATCCAATGGCCACATGAATTGTATGTTTGTGTGGCCTTTTGCAACATTTAGTCACACAAAGCATGTTATGTAACACCCCAACCCGACAAGGGTAGAAGTGCCACAAGGATGGTGACATATCAGAACATACATACATAATATCATACACAGCGGAAGTCTTAAACATAATTCAATACGGAAAAGCCAAGCCAAAACGGCTTAAGTCAAGGTACATAAGTTCAATGATGAAGAAAATAATCCAAAGGGAAATAAAGACATAATCAAAATCCAAAGTCATAACATAGGGTGGCCATCTAAGGTAAAAGCTCCAACAAAAGCTCTAACTCTCATCCCAAAGCAAAAGCCCCAGCTCCTAGCTTAGATACCTGCCGCAGGAAAAGGAAATGCGGCTGAGCTACGAGAGCTCAGTGAACAGATATAACGGAAACAAACAGTAGTAACGGAAATAGTAAAGTAAAAGAAATAATACCAGGTGTAACAAGAGTCAGGAAAGAATATAAAAGAGTTACGCATATATATCAACTGGTCAAGAATGGTCATAAGGTACTGTAAATGAAACCAGAACCCACCACAATCCCAAGTCAAATCAAGTCAGGTCAAATGTCAAGTCAAGTATCAGGTCATAAGGTCACAAGGTTTCAGGAGAACAGAAATCCTCTACGAGCCCATACATATCAAATCAAATCATATCATATATCAGGGTGTATGGAGGGGTGACCTCAGCATACCAGGTACAGGGTGAGGGGATACCTCCAGGGTTGGAGTTGCAAGCTCCCAGGGGTTGTGAAAGACGTGTATCGCACACACCCGTCAGTCACCAGGATATAACAGGAATTAAAACAAATCAGGACAGGTCTAGGATGCATCCATGCGCCCCCGCAGGCCACAGGGTCTTCTCTACATAACAATCAAATCAGGTCGGGGACGGTGTAACCAAATCACTAGGGCTACACACTAGTCATGCCGGTGGTGCATCACAGACATGGACATGAAACCCTCATGTCTAGTGGATGGCTCGTAGTCTCAAACTGTGGGTCAAGGTCAAGTATCAAGTCTCGGGTATCATGTATCAGTTATCATATCAGGGTTCAAGACAGGAGATAAATGCCGGGGTTCATTATCAGGAGGTCCACATCAAAAAGATCAAATACTGGAAGGTTCATAATGGTTTATTATAAGAAATCCTTTTTACATGGTTTTAATAAAATGATCGTTAGAACAGTTTCATAATAAAAGTCTCTTAAGAAAAAGTTCAAAAGTTATATATGAAAAGGTTTTAAAATCCTATGCACCTTTAAGTAATTTCAGGGTCCTAAATATTCGGTTACCGGGTTATGCATAGGTCATGTCAAGTATTGAGGAAACGTAACAGGGTTCGAGACAAGGTTTCAAGTAAAGGTTCAAGTCAAGGGAATCTTATCAAAGGTTCACAATACACGGAAATAAAAGCAAGGTTCACAGAACAAGGGAACATAGCAATGGCTTGGGAAATCCTAAACAAGTCAAAATCAGAAATCAAAAGAAACGAAGGCTCCTTACAAGAAGAGCAGAATATCTGTACCTTATTCCAATGCAAGCACACAAAATAGAAACGACTGACAGGAAATCAAATCACATCCTCCTCGAACCTAAGGAGTAGAAGACAGAAATACGAAAGGGGTTTCAGTTATCTTCCCATTATAAGTAACTTCTATTTTAGTAACTTTCTATTTTTAGCAGGTTTTCATAATTAGTAAGTTACCATATTTAGCAAGATTCAAGTGATACAATTCCAGTCAAGTCTTTAATTGGCTTATTATGGAGGTAACATTCATTTTAACAAGTTACACAAGTTCAGGGTTAGTTATGACAAGTTTTCATAGTTCAAGGTTATAAGTGTAAATTTACCAAAGTTAAAGGTCCACATTAAAATTATCATCATTTTACCATTCAAACACTTATACTTTCCAGAATTACACATTTAGTCTTCAAGTTTCGTAATTTACGATTTACACCCTTTTAAATAAATTAATTACAAATTAAACCTTATACTTATATAATTTACAAATAAACCTTCACAAGATTATTACACATCAAGTCCTTTTATTCCTTCAAATTACAGAAAGTAACCCTCAATATTATTATGTTACAAACAGCCCTTAAACTTTCGGTAAATTACATATTTAGTCCTTGTACTTATTACCTTATAAATCGATTTACATAATTAACCATAATTACATATTAAGTCCACAAATACTCAAAATTACACACTTTACCCTTCATACTATTATTTACTTCGAGACCCATCTATTTTCCAGAAATTACATGTTTAGTCCCTCACTTTATATTTATCTTCCAAATCGAATAATACTTTATTAAATAAACATTTTAATCCCTTTAAATACAAAAATTACACATAGCACCCTTAAGTTATATTTTTTTCGAATTATATATGATCCAAATGAAGTTCTAAAAATAACCCTTAAGTTTTAAAAGTTACAAAACTCACCCAAAACTTTTTATACAAATCGTATAAACCCTAAAATACATGAAATAGAAACCCTAATCCATCTAATCCATTTTAATCATTACATAATCATTGAAAGCCATTTAATATCATTAAAATCAAACCCTAATCTTCAAAGACCAGATCGTATGGAATTTTTCCCTTTTTTTTATGCGGTTTTAATTAAAACCCAATTAACCAAAATAAATTCGAAACACAAGATTTAGGCCATGGTAATTCTTTCCAATAATTTTCCAGGTTATATTACATTATAACAAGTCTATATAAATTTTATTACGAATTGTTGTGAATCGTATGGTGTATTATACAATTATACATGTTTTTAGGGTTTTAATTCACGAAAACGTTATAGAGTATGCATGGATCGAACCAATCATTTTATTTGATGATCATAAGGTATAAGGGACCTGAGAAAAATACCAAACCAATTGTTGGACGTGTGGAACAAGCTGTACGAATTGTTGTACACGCGTATAGGGCAAAACGAACCAAAATCTTCACGCCTTCACCAACGATCTAGCAACCTTGTAATTATTTTTCGTGGGTCTTATATCATGTGAGAAACTCAGGAAAAATAAGAAATAAATTTCATGGAGGTCGAATGAGGTATAAACAAAATTACCTTGTTTTTGTACTCGACAAGGAGAAAAAGCCACCACGATCGTACCAGGCTTCAACAATTCGAGAGAGTATTTTTCTAGCACCTCTTGAATGTTTTTTGATCTCAGAAAAATGCTTAGGGATTATTAGAGAGTCGAATGGAGGCTAGGTGAATTTGTTTGTGTGTTTTTATTGTAATCGGCTAGGGTTTGTGAATAAAAGAGATGGTTTGACTTTAAATGGAGTATTGCCGTGTGAATGGGGAGATAGGGACCAGAAATCTCGAAAATTTGGTTGGCAATTGATTTGGTGATAATTATCTTATAGATTTTCCTTATATATATCCTTTTAAAATCAAAATAAATCCATTTAAATGTGAATTCTATGTCAATCGGCCCTATGAGGGTAATTTGGTAATTTTACCACTTGCATACATATTAATTAAAGTTGTTAAAATATTTTGGATCATAACTTGTGCATTGTTTGAAGTTTGGGACTTATTTGGAGACTTTATAAGCTTTTAAATAAATTTTTAAATAAGCAGGGGTTTTTGGTCATTTCTCATGTTCTCAGATTTTAGGTGTTACAACTTCTTCCCCTCTAAAAAGAAAAATTTCGTCCTCGAAATTTGCAAAGACACAGGAATGAAAAAGAACGGAAAACAAAACAAGGACATACCAGACGCCTTATCTGCGTGGTCACGAGAAAGTGAGAAAACACGACCGGTAGTTGGAGTAGGAGAAGGAGGGTCAAGATATTTCTCAAGTGGTGCCGGGTTACGCCTAGGACAATCTTTCAACTTATGCTCCCTCGAACCACACCTAAAACAAGCTCCAGAAGTCGTACGACAAAATCCCGTATGATTCTTCCCACACTGTGGACAACTAGCTGACCACTGACTGTCGCTGCGTCCTCGACGATCGCCATCCTTCCTAGAAGCTGACCTTGAATCCCGACCTCGCTGATCATGACCACGGTCCGCCCGATCTCGTGGTTCCAAACCCCTATTAGATTGCCCCTTCCGCTCATAATCCTGGTCCCGGTGACTCTTATAATCCCTACTCTGGTCCTGCTGACTCTGTCTCCTGGAATGCACCCGATTACCGTCCCTATCCCGCTTGTTAGAACCCTCGTCCGCATGCAGCAACTCAATGTTACGGGCAGCATCCTGCACTCCAGCAACATCCTCAAAAGTAGTGTTAACGATCTTGTCCAACACCCACTTCTTCAAAGCCCACTTAAAGTGACGAGCCTGACGAAAAGCATCCCCAGTGACCTCTGGTCCGACAAAACTAGCCAGACGCAAAAATCGCTGCATAAACTCTCCTGACGACTCCTGATCACCCTGACGAATCGACCCGTAATCCCTCTCATACCTTAACTGTTCTGCCATAGGAATATACTGTCTGTAAAATGCCTCGATGAAATCAGCCCACGAACAAGTCTCAGCAAAATCATCCCCTTTGGCCTGAACAAGAGCAGTCCACCAGTTCTGAGCATCACCTTCCAATTTGAATGTGGCCAAACGAGTTTTAAACTCATCACCACATCCCAGAACACGAAACAACTTCTCAACATGTGTGATCCAGTCCTCCGCTTCATGGGGAGTAGCAGCGGACTTGAAGGAGAGAGGCTTAAGCTTATTAAACCTCTCGATCCACACATGGATACCAGTTGGGGGAGCAGCAGGTGGAGCATCAGGTTGAGCATTGGGTGGAGTAGGAGGTCTAGCACCACTACCAGAAGAACTCGGCCCATTCCTGATGTTATTGGCCACTTCAGTTACTACTCGTGGAATAGCAGCTTCCAAAGCAGCGTTAATCATAGCTTGGAAATCAGGGACATCATCATCCCCATTAGTGTATTGAGTAAAGCGGGTGTTCACCATCTGAATGATCATGGAAAGGGATTAGCAAAACATAAGGAAAAATAAGCACGAAATGGAGGACGAAGCAGAAACCTATGCTACCCAAATCCTCACCAGTCAAACCTAAATTCTTAAGGGTCAAATCCTAAGGTCCATAAGACTCACAGGCCATGTCTATGTACTACAGGTCGCAGCCTGGGCTCTGATACCATAATTGTAACACCCCAACCCGACAAGGGTAGAAGTGCCACAAGGATGGTGACATATCAGAACATACATACATAATATCATACACAGCGGAAGTCTTAAACATAATTCAATACGGAAAAGCCAAGCCAAAACGGCTTAAGTCAAGGTACATAAGTTCAATGATGAAGAAAATAATCCAAAGGGAAATAAAGACATAATCAAAATCCAAAGTCATAACATAGGGTGGCCATCTAAGGTAAAAGCTCCAACAAAAGCTCTAACTCTCATCCCAAAGCAAAAGCCCCAGCTCCTAGCTTAGATACCTGCCGCAGGAAAAGGAAATGCGGCTGAGCTACGAGAGCTCAGTGAACAGATATAACGGAAACAAACAGTAGTAACGGAAATAGTAAAGTAAAAGAAATAATACCAGGTGTAACAAGAGTCAGGAAAGAATATAAAAGAGTTACGCATATATATCAACTGGTCAAGAATGGTCATAAGGTACTGTAAATGAAACCAGAACCCACCACAATCCCAAGTCAAATCAAGTCAGGTCAAATGTCAAGTCAAGTATCAGGTCATAAGGTCACAAGGTTTCAGGAGAACAGAAATCCTCTACGAGCCCATACATATCAAATCAAATCATATCATATATCAGGGTGTATGGAGGGGTGACCTCAGCATACCAGGTACAGGGTGAGGGGATACCTCCAGGGTTGGAGTTGCAAGCTCCCAGGGGTTATGAAAGACGTGTATCGCACACACCCGTCAGTCACCAGGATATAACAGGAATTAAAACAAATCAGGACAGGTCTAGGATGCATCCATGCGCCCCCGCAGGCCACAGGGTCTTCTCTACATAACAATCAAATCAGGTCGGGGACGGTGTAACCAAATCACTAGGGCTACACACTAGTCATGCCGGTGGTGCATCACAGACATGGACATGAAACCTCATGTCTAGTGGATGGCTCGTAGTCTCAAACTGTGGGTCAAGGTCAAGTATCAAGTCTCGGGTATCATGTATCAGTTATCATATCAGGGTTCAAGACAGGAGATAAATGCCGGGGTTCATTATCAGGAGGTCCACATCAAAAAGATCAAATACTGGAAGGTTCATAATGGTTTATTATAAGAAATCCTTTTTACATGGTTTTAATAAAATGATCGTTAGAACAGTTTCATAATAAAAGTCTCTTAAGAAAAAGTTCAAAAGTTATATATGAAAAGGTTTTAAAATCCTATGCACCTTTAAGTAATTTCAGGGTCCTAAATATTCGGTTACCGGGTTATGCATAGGTCATGTCAAGTATTGAGGAAACGTAACAGGGTTCGAGACAAGGTTTCAAGTAAAGGTTCAAGTCAAGGGAATCTTATCAAAGGTTCACAATACACGGAAATAAAAGCAAGGTTCACAGAACAAGGGAACATAGCAATGGCTTGGGAAATCCTAAACAAGTCAAAATCAGAAATCAAAAGAAACGAAGGCTCCTTACAAGAAGAGCAGAATATCTGTACCTTATTCCAATGCAAGCACACAAAATAGAAACGACTGACAGGAAATCAAATCACTTCCTCCTCGAACCTAAGGAGTAGAAGACAGAAATACGAAAGGGGTTTCAGTTATCTTCCCATTATAAGTAACTTCTATTTTAGTAACTTTCTATTTTTAGCAGGTTTTCATAATTAGTAAGTTACCATATTTAGCAAGATTCAAGTGATACAATTCCAGTCAAGTCTTTAATTGGCTTATTATGGAGGTAACATTCATTTTAACAAGTTACACAAGTTCAGGGTTAGTTATGACAAGTTTTCATAGTTCAAGGTTATAAGTGTAAATTTACCAAAGTTAAAGGTCCACATTAAAATTATCATCATTTTACCATTCAAACACTTATACTTTCCAGAATTACACATTTAGTCTTCAAGTTTCGTAATTTACGATTTACACCCTTTTAAATAAATTAATTACAAATTAAACCTTATACTTATATAATTTACAAATAAACCTTCACAAGATTATTACACATCAAGTCCTTTTATTCCTTCAAATTACAGAAAGTAACCCCAATATTATTATGTTACAAACAGCCCTTAAACTTTCGGTAAATTACATATTTAGTCCTTGTACTTATTACCTTATAAATCGATTTACATAATTAACCATAATTACATATTAAGTCCACAAATACTCAAAATTACACACTTTACCCTTCATACTATTATTTACTTCGAGACCCATCTATTTTCCAGAAATTACATGTTTAGTCCCTCACTTTATATTTATCTTCCAAATCGAATAATACTTTATTAAATAAACATTTTAATCCCTTTAAATACAAAAATTACACATAGCACCCTTAAGTTATATTTTTGTCGAATTATATATGATCCAAATGAAGTTCTAAAAATAACCCTTAAGTTTTAAAAGTTACAAAACTCACCCAAAACTTTTTATACAAATCGTATAAACCCTAAAATACATGAAATAGAAACCCTAATCCATCTAATCCATTTTAATCATTACATAATCATTGAAAGCCATTTAATATCATTAAAAGCAAACCCTAATCTTCAAAGACCAGATCGTATGGAATTTTTCCCTTTTTTTTATGCGGTTTTAATTAAAACCCAATTAACCAAAATAAATTCGAAACACAAGATTTAGGCCATGGTAATTCTTTCCAATAATTTTCCAGGTTATATTACATTATAACAAGTGTATATAAATTTTATTACGAATTGTTGTGAATCGTATGGTGTATTACACAATTATACATGTTTTTAGGGTTTTAATTCACGAAAACGTTATAGAGTATGCATGGATCGAACCAATCATTTTATTTGATGATCATAAGGTATAAGGGACCTGAGAAAAATACCAAACCAATTGTTGGACGTGTGGAACAAGCTGTACGAATTGTTGTACACGCGTATAGGGCAAAACGAACCAAAATCTTCACGCCTTCACCAACGATCTAGCAACCTTGTAATTATTTTTCGTGGGTCTTATATCATGTGAGAAACTCAGGAAAAATAAGAAATAAATTTCATGGAGGTCGAATGAGGTATAAACAAAATTACCTTGTTTTTGTACTCGACAAGGAGAAAAAGCCACCACGATCGTACCAGGCTTCAACAATTCGAGAGAGTATTTTTCTAGCACCTCTTGAATGTTTTTTGATCTCAGAAAAATGCTTAGGGATTATTAGAGAGTCGAATGGAGGCTAGGTGAATTTGTTTGTGTGTTTTTATTGTAATCGGCTAGGGTTTGTGAATAAAAGAGATGGTTTGACTTTAAATGGAGTATTGCCGTGTGAATGGGGAGATAGGGACCAGAAATCTCGAAAATTTGGTTGGCAATTGATTTGGTGATAATTATCTTATAGATTTTCCTTATATATATCCTTTTAAAATCAAAATAAATCCATTTAAATGTGAATTCTATGTCAATCGGCCCTATGAGGGTAATTTGGTAATTTTACCACTTGCATACATATTAATTAAAGTTGTTAAAATATTTTGGATCATAACTTGTGCATTGTTTGAAGTTTGGGACTTATTTGGAGACTTTATAAGCTTTTAAATAAATTTTTAAATAAGCAGGGGTATTTTGGTCATTTCTCATGTTCTCAGATTTTAGGTGTTACATGTTACTTTTGGGTATTTAGTCACATACAATTAAGCATAAAGTGGCCAAAAGTGTGAATATGTGTGACCATATGGTGTTTAAAGTGAACAAATGTGTGTCTTGTGTGACTATTGATCATCCAATGGCCACATGAATTGTATGTTTGTGTGGCCTTTCGCAACATTTAGTCACACAAAGCATGTTACTTTTGGATATTTAGTCACATAAAATTAAGCATAAAGTGGCCAAAAGTGTGAATATTTGTGACCATATGGTGTTTAAAGGGAAGAAATGTGTGTTTTGTGTGACTATTGATCATCCAATGGCCACATGAATTCTATGTTTGTGTGGCCTTTTGCAACATTTAATCACATAAAGCATGTTACTTTTGGGTATTTAGTCACATAAAATTAAGCATAAAGTGGGCAAAAGTGTGAATATGTGTGACTATATGGTGTTTAAAGTGAAGGAATGTGTGTTTTGTGTGACTATTGATCATCCAATGGCCACATGAATTGTATGTTTGTGTGGCCTTTTGCAACATTTAGTCACACAAAGCATGTTTCTTTTGGGTATTTAGTCACATACAATTAAGCATAAAGTGGCCAAAAGTGTGAATATGTGTGACCATATGGTGTTTAAAGTGAAAAAATGTGTCTTTTGTGTGACTATTGATCATCCAATAGCCACATGAATTGTATGTTTGTGTGGCCTTTTGCAACATTTAGTCACATAAAGCATGTTACTTTTGGGTATTTAGTCACATAAAATTAAGCATAAAGTGGCCAAAAGTGTGAATATGTGCGACCATATGTTGTTTAAAGTGAAGGAATGTGTGTTTTGTGTGACTATTGATCATCCAATAGCCACATGAATTGTATGTTTGTGTGGCCTTTTGCAACATTTAGTCACACAAAGCATGTTACTTTTGGGTATTTAGTCACATACAATTAAGCATAAAGTGGCCAAAAGTGTGAATATGTGTGACCATATGGTGTTTAAAGTGAACAAATGTGTGTCTTGTGTGACTATTGATCATCCAATGGCCACATGAATTGTATGTTTGTGTGGCCTTTCGCAACATTTAGTCACACAAAGCATGTTACTTTTGGATATTTAGTCACATAAAATTAAGCATAAAGTGGCCAAAAGTGTGAATATGTGTGACCATATGGTGTTTAAAGGGAAGAAATGTGTGTTTTGTGTGACTATTGATCATCCAATGGCCACATGAATTGTATGTTTGTGTGGCCTTTTGCAACATTTAGTCACACAAAGCATGTTACTTTTGGGTATTTAGTCACATACAATTAAGCATAAAGTGGCCAAAAGTGTGAATATGTGTGACCATATGGTGTTTAAAGTGATGGAATGTGTGTTTTGTGTGACTATTGATCATCCAATGGCCACATGAATTGTATGTTTGTGTGGCCTTTTGCAACATTTAGTCACACAAAGCATGTTTCTTTTGGGTATTTAGTCACATACAATTAAGCATAAAGTGGCCAAAAGTGTGAATATGTGTGACCATATGGTGTTTAAAGTGAACAAATGTGTGTTTTGTGTGACTATTGATCATCCAATAGCCACATGAATTGTATGTTTGTGTGACCTTTTGCAACATTTAGTCACATAAAGCATGTTACTTTTGGGTATTTAGTCACATAAAATTAAGCATAAAGTGGCCAAAAGTGTGAATATGTGCGACCATATGGTGTTTAAAGTGAAGGAATGTGTGTTTTGTGTGACTATTGATCATCCAATGGCCACATGAATTGTATGTTTGTGTGGCCTTTTGCAACATTAAGTCACACAAAGCATGTTTCTTTTGGGTATTTAGTCACATACAATTAAGCATAAAGTGGCCAAAAGTATGAATATCTGTGACCATATGGTGTTTAAAGTGAACAAATGTGTGTTTTGTGTGACTATTAATCATCCAATGGCCACATGAATTGTATGTTTGTGTGGCCTTTTGCAACATTTAGTCACATAAAGCATGTTACTTTTGGGTATTTAGTCACATAAAATTAAGCATAAAGTGGCCAAAAGTGTGAATATGTGGGACCATATGGTGTTTAAAGTGAAGGAATGTGTGTTTTGTGTGACTATTGATCATCCAATGGCCACATGAATTGTATGTTTGTGTGGCCTTTTGCAACATTTAGTTACACAAAGCATGTTACTTTTGGGTATTTAGTCACATACAATTAAGCATAAAGTGGCCAAAAGTGTGAATATGTGTGACCATATGGTGTTTAAAGTGAACAAATGTGTGTTTTGTGTGACTATTGATCATCCAATGGCCACATGAATTGTATGTTTGTGTGGCCTTTTGCAACATTTAGTCAAATAAAGTATGTTACTTTTGGGTATTTAGTCACGTAAAATTAACCATAAAGTGGCCAAAAGTGTGAATATGTGCGACCATATGGCGTTTAAAGTGAAGGAATGTGTGTTTTGTGTGACTATTGATCATCCAATGGCCACATGAATTGTATGTTTGTGTGGCCTTTTGCAACATTTAGTCACACAAAGCATGTTACTTTTGGGTATTTAGTCACATACAATTAAGCATAAACTGGCCAAAAGTGTGAATATGTGTGACCATATGGTGTTTAAAGTGAACAAATATGTGTTTTGTGTGACTATTGATCATCCAATGTCCACATGAATTGTATGTTTGTGTGGCCTTTTGCAACATTTAGTCACACAAAGCATGTTTCTTTTGGGTATTTAATCACATACAATTAAGCATAAAGTGGCCAAAAGTGTGAATATGTGTGACCATATGGTGTTTAAAGTGAACAAATGTGTGTCTTGTGTGACTATTGATCATCCAATGGCCACATGAATTGTATGTTTGTGTGGCCTTTTGCAACATTTAGTCACACAAAGCATGTTACTTTTTTAGTATTTAGTCACATAAAATTAAGCATAAAGTGGCCAAAAGTCTGAATATGTGTGACCATATGGTGTTTAAAGTGATGGAATGTGTGTTTTGTGTGACTATTGATCATCCAATGGCCACATGAATTGTATGTTTGTGTGGCCTTTTGCAACATTTAGTCACACAAAGCATGTTTCTTTTGGGTATTTAGTCACATACAATTAAGCATAAAGTGGCCAAAAGTGTGAATATGTGTGACCATATGGTGTTTAAAGTGAACAAATGTGTGTTTTGTGTGACTATTGATCATCCAATAGCCACATGAATTGTATGTTTGTGTGACCTTTTGCAACATTTAGTCACATAAAGCATGTTACTTTTGGGTATTTAGTCACATAAAATTAAGCATAAAGTGGCCAAAAGTGTGAATATGTGCGACCATATGGTGTTTAAAGTGAAGGAATGTGTGTTTTGTGTGACTATTGATCATCCAATGGCCACATGAATTGTATGTTTGTGTGGCCTTTTGCAACATTAAGTCACACAAAGCATGTTTCTTTTGGGTATTTAGTCACATACAATTAAGCATAAAGTGGCCAAAAGTATGAATATCTGTGACCATATGGTGTTTAAAGTGAACAAATGTGTGTTTTGTGTGACTATTAATCATCCAATGGCCACATGAATTGTATGTTTGTGTGGCCTTTTGCAACATTTAGTCACATAAAGCATGTTACTTTTGGGTATTTAGTCACATAAAATTAAGCATAAAGTGGCCAAAAGTGTGAATATGTGGGACCATATGGTGTTTAAAGTGAAGGAATGTGTGTTTTGTGTGACTATTGATCATCCAATGGCCACATGAATTGTATGTTTGTGTGGCCTTTTGCAACATTTAGTTACACAAAGCATGTTACTTTTGGGTATTTAGTCACATACAATTAAGCATAAAGTGGCCAAAAGTGTGAATATGTGTGACCATATGGTGTTTAAAGTGAACAAATGTGTGTTTTGTGTGACTATTGATCATCCAATGGCCACATGAATTGTATGTTTGTGTGGCCTTTTGCAACATTTAGTCAAATAAAGTATGTTACTTTTGGGTATTTAGTCACGTAAAATTAACCATAAAGTGGCCAAAAGTGTGAATATGTGCGACCATATGGCGTTTAAAGTGAAGGAATGTGTGTTTTGTGTGACTATTGATCATCCAATGGCCACATGAATTGTATGTTTGTGTGGCCTTTTGCAACATTTAGTCACACAAAGCATGTTACTTTTGGGTATTTAGTCACATACAATTAAGCATAAACTGGCCAAAAGTGTGAATATGTGTGACCATATGGTGTTTAAAGTGAACAAATATGTGTTTTGTGTGACTATTGATCATCCAATGTCCACATGAATTGTATGTTTGTGTGGCCTTTTGCAACATTTAGTCACACAAAGCATGTTTCTTTTGGGTATTTAATCACATACAATTAAGCATAAAGTGGCCAAAAGTGTGAATATGTGTGACCATATGGTGTTTAAAGTGAACAAATGTGTGTCTTGTGTGACTATTGATCATCCAATGGCCACATGAATTGTATGTTTGTGTGGCCTTTTGCAACATTTAGTCACACAAAGCATGTTACTTTTTTAGTATTTAGTCACATAAAATTAAGCATAAAGTGGCCAAAAGTCTGAATATGTGTGACCATATGGTTTTTAAAGTGAAGAAATGTGTGTTTTGTGTGACTATTGATCATCCAATGGCCACACGAATTGTATGTTTGTGTGGCCTTTTGCAACATTTAGTCACATAAAGCATGTTACTTTTGGGTATTTAGTCACATAAAATTAAGCATAAAGTTGCCAAAAGTGTGAATATGTGTGACTATATGGTGTTTAAAGTGAAGGAATGTGTGTTTTGTGTGACTATTGATCATCCAATGGCCACATGAATTGTATGTTTGTGTGGCCTTTTGCAACATTTAGTCACACAAAGCATGTTACTTTTGGGTATTTAGTCACATACAATTAAGCATAAAGTGGCCAAAAGTGTGAATATGTGTGACCATATGGTGTTTAAAGTGAAGGAATGTGTGTTTTGTGTGACTATTGATCATCCAATGGCCACATGAATTGTATGTTTGTGTGGCCTTTTGCAACATTTAGTCACACAAAGCATGTTTCTTTTGGGTATTTAGTCACATACAATTAAGCATAAAGTGGCCAAAAGTGTGAATATGTGTGACCATATGGTGTTTAAAGTGAACAAATGTGTGTTTTGTGTGACTATTGATCATCCAATAGCCACATGAATTGTATGTTTGTGTGACCTTTTGCAACATTTAGTCACATAAAGCATGTTACTTTTGGGTATTTAGTCACATAAAATTAAGCATAAAGTGGCCAAAAGTGTGAATATGTGCGACCATATGGTGTTTAAAGTGAAGGAATGTGTGTTTTGTGTGACTATTGATCATCCAATGGCCACATGAATTGTATGTTTGTGTGGCCTTTTGCAACATTTAGTCACACAAAGCATGTTACTTTTGGGTATTTAGTCACATACAATTAAGCATTAAGTGGCCAAAAGTGTGAATATGTGTGACCATATGGTGTTTAAAGTGAACAAATGTGTATTTTGTGTGACTATTGAACATCCAATGGCCACATGAATTGTATGTTTGTGTGGCCTTTTGCAACATTTAGTCACACAAAGCATGTTACTTTTGGGTATTTAGTCACATACAATTAAGCATAAAGTGGCCAAAAGTGTGAATATGTGTGACCATATGGTGTTTAAAGTGAACAAATGTGTGTCTTGTGTGACTATTGATCATCCAATGGCCACATGAATTGTATGTTTGTGTGGCCTTTCGCAACATTTAGTCACACAAAGCATGTTACTTTTGGATATTTAGTCACATAAAATTAAGCATAAAGTGGCCAAAAGTGTGAATATGTGTGACCATATGGTGTTTAAAGGGAAGAAATGTGTGTTTTGTGTGACTATTGATCATCCAATGGCCACATGAATTGTATGTTTGTGTGGCCTTTTGCAACATTTAATCACATAAAGCATGTTACTTTTGGGTATTTAGTCACATAAAATTAAGCATAAAGTGGGCAAAAGTGTGAATATGTGTGACTATATGGTGTTTAAAGTGAAGGAATGTGTGTTTTGTGTGACTATTGATCATCCAATGGCCACATGAATTGTATGTTTGTGTGGCCTTTTGCAACATTTAGTCACACAAAGCATGTTTCTTTTGGGTATTTAGTCACATACAATTAAGCATAAAGTGGCCAAAAGTGTGAATATGTGTGACCATATGGTGTTTAAAGTGAACAAATGTGTGTCTTGTGTGACTATTGATCATCCAATGGCCACATGATTTGTATGTTTGTGTGGCCTTTCGCAACATTTAGTCACACAAAGCATGTTACTTTTGGATATTTAGTCACATAAAATTAAGCATAAAGTGGCCAAAAGTGTGAATATGTGTGACCATATGGTGTTTAAAGTGAAGAAATGTGTGTTTTGTGTGACTATTGATCATCCAATGGCCACATGAATTGTATGTTTGTGTGGCCTTTTGCAACATTTAGTCACACAAAGCATGTTTCTTTTGGGTATTTAGTCACATACAATTAAGCATAAAGTGGCCAAAAGTGTGAATATGTGTGACCATATGGTGTTTAAAGTGAAAAAATGTGTCTTTTGTGTGACTATTGATCATCCAATAGCCACATGAATTGTATGTTTGTGTGGCCTTTTGCAACATTTAGTCACATAAAGCATGTTACTTTTGGGTATTTAGTCACATAAAATTAAGCATAAAGTGGCCAAAAGTGTGAATATGTGCGAACCATATGGTGTTTAAAGTGAAGGAATGTGTGTTTTGTGTGACTATTGATCATCCAATGGCCACATGAATTGTATGTTTGTGTGGCCTTTTGCAACATTTAGTCACACAAAGCATGTTACTTTTGGGTATTTAGTCACATACAATTAAGCATAAAGTGGCCAAAAGTGTGAATATGTGTGACCATATGGTGTTTAAAGTGAACAAATGTGTGTCTTGTGTGACTATTGATCATCCAATGGCCACATGAATTGTATGTTTGTGTGGCCTTTCGCAACATTTAGTCACACAAAGCATGTTACTTTTGGATATTTAGTCACATAAAATTAAGCATAAAGTGGCCAAAAGTGTGAATATGTGTGACCATATGGTGTTTAAAGGGAAGAAATGTGTGTTTTGTGTGACTATTGATCATCCAATGGCCACATGAATTGTATGTTTGTGTGGCCTTTTGCAACATTTAGTCACACAAAGCATGTTACTTTTGGGTATTTAGTCACATACAATTAAGCATAAAGTGGCCAAAAGTGTGAATATGTGTGACCATATGGTGTTTTAAAGTGATGGAATGTGTGTTTTGTGTGACTATTGATCATCCAATGGCCACATGAATTGTATGTTTGTGTGGCCTTTTGCAACATTTAGTCACACAAAGCATGTTTCTTTTGGGTATTTAGTCACATACAATTAAGCAGAAAGTGGCCAAAAGTGTGAATATGTGTGACCATATGGTGTTTAAAGTGAACAAATGTGTGTTTTGTGTGACTATTGATCATCCAATAGCCACATGAATTGTATGTTTGTGTGACCTTTTGCAACATTTAGTCACATAAAGCATGTTACTTTTGGGTATTTAGTCACATAAAATTAAGCATAAAGTGGCCAAAAGTGTGAATATGTGCGACCATATGGTGTTTAAAGTGAAGGAATGTGTGTTTTGTGTGACTATTGATCATCCAATGGCCACATGAATTGTATGTTTGTGTGGCCTTTTGCAACATTAAGTCACACAAAGCATGTTTCTTTTGGGTATTTTAGTCACATACAATTAAGCATAAAGTGGCCAAAAGTATGAATATCTGTGACCATATGGTGTTTAAAGTGAACAAATGTGTGTTTTGTGTGACTATTAATCATCCAATGGCCACAATGAATTGTATGTTTGTGTGGCCTTTTGCAACATTTAGTCACATAAAGCATGTTACTTTTGGGTATTTAGTCACATAAAATTAAGCATAAAGTGGCCAAAAGTGTGAATATGTGGGACCATATGGTGTTTAAAGTGAAGGAATGTGTGTTTTGTGTGACTATTGATCATCCAATGGCCACATGAATTGTATGTTTGTGTGGCCTTTTGCAACATTTAGTTACACAAAGCATGTTACTTTTGGGTATTTAGTCACATACAATTAAGCATAAAGTGGCCAAAAGTGTGAATATGTGTGACCATATGGTGTTTAAAGTGAACAAATGTGTGTTTTGTGTGACTATTGATCATCCAATGGCCACATGAATTGTATGTTTGTGTGGCCTTTTGCAACATTTAGTCAAATAAAGTATGTTACTTTTGGGTATTTAGTCACGTAAAAATTAACCATAAAGTGGCCAAAAGTGTGAATATGTGCGACCATATGGTGTTTAAAGTGATGGAATGTGTGTTTTGTGTGACTATTGATCATCCAATGGCCACATGAATTGTATGTTTGTGTGGCCTTTTGCAACATTAGTCACACAAAGCATGTTACTTTTGGGTATTTAGTCACATACAATTAAGTATAAACTGGCCAAAAGTGTGAATATGTGTGACCATATGGTGTTTAAAGTGAACAAATATGTGTTTTGTGTGACTATTGATCATCCAATGTCCACATGAATTGTATGTTGTGTGGCCTTTTGCAACATTTAGTCACACAAAGCATGTTTCTTTTGGGTATTTAATCACATACAATTAAGCATAAAGTGGCCAAAAGTGTGAATATGTGTGACCATATGGTGTTTAAAGTGAACAAATGTGTGTCTTGTGTGACTATTGATCATCCAATGGCCACATGAATTGTATGTTTGTGTGGCCTTTTGCAACATTTAGTCACACAAAGCATGTTACTTTTGGGTATTTAGTCACATAAAATTAAGCATAAAGTGGCCAAAAGTCTGAATATGTGTGACCATATGGTTTTTAAAGTGAAGAAATGTGTGTTTTGTGTGACTATTGATCATCTAATGGCCACATGAATTGTATGTTTGTGTGGCCTTTTGCAACATTTAGTCACATAAAGCATGTTACTTTTGGGTATTTAGTCACATAAAATTAAGCATAAAGTTGCCAAAAGTGTGAATATGTGTGACTATATGGTGTTTAAAGTGAAGGAATGTGTGTTTTGTGTGACTATTGATCATCTAATGGCCACATGAATTGTATGTTTGTGTGGCCTTTTGCAACATTTAGTCACACAAAGCATGTTACTTTTGGGTATTTAGTCACATACAATTAAGCATAAAGTGGCCAAAAGTGTGAATATGTGTGACCATATGGTGTTTAAAGTGAAGGAATGTGTGTTTTGTGTGACTATTGATCATCCAATGGCCACATGAATTGTATGTTTGTGTGGCCTTTTACATTTAGTCACACAAAGCATGTTTCTTTTGGGTATTTAGTCACATACAATTAAGCATAAAGTGGCCAAAAGTGTGAATATGTGTGACCATATGGTGTTTAAAGTGAACAAATGTGTGTTTTGTGTGACTATTGATCATCCAATAGCCACATGAATTGTATGTTTGTGTGACCTTTTGCAACATTTAGTCACATAAAGCATGTTACTTTTGGGTATTTAGTCACATAAAATTAAGCATAAAGTGGCCAAAAGTGTGAATATGTGCGACCATATGGTGTTTAAAGTGAAGGAATGTGTGTTTTGTGTGACTATTGATCATCCAATGGCCACATGAATTGTATGTTTGTGTGGCCTTTTGCAACATTTAGTCACACAAAGCATGTTACTTTTGGGTATTTAGTCACATACAATTAAGCATTAAGTGGCAAAAAGTGTGAATATGTGTGACCATATGGTGTTTAAAGTGAACAAATGTGTATTTTGTGTGACTATTGAACATCCAATGGCCACACGAATTGTATGTTTGTGTGGCCTTTTTGCAACATTTAGTCACACAAAGCATGTTACTTTTGGGTATTTAGTCACATACAATTAAGCATAAAGTGGCCAAAAGTGTGAATATGTGTGACCATATGGTGTTTAAAGTGAACAAATGTGTGTCTTGTGTGACTACTGATCATCCAATGGCCACATGAATTGTATGTTTGTGTGGCCTTTCGCAACATTTAGCCACACAAAGCATGTTACTTTTGGATATTTAGTCACATAAAATTAAGCATAAAGTGGCCAAAAGTGTGAATATGTGTGACCATATGGTGTTTAAAGGGAAGAAATGTGTGTTTTGTGTGACTATTGATCATCCAATGGCCACATGAATTGTATGTTTGTGTGGCCTTTTGCAACATTTAATCACATAAAGCATGTTACTTTTGGGTATTTAGTCACATAAAATTAAGCATAAAGTGGGCAAAAGTGTGAATATGTGTGACTATATGGTGTTTAAAGTGAAGGAATGTGTGTTTTGTGTGACTATTGATCATCCAATGGCCACATGAATTGTATGTTTGTGTGGCCTTTTGCAACATTTAGTCACACAAAGCATGTTTCTTTTGGGTATTTAGTCACATACAATTAAGCATAAAGTGGCCAAAAGTGTGAATATGTGTGACCATATGGTGTTTAAAGTGAACAAATGTGTGTCTTGTGTGACTATTGATCATCCAATGGCCACATGAATTGTATGTTTGTGTGGCCTTTCGCAACATTTAGTCACACAAAGCATGTTACTTTTGGATATTTAGTCACATAAAATTAAGCATAAAGTGGCCAAAAGTGTGAATATGTGTGACCATATGGTGTTTAAAGTGAAGAAATGTGTGTTTTGTGTGACTATTGATCATCCAATGGCCACATGAATTGTATGTTTGTGTGGCCTTTTGCAACATTTAGTCACACAAAGCATGTTTCTTTTGGGTATTTAGTCACATACAATTAAGCATAAAGTGGCCAAAAGTGTGAATATGTGTGACCATATGGTGTTTAAAGTGAAAAAATGTGTCTTTTGTGTGACTATTGATCATCCAATAGCCACATGAATTGTATGTTTGTGTGGCCTTTTGCAACATTTAGTCACATAAAGCATGTTACTTTTGGGTATTTAGTCACATAAAATTAAGCATAAAGTGGCCAAAAGTGTGAATATGTGCGACCATATGGTGTTTAAAGTGAAGGAATGTGTGTTTTGTGTGACTATTGATCATCCAATGGCCACATGAATTGTATGTTTGTGTGGCCTTTTGCAACATTTAGTCACACAAAGCATGTTACTTTTGGGTATTTAGTCACATACAATTAAGCATAAAGTGGCCAAAAGTGTGAATATGTGTGACCATATGGTGTTTAAAGTGAACAAATGTGTGTCTTGTGTGACTATTGATCATCCAATGGCCACATGAATTGTATGTTTGTGTGGCCTTTCGCAACATTTAGTCACACAAAGCATGTTACTTTTGGATATTTAGTCACATAAAATTAAGCATAAAGTGGCCAAAAGTGTGAATATGTGTGACCATATGGTGTTTAAAGTGAACAAATGTGTGTCTTGTGTGACTATTGATCATCCAATGGCCACATGAATTGTATGTTTGTGTGGCCTTTCGCAACATTTAGTCACACAAAGCATGTTACTTTTGGATATTTAGTCACATAAAATTAAGCATAAAGTGGCCAAAAGTGTGAATATGTGTGACCATATGGTGTTTAAAGTGAAGAAATGTGTGTTTTGTGTGACTATTGATCATCCAATGGCCACATGAATTGTATGTTTGTGTGGCCTTTTGCAACATTTAGTCACACAAAGCATGTTTCTTTTGGGTATTTAGTCACATACAATTAAGCATAAAGTGGCCAAAAGTGTGAATATGTGTGACCATATGGTGTTTAAAGTGAAAAAATGTGTCTTTTGTGTGACTATTGATCATCCAATAGCCACATGAATTGTATGTTTGTGTGGCCTTTTGCAACATTTAGTCACATAAAGCATGTTACTTTTGGGTATTTAGTCACATAAAATTAAGCATAAAGTGGCCAAAAGTGTGAATATGTGCGACCATATGGTGTTTAAAGTGAAGGAATGTGTGTTTTGTGTGACTATTGATCATCCAATGGCCACATGAATTGTATGTTTGTGTGGCCTTTTGCAACATTTAGTCACACAAAGCATGTTACTTTTGGGTATTTAGTCACATACAATTAAGCATAAAGTGGCCAAAAGTGTGAATATGTGTGACCATATGGTGTTTAAAGTGAACAAATGTGTGTCTTGTGTGACTATTGATCATCCAATGGCCACATGAATTGTATGTTTGTGTGGCCTTTCGCAACATTTAGTCACACAAAGCATGTTACTTTTGGATATTTAGTCACATAAAATTAAGCATAAAGTGGCCAAAAGTGTGAATATGTGTGACCATATGGTGTTTAAAGTGAACAAATGTGTGTCTTGTGTGACTATTGATCATCCAATGGCCACATGAATTGTATGTTTGTGTGGCCTTTCGCAACATTTAGTCACACAAAGCATGTTACTTTTGGATATTTAGTCACATAAAATTAAGCATAAAGTGGCCAAAAGTGTGAATATGTGTGACCATATGGTGTTTAAAGTGAAGAAATGTGTGTTTTGTGTGACTATTGATCATCCAATGGCCACATGAATTGTATGTTTGTGTGGCCTTTTGCAACATTTAGTCACACAAAGCATGTTTCTTTTGGGTATTTAGTCACATACAATTAAGCATAAAGTGGCCAAAAGTGTGAATATGTGTGACCATATGGTGTTTAAAGTGAAAAAATGTGTCTTTTGTGTGACTATTGATCATCCAATAGCCACATGAATTGTATGTTTGTGTGGCCTTTTGCAACATTTAGTCACATAAAGCATGTTACTTTTGGGTATTTAGTCACATAAAATTAAGCATAAAGTGGCCAAAAGTGTGAATATGTGCGACCATATGGTGTTTAAAGTGAAGGAATGTGTGTTTTGTGTGACTATTGATCATCCAATGGCCACATGAATTGTATGTTTGTGTGGCCTTTTGCAACATTTAGTCACACA